>CM060943.1:668695671-669945671 GCA_030765085.1 Allium cepa | reverse complement strand
TCTGCTCGGTTCTGAATCTCACCTTCCAAGTCTACAGCGGCAGCAGTGGCATGGCTATCAATGGTGTAATAAGGAAGTGCCCCACCTCGAGATGACGGTCCAGCTTAGTGTCTTGTAGAAGGACCGGCTCCAACTTGTCTGAGATTCAGAGCACGCTCAAGCCCGGAAGCTTGTGCGTAGTTTCCATCCCGTCGTTGGCATGTTGATCTATGACTGAAATCAGAAGAAGCCGAGCTTTCAGCTGATGAATATGAAGCACAATTCCTTCTGGATCTCCTTCACCTTTCCTCGTTAAGCTGGTTTGCGAGTTTCTTGTTGGCAGGATCTACTGAGTGAGCTGTTGATAACTCCGTGTTAGCTCTTGCATAAGGATCTGGAACTCTTCCCTAGTCACAGGGCCTTGCGGATCTAGAGCTTTGGCAGATGCTTGACTTTCTATGTTCAACTACGTGGGATTCTGTCTATCCCTTCCTTTTGGATCTGCAGCAACTGAAGTGGTTCTGATAGTGACCATGTTGGCTGACATAGCTCTTTCATAGTTCTGGTGGAATCCAAATAGAATAGAAGGAACTACTGGATGATAGATCTAGATCTTCTCCTTAGATTTCAGCAATCCAATAACGGCAGTAGAACCAATGAGCAGGAGAAAAACCGGCTTTTGTCGGTGAAAGTACCAAAGTGTTTGAAACAAAATTGTACACAACACTCTTCAGACGTATTTGAAGAGATTAAAAT
Source organism: Allium cepa (assembly GCA_030765085.1). Classification (NCBI taxonomy): domain Eukaryota; kingdom Viridiplantae; phylum Streptophyta; class Magnoliopsida; order Asparagales; family Amaryllidaceae; genus Allium; species Allium cepa. Next base: position 669,944,936 of record CM060943.1, on the reverse strand, counting down.
GAAGAATTTAAATGTAAACAGAGGCTAACCAAACAAACATGCCAAAATCAGCAAATGGAAATGTAAAAAGACAGAGATTTATAGTGGTTCAACGTTGTAGCCTGTGTTCACTTTGAATGATTTGATCTTTACTGCTGATTGCTAACTGATTACGATAAAGAATAACTCAAACACTAAAGTTACAATGGATCTTCGATAGAGTAATGGCGTAATGGCATCACAAATCCCTTTTCTTAAGACATAGGGCTGTTATTTATAGGCGTAGTCTGAAAATATCTTGCTTAGACCTCAGAATACCTCTTCTCCTACATGGGTGGTCCCACTTGATCGATTCGAGGTCACTAGGATCAATCCTGGTCGATCACTACCTTATTCATATCGACCAAAATTTGCTCCTTTTCGGCTGAGATGGATCTGAGACATTCTAGAGGTGGTGAGTAAGCTTCTATGAAAATATGGTAGCATTTGGACTTATGGATCTTGAGTTATGATTGATCTAAGATCGATTTTGCAATTGGTTGATGAGTTCGTATTGATCAATGTTCGGATCGATCGGTGTGTATCGATCAGCTGTTGATGACGTGGAGCGATGACTTAGGGGAGATTCACTTTTCATGCCACATGACTGTTTCCTTCACTTGACCATGCCTTCTTCATAACATTCTTAGGGATTTTTCTTCGTATCAGTGAATGGAAGATCTATTTGTACCAATCATTTGGTAGCCGCTTCGTATAAATGACCATGCCCGCTTCGTATCGATGCTTGTTGATTGCTTACTTCATATCGATCCAGGAATGATCGATACAAAACAAAAAAACAACGTTGATCGATATGAACCGAACTAATAGATCGATGTTTCTTGACTGATATGTATAGGAGAGGCTGGATGGATACGAATACGGGCGGGCCTTGATTGATACGAAGTGAGATCTCCTTCTTGATTCTTGATCGATCCACAACTTGAGCACACGAACTCCAATCGACCTATTTGAAACATTGGCTTTCATATCTTTACTTGTCGTACCATGTGAATTGCAGCTCGTTTCGGACTTGGATCAAATTTGCTAGTATCCACTGCAGACCTACGTATAATCGATCTTCGAGTCGAATTGTCTATGGTTTCCAGTCAAGTTATTGGGTCACGGCCTTGCCAAAAGACGGTTACACATATAAACTCTGTTTGGTCTAAAATTTAAAATGTAGCCACACTGAGCCTTGTTTATCATTCCTAATCGATCCTAACTTAATTGGAGCTTGGTCCAATTTTGATGGTATCGATCATAGCCTTGTTTCTAATCAATTTCCAATCCTGATATCCATCCTTTGTAGCTAATTTGTTGATATCCTGGCCTTGTCCAAAAGGCGGGGCAACATTTTCCTCGCAAAACATGCCTTGCGCAGGAAGGCATGTTTTGAATAGTTTTAATTCCAACATCCAAAGTCCATATTCCATCCATAGTTATAGCTTTATCCAAATCCACGACTTTTCTGAGTCGGTATACAATTCCGAATCCAACAGCCAAATTCTTAGCCAATTCCGTATCCATCCAAACCCTACAACCGAGTTCTGATACATCCATATCCAATAACCAATAACAAAATTCATGTCGTCTCCAAGTCAATATCCAAATTCGAGACTGCTCTGGGCCCTTGGCCAAATACGGGACCACTCCGAGTCCATAGCCAATCCACGGCCTTTCAGAGCCAAAAACCAAATTCGTAATCTCTCCAGGTTCTTGTCGAGCATAGTCCATACTCAACGACTCATGTGCCAAATCCTGCGTAATAAATCCTTGCCTAAGTCCTAGGCCAAACCTGGTCATCCTGGATCCTTGCCGAGCATAATCCATGCTCGACGACCTGAAATACCAAATAACAAATCCTATTTATAAATCATAGCCTAAATCCTAGGCCGACCTTGGTCACTTTGGATCCTTGTTGAGAATAATCCATATTCGACGACTCGAATAAGTCGATTCACCACGTTCGGACGAAGCGACCTACCCCTTGCCAGGCATAATCCTTACCCGATGACCTTTTTACTGAAAACCAGACAAAAATCCAATCAAAATCTAATCTAAAACCCAGATCAAACTAGAAAAATAGAAATCCATCTCAAAAATCCAAACCAAGATCCAAACCAAAAAACAAGCATTCAAACCAAAATCCAAACCAAAGAGTCAACAAAACTAAGAGTCCAAACCAAACTGTAAAACCAACCAGAAAAAAGAAAATGTCCAAACCAGAAAGAAAAGCAAATTTCACGAACTAGAGCATGATGGTTTATCATCAACTCAGAGCATGTCTAGGGGATATCTCTGTCTTCGTACAAGAGTAAGTGACTTAGTTGTTTGCTTAGAGTTTGCTACTTATTCCGTACCACCCCGATCAGTTGATGACCAACCGACCATCATTCCTAGGTCTTGTGCCGTCATCGTTTGAGGTAGACAGTGGCTGCTCCTATTCCACCACCATATTCCGAGTCTTGACATATTGCCGCAAACTGACCATTCCTTACGTGCTCCTCGATTATATCCTTTAGATGCCTGCAGCAGCTAGTATCATGTCCGTCCAGGTCATGAAAGAGACAGTGCCTTCCCGATGCCTTCTCGCGTTCCAAGGGTTCCCTCCTTGCTGGCCTTCAATAAGGAAGGTAATCCCAAGTTTCCATGTATATCCATTCCAATGTCTCATTCACTACCGTGTGAGTGGAGAATTTTGGTTCTCCCCAGTGCTTCCTTGCCCTGCCAGAATCATCATCCGACTTCCTCTTTCCTTTATCCTTATCCTTACCTGATCTTTCATTGGGTGGTCCTCCATCCTTAGTCGCCTTTACTTCCTTTGATTTCATATCCAATCTTGCATCCTCTTACCGAAGAAATCTCTCGACCTCATGAAAGAATTCCTCGAGATCCATTAGTGGATCCCATACTAGTGATATTTTGACATACGAGTTGTCCCTGACCCTCGACACTGCCGCCATCAGAACCATTGATGGATCCAACCGATCCATCAAAGCGACAGTCGCATTAAACCGGGTTAAGAAAGTTTCGAGCGGCTTTCCTATCCTTTGTTTCACCGACGTGAGTGTCATCACATTTTTCGGCCTCTTGATATGAACCCGAAACTGCTTCTGAAACCTATCCACCAATTCTTCCCATGTCCTAATAGACCCATTTTCCAACCGCCTGAACCATATAGCTGTCAAGTACAAGGGGAAATATTAAGCTATAACCTTCTCTGGTGCCCTCCAACACTTCCATGCGTCTTGTATACCTCATCAAATGATCGGTAGGATCCATCTTACTGTTATATACCTCCAGCGTAGGCAGCTTGAACTCTGGTGGATTCCTAGCCATCCTAATGTTACGGGTAACTGGATTTCTATTTACTCCTTCCAGATCTCCATTTATCAGACCTCCTTGCACGTATTGCCTAATAATTTTTCCAATCCAGCATTGTCCATCAAAGGTTGTCTCCTATCTTCATTTCTTAACTCCTATAACATCCCGTATCTGAAGGCCAAATGCTAAGCACTATGGATGTTGCAGTCATCCACAGTATTAACTTCTAGTGACGAAATATGGCAGTGTTGGTATCCATAATATCAGAAGCACTTGAATATGAAAAAAATCACATATTTTCAAAAACACTTAGTGATTATATTTCAAATAAATCATATCTATGTTACCAAAATCCCAAACGTAATCCTAGACAATGGTCAAATATATATTACAACAATACGCCAAGAGCGACATATGAAGATGCCCTCTTGGATGATCAAAGCAATATAGACGTAATTGTTGAATATACGATTATATGATTTTTGTTTCATGATAATATATATATATTCATTTAAATGTATTTATTAATGTACTATTTTATTTTCGTAGATTAAATAAATATTTGCTGAATAAAATATATAACCCAGAATTTGAATTCAGACAGAAATTTTATTCAACCAAATATTTATTACAATTTTTGAATAGTAGAAATTTCAAGCTCTCACTATATACAATTTCAATTACAATACAAATTTGATTAAATTACAATTCACATTTACATTGCACCTCACTACATACATATCACTCATTCACTCAACTCGTACTGATCTTCAACTTCATTCCAATGTGAATCTAGCATCTGAGTAATCTGGAAAAATATACATTGACGCAGTAAAATTGAAAATAAAATATTTTTGCAGTATAAAATAAAATATAGATTTTGAAAATAATATTTGCCTCAGTTATTTGGGTTGTTCGTCATCATCTAATTTTCAATTCATCATACACGAACAGCTTGTGACATACACATTGTATCACTGTATATGCCACAAGGCTGTGCACATCGATATATACACTTGATAAAATTACAGGGACAGGTGAGCATAGGTCAAACCCAAAACGTCGGGTTCAACTCAAGTGCAATAAAAATAATGTCGCAATATCAGCACAAGGTCAAAGCCGAGCTCCAAGCTGGATTCAACACAGGTGTAGTTCGAATATACAAGTTTAATAAAATGGTCAGGAGCAAGCCAGTCAAAGTATACAAACATGTACCAGCTCATACATATATGCAACCTCGACTAAAACTCCAAAGTACACATGAAGAGTACAGGAAAAATGAAACAATTGACTCAAATCATCAAGCAACACCAAACAGATTGTACAAGAAATAAATATGCAAGACTGGACAACATGGATGCACAATCACACATGAACACAACTCAGATGCAAGCACACTCAAGGCACAGTGCACATCAAACCAGGAGTGTGCTCGAAGCAAAAATCCAAACCAAGTTCAAGTCACACATGAAAACAACTCAATGCAGCAACCAAAACAAATGCAACAGTAAATCACAAACCAAGTGCACCAGTACTAAACAGAGGAATACTTCAACTACAAGTGAACAGTAAGATGGCCAGTTTGGTCAGGTGACAGTATTGGAAAGGCAAGTTGGTGGTTATGTGTTGTATGAAGAAGATGTGCAGTAAATGCACGTAATAGCAGTGGGCAGTTGTTTGATGAATGTGAAAGCAATGGACTTGAAGAGTTAATGGCAGTGGAATTTTGTGGTGATGTTTGCTCAAAAGTGTAGTAGTGAATGAATATGTGATGTTGTATAAAGTATTATCTGGTGGCATTGGTAGGTTATGTAATGAAACTGATAGAAGAAGATGATGTACACTTTTGATTGTTGTAGTGTTAAGCCTGGCATGCAAATACAACATCCAGTGATACCAGCATTTCAAACACAATTGACAATCAAAGACTGCACATTTAGGTACAAGACCGAGCCAAACATCAGCAACAATGAAATGGCTATAAACAAAATACATGAAACTGCACCAAAGGAATGGAAACATGCATGCTACAGGTATGAAACTCAAAGGCAACTCGAACTCAACTGGACAGTACAAGTTAATGACATGAACAATGCACAAAGGCTACATGTCTAGCAACAAATGGAATATATGCACCAGCAAATAGTCTACACAAAAGTACAAAGACACAAATGCTCAAAGTAACATATAACTGATTATATTCATACGTGAGCATGTATATATTTATACATATGCAGGATGCAAGTTCGAACAAATCCATGTCAAAGCCAGGTGATAAAAATCACATATTTGAAATAACCGAAGTAGCATGTTTTACTAAAATAAAAAAAACTCAAAGTAGCAGTTTCAAAATAATCAAAGTACAAGCTAGAAAAAGATAGCTTGCATCAGGAATTTCAAGTTAAACAAGTCAGAGATCAATACTGTGGCGAGCAACGAAATCGAACAGTTCAAATTCGAAACTATGGTGGCCAAGTAAATTGACCAAGCCAAGAATCAACACCGTGAGTATCAAGCAGCGAAATTATATGAATTGAAGAAGTCAGATAAATCACCATCGTTCAACTACAATCGAATGACCGAAGACAAATACAAACAAATATATACGAACGAAAATCAAGGGGTTCAAGCCCAATATAAAAACCGAATCATCATCGGCTTTTAAAATCAATCGAGTTCAAGCAAGTTAAAACAGTAAAACAAAAGTAACAAATCACGTACCGGATTGTTGAATCGAACTCGATCATCGAAGCAGCTAAAATTGAGCAACAAAGAAACGATCGATCAACAAATCTACACGCAAATATCCACTTGATTGATCTACAAAGTCGGCAGCTTCGAAAAATCACGAAGCCCTAAATTGGAACGAACCAGAACGAGCAACAACAAGCCGCCGTTATACATAGCGAAGGAAAAAAGAACGGGCCAAAATAATAATAAAAGGGAAAAAAGACCGGCCTTGTTTTAATTGGGGTTTAATAGTTTAAAATTAGGGTTTCGTTGTTTTAAGTGTTTTTAAATTATCGTCTTTTGTATTTTCTCTTGAAAATTGTGTAACTACTAGTCGTGTTACTAGGGGACAAACTACGTGGCGTAGTCTGAGAATTCGCAACTTACTGGCTGAGTTATGGTAGGGTTTTAAGCGTAGAGTTAGGGTAGTCAGCAGCGGGTGTCACGAGTTTACGTGTGTAAGCGTGTGACTACTTAATTTCTATTAGAAACCTTGGAGGCAACACGTAGGCAGGGTTTTGCCGAAGCTGGGTAAATTCTATGTCGTTCTATTTCTGCATTTATTATTCTGCTATTATTTGTGCTGCTATAATTTTGATACATCTGTGTTGAAATAACTTTATAAGCTTCCGCAATAATTTTTATAACTAACAGTATCACCCTATTCACCACCCTCTAGGATGAAATCGATCCTACATGTGGCATCGGAGCTAGGAATAGAAGTCAACTTTTGTTTTTAAAAAATTTGATATTTTCAAAAATCAATTTTTATTTTAAAATTTTGAATTTTTAAAATGACATTTTTTAATAATGCTTTTGTTGAGGAACAGTCCATAGTTAGACCACCAATGTTCAATGGTGAATACTCCTACTGGAAAAATAGAACGAAATTTTTTCTGAAAACCGTTGACGCTTGGAATATTGTTGAGATAGGTTATAGAGCACCAACTATAATTGTAGATAATCGAGAAATATAGAAACCAAAGGATCAATGGATAGAACTAGAAAGTAAATTACAAAATGCTAATCCTAAAGCTATGAATTCTATTATATGTTCATTGGATCAATTTGAATTTAATCGTGTCTCACATTATCTAACTGCGCAAGAAATATGGCACACACTAAAAGTGACTCATGAAGGAACATCTCAAGTCAAAGAACATCGCCTTGCCATGCTAAGCAGCGAATACGAGAACTTCACAATGGCGGAGGAAGAAAATGTCAAAGAGATGTATGGACTTCTTCCAATATCGTATACAAATCAAAAGCTCTCGGAAAATCATACACAGAGTTGGAGATAGTCCGAAAAATCCTCAGAGTCCTTAAACGAAGTTTTGAAGTCAAAATGACTGCCATTCAAGAATCAAAAGATTTAAAACAGATGAAAGTTGAAGAACTCATCGGAAATCTCACCACTTATGAGCTAGAAATGAAATTCAAGGAAGAGCGTAAAGGTGGCGACACTCGAAAGAAATCAATAGCTCATAAAGGAACAACAGAAAGTGATGATGATGATGATGGAATAGCAGAATTGGAGCTGATAATAAAGAAATTGAAAAGGTGGAATTACAAATACGGAAATCCAGCTCGAAATCAAAAATTGAAAAGTAGAATAGCCAAAGCATTAGACTACTCGAAGATCATCTGTCACAAGTGCAGCCAACCCGGACATATCAAGCCCAATTGTTCTCAAAATCGGCTTGGCTTTAAAAAGAAATCAAAACGGAGAAGTTTTGCAGCCACGTGGAATACAAGTGATGAAGATAATCAAAGTACTATCAGTGAGGGTGAGAAAGCAGATATGTGCCTTCAAGGTAATATAACTGATAGCGACGATGATGAGCCAAGCGAAGTATCAAAACTCACTCAATCACAACTACTTATATATTTCCACGAAGTAAATGGCTATTTTGAACGAGTTAGGGAGAAATATGCTAAAATTGAATCACAAAGAGATAGTTTGATTGAACTAAATGAACGGCTTGAACAATTAGTTAAAAACTATCAAAATAAGTGCCCTAAGTGTGACAAGTGTCCATTGTTTGAAGAAGAAATTAAAAAATCAGATTTTAATATAAAATCACTTGAAAATGAAATTCTGATTTTGAAAGAGAGTGAAAATACTAGCAGAGAGAACTCTATTAAAAAATGCACACAATTATTGAACGAAAATGAATCTCTTAAAACACAAGTCCAACAACTGTCAACGTCTTTAGATAAATTTTCAAAAAGTGAAAAATCATTGAATATGCTATTAGGAAAACAAACTGTCAATACAGTCAGACAAGGACTTGGATATAATCAACCTGAAAATGTTAGAAATGAAATTAATCAAGACAATTCAATGTGCACAATTTGTAGAAAATTTGGACACGATCAAAATAATTGTTGGTATAGACCCAAAAACGTGAAAACTATACCAATTTGGGTTCCAAAAGGCACAAATATAAAATCTCTCAAAGTTAAACAAATATGGGTGTCGAAAGGATCAGATATAAATAGTTTTGGGTCTCCACAAAATTATTTTTCAAAATATTCTGCCACTAACAATCATGGACCTATAAAAACAAATACGTCACAAAAATATTTTATCGTGTAGGTGCGGTGGCAGGCTAAGGAACAATAATAATGTTATCTGGATTTTGGCTGTTCTAGAAACACAACGGGCGACAAAGAAAAGTTCCTTAGCCTAGTATAAAGGTGACAGAATAACAATGGACAACAAAGAAAAATATCGTAAAGGTAAAACAGGTAATGGAATATTTATTTGAACGATATATTAAATGTGATAATCTGCATCGTAATCTGAGTTAAATCAGCCAATAATGTGATGATGAAATAATGATGATTTTGGTTCTGACTTATTCAAAATAGTTGGCAAATTATATTCTTATGCCAAGAACACTATAGAAATCCGTAGAGTCTTTGAATTACTTCATATATACTAGTTTGGATTAATAATAGTGTTTTATTGGATGACAATACATTTGGTTATTTTACGGCTAACTCTATGTTCACGGTTTTTGATTATTTACACGGCTTCAATTCAAAATCAAGAGAACGTCATTAATTTTGAGAATTTTTTGTTGCATACTTCATGGTCTGGTCTTTCAAATTCAATTAACGATAATTTGGAGTGAAAGAGAAATTCAGATGTAGATTACACTGGTAATCTAGTTGATAGAAAATTTACTAGTTGAACGTAATTTTTGTTGAGACATTTAGTAACTGCATCGTTTTTTTCAAAGAAAATATCTTCATATTTTTCATTTCAAATAATTTTCAAATAGAAGAAAAATTTCTCATATAACCCCTTCGAGAAAATCATTTTTGACCATGTTTTCAGATCAGTCATTTTGAAGAATTGATTTTATAATTATTTTTGAATTTGATTTTAAAAGACTATTTTGACTAATCTGACTCCCTAATAATTATCGAAAAGATAAATAGTGATTGAAAAAGTGATGAATGTTGATATTTATCATATATTATGACTCGAGACGGTATAATTAGTAAATTTCTTTAGAAATTTAAACAAGAGTTATAAAACTTTTTGTTGGTAAAAATTCCATGACCATCTCTATTTCTATCATATTTCTAACGACCATCACTCATTAAAATTCAATATAGTTTGTCAATATGTGGTACTTTAAACAGGAACCATTCGCTTTTCATTTTGCATTTTAAAAAAAAATTATAATAATAATAATAATAATAATAATAATAATAATAAAAACTAAAGTATTCACTCTCATTTAAAAGTCCTCACGGTTATGCATGGGTGAATTACTTGGAATTTGTTATGTTCCTTACGGTTATGCATGTATGGAACGCATATCAAAATTGATTTTTTAAATAAACAAGTTGATTCTAATACCATTTAAAAGTCCTCACGGTTATGCTGGTTAGAAGATACTTGAATTCATTTTTTTTAAAATAAAATTGGAATACTACTAATCTCATTTAAAAGTCCTAACGGTTATGCATGGATGGTAGATATTCAAATTCCTGATATAAACATACCACAAATAGACACAACTGTATGGTTTTATATGATGACATCATTCCCATCATTCTAAAAGTGGAATATGTGCCTAACAAAGTATTTATGATTTTTGTTTGATTTTTTATTGAAATTTAATATTTATATTCAATTGAGTTTTAATGTTGGATTAATATCTATCACTTTATCTCCATTTTTCTAACACTGTTACTCTTTTGCTGATAACAAAAGGAGGAGAGAAAAATTAAGATTTGTCAAATAAAATCAAGCAAAGGTCAAATATTTTCTATTTGCATCTAGGCTCATTTGCGTATTTTTAATTGTATGCATATATGAAGGGGGAGATTTGTGTAGAGAGGAAGAATTTAAATAGGGGGAGCAATTAGAGCATATCAATGATTAAATACATTTAACATATTCAAAATCTTAAATATATGTTTGTCATCATCGAAAGGGAGAGATTGTTGAATATTCGATTATATGATTTTTGTTTGATGATAATAAACATATATATATATATATTCATTTAAATGTATTTATTAATGTACTATTTTATTTTTCGTAGATTAAATAAATATTTGCTGAATAAAATAAATAACACAGAATTTGAATTCAGACAGAAATTTTATCCAACCAAATATTTATTACAATTTTTGAATAGTACAAATTTCAAGCTCTCGCTATATACAATTTCAATTACAATACAAATTTGATTAAATTACAATTCACGTTTACATTGCACCTCATTACATACATATCACTCATTCACTCAACTCGTACTGATCTTCAACTTCATTCCAATGTGAATCCAGCATCTGAGTAATCTGGAAAATATACATTGACGCAGTAAAATTGTAAATAAAATATTTTTGCAGTATAAAATAAAATGTAGATTTTGAAAATAATATTTGCCTCGGTTATTTGGGTTGTTCGTCATCATCTAATTTTGAATTCGTCATCATACTCGAACAGCTTGTGACATACACAGTGTATCACTGTATATGCCACAAGGCCATGCACACCGATATATACACTTGACAAAATTACAGGGAGAGGTGGGCACAGGCCAAACCCAAAACATCGGGTTCAACTCAAAGTGTAATAAAAATAATGTCACAATATCAGCACAAGGTCAAACCCGAGCTCCAAGCTAGATTCAACACAGGTGCAGTTCGAATATACAAGTTTAACAAAATGGTCAGGAGCAAGCCAGTCAAAGTATACAAACATGTACCAGCTCATACATATATGCAGCCTCGATTAAAACTCCAAAGTACACATGAAGAGTACAGGAAAAATGAAACAATTGACTCAAATGCATAAAGCAACACTAAGCAGATTGTACATGAAACAAATATGCAAGACTGGACAACATGGATGCACAATCACACATGAATACAACTCAGATGCATGCACACTCAAGGCACAGTACACATCAAACTAGAAGTGTGCTCGAAGCAAAAATCCAAACCAAGTTCAAGTCACACATGAAAACAACTCAATGCAGCAACCAAAACAAATGCAATAGTAAATCACAAACCAAGTGCCCCAATACTAAACAGAGGAATACTCCAACTACAATTGAACAGTAAGATGGCCAGTTTGGTCAGGTGATAGTATTGGAAAGGCGAGTTGATGGTTATGTGTTGTATGAAGAAGATGTGCAGTAAATGCACATAATAGCAGTGGGCAGTTGTTTGATGAATGTGAAAGCAATGGACTTGAAGTGAGTTAATGGCAGTGGAATTTTGTGGTGATGTTTGCTCAAAAGTGTGGTAGTGAATGAATATGTGATGATGTATAAAGTATTCTCTGGTGGCATTGGTAGGTTATGTAATGAAACAGGTAGAAGAAGATGATGTACACTGTTGATTGTTGCAGTGTTAAGCCTGGCATGCAAATACAACATCCATTGATACCAGCATTTCAAACACAATTCACAACCAAAGGCTGCACCTTTAGGTACAAGACCGAACCAAACATCAGCAACAATGAAATGGCTATAAACAAAATACATGAAACTGCACCAAAGGAATGACAACATGCATGCTACAGGTCTGAAACTCAAAGGCAACTCAAACTCAACTGGACAGTACAAGTTAATGACATGAACAATGGACAAAGGTTACAGGTCTGGCAACAAATGAAATGTATGCACCTGCAAAAAGTCTACATAGAAGTACAAAGACACAAATGCTCAAATTAATATATAACTGATTATATACATACGTGAGCATGTATATATTTATACATATGCAGGATGCAAGTTTGAACAAATCCATGTCAAAGCCAGGTGATAAAAATCATATATTTGAAGTAACCGTAGTAGCGAAATCATATATTTCAAGTTGAACAAGTCAGAAATCAATACCGTGGTGAGCAACGAAATCTAACGGTTCAAATTCGAAACCATGGTGGCCAAGTAAATTGACCAAGCCAAGAATCAACACCGTGAGTATCAAGCAACGAAATTATATGAATTGAAGAAGTCAGATAAATCACCATCGTTCAAGAGCAATCAAATGGCCAAAGACAAATACAAACAAATATATACAAACTAAAATCCAGGGGTTCGAACCCTATATAAAAACCCAATCATCATCGGCTTTTAAAATCAATCGAGTTCAAGCAAGTTAAAACAGTAAAACAAAAGTAACAATTCACGTACCAGATTGTTGAATCAAATCGATCGTCGAAGCAGCTAAAATTGAGCAACGAAGAAACGATCGATCAACAAATCTACATGCAAATATCCACTTGATTGATCTACAAAGTCGGCAGCTTTGAAAAATCAAGAAGCCCTAAATTGGAACGAACGAGAACGAGCAATAGCAAGCCGCCATTATACAGAGCAAAGGAAAAAGAATGGGCCAAAATAATAATAAAACGAGAAAAGGGCCGGCCTTGTTTTAATTAGGGTTTAATAGTTTAAAATTAGGGTTTTGTTGTTTTAAGTGTTTTTAAATTATCGTCTTTTGTATTTTCTCTTGAAAATTGTGTAATTACTAGTCGTGTGACTAGGGGACAAACTACATGGCGTAGTATGAGAATTCGCAACTCGGTGGCTGAGTTGTGGCAGGGTTTTGAGCCTAGAGTTAGGTTAGTCAATAGCGGGTGTCGCGAGTTTACATGTGTAAGCGTGTGACTACTTAATTTCTAGTAGAAACCTTGGGGGCAGGGTTTTGCCGAAGCTGGGTAAAATTTGTGTCGTTCTATTTCTGCATTTATTATTCTTCTATTATATGTACTGCTATAATTTCGATGTATATGTGTTGAAATAATTTTATAAGCTTCCACAACAATTTTTATAATTAACAGTATCACCCTATTCACCCCCCTCTAGGGTGAAATCGATCCTACAGTAATTATCTTAGTGGGAAATTTTTTAAATAGAATCTCTAGATTAGCTATCCATCAGCCATTTGCTCGTCTTCGAATGCTTTATTCGCCAAAATCTGCTAAAACCTGGAAACTTAAACCCTTCATTTAATTTATTAGTTAAAAGGCACAGCTACCTTAATCAAATCAAATCTCAATCCCCTTATCAACACATTATTTTATTTAGTTTATCTAACTAAATCTCCTAAATAATGTTATCAAAAATCTAGGGTGTTACACCGCCCCCCGAGTCCTCGAGGGAATTCTGATACATACTTCTCGTCATGCGCTCCTGTATTCCTTTGGCACCGGGTTGTACAGCGTCTGCTGGCATCTTAGATCTATCTAGATTGATAGTTGTGTGGTGAATGGGGGCTGCCCCCTACTGAACCACTCCATCCGGTTGCCTATTGAGTCCCTCTGATCCAATCCATGGATCTTAGCTTCTGCAGTTCCTGCCGTCCCCGTCTGTCCGAACTGTCTGAGAAGGTTTTGTACCATCTCCTCTTACCTTTTCGTTAACTATACCTGCATGGAATTCATCATAGTCTGCATCTCATCCCTGGTAATGTAGATGGATGCCTGATCTGCTCCAACTCCAGAGGAAGCCTCTTAACTTCCCTCTTGATGGCTCCTTTCTGGTAAAGTCCTTTAGTTGATTTCCTAACCATAACTTCAGATCCAATCCTTTAGCTTTCCAAATCTAAACTCCAAATCCGATCTAGTGGGTGCTAGTCTTCTCGTTGAAAGCACCAGAGTATTTGCACCAAAATTGGTCACAAAACCAGATTGTCATGAAAGCATCAGTGTTTACACACAAATCCTCAGTATCAAATCACAGATTATAGATCCAGATAAGGTAGAGAGTAAAACTGAAGAAATAACAAAATTAAAAATGAAAGAGTGTAGGAGAAGACATGAGATTTATAGTGGTTCGGCTATCTCTGGCCTACGTCCATTTAGAAATGATCCTTTTATTTCCTTTATATCCTGATTACAATTACAATCCCTTGAAGTCAATAACCAAAATGATAGAGTCTCGCCAAAAAGGAAGAAGGAGCCTTTTTTCAGTTGCCATAGAGTTGCTGTATACATGAGTAGATATGGAAATATCTGTCCCAATACTCAGAATACCCTTTCTCTCATGCAATTGGGCCCACATGATCGATCCAGAGTGGTTTGGGACGATCTTAGATCGATCCATGTTACGTTCGTATTGATCCAAATCGGCACCAGTTGAGTTGAGATTGATCGTTGAGGTCCTTGAGGTTGTAAGAAAGCTCCTATGAAAATTTCATAGCATTTGAATCTATGATTTGAGAGTTATAATCAATCCAAGGTTCAACTTTTTAGTGTGGGCTGATGGTTTTTATATCCATGGAGTTTCGTATTCACCACTTCTGCATCGATCCCAGTCTTCGTATCCATCACCCCATGTCCATAGCTTTCACATCGATCCTATTCTCACGCAGTGATCCATGTTTCGTGCTCTACCTTGACCGCTTTGCATCGATCGATACGAATGTCATCGATACGAAATGGCCCCTTCCCTCTTGCTGCTTTTTGTATCCATCCGCATAGCTTCTTCCACATGTGTCCTTCGTATCGATCGATATGAAATACACTTCCAAATTTCCATAACCATTGCTTCATATCCATCAGTGTGCTTCATTCTTTGTATAAATCCCAGCTCCTCTCATCATATCGACCTGATGCTGCTCTGGGAAGCACATGTCTTCATGTCCATCAAGTTCGTATACATCCAAGTCTTGCTTCCTTTGTATCGATCCAAGCTTTGATCGACACAAAATGTGCCGATATGCCTTGCCGTATCCATCTGATCAGTTCGCATTGCATCGATAAGAAACCTTTTGATCTGAAGAAAAGTGCTAAGTGTATTGTCCATTTTCATACCCATCTCGATCAAAATGAAAGCAAGCACTGATCCGAAGTACACTCTCTACATCCATTTCGATCAATACGAAGGCATCGATTCGAACCGATTTTCCATGAATATTGATCCATCCATAACTTGAGCATACGAACTCCGTTTGACTTGAAATTTGAAATATAGCCTTATCGAATCTTGTTTATCATTTCCAATCGATCCCACATTGATTAGAGTTTGGTCCAATTTTGGTGGTATCGATCATAGCCTTGTTTCCAATCCTGATATCCATCCTTTTTAGCCAATTTGTTGATATTCCAGCCTTGTCCAAAAATAGGGTAACAACACCAATCCGTGCACGATATGGATGAACCACTTACTTTTTTTATTTGATGTCATTTCATTGATTTAAAGTTATTTTTGTATAGATGGGGAAAATGAATTTCAGGTAAGGCTAAAAAAGGAGGAGAGGAGGAAAGTAAATTTTGAAAAGAATGAGTGAATTAAAGAAAGAAAAGAATTTTGTTTTAAAGAAGTAATTGAAACCTCTAAAATTCCTTCCTTAAAACCTTGCATCTTTAATTCGTCATCATTTCTCAATCAGAGCAATTCCCTCTTCTTCACGCATGGCCATCCAAAATTATTGCCATCTTATGGAAAAACTTTTCAAAGCCCATTAAGTAATTATCTCTTATTTAAACTCTTTTAAAGTTACACCGATATCATATATTGATGCAAGAAAATATAACTTCTATAAATGCATTTAAACAATTACAAACAACTTCAAAACATAAAATAATAAGTAATATTTCTTGAATATAAATTAATTTGTAGCATTTCATAAATTTGGTAAATCATGTGGTTTTCTGGGGAATTCGTCATTAGGTTTTGCGACTTAAGGGTGTAAATTTAGTCAGCGATTGATATCAAACAATTCAAATAGCTAGTGGTATAGTATTTTTGATGAGATTGTCACTTTTACATTTTGAAGCAAAATACAATTTACTACAAGAAAATAGGCACAGGAACAAACTTAGAAAAAAATTAGGCCGAAGGACAGCAAGTTTGTTTTTTAGGCTGAAGGACAATGCTAATTATAACTAGCATTTTGTATAGTGTAAAACTTAATATAATGCTAGATATAACTAGCATTTTGTATAGTGTATATATAATGCTAATTATAACTAGCATTCTTCCTTCGGCCTAAAAATGAAACTTGATGTCCTTCAGCCTAATTTTTTTTTCGAAGTTTGTCCTTTTTCCTAATTCCCTCATTTTACTATTATAAGCTATACCCGGGAATAACGGTTTTTTACACCAATTCTCCTCATTAGAACTATATAACTTTAGGACTTATGAAATTTGGTTTTGGTCAAATTCCAATATCATCTACATTCAACTTGACTTGTCCAAACACAAAATCCTTGTTTTGTTAATAATAATTATTATTAATCATGACTAGAGACTTAACATTGAGCTAAATATAGTTGACCCAAATACCAACCACTTATGAATGAGGAGAAGAATTCTCCATTGAATAGGGTTTCACTTCAAATGCTTCAACTTAAAACTAAATATAGTTACTCAATGGATTGTCACTATATGATTTAACAATAGTCAAAGTGGACTGTCCATATTGGAGTTCCACGGTATTCTTAAGTCGAGGAACTTTGTAACATCATCACTTCGAGATTATCTATTTGACCTTAGTTATATTGACCAACAGGCGAGTGATTCATTTCATGGTTATCCAATAACTATCAGTACATTGTCCCATTGGACCTCCAGCAGCCATAAGTAATGCACCATCCAATATTTGGAAAGTGTTATGTATTCTAGTCCTAATAGATGAATCGATAACCTTTCTCTAAAACATCTTAATTAGGAATATTTAAACTAATATATTACTTTAATGTGATAAATTTCTCATGATTACAACATATTGTAACTACTATCAAACTATATTATTTAAGGATTTTCTATTTATATAATATAAATTAATTACTTAATTAATTATATCACTATATGACAAAGTATGTAATAGGAATCAAATACTATTATTATGAAAAAGATTGGCCATGGAGTTAGATATAAGTAACAAATTACATAATTGGCCCTGTAACATACCCCTAAATTATTAGTATCCATTGTACTTGGGGTCAATTATGGAGTCTAATTCACATTTATTCAGTTAGTTTTCTTAAAAAAGATCGAGCTGGCCCTTAGCGAATGGATATGCTATATTGTTTTATTTATCTACTTTGTCAATCAACTCTCTCCGATGCTAATAAATTGCCTTTATCATGTGAAACTTTTTGGAGTATGTTTCTCGACTTCTAGTGTGGTCTAGTTAGTTCACGATGTATCATAACATTTTTATCATATAACAATGTCATGAAATTCTTAACGTTTGTAATTACCCATAGCTCAGTAATAATTTGCGTGTTTATTTGTACTACTTTTATTGCAAGACTATTTAAGGCGATGTATTAAGTCTTTTGTCAAATCATCCACTAACTTAAAGTTCTTAAATTAAGATTGAAAATGAAGTTGGGATTGAGATACTTTCGAGATCATTTATGAAGTTTGAATCTGCCCACTCCTTCATAAGAAGTTCGTTGTTTCCGTAAACAATTCTCTAGTATTTCATAAATACTCGAGAACACTCTAAATTTCTGTATAGTTATCTAAATTTGGATTTGGTACTTGCTCTATAAATCAAATATAAAAGCAAAGTGTGATATTTTAGACGACATAGCATGTATGATGATTTCTATTGTCAATGCCTAAGGAGCCCATCTTACATGCAACATATTAAATTATTTAATAGAACGTCTGTGTGTATCTATTTTTGACACTCCCAACATCCATTCAACAATTAAATACAATGAATTCGCTACATTAATTTCAACAATTAAAACTTACAATGTCATTTTATTAACATAGCTATCAATGAGATTTTTCATCTTAGAAACACCCAAGTAATTTTTTGAAGTAAATACATGAATGCTTTCGTGATTAAGAATCGAAAAAATTAAGTGACATAAAAATTTCCTTTAGATGAAGTAACTATGTGTTGTATTTCTTATGCAATTATGATGGAAAATATTCAAAATTTTATCGATAGGTCTCTATCCAATTCATTAAGCAACAACTTCCAATTTCAACGCAAAAGATAGAAAAAAGTAAAGTGGTGAAAGCAATAAATGAGATAGAGAATTTATGTTGTCTAAATGTTAACCAATCCTACATCCATGGAAAAATGTTGTTATTTTCTTCTTTCATTTTAGTACAGATGAAATCGACAGAGAGTACAATTTTGATTTCAGTGCTAAAAAGAAAAAAGTAAAAAGTCTTCACTTTTCTCCTACAGTTCCCTATTCATTTATACTACAAAGAGATTCACAAGAATCACTAACAATTTGATTCCTACCTTTAGATTATGTCATGTGTCAATCATTGGTCTTGCCTATTTACTATGTATGAGTTGTTAATGTGGTCTTCGGTGGGAAAATGTTAATTGGGTTGATGAATTTTGAACTTAGATGGGAAGCTTGAATATGATGCGAGAAACCCAAAATTTGAACTAGCCATGATTTGACAAGGGTTTTATTTGTTCTACACTGTAGAAATTAAGCAGTATTAGCATTTCCTTTTCAAGTCTTGTTATCATGTAGGCAAAGCTTCAATCCAGATTGTTTCTAGAACTACTTAGATTTGGTTCTGGTGATGTGGCTAGGCTACAAAATGGTGGAGCGGTCTTATTTACTGGGTGTACAGTTTGGCTTTAATTACCCTTAACATTGTTCTTTGTTGTTGTTTTGGATGGAATAATACAGTATGGATTCAGGAGTGTTAGCGCAGTTTGAATGTTGTATAACATTGCTTTCTTTATAATTATGAAGTTGTAGTTCCCATTGATCCATTTTCGATAGCAGAGTTCTGGAATGCTTACAACTATGCAGTCCTTCTATGTTGGGGATAGTTTCTAATTGTGGCATTGCTTGTGCATGTAGGCAACCTGTTGCTAGGTTTCTTCCTTCGATTCTTCGTATTTGTTAAGTAGTACTTCTTTGGATTTGCAACCTTGTTTATCACTTCAACGTCAAATCGAGATGGCAGCACATCCTTATTATTTTAATGTTAATATAAGATTGCGATGCAACTATGCCACTTTAATATTAGTTTAAGATTGTGATGCATCCCTATTGCTTGAAGGATTGTGCCACAATTATATATCATGTGTATTGCTTTTGGAGCCATAGGATAATCTCTACATCTTGTTGTTACTTAAAGATTGTGCGCAATTCCAACTTATTAAGGCTTACTTTTGGAATTGTAGCACAGCTTTCATATTTGGCATTTGAAGGCTGTTATGTAGTCCAGCCCGTTAAAGTAAGTGTTAGGATTGTAGCATAGTCCCTGAACTTTGTGACAATCTCAGGTTACCGATGTAGTGTTATAGTGCAGAAGCTATGTTTAATAGAAAGGCGCAATCTTTGTGTTTTACTACTGCCTTGAGATTTTGGCGCAGTACTATCCGGACGTTGCTCCTGCTTCCTTTTCATAGTCTAACTTCTACCATGGGAGCGGTTTTTTTAGCTCGGTGCTTGCATCAATTCTCCCTTACTAATATTTTGAAAACATGGATATAACTGTAGCTTACCATATTCCAACTGCATTGGTCATCTTCTCGAAGACATTTTTACGATCGATGGATCGTATCACTAGAGGTATAACCATCAAAATCATATTTTGATAATATATTTGGAATCCATTTCAGATTTGCACATCATGCCAAATGGTAGAGTTAATATTTTTAATGGCTTATTGAGACATCAATAAGAAAACCATAGTTTCTCTTTAATATATGAGAGTCTGTATTAGACATTCTAATTAGTTATGTCTATTTAAGCTTAGTAAATTTCATTTCATCCTTTGTAATAAATTTTGTTTTTGGATCCTACATAAATTGATTTTACTATCAATAATTTTCAAATGAAATTTCTTCATAATGAAATTGGTGTTTCTTGAAACAATAATTGTTTCTCAGTGCAACGAAATATATATTCATAATAATTTTATGAATCCTACATATATGTATAAAACTGATTTGGTTTTTAAGTTTGCGAAACTTACATTCATAATATAAATTGTTACATCAATATTGATTGGTCCCAAAATCATTAGGGATCTTGCACATGAGACCCCTTACGAACAAATCTTACATGTAGTCTCTTGACATAACCTATCAACTCCTTGACTAAGGATATGTAGGGGTTATGTCAGCTCTTATCTTGTATGATCTTGTAACCTATGTTTTAGATAAAACTAATTTTAACATTATGTACTTTCTCTTAAGTACATGCCTTAACAAAAAGAAATTAACTTAACTTCACTAGTCATTAATAGTACTTTGTTGAACAAAGTCTGATTCTTTAACGATACAACATTTTGTATCATAGGGAGGAGTGACTTTTGAGATTGAATCTTATTAATTTTTAGGTTCATTTGGAACTCCTTTCCAATATACTCACCTCTTCTATCAAATCAAATTTTTTGTTTTCTTTTGCATGTTATGTTATTTACTTTCTTTTTATATTCAATGAGCTTATCATAGGCATACTACAAGTGTATCAGATACACATTTTGTATTGTGATAATTCATCAGTGAATTTAGTAAAGTTTGTAGAATCATTTTAGTATCATTAGACATACTATTATACATATATATATATATATATATACGAGTACTTTGGCACGTGCGATGCACCTGCGCAGAAAGAATTGGTATTAGAAAACATTGTTTAAAGGTTTTTTTTTATTTTACAAAATGACTTTGATGTGTATGCAGTTGTAATTTTTATACTTATACATGCACAAATCAATCATTTTCTATATATTTAGTATACCCATATTACTGGAATATTCAAATCGTTGTAATCAGACTATATATAAGATGTTAGCATAAGTGAATATATATATATATATATATATATATATATATTCATACATGCATACATACATACATGCATGCATACATACATACATACATACATACATACATATATATATATATATATATATATATATATATATATATATATATATATATATATATATATATATATATGCGACCATATAATAAGCATATATGACCATATAATAAGCATAAAAATAAAGGGCATTTTTTCTTCGTGTTGTAAAACATGTATAAAAGCAGTAATGATAGAAAGTTTGGTTTTGTGCATAAAAGCATAAGGATATGGAACAACAGAAGCCATACCATAAAAGGATTAGGAGCATGCCATAAAAGGTCATGTTATTATAGTTTTTGACAAAATATTTCCAAAATGATTTACAGCAAGCATTCATATTATGTATCTAAAAAGAATTTTGTAATTTTCTGTCATGTAAGCTTCATTGAAACCATTTTTGCAATCTTGAAAAGCTAGTGGAAGCCTGCTGCATTTATCACTTAATGCGGCATGAAATCCAAAATCCGTGGATTATATAATTAAAATAATTATTGATGCAATGTTCCCCTCACAGGCCTTACATACCTACATAACTATTTTGCAATGTTAACTAACTGATTTAAAATACAAACGACATCAAACAAAGTTTAAATATAACAACCAATTTTGGCATCCAAATAAAAGTATGAATCAATAAACAAATATAGTTTAAATTTTGATGTATCAATATCATGCGATAACTACTTATGAATGCACTAAAGGATGAACATCAATATCTTGTTCTGTTTTGTATTAAAAATGTATCAGAACTTAATGATTAGGTGACAAACAAATTCCCCCCTCATCAACTACCCACAACACAGAACCCATAAAGCCATGAATTTTACTGCTGCTTACCTTAAATAACTTGAGCGTTACAAATTGTTGTTTCGCACTGTACTCGAATGCTGGTTGCAACTGATCTCTCTATGCAAATTGGTGCCTTAAAACGATGCTATAACATCCAGCATTATAGTAAGGTATGATGCATGTTGCGTACAACAAAACAGACAGATATTTTAAGTGTTGTTATGTGTAGGATATTCACCACAAACTCTAAATGCATAAATTATGACATTTGTACTTGTTTCTAAGTATATGAAAAGCATTAGACATTAAAGTAATCAAACTAATCAAGTTTCACTTAACATGAGATCGTTTTCAAATACAAAAACATTACCATATTTTAGCAAAGCTATGATTTTAAAAGCAGAAGCAGGTTGTTGATTTTGAAATTTTTTGCAACTCAACAACACCTTCCTCTTTACCGGTAATGCCACCTTGCATGACGTTGTTGAGAGGTGGAGGCGCTCAGGCCCGAGCGAAGGCGGATGTAGATCTAGGTGTTGCATTAAGCGATAGATTCGAACTATTGTAAAACTGTACCCTGCAATTACAATTAGAAATGGATCAGGGAAGGAAAGTAAGAAGTTTATTAGGGAAGAAGAGTGTTGAAAACATGGTATATAATGGATTGAAATCGTAATGGACGTTGAGAAATACAGATTTATCTTTGAACATAGTTTTCTTTTTAGACTAAGTAGAGGCTACTCTTGGCAATTCAAAAAAAGGCTTCACTTTCAAGTATTTGCTTTATATTTCAGACGCCCAGAGAAAACCATAACTATGACATGATTTTTACTCATTAACTATGTCATTGTTTTGAACTACTATTAAAGTAACCATCATTGGTCAAGGAAGAAAATATAAATTAGTTATTTTTTATATAAATTTTGGGACGCATATGGTAAGAGTAAACTGTTACATATATTTTAGATGTACAGAGAAAACCATTAACCATGGAATGTTTTTTAGTCATTAACTATGTTATTATTTTGAACTACTATTAAAATAATGATCACTGGTCAACACGCTTTCATTTTCATGCCAGTTACAAACATTGGCAACAGGGAGGAAAGAAAATAAAGAATTATATTCAATGTAGTACTGATTCAAATAGGTAACATACATAATAACTTCAAATGGTTGGAAAAACAACTGTGCACCTGTAGTGTTAGGATTTGAGTTATTGTGGCTGGTATTAATGGTTGTGCACATATGGCAAGATTAAATCGTTATGAATATTCTACATGTACAGATAAAACCATAAAAATTTTGCATGTCTTATTTAATAAATTTAGAAACCAAGAAGCCGCAAGGGGAAAAATGAAAATTTGACAGTATTTGATTTTCACCCAGGCATTAACAACTGTTGAATCAGACTTAAAAATCCTGATATTTTACCATTAACTATGCCATAGCTTCTACTCATTAACTGTAATGATTTTTAACTAATATTACAGATAAATCATCCATGCATTTTTATGCCTGTTACAAATGTTGGCAATAGCGCAGAATGAAGAAAAATGAGTTATGTTCGGTGTAATACTAAAATCAAATAGGTAAAATAAATAAAAACATGAATTCAGTTTATGGTTTTAATGAGCCACATAAGTCTGGTATCAATTAAAGTAGTGCTGAATGGATAAAATTTGATAAACATATTTCAAATTCTCTCACAACAATATTTATAAATATGACAGCATTACATAAAAACTTTAACTCAAGTTACGGTTTTAATGAGCCAAGAGGAAGGTAATTCAACTATCATCCACTTCATTTATGTTAAGCGTAATGGTAATAATCACACACACACTAAATGAACATGAATAAGTCCAGAAATTCGAGCTATGTGAAAAAAAAATAGAAAGGAAACCTTACCCAAATACTCCATTGCTATACTTTTAACCCAACCGCAGTTAACAATCACAGATCCAAGCACATCAATGTTTCATAGAAACATTAGAAACTATATGGAATAAAATAGTAAACTCAAATAAGCAATAATTTTCTAATATAGTACGAAACTACAGGAAAAGTCCTAGAGGAAGCCTTACCCAAGCCTTTTTTCACCATTCTTAAACCCAGATCACTGTACAACCCTATATCGAGTAATATTCTCCAATTCTAAATAAATTTTTGTCAACTTTACCCTATTTAAACAAAATAACCAAAAAGTATACATAAGAACTCATGAATGGGATGTGCAGTGGAACGAATAAAAACATCATGATTTTATATATATATATATATATATATATATATATATATATATATATATATATATATATATGGTGGTTTGTTAGCATCACCTAAATAATTCTATAATGAAGATGGTGAGGAAATAGAAAACTGTAAAAGCGTACGAGTTTAGTTTATTTGTCTCAATCAAAGCATGCCAAAGTTCAAATGTTTATCCAAAGTAATCATCGTCTACATTTTCATCACTAAAGCATTTGTTGGATTTCGGTCCCAATAATGAAATTTGTATAGGAATAAAAAAGAGTAAAATACATGATTGAGATAAGATGATGCCACCAATATGACAGTTTAGAGCTTTTAGTTTTATTGCTATACTGAGAAAAAAAGTGTTGCGGCTAGAAACATAGTCAAAACTGAACTTGTTCATTAGTTGAATAGCTTGTTGCTTATTTGCTTAGAGTAATGCGTCCAGAGATTAACATATATGAGATAGATGGTGTTAAAATTCGAACAACATGGTGGTAAATATTATTGGTAGATATCTTTATCCAGTGTAGTAAATATTATAGTTTAGTTAACTTTTTCACTGAAATAATACATTGTTAATTTATACATTACACAGTGGTTGTAATTGAAATATCAATTATATTGAAGTACATATATAAAACCTCTATGAAACCACCATTTCAGAATGAAGATACTGACCTGCAGAATTCAAATTAGTCAATCACATTTATAAGTGATTGTTTCAGTCAATTCAACTCTGACAAACTTGGAAAGAATTTATCAGGAATGATCCATTTGTAAATAACTTGCGGTCATGTAAGTGATATAAAGATCCATTGTATTCTTCTCTTCCATATTAATTACTTTATAAATCACCAAAAAGAAAGTGAATACACATAAAATCGGTTATAAAATTTCCAAATCCAATATTTAGCATATAAAATATCTAGTAAAAGAAAGAACGGTGCGTAGGTTATAGTTTTTTTACCATGCTTGAAGGGATAAATGTTGCCTTCAACTCCATCTGTCAAATCTGAGCTTGGATAATCTCAAAACTAAAATGGAGATCTAACATGGCCATAAAAAAATTAAACATTTCATCAATATTTAGCAAAATTAAGTTCTAAAAACCACAATTCATAGCCGCACCTTGTGAAACATAGATCAGACTGCCTCTTTTCATGGTTCTAAATAGCAAGAGTCGAGGGTTATTAGACCTTCTGTAATCATTCAAACGAATCCACTATAAATTACATACAAATTCGTAAACAAAGTAAGGAAAGAGTAAACTGTTAAATAATATTAGAATAGTACCGAAAGTACTGAGTTTGAGATATAGGAAGCGGCTTCTTGAGAAAGAGGAGGTCAAACTTCGATTTCTCTTGCTCTTAGAAAGCCATTTTTTGTATTTTTGTTGGATATTTTTCACATCTTTTTTTTTAACTTGAAGTTTGTTCAGAGTTTTGATCGAAAGAAGAAAGAAAAAAAAAGAACAATAAAAGTGGAGCAATTATCTGAGACGTGGCACTGAACGTTGAACGTGGATAGAGGGCTTTCGTGTTTGAAACTGTTTATTAAAGGGGTATTTTTGAAAGTATCTAAAAGGCTTCACTTTGACCGGTTTGACCAAGTATTTGCTTTATATATAAGATATCTGAGTGCATGTGTATGTATGTATATGTATTTATGTATCTGGTTGAACCAAAAATGGCACAAATACCCAAAAGATTGTGTAGAGAATATACAGTGAAGAAAATGAACGAAAAATGAGCAAGGAAAAAATAAACATCTTTTACAGTGGTTCAGCTAATTTTGGCCTACGTCCACTTAGTGATTTTATTGCTTAGATCACTGGATAGCAAGCACGGGCTATTACAGATTAATATAAATCTATGGGTGATTACAAAAAATTAAAGTAAGAGAAAACAAGATTCCAAAGATCCTTAAAATGAGCCCTTCCTATCTATTTGTAAAGGTAGGAAGCCTAAAATTTTGCCCGCATAATCTCCACCTCGGTTTCCATGCCATAGAATTCTTCCCCGAAAAAAAAGGTGGACACCTCAACAACAATTGCGGATCGGTACCGGCCCATGGCCTTGATACTGATATATAAATTCTCCATTTGGATAGTTTTTACCTTCTTATCTTGGCTCGATTGGTGGTTGGCTTCGTGATTGCATACTCATTTGCATCAGTATTTGCTTTTTCAGAGTCCAAACGATTGATTGGTGGAGAAGTTGAGTCGCTGATTCAAGTGCTTATGGAGATCGATGAAGAATTGCATAGGATTGTTAAAACAACACTTGAAATAAGCTTCTAGTATTAAGTAGAGTGGGTAGTAGGAGGATGGGCAAGTTTGGGTGAAGGAATTTGGATCGGTACTGATCCAAGACATTGTTTGATCTTGGGCCTTTCTTCTTATATTGGCTTGGTCTTCGTTTTTTGGATCTATTTGTACTTGTTATATAGACTCTTAGGCTATCTCTTTAGGCTTCTTGCCTTAACAGTTTCCAAGTTCATTTCATCAAATTTTTCCTAATATTGCCTAGTCAAAAGGCAGGATAAGACTTGCCTTCCATAGTACATCATGTTACAATCATAATGTGCTTTGAATCGAGGCAAGTTAGGATTGTTGTAAAGGATTCCACTCTATGTTATAAATGGTTGTTATCCTTCCAACGTGGATCGCTTTTGTGGAAAATCATGTCTATAGCCATCCATCGAAACGCTTTACCGGTATCTAGTACTATCAATCCAAAATGTGCTCCCATGGTCTGTCATTCCAAGTTTAGAAATTTTAAACTAATTCCTTTCCTAGAGTTCCGAAGTTTGAATATGATTTCCTTTATCCCTAGTCGTTTGGGGTTGAATATGCACATGCACTCACACTCATGTAAACGTTCTCCATGAACTTCATGATTTTAGGCATGCACACATATGGATATACACGTGAATGGACATCACTTTATCCATGCATTTTTTAAATCTAGCCTCAGAACCGATCCTAGTTCTTGGATCGGTACCGATTCGAGACTTTGAAAAGTCTTAGATTTTTCTCTTGAGAATTCGAGTGTGGGTCTATATAGCCCCTTTTCTTTATTCCTTCTCTTTACTTTACTTTGTAACGACCTGAATCTCCAAGCTCCGCAATTGGAATTCCTTCGTACCCAAAATTATACTCCACCTTTGCATGCCCTAGGACCGTTGCTACTCACCTTTGCATGCACCTGACACCACCTGCCTCGTCACAATTGAATTGTGCCACCCTCACAAACCCAATCCATTTCTCCACCGATCCATGACTTAGGGAAATCACCTCTTAGCTTTAACACTCCATAATTGAACTGTCTTAGACTCGTGCGAATAGATAGGTGATGGCGACGGACTTGGACATGGGTGAACTTTTGATGCTGGTGGCTATGCTTTGGCGATAGGGGAAGGATGGATAAAGAGGTCAAAAATCCAACCAAGGGTTTGAATCGGTGCCGATCTAACCATTGGTGGGCTTTTGATTTTTATAATTCCTATTGAACTTTTATCGACCATAAGCTATGCCAAACATCCCCTCTTGTACTCTAGGGCTTTTCTAATTCTAGGCCATCAATGTAAAGTTCACTAGAACGGTCAGCAATGATGGTCATTCCAAGTAAAATCAGAATTTTAAAATGAATAGTTGCACAATACCAAAAATCTACATTGTACGACACTGCACGATACAACACCAGGTTTCACTTTAGTAGGGGTACAGCTTATATCTAGTTTAATGTTGATTATATGTCGATTTTTCTATAAAAGTGCATCGTAGACGTTCCAAACGTCATACCACTCAAGTCCCTGGTCCGTTTACTTCCAAATACGTTGAACCTAAAACTGAATCGGGCTCGACTACGGTTCCCCTCGCATAACAAACTTTAGCGCAACCTATATCTCAAGTTGAAAATCCATAAGTGGCTCAACCTTATACGAAGGTGCCTCAAATGCATACATAAGGCCATAAAGTAGAAATAGAAGCTTCTTCCAACACTCTCGAGGATGCTGTCATTCTAGACGATCCCTTCGATTCCATTACTTCAAATATAGAAGAGGGGTCACTTCGATGAATTTGTAATAAACATGAAATTCCATTTGAAGACATACTAGCTCCTTCCCATCACCAAACAACTCACAATCCCTTAGGGGGTTATACCGCTTATAAAAGATATATGTGCCTGATAGGTGTGCTCCGCCATTTAACCAATTTATTCGTCGAGTCCTGAACTTCATAATATTAGCTCTGATGCAACTACATCTAAATAGTTATGCCTTCCTTCTTGGTACGTATATTGTCTTTGATCAACATTTTCACAGAGTGCATAGTGAGGAGGAGATTCACTGTATATATAGTTCCAAGAGCCAAAAAAAGCCCTTCTATTACCTATGTAGAACCGGCCAAGAGCGGTAGAGTCATTAACGGTACATGGAATAAGTTAAGCTATTTTAAGAGTGAATGGTTTTATGTCCGCTGTCCACCTGGATTTGTAAGAAGATGGCTATATGGACGTAAGTTATACTTCATCTATTTGTTATGAACTCACCTTGTAACTTTGTTAGCTTAACTGATATTCTTTTTGTCATGCATATGTTTTGGCATGACCCAGCGGCATGGCTCTTACAAATGTCGTCGAAGTTCTTGTGGCACTTCCAAAGGGGGACAGAGATATTGGATTTCTCCTCTTCGATGAGAATTTCCTAGCTTATAATCTGCTAAAGGTGGGCTATAGAACTGCTCAGGTCCTGTCGCTTCTGACAACGATGGTGATAACAATGACGATAATAACTCGCTTGGAGCTGGCAATGTAAATCCTAACGTGCCTCCAGTTCCAAGTCCAGGGGTTGAAGTTGAAAGAGAGCAAGAACACATCGAAGAAGGTAGGTGAAGGTAGTGAAGCTGACCATGATGATGTTAATGTGGGCCACGAGCCTTCGTTGAGCAGTCCAAGGACGACCAATAGTTCGACATGAAAAAGAGGCTTATGGTGAAACTTCCTGAAGTATAATCTTCTTCATTGCCCCAACCATTGACAACTATGAAGAAAACTCCTTCACTCTCTTCTGAAGATTCCTTCGCTAGTTTGGGACCGATTCCTACCGAGTTCGGATTTTTTGGCATTAGTAATATGTTCCTTGAGGGTCTTGACTCTCCTCTCCACTTTGATGATGATATACCTCATGTTAACATAGAGAGATCACTCCTATGGGGAAAAGCTCCAATGCACTGTCGGTCGAGGAAGGACACCAGGAGACACACACTTACACTGCACCACACCTATTGCATGTCCATCTCTGTTAATGCTAACTTGTTCCTATTTCATTTGTAGGATCCACGGAGAGGATATATGTTTTAGCCTTTAGAGGAGAAAGTATCCCGACCACATAGGCACCGTCCAAGCACGTACCATTAAAGTAGCGGTCGAGATTCTAAGTTTAGCCATCGGTCTAGCCTCAAATGAGGCAGCCGTGATAGAGACTATCCATCTTATGACTCTACCTCCAGATATCATTCCAGGTCCAGTTCACCTCTACCAAGAAGCTCAAACAAACATTCTGATAATTGTAAGGATTTTTAACAATGCGTTGTTTCTCATGCACCACCTCTAGCTTTGATTTTCACCCAACACTTGACATTAACTCATACCAGTGGACTTTCTGATTGCAGGCACCGGATAGTTTTGAGGCCTCTTATTATAAGGCTATTAAGAAACTGCTCGAAGCTCCAGTCGTCACTGTGGAGCAATAGCTTGCTGCTGATGCCCGAATGGCTAAGTTAAAGGAATAATTCCCAGATGTATGCTTTGATGGGATCATGATTGTGCCCAATCTAAAGAATATTTCGCCAGAGGTCAAAGACGTAACAATCGCCTATATAAAAGATTCTTATAACCAGTATAATGAGTGGAGATAGGTAGCTGAGAAGGTCTCTATGATTTCGAGGGAAAGGAAACTTGAGATCAATAATTTGAAAATCTTGGAGACACAAGATAAAAGTATCATCACTTATCTCAATGTTGAGGTTGAAAACCTGAGAAAATCATAAGTCGAAGCTGAGAAAATGGCTGAGGATGCTATCAAGGAACTCTAGAGCGAGATGACCAAGCATTATGATGATATAGAGACTGCGTATCATCAAAATCATGACTTAGTCTTGGAGAAAGATGCTTTGAACAAGATAGTAGATGAGCTATCATCCAAGCTCGAGAGTAAGATAGAGCAGAAAAACAAAGCTCTCCAAGTGGCTCAAGAGTATTGCAAAGAGCTGGTTACTGCTCATGAGGAAAGGGACATGGTGATTGAACATGCTAGAGATGTGGATGCACTTGCCAAGAGGAAGGTTGAAGCCTTAGAGAAGCGAATGGTTGAGAAATTCAAACCGATGCTTATCAAGTGCAATGCTAACATGCTTAAGTTCTATAACTTAGAGTGGTTCGATGATGATTACCCCATGACATTGGCTCTTGCTTGGGAACAAGTTGTTATAGAGGAGAAGGAATTTTTGAAGGATGGTGAGGAAGACCTGGCTCGGTTAGAGAAAGAGATCCTGGTAGGAGATGAACCCAGGGTGCTAAGGGAGGGTGAGCTTATTCTTCACCCAAAGTTAGCCGCTATAATGCAAAAAGACTAGGTGAAGGCTCTAGATCATCACTCCAAGATGCCACTAACAATGACACATCCAGACCCAAAATTGCTCCTGACTCATCTTTGGTCCTAGGATATAATCTAGATAAACCCCAAATGCAAAAGTCCATCGTCATTTCTTCCGTCTTGGAAGATAATTTCGACGGCACTCCTGCTCATACTAAATCCCATCCTGAAGGAGGTATCTCATTGATTTTGCCAATATTTGAGTGAGTCTATATGTCGCTAATTGATGTTTCTAATCTATCTTTTTATATACCTCAAGTTTCAAGTCAAACCTAGGTCGTCTCGCTTCGCGACAAAGGTCTCTAGTCGGGACAACAAATGCCTACAATAGAATTGGTGATCGTGACTATTTCACAACGGTCCCGTGTATTCCGATTTACAAGACTCGTGGGCCTAACGAGCGGATGGTAGATGCTTTACGGGATAAAGGGTTGCAAGATTCAGGAAGCTTAGACCAATGACGATGTTGTTTCTGGATTCTCCGAGCCCTTGTAGGGTCCTATAATGAGTACGCTTGAGCAAGAACTTCTACTAGCGAAAGAGGAAAGCTAGAGAAGATGGAGGTCATTCCTCCTCCTTTGTCTATAGCTTTTATTGGTTAGACTATCTTCATTCTAGTCACTCTTCCTCTACTTGGAAGTACTCAAAGTATGCCTACTGGATCATCGTAGAGCACTCCATCCAAGGGCTAAGGAAGAAACAAGAAGAAGCCTGATCAAGTCACACCTCCCTTTGGAGAAGAGAAGAAAAAGTCCAAAATGATAAAGCATAAGAAATGATCGTTAGTTTTTTTTGTTTTGGTTGTATAGTTTGGCACTTTCTAGCTTTCTATTTTTGTTTTTTTGGCCGGCGTTGTGCAAATTCAGCCTTCAGTTTTGCTTTTTAGTTCCAGTGTGAATAACACTTATACCTTTTCTTTCTATTTAAGCCTTATTTTGACTGTTAATAATAAAGACTTTGTTTCGCCAAATCTTTTTGTGAATGTATCGTTCTTGAGAAATGTGCTTTCCATTATATGTACTCACAATCCAATTCTTTTCATGATTATGGTCGGACTAAGTTAATAACATGTTTCGTCATTCGCCAGCATTTCGTTATTCTAGTAAACGTAAAGCAATCATTAAAGTGACAAACATTGGGCATCGGTTGGGGTAATCCGTTTAGAATATGGTTTAGGTGTCCTTTTCAAGGATAATATATCCAATCATTCTAGGTTCCGAGCATCAACCTATGCCATCTATTTAAGATTGTAGTTTGCACATCCTCATCCAGGATTTTTACCTTCAACCATGCCTAACTCTAGATGTTGATCAAACTTTATAGGTAAGATCCTACCATACGTCGGGCATGGATCCTTCATCTTGCCTATTCCAGACAAGATGTTAGTAATTGGATGGTCATGCCATATTCATTTTGAATTATACTCCTTCCCATAACTCAAGGGTAAAAATTAGCTTATTGATTGGCAAATCACATCGTATTTGGTTTATACTCTTGTCCCCACAAGAGAATAAGAGTTAGCTGGTTGTTGATCAAATCACATTCTTTTAGGTTCGTACTCCTGCCCTCACATCAAGGACAAGAGTTAACTGGCATCCATCTCTAGGCACCAAGAATAGTTGAACTCCAAGGGTCCGATCATGGATCATAGAAGTTTGGTTGACACCAACTTCGGGTACCTGCATACCTGCATTATACGCATACAAAGTCATTCGAGTCAATCATATCTCACAACTCTAAAGCTAAGTAAAGACAGAAACACAAATCCGGAAAGCCATTTCATTTATTAAAGATGAGAACTGATAGGTTTTTCCTTATTACATGGCTTTATTCAATTATGTACAAATTTGCTTCTAGGTGAAATAGTGTTATAAATGCTCGCTATTTCATGCCATTAGGAGTAAGATCCCATCAACCGTAGCTAGCCTGAAAGTGTCATCTCCAAGCTTTTACTCCATTGCGTACCGACCTTCCCATGTCCATCCCAAGTTTCCTAGGTCTGGGAAGATTCATTTGAGAACCAGGTCGCTAACCTCAAAAGTCTGATTCCTAACCTTGGTGTTGTAATATCGGGCGACTCGGTTTTGGTGCCTAGCTGATCTCAAGTTAGCTTTATCGTGCTTCTCATCGATTATATCAAGAGATTCCAACAGGAGTTTCTCATTCATCCATGGATTGTATGAGTAACCCGATGAGAAGGTTCTTCCAGTTCAACTAGAATCATAGTCTCTAATCTATAGGCTAAGGCGAATGGAGAGTGGTAAGTTGCTAGCTGTGGGCTTTTCGATAAGCCCAAAGTTCCAACGGAAGTTCATCGACCCACTTTCCCTTGGCCTTATCCAACCTCTTTTTGAGAATGGACTTATTAATATTGTTCATGGCTAGAACTTGTCCATTCGCCTGGGGTGTGCCACCGCAGCAAATCTCTTCTTCATGCGATGTTGGCAGTAGAGATCCTTAAATTTCAATGCTGTCGAATTGAGTCCCATCTCAGCCCATTTGGTGAAGTAATCAACTACAATGATCACATACTTTGCACCACCTTTAGATATTGGCAATACACCGATGATATCAGTTCCATAGACTACGAAGGGACAGGGACTAACCATTTGAGTAATCTCCATCGGTGATGCTCTCGAAATCTTATCAAACCTTTATCACTTGTCACACTTTCTTGTGTAATTAGCTGTGTCTCAGTTGATGGTTGGCCAAAAGTAACCATTATGGAGAATCTTCTTTGCTAGGGTTTGCCCCCTTGTGTGGTCGCCATAACCACTTCATGAACTTCTCTTAGGACTTGTTTGGCCTCATCGTTAGCGACACATCGTAGCAATGGGACCGAGAATCCTTTCCTATAAAATGCTCCATACTGAAAGATATATCTCGAAGCTTGGTGTAGGAGCTTTTATCGCTTTTCATGTCCGAAAGGATTTCCTTCTCAAATAATTCTTTATTGGAGTCATCCATGACTCCTTCTCATGTTCAAGTACCTGGATCCAATTGACATCCATATGGTCGATGCTCGAAGTCGACAATACATCCATAGAAACCAGGCTCATAAGCTGCACATCTTCATAATTGGCCAGCTTAGCTAGTTGGCCTCACATTTTCCTCTCTGGGAATATGCGTTATTGTGTAAAATTAAATATCATTAAGCAGCTCACGGGCACAATATAGATAAGGAGCTAGTCTCACTCTTTTTTCCTAAAACTCTTTCCTGACTTGACATGCCACCACGTGGGAATCATAAAAGATGCATAAAGTTATAACTCCCAATTCCTTGACGATTTTGTGTCCCACAATCAATGCTTCATACTCCGCTTCATTATTTGTTATAGGAAAGTTGAATCTTAAGGCATAACAAATTGAATGTTCCCTGGGAATGACAAGTACAAATCCAGCACTGGAACACCGTTTGTTTGATGCAACATCTATGTACATCTTCCACCCATCATTTTTCTCACCACTGCTCTCCGGAGTATCATCTCATGCAGCGTATTGAGCTATGAACTCTGCTAAATCTTGGCCTTGGATAGATCTTCGATGCGATAGGTTATATCATATTGGCTCAATTCAATGTTCCATTTCAATAACCTTCCAGCAGTCTCAGATAGTTGCAAAACCTGTCGCGAATGCTGGTCGATAAGTACTTTGATCTGATGAGCCTGAAAGAAGGGATGGAACTTCCTCAAAGTGATAAAAAGGAAGTATGCAAGCTTTTCTAGCCTAGGATAAGTTCTTACTACTCGTCTCAATTATTTACTGATCTAGTAGACCGGTTGTTGGATGTGGGATTCCTCTCGTGCGAATGCGATGCTCAATGCATGCACCGACGTTGCCAGATATATAAAAAAGTAGTTGTCATCCACCGGCTTTGAAATAATGATAGGTCTCTCCAAGTGGTCCACTGAAGCTTAGAATGCGTCTGCACATTCTTTTGCCCAAGCAAAGTTCCTTTCCCCTTTCTTAATCACGTCAAAGAAAGGGATGCATTTGTGTGTTGCTTTGGAGAAGAATTGACTTAGGCTAACAACCTTCCCATTCAGGCTTTGAACCTCCTTGATCGCCTTTGGGGCCTCTATATTTCTCAAAACCTCGATCTTCTCCAGATTGGCTTCAATCCCATTGGATTTCACAATGAAGCCCAAGAAATTCCCTGACGAAATGCCAACTTCAAAGGGTTAAGCTTCATCCCATATTTTCGAAGGATGCCGAACATTTCTGCCAGATCGTCAATGTGGTTTCTCGAATGCAGTGACTTCACAAGCATGTTGTGTAACAACCCATCATTCATAATAACCAAAAGTTGATGCCTTACATCGTCATACGACTTTTGAAGACAACAAAAAATAAGTTATTGGGGTAAGATTAGAGTAAAACACTTAAATATGACACTGATAAGATCTCACAATGGAATGACAACATAAAATATACTAAATATACATGAATAGAATAAAATAATGATATTTAAGAGACTGCACTAGTGGAAGCAACAAACAAAGAAATATCAGTATATGATAGTCAAAATACGTTAACCCCCAAAATAAACACGGAGTTCTAAATATATATCTGATACAACAGTTTCGTATATAAATAATAGGTTTGACATGTACAATAAAATAACAAGTATATATATCTCAAAACATTGATACCATGCCTCTAAAATGCTCTAGCTGTGCACTTTGCTAGCGTATCTCCGAAAGCACCTGACTTTCGAACTACTCAATCAAGTACCCAAGAGTTGTAATGACATAAGCTGACAAAGACAAAAACTCGGGTCAGACATAAAATCTGGCGTGAGGGGAACTATTAACCAGGTTTTTAACCCATCAGAATTCAATAAGAGTTAGAATATTCAGACTATGCTAAAATAACTCAAGACTCAACCAAAATAACCAAGTGAACAAGTCAATGGGACTTAAGGAAAATCAGCCAATAAAATACTAAGTAGATGGATCGCTAGCGAACCATCACCCATGGATCACTAGCGAAGCATAAGAAAGCATCATGAGTTGCCCAAACCTCTTTTATCATGATTCATTACCATTTCTAAGCATGCTTGTCAAGTTTCAAAGCATGCCAAGCATCTAGCTCGAAAAGTGAAGACTCGTTAGATTTAAGTTGTTAACTAAAAGAGGCTAACTTAAAATGAACCTATAGAGCTTATACCGAGTTAGATTTGACTTGAAATTTTAAGAGAACACTTAGAAGACATAAAAGAAGGCCCACAAAAAAGGGGATCATTCGAAGGTTGTTTGATGAATCTTAGCGACCTAACTAGATGGATCGCTGATGATCTATGTAGAGCGGGCCCCACCATCTGAAATTTTATGATAGGTCCCACACACCTTAGAAAGAGTACCTACAAAGTTTCTTCTGATTTCATTAAGTTTTGAGCAATTTATGGACGATTCTTCTGGACCAGATGACCCATGAAGATGGATGATCCAACTAACTCTACATGACTTGATATTTGGATAATGCACTTAAATAGGACATAGGAAGACAACCAAACAAAGATCAGTTAATAATATGCTAAGTGGATGGATAGCTAGCGATCCATCCCCTATGGATATCTAGTGATCTATCCCCAATAGATAGCTAACGATCCATCAAGATAAGTCGGATCGCCCTCAAACTTTTCAACCTCCTTTGTAGCACTAACTAAAATGCTTCTGGTAGAAAAATATGCTATGTCGATGGATAGCTAGCAATCCATCCTCTATAGATAGCCAGCGATCCATAGAAATGACTCAGATTGATTTGAGATTTGAGATGATGACTTGGCATAACAACTGGACTCTTCGGCACTTTGATTTTTGGCCCAATACTCATTGAATTCCTGTATATATACTCACCTACCTACAACTTGAGATGGGTCTTTTCCAAGGAGAGAGCCTCCATTCTCTGCTGGAATTCCTTCACTTCTTCAACTTTCTTCTCCGTGATAACAGTCATAAAAGGAGTTACTGTTATTCTCTAGTCAACCCTCGCACTTGTGACTTATTTGAGCTCATTGTAACTTAGATATAAGAACTAACTAGTTGATATCCAAAGAGATTCAACTAGTATAATAATAATAAAGTGATTAAAGTGGATGTACGCCAGTGTCTGCCGAACCACTATAAAAATTATGTGTCTCTTTTATTACTTTTTGTTTTTATTTGTTGTTTATCTGAGATTTGTGCTATTAATTATCTACACTAGTGCTTTCACACTTGATCTAGGGTGTTGATCCATTTTTTGGGTTAATAGGAACTATCTCAAAATATTGTGTATTAAAAACTATATACAAATAAACAAGGAAAATCATAACCGTCCCTGTCCACAAACGTGGCTCAAGGAAAATCCAACTTCCTGTAAACAAGCACGTTAAACCCATCTCAAAAGTAAGGGCTCATACCTGCATGTCTTGTGGATTGTATACTATCTAACTTGTATGTAATATGCAAGTGTATAAGTTAATGCAATAGTAGGAAATAAATAGTAAAGTATAAAAAATCATGCAAACTAGAGTGCAAATCTTCTTATGATCTCCTCTCGGTATATGAATGTGAATGCTTTAAGTTGTAGGAAGTTGTTTAACCAAAATTATATTTTGGTTATGATAGATTGAGAAAATGTAAGCAAGGGATGCACAAATATGTAAATAAGAATTCAAGATCATAGTTCTAATTAATTCAATTCAGTTAATCTCTAAATCTCAATCATGGTAGAATTTATAGATTTAAAGAGATGTAGATTAAGAGTTGTTACTATTAGATATGGTCTATTCATTTTAAAGGCTGCAACCTTTCGATGAAGAGTTAATTTCTATTCGTTCAATAGAAGTGTATATTCAGAGTTTTACAGCTTTTCAGATGACGGACGTTTGTGGAAAAACCATGGACGTCTTGGCTTTACGATAGAATTTCCTGAACCTATTCACAGTTGTTTGTGGATTTCCCACAGACGTCTGTGGCTGGCACTTTCAGACTATAAATTTTTTTAATGCCAATTTTGAATGTTTTTTAATTGTGATTTTTTGTATATGAATTCGTGTGTGCATATATACTCAAGGAGACCTTACAATGTTTTTCTAAGACTCTTAATACACTAGTATAACCTTACTAATTATAGCATGGTCCGTATGTGTAACAAACCAAAATTTAAGCTAAAATAATTAATTGACGAATTAAATAAATAATAAAAAACATTGTGAAATTATCTTAATTGAGCCACAGAAGTTGCACCATTGTGTCCGTCGTAATTTTCTGGTCTATTTCCATATATACTTTGTCAAAATCCGAGCAAAAACGAAGAAGTTACGAATTAAACAAGAAATAAGAAAACGAAAAATACACACACACACACACACATAAGGTCAGGTCGACCTAGGGTCGATCTACACCATAGCTAGGTCGACCTATAGGTCGATCCCCAGCATATGTAGGTCGACCTACATGTCGACCCACCCTTGTATTTAGACGATGTTTCGTCTAGTTTTAACCGATGACATGTTTTGCAATCTCTCCAACCCTA
This sequence comes from Allium cepa, assembly GCA_030765085.1. Lineage (NCBI taxonomy): Eukaryota > Viridiplantae > Streptophyta > Magnoliopsida > Asparagales > Amaryllidaceae > Allium > Allium cepa. Next base: position 669,906,328 of record CM060943.1, on the reverse strand, counting down.
TGCGCTCATGCTTTCATATGGCGATTCCTAACGAGCCTATGACGTGATTGCACTAGATTTAATCTTCAAATCCAATGGTCTGAGATCCCTAAACTACACTATAAATAAGACCCTAAGCCTTGCTATTTTTCTCATTATAATTTTCTCTTATTTGGGTTCATTGCTTAAGGCTGGATCCTAAATAGAATATTTTTCGAAGGAGTAGATCGTTTTTATAAAAATATTTTACTCTTTAGATGTGGATCAAGGAAGACCAAGGAATAGAGCCAAGGACCACAGGTGAGTATTTAGTAATTATTCTAGATTTTTAAGTAATTTAAAATAATAGGGTTCTTAATAGTTGTAGTTTTTCTGCAATTTTGAGACAATTTTATATAAATTATTTACTGTTAATTTTTAAAATTCTTTTCAGTCTATTTTATTCAGCTATTTTTATTTAGCTGTTTTATCTAGTTATTTACATTTATTTTACATTAGAATCTAGCCTATAAATGTTAGTTTCATTTTATTCCTTTTTATGCGAATAAAATAATACAAAGAAAATGATTCGCAAATATGGATTAAAATGGAAAACATTAAATTTACAGAAATTAGATGTAAAATAAGAAGAACTGTTGTAAAAGGAAGACAGACTGAAATAGGAAAATTTGAGACATTTCAAGCAAGTTTATAACTATTAGTTATAACTAAAAAGACAGAATAAAAGAGCAATTATAACATAGGTTATAATTAAACAGAGATAACAAAAAAAGGGTTATATTAAAGACTTAGATTAAGTTAATAAGCAAACAAAACAGAAATAACAGAAGAGACTTATTTTAAGAACTTACACAAAGTTAATAAGCAAGAATAGAAATAGGGCCAGTGCCAATAGCATTCCCTTTTAGACTAGGACTGATGGTCTTACAACAGATTAGGTGAGGCTGGGCATGACCCTTTCAGACTAGGACTAATGGTCTCACAATAGTTAGGTGAGGCTGAGACATAGGGTAAATAAGTGGCCAATAGATAGAAGGCCAAATCGGAGGATTTAGACAAGGGGCGCAAATAGATTTTGTTTGTTAGGACCAGTACTGACAACATTACCTTTGTATACTAGGATTGATGGTCTTACAAAACACTTAGGTGAGGCTAGGCAGGAGCCTTTTAGACTAGGACTAATGGTCTCATAATAGATTAGGTAAGGCTGGGCATATTTATGCTGATTATGGTAAACAAGAGGTCACGAGATGGGGGCGACAGTTAGCGGGTACCGACGATGACCGTGCGTGCGGCTTTGATTAGGGTAGATAAGTCGCAACTGCATTCCAAGCGCTAAACATGTGTCTTTTGCTGTGAGACCCACAGGATGGGACTAGCTCACAGTGGCACAATAGAAATAGAAGGCCGATCAATGGATAGAATTAGGATTTAAGCGTGACTAAAATAGGAATAGGGTTTCAGCTAAATCACAGTAATCTAAGACAAGTGCAAACAATCACAATCAAAGAAAACAGTTAAATAGTATTTTATCCCGGTTTTATCTTTCCTTTATTCCTTTTAAACTAGAATTGTTGCTAAGACTATTATCTTTATCTTGCATAAAAATACAAGTAGTTACTTTCACTCACCGTACTTGTAGTCTAACCCACTCCTTTGTTTTCCCTTTTCCCCCATAACCAATAGAGGCAAGGATAGTTGATTCAGATTTCTTAGAGATACATTCCCGGATTTCTTCAAGTATTCTTCTTCTTTTTAGTTTTCTTTTCATTTAGTTTTGATGTACTAGTACTTATGAGAGGGATGATTATTTTATTATGCTCTGATTTTATGAGACTGAGATGTATTTTTAATAAGACATGCGAATTTGGTATTTGAGACATGTAGAGTTTTTTAGACTTATTTTATGAAGTAATGAAGTTTAATTTTAAATGTTTTCGTTGTTTTTATTTGTCTTGTGAACCTAGTCTCTGTGATGCTTTAGCTATACCTATAACGCACCACATCTTTTAGTGTTTCCATTTTGGGTATATTAAGGGGCGTGGGGTGTTTCACTTGGTATTCGAGCCTAAGGTTATAGGATTCCTAAAACTTATTTTAAAAAGTAAAGTATTTTTCAAAGATAACATATGTTAAAAGTATTTTTTAGAGAGAAACTCTTAGAAATAGTTTTCAAGTATAAAAGAGTTTTTATAAAAATCCACTCAAAGTCCAGTTCAACCTTCTTTCGAGCCTAAATTCTCTTTTCTTTTTATAGTATGGCTGACTGGTTCCGTAGAGCTACGATACCAGAGGTGTAAGGGCAACGCCCAATACAGCACCAGCAGGTGGAGATCCCATTAATCCATCTTCAGCAATCACTTTTTCTAAGCTATGCAAGGACTTCGCTAATCTAGAAGGCGGAATGTTTTCTGGCATGGAGGATTTCATAGAGGCACGAACTTGATTGAGGAATACGGAGCGAATATTTGGGTTGTTAGGATTGGAGGACTGATAGAGAGTTCAGCTTGCATCTGAGCAGTTGAAAGGAGAGGTTAAGGAGGCCCCTAAATCAAAAAACTCTAAGAAGCAGTGGTGGAAGAATAAGAAGGATAAGAATAAGAGGAAAGAAGGAGGACCTCAAAAGCACATCTGGAAAGGCAGAAAATGCCATAGTTGTGGATTGCTTGGTCATTTCACTGAGGACTATAAGAAGGAAAGTCTATGTGGAAGGGTTGATCTCTATTTCAGATTTTCCTATTCAGACTCTTTTTGACTGCAGAGCATTGCATTCTTTCATTTCTGGTACCTTGGTTGATTGTTTGCACTTAGATATTTCTCTAGTAGTAGACCCTATAGTTGTTTCAAGCCCCACAAGAGGATCGACACATTCATCCATAATTTATAGGGGTTTGAAAAACTTTTATACTAGGCGTAGAGTTTGATTGTGACACCTATGTACTTGGATTTTCGGGATATGGTATGGATTTGGGGATGGTTTGGCTATCCATTTATGGAGCGATATTGGACTGTGAAAGGAGAGTCGTCAGATTAGAGACATGTAGAAGTAGGACTCTCGAGGTTTCTTGCGACCTATAGGGGTCAGTCATGTTGAGCTTCCTTTATTCCAATGATTCATCACTATGAGAGTTAGATTATGTTCCATTCGTTAGATATTTCCCAGATGTCTTTGAGGAGGTTAAGGGACTACCCCCTAAGAGGAAGATCGACTTTAGGATCTATGTAAATGACAATTCTAAGCCAATGGCATTTCCCGTGAGACATATGGCTCCTAGGGTGATGAAGGAGTTAGGTAGAAGATTGGTGAGCTATTGGAGAAAGGCTTCATCAGAAGGAGCATATCTGAGTGGGGAGCACCAGTCGTCTTTGCTACAAAGGCAGATGATTCCCATCGACTTTGCGTAGACTATAGAGAATTGTAAGCTCATAAAGGAGAACCGTTGCCCACTTCCTAGGATAGACGATCTTTTTGATCAGTTGGTTGGCTCTTCACTATTTTCTCAGTTCAATTTAGCTACTGCATTTCATCAACTTTGGGTCGCTGACGATAGCATTGATAAGACAGCATTTAGGAAACAGGATGGATTCTTCGAGTGGTTAGTTATGCCGTTTGGACTGACCAATGCCCCAGCCTATTTTGTAGATTTGATGGGTTATGTTTTCCAAGATGTCCTAAATAATTTATTATAGTGTGTGTGTATGACATTTTGGTGCTTTCCAAGAGTATGGAAGAACATGTTATTCATCTTGAGGAGGTTCTTCGTACACTTCGCATTCATCAGTTGAAGGAAAAATTCTCGAAGTATTACTTTTGGCGTGAGCAGGTGCGTTTCTTGGGGCATGTAGCTCAAGAGAGGGTCTAGCAGTTGATCCCGCTAAGGCAGTAGCAGTACAAGATTTAAAGGCCTCAAAGAACGCAACTGAAGTTAGAAGCTTCCTAGGTCTGGCTGGCTATTATAGGAAGTTTATCAAAGATTTCACTAAGATTTCAGCACCGCTTACTCGCCTCATTAAGAAGAATACGTCATTTGTGTGGGACATAGATTGTGAGGATTCCTTCATGATGCTAAAGAGTTCCCTTACTAGTGCACCAGTGTTAGTTTTACTCGATGGAGCTAAGCCTTTTACATTATACATTGATGCATGTAGGACGGGTCATGGGGAAGTACTGATGCAAGAAGGAAGGGTGGTATGCTATGGAAATAGACAGTTGAGGACTTATGAGAAGAACTACCCCACCCATGATTTAGAGTTAGCTGCTATTGTTTCCACGGTCAACTCTTAAAGACATTACCTGCTAGAAGAGAGGTTCGAGCTCTTCACTGACCATAAATGATGGAAGTATCTATTCTCATAAAAAGATTTAAACTTGAGACACTAGCGTTGAATGGAGTTTCTAGCATCATATGTCTGAGAGTTAGCTTACACCCCTGGTAAAGGAAACATGGTTGCAGATATGTTAAGTAGGAAGAAAGCAACCCTTAGTCCAATGTTCATGAACTGGAAAAGCCTAGAGTTTATTTCCACCTTTGATTTTAAAGCCTCTACGGACTTACCTCTAGATTATTGGTAACACTAAAGGTTAAGCCTACCCTCTTAGATCGGATTTGCTCAAGGCAGTGAAAGGATTCAGAGTTCATCGATATTCTAGAAAGGATAGTAGAGGAGAGGTCTCTAGACATCTCTAGCGCCATTCCATTGACAATAAAGGGTGGCTAAGGAGAGATGGAAGACTTTGTGTCCCCTACATTAGTGATTTGATGAGAGCCGTTCTAGAAGAAGTATGCCATTCCCGAATGACTATTCATCTGGCTGGTGATAAGATGTATAGGGACATGATGAGAGTATTTTATTAGAGTGGCATGAAGAAGGATGTAGCAAAGTTTGTGGCTAAGTGTCTTGTATGCCAAAGAGTTAAGGCGGAGCAGTAGAAGCCCAGCGGGTTGCTTCAACCATTGGATGTACCCGAATGGAAGTGTGATAGTGTTTTGATGGACTTCATAGATCGTTTACCCCGATCTAGGAAGGAGATACCCGTATTTGGGTGATTACAGATCGTTTGACTAAGAGCGCCCACTTCATTCTAGTCAAGAGTAAGAGGACAACACCTTATTTGGCAACCTTATATGTTTGTGAGATAGTCTGAATTCATGGAGTTCCCTCTAGCATTGTGAGCGATAGAGACCCCATCTTTACTAGCGAGTTTTGGAGAAGCTTGCAAGAGGCTTTATGGCCACAATAGTGTATGGCGTATCACCCTCATATGGATGGCCAAACATAGAGAGTTAATAGAGTACTTGAGGATTTGTTGAGGATGTGCATTCTTGATTTTGAAGGAACGTGGGAGAAGCATCTTCCTTTAGTGGAATTCACTTATAATAATAGTTTTCAAGCTAGCATTGGGATGGTACCTTTTGAAGCTCTTTATGGAAGACCATGCAAGTCACTATCGTGTTGATTGGAATATATAGAGAGATTGCTACTGGGTCCCGACATGGTTAGAGAGACTTCAGAAAAGATTGATTTGATTAGAAGGAGAATGAAGACGGCCCAAGATAGATAGAAATCCTATGCAGATAAGCGGAGAAGGGATATTGAGTTTGAGGTAGGAAACTTGGCTTTCATTAAGGTATCTCCGCTAAGAAAGAGAGTAAGATTTGGATCAAATGAGAAACTTCCTCCTAGATTCGTAGGACCATTCCCCATTATGGAAAGGGTACGAAAGATGGAATATTGGATAAAGCTACCGGAGAGGCTAGCTGGAGTTCATGATGTTTTCTATGTTTCGCACTTGAGGAAGTGCTTACATGACTCAACAGAGGTAGTGGAACCTAGCCAACTTAAAGAAGTTAAAGTGGAGAGAGAAGCATCTGTTCGTCGCATTCCTACCAAGATCATTGGGCATGATATCAAGAAGCTTAGAAATAAGGAAGTTCATTTGGTTAAGGTGCAATGGGCAGATAGTATTGAGGATGCTACCTGAGAGGCTGAGGAGAAAATACGTACCTCTTATCCGTATCTTTTCGATGGTACATTTTGAATTTTCTATTTCTACCTTTAGTTTTGAATAGGTTCTGTTCTTTAGTATCCTTTGGGAAGGTAAATCTTAGGATTTAACCTATGGATGGTAGGACTGAATGTAAACATGTTACTAGAACATGTTATGTATGATGGACGCTAGTGGTTGCAACTGTTTGCTAGTGGATGCTAGGACGCATATATATACACTAGACACTATTATCTCTTAGGGATCGGCCTGACTAGGTCACTAAAGCACATTCATTTGGATGTGTGCTCATTTGAATTTTTTTTATTTCCAAGGTTGTTATAAATGGATGATTAACATATGATTGCTGCATTTGGATGATGACTATAACACGCATGTAGGACTATCAGTTGCCATTAGGGAATTTGCATTCATTTGGATACATGTCACGTACATGATTGCATAAAAAGGAGGCTGACTGAATCAGTGGACCGCCTAATCTTTTGTATTTGTTAGGGACATTGACACTACACTATCTGCATATATATATATATATATATATATCATAAATTGCATTAGAAAAGTTATGGACAATCGATGTAATGGAAGGTGGTTGAGTATATGGTTGTAGAATTTGAATGGAAATATTTATTTCATTCTTCTGTCCTTAGAGATTTCGGGGATGAAATCCTTTAAGGAGGGAGAATGTAACAACCCAAAATTTAAGTTATACTAATTAATTAATGAATTAATTAAATAATAAAATAAGATTGTGAAATTATCATAATTGAGCCTTGAGAGTTGCACCATTGTGTCCATGGTAATTTTTTGGTCAATTTCCGTATATAGTTTGTCAAAATTCGAGCTAAAACGAAGAAGTTACGAATTAAACAAGAAATAAAAAAAATGAAAAATAATAATACATACAAGGTCAGGTCGACCCTGACCAAAGCTAGGTCGATCTATAGGTCGACCCCAACATATGTAAGACAATCTGCATGTCGACCCACCTTTGTACTTAGACAATGTTTCGTCCAGTTTCAACCGATGGTATGTTTTGCAATTTCTCTCCGATCATGTGTGTTTGTGCTTTCATCCGACGGTTCCCAATGAGCCTAGACATGTTTGCACCGGATTTAATCTTCAAATCCAATGGTCTGAGATCTCTAAACTGCACTATAAATAGAGCCTAATTATTTTTCTCATTCAGATTTTCTCCTATTTGGTTCATTGCCTGAGGCTGGACCCTAAATAGAATATTTTTCTAAGGGGAAGATCATTTTGATAAAAATATTCTACGCTCTAGAAGTGGATCAAGGAAGACCAAGGATTAAAGTTCTTTTCAGTCTATTTTATTCAGCTATTTTTATTTAGCTATTTTGTCCAGTTATTTATAGTTATTTACATCTATTTTACGTTAGAATTTAGCATGTAAATGTTAGTTTCTTTTTATTCCTTTTTGCGCGAATAAAATAATAAAAAGGGAATAATTCGCAAATATGAATTAAAATGGAAAATACTAAATTTACAGAAATTAGATGTAAAATAAGAAGAAATGTAATAAAAAAAAGATAGACTGAAATAAGCAAATTTGAGACATTTGCATGCAAGTTTATAACTAGCACTTATAACTAAAAAGACAGAATAGAAGAGCAATTATAACATAGGTTATAATTAAATAGAGAGAACTGAAAAAGGCTTATTTTAAAGATTTAGATTAAGTTAATAAGAAAATAAAGACTTATTTTAAGAACTTACACTAAGTTGATAAGCAAGAGTAGAAATAGGGCTCGTACCAACAGCATTCCTTTTCAGACTAGGACTGATGGTCTCACAACAGATTAGATAAGGCTGGACAGGACCCTTTCAGACTCGGACTGATGGCCTCACGATAGTTAGGTGAGGCTGGGACACAGGGTAAATAAGTGGCTAATAGATAGAAGCCCAAATTGGGGGATTTGGACAAGGGGCACAACTAGATTTTGTTTGTTAGGACCAGTACCGGCATCATTCCTTTTCAGACTAGGACTGACGGTCTCATAAAACACTTAGGTGAGGCTAGATAGGACCCTTTTAGAGTAGGACTGATGGTCTCATAATAGATTAGGTGAGGCTGGACACACTTATGTTGATTATGGTAAATAAGAGGTCACAAGAGATGGGCGATTGTTGGCGGGTACCAACGATGACAGTGCATGTGGCATTGATTAGGGTAGATAAGTCACAACCGCGTTCCAAGTGCTAAACAAGTGTCTTTTGCTGTGGGACCCACAAGATGGGACGAGCTCATAGTGGCACAACAGAGATAGAAGGCCGATCAACGGGCAGAATTAGGATTTCAGCCTAATTAAAATAGGATTAGGGTTTCAACCTAATCACAGCAATTTAAGACAAGTGCTAACAATCACAATCAAAGCAAACAGTTAAATAATATTTTATCCTGGTTTTATCTTTCCTTTATTTCCTTTTATACTAGAACTGGTGCTAAGACTGTTATCTTACCTTGCTTAAAAACACTAGTAGGCACTTTCACTCACCAGACTTTTAGCTGACCCACTCCTCTATTTTCCCTTTTTCCTCCATAGGCCAACAGAGGCAAGGATATATAGTTGATTCAGATTTCTTGGAGATACAATCCCAGAGTTCTTCATGTATTCTTCTTCTTTTCAGTTTTCTTTTCATTTGGTTTTGATGTAATGGTACTTATGATAGGGATGATTATTTTATTGTACTCTGATTTTATAAGACTGAGATGTATTTTTCATAAGACATGTGTATTTGGTATTTGTGACATGGAGAGTTTTTCAAACTTATTTTATGAAGTAATGAAGTTTAAATTCAAATGTTTCCATTGTATTTATTTATTTGTCTTGTGAATCTTAGTCTAAGTGATGCCTTAGCTATATCTATAGCGCACCACATCTTTTAGTGTGCCTTTTATAGGTATACTAAGGGGTGTGGGATGTTTCAATATGTCTTTGTATGTCTTCGATCCATAATATCTTTGAGCATGATGATCTCTTTGTAGTATATACCTGTAATTCTTAAAAAGGCATATAATATATGTGATTGTATAGTTGTTGTCATTGAAACCATAAAATGGAGGTTCTAACAATACCGTAACATACTTTTCTCCTATATTAACAAGTTAGCACAATATCTTCTACTGCACTATACTAGCCCAAAACTACTAATAATATTGTGTAAATATACTATAATCAAATCATGATCCGAAAATAACGATCGCTACTGCTAAGACTAACACGATACGCCTCAACGCATACAGTCACTATTGTTAAGGCCAAATAGGTACACCACAATAGGTCCAGTCACTACTACTAAGACCAAACGGATACTTCGCGATGCGTATGGTCAGTACTGATAAGACCAAAAAGGTATGCCACAATGCATATGGTCAGTACAGCTAAGACCAAGTCTTCAAAAGATTATGAAAATAGGACCCAAAAACATCCAAACGATCATAATAAGATAAAACTATTCACGGTACCTCTAAGACTATATCGAGTGTGTCATGGGCATCAACAACACTCTACGTACACCACAACCAGGTCAATACCTAGGTAGGTCACGTAAGTCCATACTCTTAGGTAGGTCACATAATTCCATACCATAGGTATGTCACAACAAGTCAACATCACACAAATCATATATTACTCTAAGGTCAAAACCTTAAAGTACAGACTCACTTCATATATAACGTATGGAATCGCTACGCGTGACTCTAGTCACCACGGCCTAAAAACCCACCGGAAAACTCTAGCAAAACACCATACTAACTCAAATCGCATGCCAAATAGAATGCTTGACCTCAATGTCATAATACTCTTCTAGTATACTCTCCCGTTGTATCTTAAAATCTACGGTTTTGAAGCACGTATCGGGGTGGGTCCCAAGTGGGCCCAAAATCAAAGGACATAAAAATCCACTAAAATTTTACAAGCTGTAGTCCTTGAAAAATGGTGAACGATGGTCCAAACTTCACCTCAATCCAACTTTGTATGCAAGAGTTATCGCATTTTGAAGTTTGCATGACATAAAGTTAGTCAATCGATTGAAGGGTTGTTCGGTCGATTGAACCAGGGCCGAGTTGGATTTTTCCTCTTGGCCAGTCAACTGAATGGACAAGGTCAAATGACTAAACTGATATTTTTTAGGCAGTGAGCCTAGGCAAGGAATAGATTTCCCTAATGGATGCCGATTTGAACGTTGTTTTGTCTATGCTTCGCCTGATGGGTCGTCTTGCTACGAGAGCCTGCCTTCATCCCATCGGACATCTACCATTGTTCGTTTGTTCAAATTTTGGTAGTAAATTCCATAAGTAATCAAAAATTGATGTTTTTACCGAAATCCACTCTTTGCACGAGTAGAGTTGTATTGGCAATTATGATGACCCGACTTCCTTTAACATACCAAAACGACATTCCCGGCCTTATGCATAGGCTGTACATGTGTCGGTGCACTCGTTTGTGCATGCCTATGCACATACGTTCATGCAATAGATAACTAAACACAAATTAAATTTCGGACTTCATCGGGTTGATTGCTCGACCCGTCTACTCTCAGGCAACTTAGCGCGTGCGATAGCCAATATGCCTTTGTGAGATCGCTCTTAACATGACCATACACACATACGGACATTCCCATATGCATATACAATCTATTACATGAATATTCACCTCTTACAAACATAATTCTCATCATAACTCTAGCTACAACACTAGAGTTGTTTTGATCTTTGTTTAACTCCAAATACACATATACGTATACCCGCTCGTGCACGTATGCAAACACGTATATCCAGTAGGCAATTCAACTGTTACTCAACCAAATATTACTTATTTTAGTAATTCTTCTAATAAGAGTGAAACGTCTCTTTATATCATTTTATAAAATCTTAAACTATATTATAATATATCATATTAGCTTATAATCACTTTATAGCCTTTAAAATACTTAATCACTTCATTAAAAATCAAGTATTCACCTTTTTTACTATTTTATAAAACCTCATATCCATTTTATATAATATATACTTCGTTTATAAAATCATAAAACTATTTTACAAATACTAATTAAAGCTTATAGGGTCTCTAATCTTTTTAATAATAAGTGCAGAGTTCAAAAATATTTAAATTAGCTTGTTGACATTTTGCAAATCAATTCAAATGGGTTAATTAATATTTTATAATGATATGCACAAAACTACACTGCTTAATTAACCCCAAATCAAACAACAACATCACAACTAATCATCCAGTTAGCCTAAATCAACTCTAGGGCTTACTAAATACTTTTAAACATAGTAATTAGGGCCTTAAACAATTAACTAGCTAAGGCAAGCATGTTTATAACACAAACATAAAGCCATATCAACTCAAACAATCTCCAAATCACTTCATATATTTCTATAATCAACAATAATCAAATATATGAAGTATAACGCATGAATTAGTAAGGAGAATCATCCCACTCACCATACTTATACCCAAGCTAAGCTCTAATCACTAGAAACCCAATCTTTTCTCTCTTTAATTTTCGAAATCAATGTCAAATCTTCGATTCACGCCAATCCCTACGTGGGTTTTGTAGAGAATAGGAAGAGATGATTTATTGTGATTTTTATTTGATTTTAGGAAATTTAGTTAATGGTTTAGGGTTTATTTGAAATTATTATCCTTAAATTTATGGGTTGTTACATTCTCCATTCCCTGAAGGATATCGTCCTCCAAATTCACAAGAGTATGAATGCATCTCGGAACTCCAACTATACCTTCCTTTGTGCTATCAGCACCATGGAACTCCCAAATTAGAGTGCATTACAAGTAGGAAACATGCAATGACCTATGTCATCCCACATTCTCGAAAAAATTCATACCTCTTTTTAAGAAAGCTTCTCACTACTTAAAACGCCAATCTAAGCATATAAGCATTTAAATACCTTTACATCAGTTCTCAAGTACCTAAGTACTATACTAAGAGGGTTACTCGAATGCAGAATCAAATATGTATAACCTCAGTTAGTAACCAGCACCACTATAGTCATACACGATAGTCAATTAGAGAGTAAGCTCAAGTGAATCAGTCTCAAAATATGCCACTGACTCTAAGTCACATTAAATGACAATAGACTCGTACAGATCCCATCTTTCCCCATAACGGGCATGGATGATACGCGATCTATCTAGATAGCTAAGGAATACAAATCAATACCCATCATTACTGATGGGTGGTGTCAACAACGGACACTTATCACTGTCCAACGATTCCAGCTAAACATGGCCAATACACTAACGTATCCAAACATTTATCTCAACTGAATAATAGGCATGGCCACTAATATATAGCCAATGATCTACAAAGCCACCAACACAAGGCCAATTAAATGTATGACCACAAACATAAGACCAATACTATAAACGGTTACTCATATAAGACTGATACGATGTACGGTCACTAATATAAGACTGATATAATTTATAACCATACGTATCTCAGATTAAACCCTCGAAGGTAGGAATCCATCATTACCAATCTAATAACATGCATTTGGCTATCTCATATAATTAAGTGAAAATTAGGCCCAAGTCCCTAAAATCAAATTTAATACTCAAAAACTCTTTCCGTTTTAAACTTGTAAATCTGGTCCATATTTTTTTTCAAAATATTTTGTTTCTCTAATTACCCTCATTTCTTTCATGTCAGCTATTCTCGTGTGATTATGTTGGCGATCAAGATTTGAAATATTCATAGAGAAATCATATTTAATTTGATTTACCGTTCGATTTTTTTTGTGATTCATTATGGCTTCATGATCTTGCAGCTAAACGCTTGATTTAATTTTCAATCGACATTGTATTATTTTTTTGCAATTTTTTGATAATTTAGCAATGTTTTTCATAATTAGGCATAACAAGTATAAGTTATATTAAGTAATTCGAATAATATGATGTTTTTGTTCAAAGAAATTTTATTTTTAATCTCGTATGTGAATGTATAGTTGTATGCAATTAAGTAAAAGCTGGCTCTTCTGCAATTATTGTAAGTAATTACGTTCATGGCTGTATTTATCAAAATCTTTAATTATCTAAATAAATATGTATTTTCAGCAGTTATCGAGAATTATTGTAGAATTTTATGTGTGTTGATAACTCCATATGTGAAATGCAGTTAAGATTTACATATGTAAAATGCAGTTGATCTTTTTATTTTTTAACTGCATATGTAAAATGCAGTTAAAATTTGTATTTAACAGTTGTATTTATTAACTGCATATCAAGTATGCAGTTAAAAAGCATGTTTAATAGCTGCATTTTTTATTGCATACGATATATGCAGTTAAAAATAATACAATTCATAACTTTATATTAGATATATATGCAAGTATAATAAGAATCTTATGAATTTTTAACTGCACAAGTGAAATGCACTTCAAAATTTGCATGACTCAAGTGTATGTTTTAACTGCATATGTTATATGCAGTTAAAAATTGCATTTAACGGGTGATACTTTTCACTGCATAACAGATATGTAGTTAAAAATAGTGCAATTTATAACTACATAAGTGAAATGCAGTTAAAAATGCAGTTGGTCGTAAATAATTACAAACATATATGCAACTATTCATAAAAATTGCATGTATTCCTGCAAGTATAATAAAAATCTTATGACTTTTTAACTGCGTAAGTGAAATGCACTTAAAATTCGCATCATTTAATTATATGTTTTAACTGCATATTTCATACGTAGTTAAAATTTGCATATAAAGCTGTAATTTAAAGATGCATATCAGACATGCATTTCAAAATGATACAATTCATAACTTCATAAGTGAAATGCATTTAAAAATGCAATTGTTAATAGTAATTGCAAAGATGTATGCAACTATTCATAATAATTGCATGTATTTCTACAGATTTTCAATAAAATTGAACATAACTAGAAATGATCAACATATCTGCATATAGATGAGAAAATATTTGCTGAAATTTTTTTGCATTTTTATTTGTATAATTAGATGCTTCACTAAAATATCAACAATATTTTTTTAGTGTTTAATGCATTTATTTTCAATATTTTCATGTTTGACTACAAAAATTGTACCATAATGCTGGTTTGCAATAATTGCAGATTTGTCTGCAAATACTAAATATAGTCGAATATATGGCTGCAATTAATGCATATAATTGCATAGAGGGTGCAATTATATAAAACTTATACTACCTTAAAAAATTTGTAGAAAATTCCATATTAATTTCGAATATTGTATATTAATGTGGGAAAATACGTTTAAATTTTCATGTAACTATTTCAATGCATTAAATTAGGCGGTTAATTAAAATAACTGCAGACCCTGCTGCAATTATTGTAAGTAATTGCGTTAATGGCTATATTTATCAAAATATTTAGCTATCGAAATAAATATGTATTTTTTAGCAGTTATTTACTGAGAATTATTATAGGATTTTATATGTGTTGATAACTGTATATGTAAAATGCAGTTAATATTTGCATATGTAAAATGCAGTTGATCTTTTTAGTTTTTAACTGCATAGTAAAATGTAGTTAAATTTGCATTTAACAGGTGTATTTATTAAGTGCATATCAAGTATGCAGTTAAAAAACACATTTAATAGCTACAATTTTTAACTACATACAATATATGCAGTTAATAATAATACGATTCATAACTTTATATTATATATGTATGCATGTATAGTAAGAATTTTATGAATTTTTAACCACATAAGTAAAATATACTTCAAAATTTGCATGATTCAAGTGTATGTTTAATTGCTTATGCTATATGTAGTTAGAAATTGCATTTAACAGGTGCTATTTTTCACTGCATAATAGATATGCAGTTAAAAATGGTGCAATTTATAACTGCATAAGTGAAATGTAGTTGTTCTTAAATAATTGCAAACATGTATGCAACTATTCATAATAATTACATATATGTCTTCAATTATAGTAAAAATCTTATGACTTTTTAACTGTGTAAGTGAAATTCACTTAAAATTTGCATCATTTAATTGTATATTTTAATTGCATATTTCATATGAAGTTAAAATTTGCATATAACAACTGTAATTTTAAGTTGAATATCAGACATGCATTTAAGAATAATGCAATTCAAAACTTTATAAGTGAAATGTATTTAAAAATGTAATTATTAATAGTAATTGCAAAGATATATGCAACTATTCGTAATAATTGCATATATGTCTGCAACTTTTCAATAAAATTGCATATAACTAGAAATAATCAACATATCTGCATATCATGAAAAAATATTTGCTGATTTTTTTTGCATTTTATTTGTATAATTAGATGCTTCACTGTAAATGTCAACAATATTTTTGCAGTGTTTTTGATGCATTATTTTCAATGTTTGCAGATTTGACTGCAAAAATTATACCACAATGCTGGTTTGCAATAATTGTAGATTTGTCTATAAATACTGAATATAGTTGCATATAGGGCTATAATCATTGCATATAATTGCATAGAAGGGTGCAGTTATATAAAACTTCTACTACTGTAAATAATTTGCAGAAACTTCTATATTAATTCAGAATATTGTATATTAATTTTGGAAAATATGTTTAAATTTTCATGTAACCATTTCGATGCATTAAATTAGGCATTATATTGTTTGTATGTGAATGTTTTTGAGCTTTTCTAATAAAGATCTGCAAATTTTATCAAATTTAGTTATTAAAATAAAATAAAAATCGAAATGACGAAATTTCTTAATAGATATCCTTCGAATTTTTGATTTGTGTTGTTTTCATCTTTTGAATCTCAACTTTCTTCGGGTCTGGACTTGATTCAGACATCAATTTTTGAAGTAGCAACTAATTCTGATTAATAATTCAGATGATTAGGGTTTTCTTTTTAAAATGTTAGTCGATGAGAAGAATTTGAAGGGTTCTGGGTTTTTTTGGAGAAGACGTAAGGGTATTTAGGGAAATCTTTTTGTCGCATTTAAAAATAAGGATGGGAAACTTAAACGGAGGGATGTTTTGTGTATTTTCATACCTATTAAGGTTGTGTGCCAAATGTTCCCTATAATTAATCCCTAATCAATCAGTGAGTATAAGCGGTAAGAAATTTTGCCGATGATGTCAACCAACATAACTAGCATTCAAAATATCAAAAATGCAAGCAACAAAATCACCACAATAAAAATCAGCTAGCATCAAAGCTAAATAACAATAACAACAACAACAAACAAGATCAAACAGTTGCAATAAAAGCAAGCAAAAAGCAATAACAAATAATAAACAACACAACCACAAAAAATAACAAGCAAAAAATAAGAATACAAACAATGGATATATTTAAAAGAGTCCACACCAACATGCTTGGTAACCATCAAGGGTCAAACATGCATGTTGAACCATAAACTTTAATGAGTCTGTTCGACGTTCAATAGGAATAAACGCCTAAGTGGTGCATCTCCTTTCGTGAATATAACACATGAACAACTAGGATACCTCTCAGCTACGAAAAGGAAAACCTATACGATATGCAGGATCATTTAGTCTTTAAACTCTCAAATAAATCCAACAATTAATGCTTCTACTTTCCTTTTTCTTTCGAACAAAACCCATTCTCTAAAGGAGAAAATATACTAATTAGATCATCATTAAATAAAGATTTACGATTGCCTGGGTTTGCTTGGGTTCAAATCCACCTTGACCGCACAATGTTAATAAGGAAATATACTAAGTGCAGTATGACGCTCGCCTAGGCAAGCATCATCTCATCACTTAGAAGATTATCCAAATCGCCATAAAGCTAGTCAAGAAATCCTTCCCCAAACTATTCCATGCAATAATTATATCCATAGATCATTCCAAATGACATGATATTCGTTCCAACCTTTCATTTGCTCGCAAGATTTCTTCATCAAACTAGCATTGGCCACCTAACTCCATCTACGCGAACTCTAATCCGGTTCTTTGATCCGAATATAGAAATCTCCTTGCATTACTAAGGTCATGCTTTAGAAATCTCTTTGTCATCCCAAGAATCCGACTTAAATGCTCATCTATCAGAATCAAGTGAAAAACCCTATCCTAACTAGTGCAAATCACCTAGAAAATCTATGCTCAATGTACATGTTAAGAATAAATACGTGAATGGACCAATCTTTAGAAATATACCTTTCGGCAGATGAGATTACTCCCATCACCTGAGGTTTACTTACATAAAGGAAAATAATTATAACATGAATGACTCTAGACAAATGCCTATAAGTCATCCACTCGGTCTCCGCTCACTATTGGGCATCCACCGAACCCTTACCTGGATATAAATCTAAGTCACACTTTATCGACCGAACGCAGTCAACTTGAAAGATCATTCGTCAAGTTCGAATGATGACACTTCGGTCACTTTACCTTAGCTTTGCAACTAAGGTGACGCATACAAGATATATCTCAATCGAAGGATTTACCTACTATGAAATGTGTCCAGTTTAGCCTACTACCGAGTAATTAGCAATAGATAAAATATAATGCTAACTGTCGGATGGAACAAAAGTGAGTTTCCAAAACTAGAGCACACCTTACTACATAAGCTCCTTTTGATTTTCCTAAGCCGTAAGCCCGCTAGGACCCGGTAATGCTTGAGAGGCACAAGTCATCATCACTTACACACCCTTTGAAAATGTAGGACGATCCTTCTTCAAGTGATCAAGCCGATCACAAATGAAGCACTTATGCTTCATTCTATTTTAAATGCATTTCATAGTGAAATGCCACCCATATGCCACAAAAGTGATATACTACGCCAGCATTTCTTTTTTGAACAAGCTCGATCTTCCTTGTAACATGGTTCTTACGCTTCGGTTGAAGTTTCGGTTGCTTTCCACTTTTATTACCTAAATGGTATCTCACGTGCATTCTTACGAAGGAGAACCATCCCAATGAGTATTCAAAAGTGGAACCTAACAGGTATAAGGCTAAGCAATGAATCCCCAACCAATGCTTATGACCTAAGAAAAATCTCTTTTTTCCTACAATAATGGAGTACAGACCGACTCAAACTCCAAAAACAAAAGGTTGAACCAATCAACACTCCTTCATTGACAAGCTGTCCTATTCAAGATGGATGGAATACTCAAGCTACATGCTTTTATTAATCTTAGAAATGAACTAGGAACTTAAAGCAATGACTGAACAATTTCTAAATCATTGATCTGCTTATATGTAATAAAAACACCGCATCCTACCCATCCAAAATCTCCAAATTTCTAAGAAACAATCTCATTAATGAGAACATTCCTTAAACATATGTCAATGGAAACTTCTTATGCATGTGTCTAAGACTGTGTCTCAACAAAAGTCTTAGGATGTAGATATGGCTCCCCTCTAAGGCTAGGGAAATTCTAGCACTACTTTGAAGTGTTTAAAGCCGGTGGAGTTAAAACATACTATTTCCCAAAGGGCTATACCATATTTGACGTTAACCGTAGTCAGCTGGAAATGTTCATGGGTAATGGAACATCTTTTGCAGCAGCTAAATAGTCTCTTAACTAATCAGGCATCTCAGACATCCTCTTCGTTGTCGCTCATTTATTTTGTCTACTCATACGGATAGCTTAACGAAAATACCTTAGCAACTAGTGGTAGAAACAATTTAAGTTCAGAACACAAGTGGTGTATATAGTATTATATAGTAGAAAACTCAAGTACACTCTCTCAATGTATTGCTGCTGTCATATTGATTTACTCAAACTAGTATACTTGGTTTGAGTGTTAAGCCTAAGCTCTGATACCAACTGTAACAACCCATCATTCGTAATACCCAAAAGTGGATGCCATACATCAATGTTCGACTTTCTAATACCATAAAAGACAAATCATCAGGGTAAAACTAGAATAAAACACTTAACCAAGACATCGATAAGATCTCACAATGGAATGACAACATATAATATACTGAGTATACATGAACAGAACAGAATGATGGTATATAAGAGACTCCACTAGCGGAAGCAATTGACAAATAAATATCAGTACAGAATAGTCATAATACATCAACTCCTAAAATAAACATAGAATTCTGAACAAATATCTGATACAATAATCTCATACATAAATAATAGGTTCATCATGTACAATAAAATAACAAGTGTGTGTATATATATATCTCAAAACATCAATGTCATGCCTCCAAAATGCTCCAGTTGCAGACTCTATTAGCATATCCCTAAAAGCACTGACTCCCGAACTACCCAATCGAGTACCTGGGAGAAAAGGCAAAAACTGAGGTCAGCCATAAAGTCTAGTGTGAGGGGAATTATCTCAAAATACTATATATTAAAAACTCCATACAAATAAACAGAAACTATTATATCACAGCCGACCCTCTCCACAAACGTGGCTCGGCTAAAACCCGAACTGCCTATAAACAAGTATAGTAAATCCATCTCAAAAGTATGGGATCATACCATAACGTCCTCTTCTTTGGTAACAACAAGTTAGCACAATATGTTCAACTACACTACACTAGCACAAAACTACTAATAACATAATACAAATATACTATGATCAAACCGTGATTCGAAAACGACGGTCACTACTACTAAGATTGATACTATATGCCTCGGCGCATACGGTCACTATGCTAAGATCAAATAGGTATGCTGCAATGCATATGGTCAATACTGCTAAGACCAAATAGGTACGCCATAACGCGAACGGTCACTACTGCTAAGACCAAATATTAGGAACGTAGGACCAATATATGCCTGAGCAATCACAGCAAGATAAACTATTCACAGTCCCTCTAAGACCATATCGAGTGTGTTATGGCCATCAATAATACTCCAGGTACATTATACTAGGTCTATACCTAGGTAGGTCACATAAATCCAAACCATCGGTGTGTCACAACAAGTCAACACCACATAAATCATATATTACTCTAAGGTCAAAATCTTAGAGTATAGACTTACTCCGTATATAATGTATGGAATCGCCACGTATGTCTCCACTCGCCATGGCCTAAAAACTCGCTAGACGAACCTAAAAAACTCCACACTAACCCGAATCGCATTTCAAATGGAACACATGACCTAAATATCATAATACAATTCTTGTATACCCTCCCGATCAACCTCAAAATGTACGGTTTTGGAATACGTACCGGGATGTGTCCCATATGGGCCCTAAAATCAAAGTACTCCAAAACCCACCAAAATTTCATGTTATAGCCTTCAAATGTCACCTCAATATGACTTCTTATGTGAAAATTATCATGTTTTGAAGTTCGCACAAGACATAGTAGGTCGGCCGACTGAAAGTCTATTCGGTCGACTAAACCAGAGCCGAGATGGAATTTTCTTCTCGACTAGTCAACTGAATGGACCAGGTCAGTAAACTGAACTAACAGTTTCTAGGCAGTGAGCCTGAGTAGGGAGTCGATTCCTCGAAAGGATGCCAATTCACGCGTTGTTTCCTATGACGCTCGCCCGATGGGTCGTCTCGTTACTAGAGCTCGCCTCCTTCCCATTGGACATCTACGGGGGTTCATTTGTTAATATTTTGGAAGTCAATACCTTAAGTAATCAAAAATAGATTCCAATACCAAAATCCACTCTTTGCACGAGTAGAGTTCTATGGGCGGTTATGGCGGCCCGGATTCCTTTAACACGCCAAACGACATACCTGGCCTTATGCGTAGCCTTTACGTGTGTCAATGCACTCATTTGTGTATGCCTATGCACACATACTCACGCAATAAACAACCAAATACAAAACATGTTTCGGACTTCAACGGGATGGTTGCTCGGCCAGTTATACTCTAATGTAACTTAGCATATGCGATAGTCACTATGGCTTCATAAGATCTCACTTAACATTACCATATGTACGTGCAGACATTCCTATATGCATATATACAGTCTATTATATGAATATTCACCTTTTACGAACACAACTTCCATCATAACTCTAGCTACAATGATAGATCTGTTTCCATCGTTGCTTAACTCCAAATACACGAATACGTTTACCTGCTCATGCACGTATACATACACATATATCTAGTAGGAAATTCAACTATTACTCAACCAAATATTACTTATTTTAGTAATTCTTCTAATAAGAGCGAAACATCCCTTTATGTAATTTGATAAAATCATAAACCATTTTATAAAATATCATACTAGGTTATCATCGCTTTATAGCCTTTAAAGTACTTAATCACTTCATTAATAATCAAGTATTCACCTTTTTACTATTTTATAAAATCTCATATCCATTTTATAAAGCACATACTTCATTTATAAAATCATGAAACCATTTTATAAGTACTAATTAAGGCTTATAGGGTCCATAATCAGTTTAATAATAAGTGTAGATTTAACAAATCACTTAATTTAGCTTATTAACATTTTGCAAATCAATTCAAATAGGTTGACTAATATTCTCTAATGACGTGCACATCATTATACTACTTAATTAACCATAAATCAAAAAACAACATCACAACTAATCACTCAATTAGTCCAAATCAATTATAGGGCTTACTAACTATTTCCAAACATAGTAACTGAGGTCTTAAATAATTAATTTGCTAAGCGAAACATGTTTATAAAACAAATATAAACCCAAATCAACTCAAACAATCTCCAAATCACTTTATATAATTCTATGATCATCAATAATCAAATATATGAAGTATAATACATAACTAGTAAGGAGAATCATCTCACTCACCTTACTTAAACCCAGTCCAAGCTCTAATCACCAAAAGCCAAACTTTTCGCTCTTTAATTTTCGAAATCAATATCAAATCTTCGATTCATGTCATTCCCTTCGAGGGTTTTGTAGAGGATAGGAAGAGATGATTTATGGCGATTTTTATTTGATTTTAGGAAATTTATTCCATGGGTTTAGGGTTTGGGGATTAAGGAGGTAATTAAGGGGTGATCAGGAGGCGATTAGAGAAAGTGGAGAGGAAACTGATATGAATGAGAAGTGAATGAGAGATAATGAAGGGAGTTAGCCACTTATAGGCTACTAATGGGCTAAACACCAAATCTCTCCATCAGGCACTATTCATCCTTGAAATCATTGACTCCAAACTTATCGAACCTCATACTCATTCAAATTCTAAATGTCATTACGTGAAAAGGTTTCGGGACCTAATTCCATCGTATACAAATGTTAGCTTTGGATCAATTTACAAATTGAACGTAGGATACTAGCTAAAAATCCATTGATCGAAATATATCAATGATTATACTCATTTCGATTCCCAATGTCGGCCTGAACTCAACAGAAGTGGTCTTAAGTCCTAATTCGAACATATACGAAAATTCACATTTTAGACTTCCAATTCAATAAAGACTTAATATTTAAATTAGCTATCTAAATATATTATCGTTAAATATGCTGGTTATCACATATCATCCACATTGACCTCTATTGAACGTCCTATCTGATCCTTGAACATATTGTTTACTAGTCTTTGGTAAGTTGTTCCGGCCTTCTTTAGTCCAAATGGCATGACCAGATAGCAATACAGTCCCACGTCAGTAATAAAGCTGGTATCCTAGTCCGGGATATGCGTTGAAATCTGTTGTATCCAAAGTAAGCATCCATGAACGTTAGCAATTTGTGTCTAGCTATCGAATTGACCAGCTGATCAATCCTTGGGAGCGGGAAGTTGTCCTTCGGGCTTGCTTTATTCAGATCAGAATAGTTGACGCATGTCATCCACCTCCCGTTTGAATTTTTCATTAAGACCGAATTTGATACCCATTCCAGGTATAAAGCATCATGGATGAAGTCATTTCCTTTGGCTTCTCCACTTCTTCTTTGAGTGCAGCGGATCTCTTTGAACCTAAGTTGCGGCACTTCAATTTCATGGGAACGCGTTTAGGATTTATGTTCAATGCATGGCTTGCTATCTCTATCAACATCACATATATGCCAGAGTGTATCCAGGTGAACACATCTAGATTTGTCCAAAGAAAACCAATTAACTCCTTCATCATTCTCACACTGAGCTATGAACCGACCTTCAGGACCCATGTCGGATCATCCTGGCTGACCGGAATGTTGATCATCAATTTGGCGGGAGCTGCTTTTCCATCCAGTGGCTCTTTTTATGGATCCATATCCTTATGGAAATAACTGCGTCGCCTAAGCGAAGGCTCAGGCAGTGGTTCCTATGTGTCCAAAGCCTTAATGCAGAGGGACCCCTCAACACTTTTCTCTTTCTCTCTTCACCTTGACTCCTTTAGCTTAGCAACATAACATTCGCGGCCCAGCTGTAATCTCCTTGGACTATTCCCACACTGTCTTCTATAGGAAACTTCATTGTCAAGCGCAAGGAAGCTATAGCCGCTCTAAATCCATCAAAGGCTAAAAATGCATTGTAAGCAGAGTAAATATCCAACACCACAAAACACATGATGCACTCACATGCGGTCGCCCCATCTAAGTACCATCGGTAGTTCCATACATCTAATTGGCTCCATGGTCGTCCTGTTAAATCCATGTGTTCGAGATTAACACTATTTCAAGTCCTTTCCTTCCAAAAGCAATTGGTCATAACATTTTTTAAAAGAATGTTGACCGAACTCCCATAGTCAACCAGCACCTTTTGTAAAATAGCCGGGTCAATCGTGGCCTTTATAACCATCAGGTCAATCGTAGAGGCTTCCACCCCATCAGCATCTCTTTTCTAGAAAAAATATCGTCAGTAATGGTTCTGAACTATTTTGCAGAAGCTCCATATTCTATAGCACAGCAGCTTTCGGTCTTTGTGTGTATGTATCAAAATTGGGTACAACACTCTTCGAAAGTATCTAAAGAGATAAAATGAAGAAAATAAATGAAAAAAGCGGATTATCCAACAAACACTTCAAAAAGAGATAAGAAAATGCACAGAAACACAGGGATTTAGAGTGGTTCGACGTATGCCCTACGTCCACTATGAAATGATTGGCTTTTATTAACTTTCCTTTGCTGGTTATAATGAATCACAACAGTAAAACTCGAGTACAATGATGAATCCGGCAGAGTCTGGACATAGAAGAGCCAAAAGTCCCTTTTCTGTAGGTCCTAGGCTGTTATTTATAGGTGTAGGCTACAAATATCTAGCTCAGATCCCAGAAGACCTATTCTCTCATATGGGCGGGCCCACTCGATCGATCCCATGATGTTTGCACTCGGTCTGTGGTCGATACGAATGAGTTTCATACCGATCCATATTTTTTCCAGTCAAGTCGAGATCAATCCTGGACATTCTTTAGGCTGTACGCAAGCTCATGTGAAAATTTGGTAGCATTTGGACTTGTAGATTGTGAGTTATGATCGATGCAAGTTCGTGTTTTTCAAAGGTTGTCTCCTTCGTATTCATGCCGTTTTTATCGATGGTTTCACATTGATGACCCTGCATGTGATGTCTGATAACGTGTCGCTTACTTTTAGGATCGATCCACATTTCATGCTAAATTGATCGAGTCTTTCCAATGTTTACGCTTCATTCGCATCGATGGTTTGGCTTTGTTCATATCTATCAGCTATGCTTCATTTCATATCGATCTTGTGTATTTTATTCATACCAATGTTTTGTGTCTCATTTCGTATCGATGGAAAGCATTGATTTCGTATCGATCATTTGAGGCTCTTTTTATATCCTTGCTAAAAGATTACTTCATATCGATGGCTGTAGGCCACTTTGTACCGATGGCTGGAGGTTATTTCGTATCGATAGAAGATACTACTTCGTATCGATTATTCGATGGTCCATCCATATCGATCGTTGACCGATCGATATGAACTGTGCAATTGGAATCGATATGAATTAACTCCGATTGATGGATATGAAGCCGAGAAAATGTGATGGATGTGAAGTACAACCAGGCCAAGTAGATACGAAGTAGAGTGTTCATGATGGATACGAGTCGATGGATGCTAAATGATGGATACGACCCAATCGATGCGAAATGATGGATGTGAGTGAGTTGATTTTGTTGGTTTGTATCGATCATATCTTGAGCATACAAACTCCTATTAGCTTGAAATTTGGAACGTTAGCTTTCATAGCTTTTCTTATCTCGTCTTACCAATTGTAGCTCCATCCTCACTCAGATAAAATTTATCGACGTCCATAGTGAACCTGTGTATAACCGATCTTGGGACGAACTTTCCTTCATTTCTACTCAATTCCTTGGTGTCACGGCCTTGTCAAAAGGCGGGATAATATTTGCCCCCCAAAGTACGTTTTGTGAGAACATGACATGCTTTGAAAAGTTTCAATCTTCATCCCGAATATTTTATCTAAGTCATCTAAATGGTTGTTATCTTCCCTTCGAAAGATGTAACTTTTGATTGATCTTCAGTAGTACAAATAATGGATGGTTGACTGCCAATTGTTGTAATATACACTGTTGTAACTGAGTGTCGAATGCTATCAATATGTTGTCCACTGTTGTAATTGTCACTAGGTGATCATTTAAGTCCTGTGAATTTTGAAAATTGAATGTTAGTCTATCATGCATGCATGTATGTTAACTCGACTCCTGTTAACGATTGCATGTTGACGAGTCATTGTAAAAATTTTCTTTTCTCTCTTTTTTTTGACCGGATTTTCACATCGATCCTCTCCTAGATCGATGTGAAATTCGAGATGTAACGATGCTCGATGGTCATTTTTAGAATATCCCATCATATCGATCCTCTCCTGGATCGACCTTGAAAAGCTGAAAAATCTTCTTTGTATCGATCGTGATCGATACGAATCAGTTGGCTCTTTAAAACATTTCATATCAATTGATACGAATTCTTATGGTCTTCAAAGTGATGGACACGAAGTCGTCACTTTGTATCGATGGAGTCGAATAATCCAAATATGACTTGGTAGTGGCAGTCGCATCGATGGGAACCAATGGATATGAATGGCTGTCGCGTTAGATGGATAAAGGATGCTACGAAGAAGACTTCTTTACATCGATGGATAAGTGATGGATATGAATAGTTGTGGCTTCATTTAGACAGTTAGTGGATACAAATGAAAGTGAAGCGAAGGAGATTTGGTATCGATGATGTGCAAACTGCTTCTATCGGTCACTGATACTGGGAGACAAATTGTTTCTTCCTAGCTATACACTCATATAAATACTTTTTGTATTTGGAAAATTTTCATCTGTTTTCATTTTACTCCCAACCTTCGTATCGATAGAGACACCTTGGAAAAGAAAATTGCCTCCAAATTTAAACCACTTAAATCGCTAATCCTTCAAACCAAACTTTTAAATTAGGTAATCAATTAATTAAATTGACCTTAAAACGATGAGATTTGAGTTTCAACACCAACCCATCCAAAGTCGTGGCCGATTCCGACGTTGTTGATGCCAGAGTTTGGCCGGAGAAGGTAGAAATAGAATCTGAGTTGATCGGGAAAGACGAGGCGTGGAGGCATGCAAAGCTTCATTTTTGTATCGACGAAAGGAAAGAAAAGACTTGGCTTTGTATCAATATGGGGCAATTGGTTCGTATGATGAAGAATTTACTGATGAAATGGTGGATTTCGTATCGATCCAGAGTGGAGACAATTCGTATTGATTCAAGGCTATCAACACAAAATCAAAGGGCCATTGACCGATACGAAACTCATGGTAGGTGATTAATATTAATATCACGATCTTCGATCGATGCGAATCTCATGGTCATTGATCAATGTGAAACATGTATAACCCGATCGATACGAAGCCGTTGGGTTTTGATCGATATGAAGTTAAGAAATTTGATCGATTCGAAACTAAAGTTTCTGGCCGATACGAACTAGAGCTTAGGTGATCAATACGGGTTGAACTTTGATGAAGTTGAAACCCCTTGCGTATTTGAAAATCTAATTCTGATAAGCTTTAATCTTGCATAACTGGATTTAACTGTTAAACGTATATTTGACTTCCCTTCGAAACTCATCGATGGAACTGTAACTTAACAAAATTTTAACGAACTTTAACTTAGATCAGTCTCTAAAGTCTGGATGGCACGGTTGTGACAGTCAAAGATGATGGTCACTCAAGTTGAATTTCGAAGTCTTGTCGTTCTAATATTCCTTAAATTTTATAGAATTTCTTAAGTATTACGTAGCATTGCGCTACATTGAACAATACATCGATGCACTTAACACCGAGGAACACGCGGGCTTATTATCATCTAATGATGATTTTTGATGAGTTGATTAGTTATGGAATCTACAAGTTCTCAATAGCAGGAAACCCGAAGTTCATCTCTTCCAATAATAGAGTTGCCGACCATCGCAGCCGAGGTAATTGGTCTAGCTCTAGATGAGCTGCCAAGAGCATTATTACGAATCCACAAGACTCTATGCCGTCCAATGTCTCCGAAGATATGTTGGGACTAATATTGCTTAAGGAACGGTCTAGCATCAGATGACGTTTTGCTACCGAGCCCAAGTGATAGGCCACATGCTCCTCAAGAACGATTCGCATCCTTTAATTGCCACTCATGCACAGTGGGTACACTTCCTCCATTCAACCTGTATATTCGGGAAGTGTTGGCTTTCTTTGGCATCACCCCATCGCAACTACATCTGAATAGATACACACTGTTGAACAGTTTGTTCATTGTATTCATAGAGCATCTTTTCCAACTCCCAACACCGATTGAAATCAGATATTTGTTCAATGTTAAGAGTCGGGGTGATAGTCCTTCGTTCATATTCCTAGAGGCAGTCTAGAATTTTCAAGTGGTAGTAGGATCTTAGAATAGGCTTAGTTACTTTAAAACATAGTGGTTCTATGTCCGATGCCCTCCAGGGTTTGCTAGTCGATGGTTAGTCATACATAAGTGCTGCAATCAATTCCAGTAATTAACGAGATAATCATAGTTGATGTTAAAACTAATATCTTCTTTCCTTTACAGCCGTAATTCCACGACGCTAAGGTGCCTCCTTTACAAAAATAGTACGAATCCTTCAGGAAGTGCCAAACGAAATGATGGAAATTGACTCGGTGCTCACGGATGAGAACCTAAAGATTGTTGGGCTAACCGATCAAAACCAAAGCATTAGACTTGAAGGGTCGATCAGAAAAGCTCCGACAAAACGAGCCAAATGCAGAGCGCCGGAATTATAATAGTTAAAGAAGGCGATAGAGAAGATATGCCTACTAACGACCAGCCGTAGTCGGGCCTTCGAATAATTTTATGGATTTGGAGGGAAGTAGAAAAGGCAATGCAGCCGCTTATAAACACTATAAATCTCTGAGATGGAAATCTGTAGTTGTGTCTTTGCCAGTCTCTAGTATTAGAATCACAGAGATTCCTCCCTCTCAGGCAGAGAATCCTTTCGAAGGGCTTGCAGATATCCCAATCCCGGACTATGTGTCACTTCAACACGGCACCGGATTGGAAGAGCTTCAAAGTGCTCTAGACTTAAGCGAGTCTCTTCCCAAAAACGTGGCTATCAATACCGGTTGGTCGGGGGGTTGCACATACATATACACTTCATGGAACTTCATAATTTCCAGTCGCAAGTTGTTTACATCAGGAGATTACTGATTATGCTTTTTCTTCTTCTTTACAGATACAATGACTAGGCGAATCCATGTTGGGAAGTCTTCATTCAGCGCGTCAATCATCTAGCTTATATAATGAATCCCGTAGGAGAGAGGCTGAAAGAGACCATGATCGCGGCTACTCTAGCCAAGAACGTTACGAGAGGGAAAGGGATAGAGATAGATATTACATATACCGATCTCTATCACATTCTCCACCTCCTCGAGCCCCAACACAAACCTCAGGCCCTGGAAAACTACCAGTAGAGCCTCCTCGTCAAAAACCATCTTCTAAAACTTCTAGGCTTGAATCACAACGTCGTAGACATGAGGCCGAACCTCCCACTATTACTGAAAAGCCACCACCGAGCCGACTGGGGAAGGGGCTGTTAGAATTGCTCGGTTGAAGAAAGATTTTTCAAATATATGCTTTGATGGCTTCATCTTCCCCCCTCACTAAAAGAAAATTCCCTTGGAGGCAGAAAACACAATGCATGATTACATTCATGACATCTATACCTAGTACAAGGAGTAGGTGAAAGCCACAGATAAATCATCGACAGTGGCCTTTGAGCGGGTAAAGACAATTGAGAAACTAGAAACTGAACTCGCTAAAAAAGACCGCATATTCAAGTGCTCAACAACGAAGGCGAGTCTTCTCGAAAATTCAAAATAGAGGCCATTCAAAAGGCCAATGAGGTGAACTTGGCAGCGGGGAGGATGCAGCAAGCACATTATGCCTTGGTCGAAGAGATGGGCCACCAGAACACCACAATCATAACTGAAAGGGATGCTTCCATAAAGGAGATCAACGAGCTCAAAGCTTAATTTTCTAAAATCAGTAAGGAAAGAGATGATGCAAACAAAGCAGCCCAGGAGGCTTGTGAGTAGGCTGTGGTGCTTCGGGGTGAACGGGATGTGACATCGGCTAAAATCCAGGAGGTGGAAGCCAGGATTGAAGATGAGGTTAAAATGGCCGAGACCAGGCTAAAGGCGGATATTGAAGATATCCTCATTACTTACAACGCTAAAGTCTTGAAACACAGGAACCTAGCCTGGCTCGATAACTATCCGACACATCTATACAACGCCTGATAACGATTGGTTGAAGATGAAAAGGCTGCGCATCAAGGTGAATCCATTGATGAATTTGAGCTCGAGAACCGAGTGCAGAATAAAGATGAACGAAAAATTCTCCACGATACAATGATCTCATACGAAAAGGAGAAACTTGTCATCCAAACTCAGAGGTTGGAGAGGGTTCAGGTGTTGAGCACTATGACATAAGTTCCAAAACTGTTATGCCAACTCAGCTTGAGTCCACCTTTGCGGTTGATCCTCAATCCGTTCCTGCTTACAACCCTGATCAACCGCAGTTATCTCTGGCTCGTGAGCGAGTTTCTGAGGCTGCTCCACCACCTGCGAGCCAAACTAAGATAGTACTCCGAACATTTCTCATACTTGTTCAAATTGGAAGCGCCACTTGAAGTGATTATTAACAGTTCTTCTTTTGTTTCTATCCAGTTACTAGAGCTACATCTACCATGCCTCCTGCAATCCAAGAGTTACATCATGAGCACGAGGCTATCATAACTGAAGCAACCATGAAATCAGCTACTGCACCTATGGAGGGGGTACAAGGGAGCATGCTTATATTCGATGAACCGATCATGGAGGAACTTCTCGATCATCATAGTGACCCTTTTTTTAATTTTCCATTTGTCATGAGTGGAGGCGCACCTGCAACCAGCTTTTCAGGCCCAATCGCGGGCGTTTTCGACAATGCACAAACACTTCATGAGGAAGAAATTATAGTCAAGACTAACAGTGAAATGCAAGTAGCTGCCTAGGCCAGTAGCTTTGGAGGTGGAATAGCAGGCCTCAATCTAGTCTCGTTACGAATAATATCTCCTGGTGTACAGATGTTGATACTAGCATGCTTATCTCGCCTCCTACAGTTAACCCTGTTCTTCCGACTCCACCTTCAGGAAGTATTCCACACACTTGAGTTCGGAGGAGGAAATCGATAAAATGCCCTCCATTAGAGATCAGCCGCCGTAAGCAAAGGCTCAAAGAGGAAACCAAGTGGCAGTTCCAGCGGGTCCACTTCGAAGAAGAAATCAAGAAAAAAGAAAGAGCAGATATGCTTCTTCGACTCATTTTGGTAGATGTATAGGAATATACTTTTGCTTTCTTTTTATAGGCCGTGTATAGATGTGGGTTCGGCCCCTACTAGTAGGACTTTTGGTATAATTTTGTACTTAGTCTTTTTCTTCCAAAGAATGATTGAAATAAAATTTCCTTTTGTCGTCTGTACGACTTTTGTTGATTTACTTAAGTGTTTCAGTACTCAAACTTATATATGAAACACATGTGAAGCTTTAGTTCTTTAATTCGGACCCGGTTTCAGTTGCTAAGTCTCGAAGTTACAATTTTGGACCATAATCAAGTGTTGAGTCGAATTCTAATATCACATTGCTTCAATCAATGGTCGATACTTAAGTTCTACCCCTAGAATCGGGGATACATTTTAAATATCGATCAGCGGTCGCTATTTTCCTTTAACATATCGATCTCGATTTTTATTAAACGAAGCTGGTACATGATGAGTTCAAGTGGTCGAACTATACTAGCTCATTAATTGGCGATCGTATCCACACTCCAAGGATTGCACCTGTTCATCAGCGGTCAATTAGGTCTGCTTAAGTTTTAGTGATATGTCCATGCTTCGGGGACTTAATTTATTTTCAGGGTGGTCAGTCACGGCCATTTAATGTTTATAACTACATCCACACTCTGGGCATTTTAGATTAATTTGTGGGCGGTTAATCACATCTGATTTGTGTTTATACTCTAACTGCATTCCAGGGACTCAGAGTTGTCTTAAGGATAGTCGGTTCATATCCGGCTTGTATTTAAACTCTAATCCATTATCTAGGTATTTGGAGTTAATCGATGCTTATACTCCAGCCCATGCTCTAGGGACTTAGAGTTAGTAGACGTTTGTACTCCAGCTTGAACTCTGGAAATTTGGAGTTGACGTTTATACTCCAATTCGCACTCTGAGAATTAGGAGTTGATGTTTATACTTCAGTTCACACTCTGGGAATTTGGAGTTGAGGTTATACTCTAATTCACACTCTAGGAATTTAGAATGGGCCGACAGACAATCCGTCACGTCTGTTTGGATTTCGTTTGCACTTCAGGAACAATGAATTTATCGGGATTATGGATGGTCGATTCACATCCACCTTGAGTTAACAAGTGAGGTCGTTAGGTGGATGGATCCACCTTCCTTGAATTTGGTTCGAATACGGGCGAGGTCGTTAGGTGGACGGATCCACCCTCCTCGAAACTGCATTTATAAATTTTACTCTAATTCGCACCCTGTGAATCTGGAGTAAGTTAGTGGATTGTCGTATATCAATCCCTTTTAGCATTTAGTGTGACGGCTTGCCCCTGAGCTCAGGTTTCACTTAGTGCATGACCGGTCGTATTACAATGACTCCCTATTTGAATATATCCCACCGTATAATGGAACTTAGCTCTTCGTGCATCGTGATGGTTGTATGACATATTCAATAAATCACAGCTCTGGCTCGAAGAGATTGCACTTCATTGCTGAAATAAGAAAATACGGCAAAATTGGTTGTCTTATTACAAATTCAAATTTCAAAATGCAGAAACAAATTGCAAATAAAAAGAAGACTTAATAAATAAAGCCTGTCATATGTAGTAGCGACGAAGACTCTCGCTGTTCCGGGCACTTGGTAGAGTAAGACCGTCAACGGTCGATAACTTAAACGTGCCATCCTCGAGCTTTTGTTCAATTACATACGGCCCTTCCCACGTTGGTTTCATGTGCAAAGGAACTAGGTAGATTCTTTTGAGGACAAGATCGCCAATTTCAAAGGTTCGAGGTCGGACCTTGGCATTGTAAAACCGGGTGACTCGACTTCGGTGTGCGGCTGCCCTCAAGTCATCCTCTTCTCGCTTCTCATCCAATAAATCTAGGGATTCAGCAAGTAATATATCATTTGTCATTGGATCATAGTATATCACATGATGAGAAGGTACTTTTATCTCGATTGGAATAACGGCTTTCGAACCATAAGAAAGGGAAAATGGATAAGTGGCCGATCGCGGACTTGTGGGTTGTTCAGTAAGCCCATAAAGCCATAGGAAGTTCATCGACCTACTTGCCCCCGGCTTTTTCCAATCGTTTCTTCATAATAAACTTTATAACTTTATTAACAGCTTCTGTTAGTCCTTGAGAAGGATGGTTTTGATGACAACAACCTTAGGACTAATTATAAAATATAAATTCTAACATTATAGTTTAGATATATACATATATTGTATATGTAGGATATAAGCATGCAGGTACCAAGAATGAAGACTGTACAGTATAAAGATACAAGATTGATGAATTTAAAGATCGAAAAATATAAAGATTGAAGACTCGTGAGTATCAAGATATCTAGAGTTCAAGATTTCAAAGTACAAGATAAGTATTGAGTCTTGAATTATGTTAAAACTTCTTGAAAGCACTTACATCTTTATTCGAAATTTATTCGTGGAATGGAATCCACTTCGAGTCTGTTAAAGGGATGGAACCCTAGTGGGATGGAATCCAACACAATATCTATTGGAACATATAGTGGTCCTATTTTGATATCCATTAATTTTATAAAAATTATTTTCAAAAATATATCTCTTGTTTTTAAAAATGTTTTCAAAAGTTTCTTTTCAAAAAGACATCTCTCTTGGTTTTAAATACTTTAGCCTGAAAATTATCTTTATCATTTTTAACATTTTTGATTTCAAAATTATTCTTGATTTTAAACTATCTCTTGTTTTAATATTTAGCTTTTAAATGTTTATATACTCAAATTTTAAATCATTGAGATTATATATTAAAAATTACTTTCTAAACTCTTTTATATGTTTAAACTATATTCAAGTATATTTATAAATGTTTAGAAATTATTTTGAAAATTATATAAACCAATTTTAATAAGAAAATCAAAATCATCATTTTTGCCTAGAGCACGTCGACATACTCCTACTCCCCATGTCGACATGGTGCCCAATAATTTTCAAATTTCCAATTTTCAAAAGAAGTGTCTATTTGTCGCATCCTTTCATGAATAGATGTGGTTGTTGATCTATATAAATACCATTAAGTTCTAAATGAATTTTTACCATATTTTCATTTTTTTCTCTCCTCTTCATCTTCCACATTTATTCTAACGAATGCCAAACCATACTCTGCCAAAATACCTAGTGAATCGAACTTGATTATCTCTTGTTTGATTCTCTGCCACTCTCCCCATAAGATCTCAGTGCTATTCAGAGTTATAGGATTATTTGTAAATTGAACTGTTGAGTAAAAGGTGTGGTTGAGCCTTGAAATCAATTGGGTGTTATTATTTCGTCGGAAATCAATTAGGTGATCTTATGGCCTAGTAAATCAAGAGAGCTTGCTTTGGACTCGAATACAGGAGGGTGTACCTCGTGGCCTTGAAATCGAGGGGGTAATCTGGGAGATTATTTTGAAAAGAAATCCATACAATTGTGCGGGACTGGATGTAGGGTAACTCTGAACCAATATAAAGTCCTTGTGTTTTCTTTCCTTTACTGCTTTTAATTATTATTTGCATCTGTGTTTGATTCTGTGATTATATATGTGTCCGTGTATTGCATTTGTTGGTGATTGAATTACATAAGTTTCAAAAAGGTTTAGTAAATCCACAAAACATATTCACCCGCCCCCCTCTAGTGTTATTCTCGCCTTAAGATCTATAATATGCATTTCTAACAGCTTCAACCTGTCCATTTGCTTGAGGGTGTGCAACTGCAGAGAATATCTTTTGGATGCAGAACTGTTGACAGAAATCCTTGAACTCAACGCTGTCGAATTGGGTTCCGTTATCGGTGATGATGGTTTGCGGGAGACCAAATCGACAGATAATGATGCGTACTACGAAGTTGATCACTTTGTCATCGTGAATGTAGCAAGTGGTTTAGCTTCTACCCTCTTAGTAAAGTAATCAACTATGATGATGGCGTACTTCGCACCACCTTTGTCCAGAGGTAGAGAACCAATAATATCAATGCCTCGGACTGCTAAAGGCCATGGACTGACCATCTGAGTTATTTCGGTAGGAGGGGCTCATGGAATCCGAGCGTGTTTTTGACATTTGTCACATTTTCTGGCGTAGTCCGACGCATCACGATTTACAATCGACCAATATTATCCATATTGTAGCACTTTCTTGGCTAGAGCTTTCCCCCGGTGTGATCGCCACATTCTTCTTCATGTACATCATGCAATACTCGTTTAATTTCATCGTGAGCGACATATCGGAGTAAAGGAACAGAGTAGCCTCTTCTGTACATAACTCCATTCTAAATAGTGAGCTGCGAAGCCTTTCGAAGAACTTGTCTTTTTTCATTCCTGCGCTTTGGCAGCGTTCCATGCTCGTGATAATTTTTCAACGGAGTCATCCATGACTCCTTATCGGGAACGACCTCAAATACCCAATCTGTCTCCATCTGGTCGATGCTCGGGGAAGATAACATCTCCATGAGAACAAGTCCCATTTGTTATGCCTCGCCTGTACTGGCTAACTTTGCTAATTTATCAGCTTTCTGATTGCACTCTTGGGGGATATAGCAGATGGCATAATAATCGAATTGATTCAATATTTCTTGGACCCGAGCTAGATAAGCAGCTAGTCTTAAGTCTTTAGCCTGGTATTCCCCCCGAACTTGACACACAACCAATTGTAAATCACAATAAATATCTGCAGCAATGATCTTTGAATCTCCGGCAAGTCTCAATCCGACAAGCAAGGCTTCATAATCAGCTACATTATTGGTCGCACGAAAATCAAACTTTAAAGCATAGCATATAGATCAACCTTCAGGAGTTTCAAGTACAACCCCGGTGCTTGAGCAACGATCGTTTGATGCACCATCGGTATGTAACTTCCAAATATACTTGGGAATTCACTGGTTTCGGGCAAGTCCTCCAGTATAGTAAACTCGGCTATGAAATCTGCTAGGACTTGTCCTTGAATAGCTCGCCTCAGAGTGTAAGTAATGTCAAACTGACTTAGCTCGATATTCCACTCGAATAACCTTCCAGACATATCAGGCCGCGTGAGGACCTGTGGTAATGGTTGGTCGGTGTAAACAGCGATAGGATGAGCCTGGAAATACGGATGAAGCTTCCTTGAGGCAATAACAAGACAATAAGCCCTCTATTCTAGGTTCGGATAGTTTCTCTCAGCCCTAGTTAGTTGTTTGCTAATGCAATATACTGGCTGTTGTACCTGATCTTCCTTTCGAATTAGGGCAGCACTGATTGCATTCTCTGAAACCGCCAAATAGCTGTACAATCTCTCATGATCAATAGGATTTGACAGAATGGGTGATGTGGAGTGGTGCTGAACTAGTGCTCGGAATACGCTCTCACATTTTGTAGTCCATTCAAAGTTCCGCTTCCCTTTTCTGGTCAGATTGAAGAAGGGAATGCATTTGTCAGTGGATTTTGAAATGGACCTGCTCATTACTACTACTTTCCCGTTGAGTCTCTTGACTTGCTTTATAGTTCTCAAAGTTTCAAGATTTCTAATCTCCCAGATCTTTTCGAGATTGGCTTTAATTCCTCGAGCGTTGACGTTAAACACAAGGAATTTTTCGGATGCGACCCCAAAGTGACATTTCAGTGGGTTGAGCTTCATTCTATATTCTCAGAGGATATTAAACATTGATTCTAGATCTTTGATATGATCAGTGGAGAATCATGACTTCACTAGCATATCGTCTACGTATACTTCCATAATTTTTCTGATCTGGTTAGCGAACATTCGATTGACTAATCGTTGGTATGTTGCTCCAGCATTCTTGAGTCCGAAAGGCATAACTTTGTTGCAGTAAAGTCCTAGATCAGTCACGAAGCTGGTATGTTCCTGGTCAGGTAAGTGCATCGGTATCTGATTGTATCCAGAACATGCATCCACAAAGGATAACAGTTCATGTCCAGCCGTTGAGTCTACGAGCTGATCGATTTGGGGAAGTGGAAAACTATATTTAGGGCATGTTTTATTCAAATCTAAGTAGTCAACACATGCTCTTCATTTTCCATTTGGCTTTCGGACAAGTACAGGATTGGATACCCATTCTGGGTATAATGCGTCTCGAATAAATCCATTCGATTTAAGCTTATCTACCTCTTCCTTAATGGAGGCTGATCTCTCTGAATCCATACCACGCCTTTTTTGTTTGACCGGGACGTGCCGCGGGTCAATATTAAATGTGTGGCTCGCGATGTCCGGGAGATTCCACATATGTCAGAATGTGTCCAAGCAAACACATCAAGGTTTGCTTGGATAAATTCAACCAATTCTTCTTGCATTTGTTGGCTTAACTGAGATCCAATCTTTATTAATTTAGAGTCGTCGTTATCATCGATCGGGACATCGATCGTCAGTTCGGTCGGGGAAGCTTTCCTATCTTTACTTTCATCTTCACTTTCGGTGTCTATCGGGTCAAGGTCCCTTGGGAATTGGTTGTGGTGCCAAGGCCTAGGCCTAGGCGTTATTTTGTTGAATATGCAAGTATATGATTTTTTGTTTGATAAAAATAAACATATATATATATATATATATTCATTTAAATGTATTTGTTGATGCACTATTTTATTTTCATAGATTAAATAAATATTTGCTGAATAAAATAAATAATACAGAGTTTAAATTCAAACAGATATTTTATTCAAACAAATATTCATTACAAGTTTGAATAGTACAAATTCAAGCTCTCACTATATATACAAAATTTCAATTACAATACATTTCATTTATACAACTGTCCTCGCTACATATATTATCTTCAACTCCATTCCAGATTGAATCCAGCATCTGAGCAATCTGCAAAAATATACACATCGACGCAGTAAAATTGAAAAGGAAATATTTTTGCAGTATAAAATTTAATTTAAGTTTGAAAATATTATTTGCCTCGGTTATTTGGGTTGTTCGTCATCATTTAAATTTGAATTCATCATACACGAACAGCTTGTGACATGCATAATGTATCACTGTACATGCCACAAGGCCATGCACACCAATATATACACTTGATAAAATTACAGGGACATGTGAGCACAGGTCAAACCCAAATGAAACGCGAGGTTCAACTCAAGTGCAATACAAATAAAATCACGACACAAGCACAAGGTCAAACCCGAGCTTTTAAGCTGGATTCAACACAGGTGCAGTCCGAATATACAAGTTTAATAAAATGGTCAAGAGCAAGCCAGTCAAAGTGTACACATGAACTAGAATAGTTCGATTCAAGACAATGAATCAATCAGACATGACTCAAGTGCAATCGTACTAAATGAAAATAGAGCAACCTGACCATAATGCTTCATTGACAAATAAATGCTACTCTTTTATTTTGTCTGGCAACAATGAAAGATTTTCAAAGCATCAAATTCACATATGTACAGCATGAATCAAAGGCGAACCAGAGCCACAGCTAACAAGAACAAAACTGAATACAAAGGCTTAAAGACACAAATGACATGCACATGTCAACAAGTCAAGGGATGCACCAGTGAAACAGGGATGCACCAGTGAAACAGGTACATATATGAAGATGAATGAAACTGCAACTGAATACATATGCATCAGGTAACAAATGCCACAGTAGTTTCAACATCAAACCAAATAAGTACAAATTCAATCATACAATATTCAAGTGTATTGAAACCACACAGCAAGTACAACCTAATATGCAAAACACACAACTGTCAACAATCAATGATGAAGCAATGCAATATGAACCAGACAGTACATAAGTGAAGAATGAATGCAACAAAACAACTCGAACATTTCAATATGCTATGCATAGGAACCAAGGCCAAGACCAGTGAACTGCAAGTGTCGACCAGGCAGCAAGCAAGATCAACACAGTAGCCAACATAAACAACAACATATATACATGTATAATCACACATGTATATACACAGTTCATATATACAACAAACACATAGCATCATCATTGGAACCTGACTCAAGACTGTAATACCAACACAGTGCACATAACTAATGCCGAAATCAAAATAGCTTCAACTGGCACAGCAAGTAAAAATCGAACAGGTCGAAAGTGCTATCAGCCATGAACACAAATCAAAGTCAGGTAATATCAAAATTCAAGTTCAGTTTCAATGTACACAGTGGCCAAAACTATTCTACACCAGACTTCGAGGCATGTACATGAAGGCAGCAAAAACAAGTACAGCATAATGCAACAGTGACAGTATCGAAGTAAGGTAAAGGCTGTGCAGTTAATGCGCTAGGTAGATTCAAAGCAGTGGAGGTGCAAAAGGTCATAGCGGGGATACAACGAGGATATAGCAGGATATAGTGAATGACTCTAAAATAGCATATAAAATTCATACTTAATGTTTTTACAAATATATAAATGGTAATTAAATGAAAAAATATCATTCAATTGAATTATAAATAATACATAAATAATTTTAAATAAAAACACATGTGAATATACTTTAAATAAACGAAAAACTGTTATATAACATAATTGAATTCGGTAGAATATTAGAGTATTTTCATTTCTAAAAATATATCAAAAATTAAACCAAATAAATTAATTTCATAGTTTTATAATGTATAAATGCAATTTTTCAATTCATTTTATTAAAAAAGATATAGCGGAAATAGCAGAATATAGCGGAAATAGCAGGCATTAAAGCGGAAAGGCTATATTTTGGGGCTATATGGAAAAATCGTAGATGTAGAAATCCGCTATGAGATATAGCGGGGTTGTAGCGGGGTAATAGCGGGGCATTAACTACACAGGGTAAAGGCAAGATTCAAGTCGAAGCCAAAAATGCAGACGAACAAGTGGCCGAAATAAATCTATAAACGAAGTCAAGTTTAAATGCCGAAAGCAAATTTTATCACAGTATTAAGTTGAACAAAGTCTGTTTGTAGTTATAAAATCATTTTAAATGAACAAAGTCGAACAAGTTCATGTTTTCACAAAGTGACCGAAGTCAAATGCAAGTATCAGTTTTGAACAAGGCAGAGAAGCCAAAGTCAACAAGCACAAAGAATAGAATAGGTCAACTATGCTACAACGATGAACGCAATCAATGCCGAATCCATGAAACAGCAGGCCAAAGTCAAAGTCTATACAGAACAGTTCAACATGACATCGACCCAATTCAAATAATATCATCACGTAAACAAGTCAGTGCCGAAGTTGAACAAGTCGGAAATCGAAGCCGTGGTGGCCACGAAAGAAATCAACACCATGTTAATCAAGTAAACAAATTATACGAATTGAAAATGTCAGAAATCATCACAATCATCAATGCAAAATCGAATAGAAAGCCAAAAATTATCAGACGAATTCATATGAAATATACGAACGAAAAATAAGGAATTCGATTCCTATATAAGCTCTAATACATCATCGCCAAAAGACATTCGAGTTCGAAGCTAAACAGAGAACAATAAATCAACAACTCAAATCGAGTTCGAATCAAGGCAAAACAACAGTGTATTTAAATGATTTAATTCACATACCAGATTCATTGATTCGAACTCAATACTAGAAGCAGTCGTGAATGAGCGCAAAGAGAAGAAAGTATCGATCGACAAAGCTAAGGGACGCAAATCATCATTCGATCGAGATACTAACGTCGGTGCTTTCGAAACCCTAATTCAGTTGAAGAGAAAATGAAAGAGAACGGGCAATCACTTGTAAAAGAAAACAGGCCGATATAATAAAATGGGGAATTCGCTTCTACTTGGGCCGGTTTCTTATATTTTTGGGCTTAGTATATAAATTAGGGTTTATTATTTTAAATTGCTTTTAGTTTTGTAATTTTCCTTTTAAACAATTGCAATTTCTAGTCGTGTGACTAGGGGACGAGCTACGGTGGTGTAGTTCGAGAATTTGCAACTCAGTGGCTGAGTTATGGCAGGGTTTTGAACGTAGAGTTAAGGCTAGTCGATAGAGGGTGTCGCGAGTTTACGTGTGTAAGCGTATGACTGCTTAATTTCTAGTAGAAACCTTGGGGGCAGCATGTAGGCAGCATTTTTCCGAAGCTGGGTAAATTCCGTGTCGTTCTATTTCTGCATTTATTATTCTGCTATTATCTGTGCTGCTATTATTCTGATATATCTGTGCTGAAAATATTTTATATAAACTTTCGTAATTGATTTTTATAAATAATAGTATCACCATATTCATCCCCCTCTAGGGTGAAATCGATCTTACGAGTGGTATCAGAGCTAGGTACAAAAGCCATTTTTGTTTTTAAAAATTAAATTTTTCAAAAATCAATTTTTGTTTTGAAAATTTGAATTTTTAAAATGGCTTCTTTTAATACTGCTTTTGCGGAGGGTCAGCCTATAGTTAGACCACCAATGTTCAATGGTGAATACGCTTATTGGAAATATAGAATGAAATTTTTTCTGAAAACCATTGATGCTTGGAATATAGTTGAGACAGGTTATAGAGCACCCACTATAGTTGTAAATAATCAAGAAATTGAACAGCCATTTGATCAATGGACAGATCTAGAAAATAAGTTATAGAATGCTAATACTAAAGCTATGAATTCTATCATTTGTTCATTGGATCGTATTGAATTTAATCGTTTCTCACATTGTCTAACTGCGCTGGAAATATGGCACACACAAGAAGTGACTCACGAAGGAACATCTCAAGTCAAGGAATCTCGCCTTGCCATGCTGAGTAGCGAATACAAGAATTTTGCAATGGCCAAGGAAGAAAATGTTAAAGAGATGTACGGACGGCTTTCTAACATCGTATACAAATTGAAAGCTCTTGGAAAATCATCCACGTGAATTGGAAATAGTCCGAAAAATCCTCCGACTCCTTCCATGAATTTTTGAAGCAAAAGTGACTACCATTCAACAATCGAAAGATTTAAAACTAATCAAAATTGAAGAACTCATCGGAAATCTCACCACTTATAAGCTAGAAATGAAATATAAGGAAGAGAATGAAGGAGGAAATACTCAAAAGAAATCAATAGCTCTCAAAGGAACAACTGAAAGTGATGATGATGACGATGATGATAGAGCAGCAGAGCTAGCGCTGGTAATGAAGAGATTTAAAAAGTGGAACCGAAAATATGGAAATTAAGCTCTAAATCAAAAGTTAAAAAGCAGAGTAATCAAAGTTCTAGATAACCCAGAACAACAAGTAATCATCTTCATAGATGCAACAAACCTGGACACATCAAGCCCAACTTTCCTCAACTTCAAAGCGACCAAGAAAAGAATTCAAAAAGGAAAAGTTTTGCAGCCATGTGGAATAAAAGTGATGATTGTAAAAGTACTAGCAGTGAGAGTGAGAAAGCAGATATGTGTCTTCGGGGTGATATAACCGATAGCGATGATAACGAGCCAAGCGAGGTATCAAAACTTACTCAATAAGAATTACTTATATATTTCCACGAAGTAAATGGCTGTTTTGAACGACTTAGGGAAAGATATGCTAAAATTGAATCATAAAGAGATAATTTTATAGAATCAAATAAATAACTTGACCAATTAATTAAAAACTATCAAAGTAGGATCCCTAAGTGTGATAAGTGTCCAACATTCGAAGAAGAGATTAAAAAATCAGAAATCAAAATTAAATCGCTTGATAATGAAATTCTGACTCTGAAAGAAAGTGAAAATACAAGGAGAGAAAATTCCATTAAAAAGTGCACACAATTATTGAATGAAAATGTATCCCTCAAAACACAAGTCCAACAATTATCTACGACCTTAGGAAAATTTTCGAAAAGTGAAAGATCGTTAAATATGCTTTTAGGAAAATAAACTGTTAATACATATAGACAAGGACTTGGATATAATCAATCAGAACGTGATAGAGGTAAAATTAAACAAGTCAATTCCATGTGCACAATTTGGAGAAAATTTGGACACAATCAGAATAATTGTTGGTATAGACCCAAATACGTGAAAACTATACCAATTAGGGTTCCAAAAGGCACAAATATAAAATCCCTCAAAATTAAAAAAAATTGGGTGCCGAAAGGAACATATATAAATATTTTTGGGTCTTCACAAACATATTTTTGAAAATATTTTTCCACTAACAACCATGGACCTATAAAAACAAATAGGTCACAAAAATCTTTCATCGTGTAGGTGTGGTGGCAGGCAAAGGCACTACAATAGTATTACTTGGATTCTGGCTGTTCCAGGGACACAATGAGCGACAAAGCAAAGTTCCTTAGCCTAGTATCAAGGTGGCAGAATCACAATGGGCAAAAATGAAATGTTATTGGAAAAGGTAAAACAGGCAATGGTATGTTTATTTTGAACGATATATTAAATGTGATAATCTGCACTGTAATCTGAATTAATTCAGCCAATTATGTGATAAAA
Source organism: Allium cepa (assembly GCA_030765085.1). Taxonomy (NCBI): domain Eukaryota; kingdom Viridiplantae; phylum Streptophyta; class Magnoliopsida; order Asparagales; family Amaryllidaceae; genus Allium; species Allium cepa. The sequence goes on along the minus strand of CM060943.1, from coordinate 669,863,309 downwards.
AAAATGTTGATTTTAATTCTGACTTATTCTTAATTGATATGATTTTTGACTTGTTCTTATTTATGACTTTGGTTTGTACTTAAATGTTGACCAATCATCTTTTCATCTTTGAACTAATCCATATAAATTTGTTCGGTCAAATGATGGTGTTTTATTGGTCTCTGATTGCTCATGTTACACATGGATATATTTGTTTTGATATTATGTCACTGTTTGTAAATTTTCACGATTTCAATTCAAATTTAAGAGAATTTCATGTGAAAGCTGTTAAAAATGATTTTAAGAAATTTGTTGCAACTTTACGGTCTGGTCTATAACATTAACCAAGTGATAATTTTGAGTTAAAGAAAAATTCAGATGCAGATTACACAGGTAATCTAGTTGATAAAAAAATTACTAGTGGAACATGATTTATATTGAGACATTCAATAGCTGCATCGTTTTTTTAAAGAAAATATCTGCATATTTTTCATTTCAAATATTTTCAAATAGCATAAATTTTTCTTATAAAACCCCTTCTAGAAAATCATTTTTTAACCTTGTTTCGGATTAGTCATTTTTAGAAAATTTGATAATTATTTTTGAATATGATTTTAAATGACTATATTAACTAATCTGACTCCCTGCTCATTATCGAAAAAGATAAATAGTGATTGAAAAAGTGATGAGTGTTGATATTAATCATATATTATAACTTGAGACGGTATAATTAATAAATTTCTTTAGAAATTCAAACAAGAGTTATAAAAACTTTTTGTTGATAAAATTCCATGACCATTTCTATTTCTATCGACCATCACTTATCATAATCCAATATAGTACATCAATATGTGGCGATTTAAATAGGAATCATTCGTTTTTCATTTCATTTTATTTTATTTTAAAAAAAGAATCCAAAGTATCACTCTCATTTAAAAGTCCTAATGGTTAAGCATGGGTGAATTATTTGGAATTTTTGATTATGTGCTTCCATGCTCATTTAAAAGTCTTCACGGTTATGCATGTATGGAACACATATCAAAATTGATTTATTAAATAGAGAAGTTGACTCTAATCCCATTTAGAAGCCCTCACGGTTATGCTTGGTTAGAAGAGACTTGAATTCAATTTTTCTAAAAAAGAAAAAAAAAATTGGATTACTACTAATCTCATTTAAAATTCTTAACGATTATGCATAGTTAGAAGATATTCAAATTCCTAAAATAAATATACCACAAATACACACAACTGGATGGTTTTATATAATGACATCATTCCTATCATTCTAAAGTGGAATATGCATCAAACAGAGTATTTATGACTTTTGTTTGATTTTTTTTGAAATTAAATATTTATATTCGACCGAGTTTTAATGTTGTATTAGTGTCTATCACTTTATCTCTATTTTTCTAACACTAATACTCTTTTGCTGATAACAAAAGGGGGAGAGAAAAGTTAAGATTTTGACAAACAAAGGTCAAATATTTTCTATATTGCATCTAGGCTCATTTGCATACTTTTATTAACTTGCATATATGAAGGGGGAGCTTGTGTAGAGAGAAAGCATTTAAATAGGGGGAGCAAATATAGTCTATCAATGATCAAATACATTTAATATATTCAAAATCTTAAATATATGTTGTTATCATCAAAAGGGGGAGATTGTTGAATATGCAAGTATATGATTTTTGTTTGATGATAATAATAATGTATATATTCATTTAAATGTATTTGTTAATGTACTATTTTATTTTCGTGGACTAAATAAAGATTTGCCGAATGAAATAAATAACACAAAGTTTAAATTTAAACGGATATTTTATTCAAACAAATATTTATTACAATTTTGAATAATACAAATTCAAGCTCTCACTACATATACAAAATTTCAATTACAATACATTTCATTTTATACAACTGTCCTCACTACATATATTATCTTCAACTCCATTCCAGATTGAATCCAGCATTTGAGCAATCTGCAAAAATATGCACATCAATGTAGTAAAACTGAAAAGGAAATATTTTTACAATATAAAATAAAATGTAATTTTGAAAATATTATTTGCCTCAGTTATTTGGGTTGTTCGTCATCATTTAAATTTGAATTCATCATACACGAACAGCTTGTGACATGCACAGTGTATCACTGTACATGCCACAAGGGCGTACACACCAATATATACACTTGATAAAATTACAGGGATAGGTGAGCACAGGTCAAACCCAAATGAAACGCCAGGTTCAACTCAAGTGCAATACAAATAAAATCATGACACAAGTACAAGGTCAAACCCGAGCTTTTAAGTTGGATTCAACACAGATGTAGTCCAAATATATAGTTTAATAAAACGGTCAGGAGCAAGCCAGTCAAAGTGTTCGCATGAACCAGAATAGTTCAATTCAAGATAGCGACTCAATCAGACGTGACTCAAGTGAAATCGTGCTAAATGAAAACGGAGAAACCTGACTATAATGCATCATTGACATATAAATGTTACTCTTTTATTTTGTCTGGCAACAATGAAAGATTTTCAAAGCATCAAATGCAGATATGTACAGCATGAACCAAAGGTGAACCAGACCCACAACTAACAAGAACAAAACTGAATACAAAGGCTTAAAGACACAAATGACATGCACATGTCAACAAGTCAAGGGATGCATTAGTGAAACAGGGATGCACCAGTGAAATAGGTATATATATGAAGATGAATGAAACTGCAATTGAATACATATGCATCAGGTCACAAATGCCACAGTGGTTTCAACATCAAACCAAATAAGTACGGATTCAAGCATATAATATTCAAGTGTATTGAAACCACACAACAAGTACAATCTAATATGCAAAACACACAACTGTCAATAATCAATGATGAAGCAATGCAATATGAACCATACAGTACATAAGTGAAGAATGATTGCAACAATACAACTCGAACAGTTCAATATGCTATGCACAGGAACCAAGGCCAAGACCAGTGAACTGCAAGTGTCGACCAGGCTGCAAGCAAGATCAACACAGCCGCCAACATATACAACATACATATATACATGTATAATCACACATGTATATACACAGTGCATATATACAACAAACACATAGCATCATCAATGGAGCCTGATTTAAGACTGTAATACCAACACAGTGCACATAACCAATGCCGAAATTAAAATAGCTTCAACTGGCATGGCAAGTAAAAATCGAACAGGTTGAAAGTGCTATCAGGCATGAACACAAATCAAAGTCAGGTAATATAAAGAATTCAAGTTCAGTTTTAATGTACACAGTGGCCAGAACTATATCTACACTAGACTTCAAGGCATGTACATAAAGGCGGCAAAAACAGGTATAACATAACGCAATAGTAAAAGTGCCAAAGTCAGGTAATGGCAAAATTCAAGTCGAAGCCAAAAATGCAGACGAGCAAGTGGCCGAAATAAGTCTATAAACGAAGTCAAGTTTCAATGCCGGAAGCAAATTTTATCACAGTATCAAGTTGAACAAGGTATGTTTGCAGTTATAAAATCATTTTAAATAAACAAAGTCGAACAAGTTCATATTTTCACAAAATCAAGTGACCGAAGTCAAATGCAAGTATCGGTTTTGAACAAGACAGAGAAGCCAAAGTCAACAAGCACAAAGAACAGAACAGGTCAAGTATGCTACAGCGATGAACTCAATCAATGCTGAAGCCATGGAACAGTAGGCCAAAGTCAAAGTCTATACAGAACAGTTCAACATGACATCAACCCAATTCAAATAATATCATCACATGAACAAGTCAGTGCCGAAGTTAAACAAGTCAGAAATCGAAGCCATGGTAGTCACGAAAGAAATCAACACCGTGTTAATCAAGTAAACAAATTATACGAATTGAAAATATCAGAAATCATCAATGCAAAATTGAACGGCAAGCCAAAAATTATCAGACGGATTCGTATGAAATATACGAACGAAAAATAAGGAATTCGATTCCTATATAAGCCCTAATACATCATTGTTAAAAGGCATTCGAGTTCGAAGCTAAACAGAGAATAATAAATAAACAATTCGAATCGAGTTCGAATCAAGGAAAAACAATAGTACATTTAAACGATATAATTCATATACCAGATTCGTTGATTCGAACTCAATACTTGAAGCGGCTACGAACAAGCGCAAAGAGAAGAAAGCATCGATCGACAAAGCTAAGGGACATAAATCATCAATCAATCGAGATACTATTGTCGGCGCTTTTAGAAACCCTAATTTAGTTGAAGAGCAGACGAAAGAGAACGAGCAGTCACTTGCAAAAGAAAATAGGCTGATATAATAAAAAGGGGAATTCACTTCTACTTGGGTCGGTTTCTTCTATTTTTGGGCTTAGTATATAAATTAGGTTTTAATGTTTTAAATTGCTTTTAATTTTGTAATTTTCCTTTTACACAATTGCAATTTCTAGTCGTTTGACTAAGGGACGAGCTACGTGGTGTAGTTCGAGAATTCGCAACTCAGTGGCTGAGTTGTGGTTGGGTTTTGAGCGTAGAGTTAAGGCTAGTCGATAGCGGGTGTCGCTAGTTTACGTATGTAAGCGTCTGACTGCTTAATTTCTAGTAGAAACCGTGGAGGCAACACGTAGGCAGGGTTTTGCCGAAGCTAGGTAAATTCTGTGTTGTTCTATTTTTGCATTTATTATTCTGCTATTATACATGCTGCTATTATTCTGATATATCTGTGTTGAAAATATTTTATATAAACTTTCGCAATTAATTTTTATAAATAATAGTATCACCCTATTCACCCCCCTCTATGGTAAAATCGATCCTACATAGTTGTCAATTCTCCTCAAAGCGAACGCAGAGAGATTCCTCTACACCTTTTCCTTTTTCTCTTTGCTGCACCTTCCATAGCTCAACAACATAACAGGCTTGTCCAGCAGCCTGCTTTCCCTAAACGACTCCATCTCCATTGTCGATAGGGAATCTCAAAGTCAAACACCAAGGGGCTATGGCTGCCTTGAATTCAGTTAGGGCCGGTCGGCCCAGGAAAGTATTATACAGCGAGTCTATATCCAACACAACAAATTGTAATATCCGGACTCTCCAGCATTCTCCGACTCCCAATTCTACTAGCAGCTTCACCATTCCAGTGGGTATGGTCACCCTTCCATTGAAGCCATGAATACGAAATTGACAAGGCTTCAAATCTTTTGCTTCCATTTTCATTTGGTCATAGGCTTGCTTAAACAATATGTTTACAGAACTTCCACTATCAATCAAGATCCTCTTCATCCAAGCAGGTCCTACTTGAGCTGATATGACAAGTGGACCGATGGTTGGGGCTTTGACCCTGTCAGCATCTCTGTCTCGAAACACCATGTCGTCGGTGATCATTTCTGTTGCTTAGCCGAAGCCACATCTTCCAAACTACTACAACACTCGAAGTTAGCATGCCTAATGGAACTGGCATACGACTCCATTTCCTTCCAGCTTTGGTCTGCTGGATTTATCACCAACCTCCCTTCGGTACGAGCGGGTTCATCCTGTCTTGCTTGATTTAGTACATGACTTTGATCTGATGGGCCCACACCTCCAGACTTTGGCACCTGCACAAACTGCTCTAATTTCCTCTCACGTATCAACTTCACAATGATATCTTGTAAATGACGGCATGCATTTGTTTTATGGCCGTAGCCGTCATGGAATCTACAAAACTTCCCATCTGGATCTGTTTCTTTGACAATTTTTTTGCGATATGCTTCATAATATTGAATGGTATTGCAAGTCTGTAAGTACACATTTTCTAACGATGTATTCAAATGAGTGTAATTATCAAACATAGGCTCTCTACGTCGTGGGCCACGATTCTAATCCTGTTTCCTATCTCATTTCCGTTGCCTTTCTATTAATTCTGTTTATTTTGTATATTCAATTGCACTTTTTTGGAACTCTCCCCGGTTTGTTTAACAGCTACATTACTCTGGATTCCTTCCACACTGGGCCCCGTGTCATCCTTTTTCCTAGACTGTTTCACATCCTCCCTTCTCAAGAATTGTGCTGCCTTGGAATAGAAACGGTCCAATGACGCAGCGGTTTTTCGACCAACCAGTTGTGGAATTCAGAATCAGGATCAATCCCTGTAGTTAGTGCCATCAGAACTTAGTTATCATTGGGATTGCTAATTTCAACGCATGCAGCATGAAACTCTCCCAATAACGTCTAAGTGTCTCTCCAGGAGCTTGAGTGACACTACACAAAGTATTAACGTATTTCGGCCCTGTTACATGCATGCATAACTGCTCTACAAACTTCTTTGGCAACTGATCAAGACACGATATAGATCGGGGTGGTAAAATGGTAAACCACATGGTTATTATGCCCCCTAGAGAGATCGAGAAAATTCGACATCTGACCGCATCATCAGCTTGTGCAACATTCATTAACCACTCGTACTTCAAAATATGCTGATTGGGATCAGAGCTTCCTTCATACATGGGCAGAGGTGGCATTTTGAAACGCCGAGGTGGTTCAGCATAAAGTATATCATCAGTAAAAGGAGTATGACTCGAGGAGATTCCCCTGTCGTCATTAGTGAGGCCTTGACTCTCTCGGATCATCTGACGGATCATCGTCGGGATGTTCGACATTTGGACTTTTTGAGCATGCTGGGTCAAGGTGTGGTCAGGTTCCACAATGTGAGGAGGGGCCGATCGCGGTCGACGGTCCATATCATGCCTCCTTGGTTCTAAGTACTCTGGAACATAAGGTTCTGGAGCATGTTCATGTTGATGGTGGATCGGATCTGTCTAGTTTCGGACATCAACACCCGCTTCAGTAGCAGTGGTGGTAGTGCGGTTGTTTGCAACATGATATGGAATAGTACCTCCTCGAGTGGAGGGCCCAGTCTGATGGCTAGTTGACGGGCCAACTCTCGGTTGCTCAAGGTTCGGGGCATGCTGATGTCCAGTAGCTTGAGCGTAACTCCCATCTAGCCATAGGTGCATTGATCTATGATGGTACTCTAAAGAGGCTGAGCTCTCAGTAGATGAATAAGAAGCCTGATCCCTCCTGGATCTCCTTCATCTCTGGCGATTCAGCTGATTGGTAAATAGTAGAGAATCAACACAATGAAGTTTGAATTGATTCTGGTTTAAATTTGAGAAGATTTGAATATATTTCCACTAGAATTTTTGGCAGAGTAAGAGGAGAGAAGACAATGAGAAAGTCGTTAATAAAAATTCATTTGGAAACCCCATATATATAAAGAATAAAAGGACACGTCCAATCGTGAAGAGTTACGACGAATCGACACTTCATTTCAAAATTTGAATTTCAAAGTTACGGCATGCATGTTAACATACTATCTACCTATGTGTCGACATATGTATGAAAATATTGAAAATTAGTTTCTTTCAAAAATTGTTCTTAAAACCCTATAGAATGTAAAATAGTTTGATACTTTGTAAATCATTTTGAATATAATTTGTAAATATTTTAAACTTAAGAAAACTTTAAAAAATATTTTAAGTATATTTTAAAAATATACTTTATTTTAAAATTAAAAAGGATATAAGAAATAGAGAATGCCACTGCAGACTTTAATAATATTCTATGACTCTATATACTATATGATAGTCTTGAGATCTTCGTATCTTGATCTTTACACTCATGAGTCTTTATGTCCAATTCTTGAGTCTTTATATTGTATAGTCTTCGATTCGAAACCTGTATAATATCCTACACCATATTCTATATAACTTGCAAAAATCGTTAGTATCCATATTTTATATGAATGTACTATTGTTACCAAGGTTGTTATCATCAAAGTCAATAACCAAGGTATTAACAATTTCCCACTTTTTGATGATGACAACCATTATTATTCTATATATATAAAATATGATATAACTTCCCCTGAATTCGATAACTCCCTCATAGTACGTGCATGTGTATATTTTATATTTTTCTCCCACTTTGTCATCGATGAAAGCGGACGAAAAACAAAATAACTCCCCTTAAATGATTGACATATGGATATATTATGATATATGTACATATGGATATATAATGATATATATAATTCAAAATCAATAATCCAAGTAAAAATTACGATATATGATAAATGATACTATTAAACATGATAATAACGTAAATTTTTATTAATGAAATTTCAAACGATACATGAGTGAATCCAATACACAATAACCCAAATTTAATTCAAAGAAAACTAAAACACACAGACATGTACAATCCAACCGAATCTAATTCAAACATATAATATCAAGCCAAACCAATCAAAACACACACCAATCAAATCCTAAGAGAGTGTGTGTGTGTGTGTGCATACATATTAAATTCAAACCTAATAATTAGATATTTCGAGGAATTTCAACCCAACTATCGACCTCAAAGATTGGTGTAACATCCCATATCTTGAAGGCTAAAGTTATGCGCTACAGATGCTGCAATCATCTGTAATATTAACTTCCGTTGAAAAAAGACAGTAGTGCTAATAGTATCCTTAATATCATAAGCACATGAATACGAAACAAAATCACAGATTCAAAACAATTTTTTGATTACATTTTACAAAACATGTTTCATATCCAATTACATAATCCCAATCATTTCCCAAGTTTAGATCAAATATAATTTATTACATAAATACGCCAAGAGCGACAAATGAAGATGCCCCCTTGGTTTACCGGAGTACTAAATAGTCATAACAAACTTAATATAACGCAGCAGAAATAAAAAATAACAGCTCCTAAACAGCTAACATCAGCCTCCTGCTCGTCTTCGAAAGCTTTATTCGTCCACCTACTAAAACCTGTAAATCCTCATACCTTAGCCTACTCAAATCAATTTTTAGCACCAGATAGTTTAAGGGGGAAAACATATAATTTGAGTCGCCTGGTGTGAATAATACTATACATCTTGGTTATATGATATTAAGTGAGACCATACCGCTTAGCGGAACGGGTTTCCCCTTACTGATATCTTTTTGAAAACATATCTTTTGCAAATCTATTTCTTGTAATCAAACTGGTTAAAACAATTAATATCAATATCATGTAAGCATACAAATCAGGTACTCAATGGACTATGTGTTCGAACATTATAGTTTTGTTTGGCTAACTACTAACTTTTGGCTGACTTGGGCCTGCCAGACAAAATAAATAAATGGTCTAACTTCTGTTAGGTACTCCACTCCTAAACTGTCTGTCCCTAACTTATTTTTCTCAGGGTCAACTGATCCTAATGGTTTTGCGGACTCACCAATAACCTATCTCTACTCTGTATATTTATTTATGTGTGTAATATCATTTTAGTCTTACCTGTTACAATGCCCTACACACTGAAATTTTAAACTTATATTAGCTTGGGGTTACTAGCTAAAGTATAGGGCACGACTGCATACCGGTCTCATCTTGTATTCCAGTATCTCAGCCATTTTACTTAGGGTAATCTACCCTTAAATTTTTTCCTTGAAAACACTTCTTTCAACTTGATTTAACCTTTTAAATCATTCTTAAACAAGGAAAATTTATTCTATGCTTTACTGAAATCATTTTGCTATGTTATCTATACTTTACACAAAACATTGTTGATGAAAAATATTTGAGACCACTGAAAGTATCCCTTTTGAAACCACTAAAAGTACCCCTTTTGAAATAGTAAACTACTTTGCTTTATAACCATAGGCCGAAGGCCAAAACATTCCTTTCGAAACCATTCACAATTAACCTTTCGAAAACATTGAAAACATCCCTTTCGAAAGCTTTATAAAACCTTATACATCCTCCTTTCAAAACACTTTAAACATTGCCTTTCATAACAATCGGAAACCTTCCATTTAAAACCTTTCGAAAACATAGAGGAACCACCCCCTTTGAAACCTTTATCTTAAACCTTTCGAAAGCATTAAGTTCTTTACATAAGTCAAACTTTTCCAAAGCATTTGGGTTCAAGTAAAACAAGTTTAACAATCTTTCGACACCATATAAAATCATTCCTTTCGAAACATTTAGGTTTAAGTTTTGATAGGACAAAGGGTCGTAAAACAACTAAACCGAAAGCACTCTTTCGAAAGCAATTTCCTAAGTAAAAGAGGTGGATGGTGTCGAAACCAATCCCTTCAAAAGCATTGGAGAAGCGACTTAGGTTTTAAAACAAGGAAACCCTTTTGAAGGCATTGATTCGAAAGGTAAGATGCGGAAGCTAGGGGTTTCGATCCCTTCGAAAGCTTCTTTTAAAACAAAAGATGCAACTTCTTTCAAACCCATCCTTTGAAACTGTTTAACCAAGTCAAAAACTATCTAAGTCAAAAGCATTATTTTCAAAAGCAAGCAAGTGCAATTCATTTTAAAAACAAAGTAAGGTTTCGACCCCTTCGAAACCCCCTGTTTTGACTCAATACCTTTCGCTTAAGTCCAATTCACTACGTGCCAAGTCTTTGATACCAAGTGCATTGGTTTCGACTCAGATGAAGGCGGAAGCACCTAGCCGAAAGGTTGGTGCCCAAAGTGGCGAAATAGCAAAACAAACTAAATCTGATTTTTAACTTTAAAAAGTAATTATCTTCAAACCTGCCTTGCTTGTCAATATATGATTGGTTACTAATTTCTTTTCTAAAAGAACAGCCAAATTTCAGAGATTTATTAATTTAATATATTTACATAATTCCCTTACTCCTTCTAACATTTAATTACATACCTTAAATAATTTCATATACTTATTAAAACACTTAGGAAAATTCTACCCAAATTCCTATAAATCTCTTTAAATATGTTTTCTAAATATATTAATTTATGACCCAAAAACAATATAAATTAGCCATAATTAATTTTAAACCGAATTAACTATTTTTTTACTAGAAAATTCATGGTAAATCCACATTAATTCAAAAATTTATGAAATTTGAAACTCATCTCTAAAATATCATTTCTAACCTTATGTTAAAATTGCAAGGCATTTGGATGTCATCTAATAATGTTTTCACATTAAAACTTATCATAAAATCTATATGAAACGCATAAATTATCGATAAGCATATATATCCATTTTATCAATAAAAACATGGCAATATACTTTGCAAAAATATTTAGATCTGATCTACAAACTAAAAACATCAAAATATCATATGTAGCCTATTATTCACCTTAGTTTTATGATTAAGGAGTTGAGATTTGAGAATGGATTTGATTATTCTTCCTCTTGATTCTTGCTTTATCTTCTACTTGATTTTCCTTAATGGCGGCCGGCCTCTCTTCTATTTAGTTTTTTTTTTGAACATGTAAAATGAATGTGGTTTAAGGGTTTAGGGTATAAGAATATACTTTATTCCTACTTTGCCCCTCATGTATTCCATTTTAATTAATCCTAGTTCATTTGTTTACTAGGCACGGCTACCTCTATTAACCAAATCTCAATCCCTTAATCATTTCATTATTTCATTTAATTTAGCTAATTAAATGTCCTAAATAATGCTAATCACAATTAGGGTCGTTACAAGCTCCTCCCCTTAAAGAATTTCATCCTCGAAATTACGATAAGGTGCACAACAAATAAATCATAAGGGTAAAACATACCATGAAACATATCAGGACAAGCGTCTTTAATCCTGCTCTCATTTTTCCAAGTTTGTTTCTCTCATCGTCCCTCCACTGGACCTTAACTAATCCGACCGTCTTGTTCCTTAACTTCTTCTCTTCTCTCGCGATTATGCAAATGAGCTTTCCATCAAATTCGGTTCCACTACTAAGTCATCTAACACGGTCGAATGTATAGTAGTCTTCGGATCTCGAACACACTTCCTTAGATGAGAAACATGAAAAACATCATGGACTCCTGCCAAACTGTTTGGTAACTTTATCCTGTATGCGAGTTTCCCAATCCTTTCTATAATAGGAAATGGTCCAACAAAACTCGGTGCCAATTTTCCTAATTTCCTGAATCGAATCACATCTTTTATTGGTGATATCTTGACAAAAACATGATCTCCAACCGAGAACTCTAAGTCTTTCAATCTTCTGTCAGTATAACTCTTCTGCCTAGACTGAGCCTCCTTCACCCTAGATCTAGTTAACTTAATTTTTTCTGCAGTTTCTCTAACCAAATCTGGACTAAAAACCAACATATCCCCGGTCTCTAACCAACAAACTGGTGATTTGCATGGCCTTCCATACAAAGCTTTAAACGGTGCCATCCCTATACTAGTCTGATAATTATTGTTATATGAAAACTCGATTAAGTGTAGATGATCTTCCCATGATCATCCAAAATCTAGCACAAAAGCTCGTAACAATCTTTCAAGACTTTGTTAACTCTTTCTGTTTGCCCATCGGTCCATGGATGATAAGCGGTACTCATCTTAAGCTTGGTTTCCAAAATCTCCTGTAGACTCTTCTCGAACTCGCTAGTGAATAAGGAATCTCTATCACTTACTATACTACTAGTCACTTATTATGCTACTAGGAATCCCATGAAGTCTAACTATATTCTTCATAAATAACTTAGGTAAAATAGGTGTCGTTCTAGTTGACTTAACTGTATGAAATGGGCACTCTTGGCTAACCTATCCACTATGACCCATATGCTCTCATTTCCTCTATTTGATCTGGGAAACCTGTCTATAAAATCCATTGAGATAGAATCTCATTTCCATATGAAATATCTAAAGGCTGAAGTAACCCACTTGGTTTCTGATGTTCCGCTTTTACTTGTTGACAGTTCAAATACAGCTTCATACATAAGCCTACATCTCTCTTCATACCTTCCCAGAAGAAACTCCTCTTCATATCCTGATACATCTTCGTTTCCCCCGGATGAATGGTGAACTTCGAACGATGATATTCCTCAAGAACTCCCTTCCTAATGTCTCCCGCATTCGGAACACATAATCTCCTTTTCTTCCTTAACCACCCATTCTGGTCGAGACTAAAATCTTTCAAGTCACCACTCGTTGTTCCATCCCTTAACTTCCTAATCCATTCAACCAATAATGGATCTACCCTCTACTTAGAAGTAATCTTTTAGATCATCATCGGTCGAACTTTTAAACATGACAACACAACCATTTCCTTCCTAGACCTAGCTTCAGATCTCCACTGTACTCTACATGTCGTCAACGCTTCCAAATCTTTCCACTCAACTATCATCGCCAACAATGCATTCCAATGTTTCCTGCTGAGTGCATCTGCAACTTTGTTTCCTTTTCCTAGTGTGTACTCAATACCAAAGTCATAAGCGGTGAAAAACTCTAACCACCTTATGTTCAACTCCTTTTGAGAGAATAAATATCTTAACGACTAATGATCCGTACATAACTCGAATCTTTTTCCCAAAATATAATGTCTCTACACCTTCAATGCAAAACTTACAATAGTTAATTCCAAATCATGCGTTGGATGTCTAACCTCATGCGGTCTAAGCTACCGAGATGCATATGAAATCACTTTACCTCTTTGCATTAACACAGCTCCTAACCCTGTTCCACATGCGTCTACGTATACTACTAAATCCTGATTCCCTTCTAGAACAACTAACATAGGTGCATTGGTCAATAAGTGTTTCAGCTTCTGGAATGCCTCCTTGCACTTATTGGTCTAAATGAACTTCACATCCTTTCGCGTTAGCTTGGTCATCGGTGCAGCTATCCACAAAAAAATCTTTATGAACCTTTGGTAGTACCCAGCTAATCCCAAAAAACTCTTTATCTCAGTCACTATCTCGAGTCTCTTCCAATTATTTACCGCTTTAATCTTATTCGAATCTATAGACAATCCTTCTCTGAGACTACATATCCAAGAAACTTCAATCCCTTCTTTCATAAATGACACTTTGAAAACTTGGCCTTCAGCTGATGCTACCTTAACGTCTCAAGCACCAATCTAAGACGAACATCATGCTCTCTTTCATCCTTAGAGTATATAAAATATCATCTATGAAAACTAACATAAACCTATCCAAGTGCTCTTGGAAAACTCGGTTCATCAAATCTACAAGAATGCTGGCACATTAGTTAGTCTGAATGACATTATTAACCGTTCGTACGATCCATATCTGGTCCTAGACGTCGTCAAAGGAATTCTATCATCTACCACTCTAAGCTGATGGAATCATGTCGCTAAATCCAACTAGGAAAATATCTTAGCTCCACTCAACTGGTTGAACAAATTGTCAATTCTAGGCAACATGTATCGATTCTTTATCGTCTTCTCATTTAACTTACGATAATCGAAACAAACTTAACAATCCATCCGGCTTCTTAACAAACACTGTGGCTGCTCCCCTAGGTGAACTACTTAGTCTGATAAAAGTCTTGCCTTCCAAATCCACCAACTGCACATTTAGCTCCTTCATCTCGATAGGTGTCATTCTGTTTGGCAGTCTACTCACCGGTTCTGCTCCAGGTACTAAATCTTTTCGAAACTCAATGGCTCATTTCGGGGCAATCCTACTTTAGTTCTAAAGACATATGCGCATTATCTGACCACAAAAACTCGATTAACTTATATTCTACTTCCACAACACCCAACAAAGTATTAACCTCAAAAGTAGGATTTTCTATGGAGTATATAATTCGATCACTACATTCAAGGTGTCTAAGCGATATTTTCCTATCATAGTAAAACATCCTAGCATCGTACCTACTTAACCAATCCATACGCATAATGATTCCGAACCTTACGCAATCAAACACATGCAAACTGCAAACAAATGTATAACTTAACAAATCAAACTCTAGGTGGTCACACTTCATCCCAAGTGTCTCATACCCTCTTATCAGATTTGCAACCCTTAAGAAGTTACTAGGTATGAGGATTCTAGGTTAAGCTTATCTACCAAACAATGAGATATAAAAGAAAGCGATGCATCGGTATCAAACAGAACGTAACTAACATACCATGAATCATAAGTGTACCTCCCAACATAGCCTTTCCATTTTCCTCTATTGTTGGCCTCGAGGTAGCTGGCTCCAATACATACACCTTGCCCTTTCCATCTATGGTGGTTCTTTGCACTAGTTCTTGTAATGTCCAATTTGATCACAGTCGATATTCTTCTTCCTAATCACTTTCTTTCCATCACCCTAGCGACATTTATTTGCAAAATGCCCTTCCTTATCACCCTTATTGTAGACAACCTCTGCTTTTCCTTTCTTAGTAGATCCATCCTTCTGAGCTCCTTTCTTATGGAAGAACTTTCTTTTCTAACTCTGCCCTACCTGGACCTCCTTCGCCTTATTTCTCTCTAGAAAAGAAAGCATCAATTCATGCCTCAAAGCCATTTCCATGACAACATCACAAGAATCCTGGATATGACGTAACGTAACCCTTGCAAACTCAGGTTTCAACCCCCGAATGAACTTCTCATTCCTCATAATCATAGTATCTACCATAGAATATTCATTTCTTTCCAACTCCTCAAACCTCGTTGCACACTCCAGCACAGTCATGTCTCCTTACTCTAACTCAACAAACTTCCTGAGTAGAGTAGACTTCGCAATCTCAAACATAGATATCTCCTCAAATCTCCTTTTAAACTCAGCCCATGTCATGGTCTCCTCATTAACTCCAATCGTAACACTATTCCACTAATACAATATTGCTCCTTGTAACTACCTAGAAGCATGCCTTCTGTTATGCTCATCTTTGAGCCTTAAATCAGCGAAAATCCTCTCGCAATGAAGTAACTAGTTCTCTACTTTGACTACATCTTCAGTACCAATAAATGACTTTCCTCCCAACTGAGCATAATCACTACCCAAAACAGCATAGTTATTCACCATAGGAGCTTTTTAATTTCCCCCTCCAACTACTTCAGTAGCAACTCCCACTTGCACCATGTTTACAAAGAACTAATACATAGCTCCCATGTTTACTTGTGGGACTCCAACACCCAATTTCTAGCTTGTGCCTGACCTGGGTTTCTCCTGATATTTTTTCTGGCATTTCCATTGGTAGTGGTGCTTCCCCTTACACAGTTAACTCTTCTTCTTCTAGTAACCATATCAACATTTGTGCCTTCGTAAGATACGAAAGAATAACCTAAGAGAGATAGAAGAATAGAGATATAGTGTATACTTATACTTATATATATATATATTAAATACAAGTACATTACTATAGCATTACCTCATACCTCGATCTTATCTCTAATTCCTTAGGATTATATTTTCAAAAATCATTTTAGTTTAAAGTTTTTCATAAACCTATGCTCTGATACCAAGTTGTAACATCCTCTATCTTAAGGCCTAAAGTTAAGTGCTACAGATGATGCAGTCTTCTATAGTATTAACTTCCAACAATAAAATACGAAAATTCTAATGGTATCCATAATATCAGAAGCACATGAATATGAAACAAAATCACAGATTCAAAACAATTTTTCTATTTACATTTCACAATACATGTTTCATATCAAATTACATAATCCCAATCGTTTCTCAGGTTCAGATCAAATATAATTATACATAAATACGTCAAAAGCTACATATGAAGATGCCCCTTTGGTTGACCAGAGCATTACATAGTCATAACAGACTTAATACAACATAGAAAAAAATATAAACATAATAGCTCCTAAATAGCTAACATCAGCCTCACGCACGTCTTCGGAAGCTTTATTCGTCCACCTACTAAAACCTATAAATACTCATCCCTTAGCCTACTCAAATCCATTTTGAGCATCTGAAAGTTTAAGGGGAAAAACATAAACTTCGAGTTAGACATATAGCCTAGTGTAAATAATACTATACATGTCGATTATATGATATTAAGTGAGACCACGCCACTTATGGGAATGGGTTTCCCCTCACTAATATCTTTTTGAAAACATATCTTTTGCAAATCTATTTCCTAAAACCAAACTGGTTAAAACAATAATATCAATATCATGTAAGCATAAAAATCAAGTAATCAGTAGACTATCTTTCCGAACACTATAGTTTTATTTGGCTAACTACTAACCTTTTGCTGACTTGGGCCTACCAGAAAAAATAAATAAATGGTCTACCTTCTGTTAGATACTCCTAACTTATTTCTCCCAAGGTCAGCTGATCCTAATGATTTTGTGGGCTCACCAATAACCTATCTCTACTCTATATATTCACTTTGTGTGTAACATCATTTTAGCCTTACTTGTGATAAAGTCCTACGCACTGGAATTTTAGACTTATATTAGCTAGGGGCTACTAACTAAAGTATAAGGCGCGACCCCATACCAGTCCCATCTGGTATTCTAATATCTAAGTCATTTTACTTAAGGCAATCTACCCGTAAAATTTTTCCTTGAAAACATTTCTTTCAACTTGACTTAACCTTTTAAATCATTCTTAAACAAGGAAAATAAATTCTACGCTTTACTCAAATCACTTTTCCATGTTATATATACTTTACACAAAACATTGTTGATGAAAAACATTTGACACCTTTGAATGTACCCCTTTAGAAACAACTAAAAATACCCTTTTGAAACAGTAAACTACTTTGCTTTAAGACTTTAGGCCGAAGGCCAAAACATTCCTTTCGAAACCATTCATAATCAACCTTTCGAAAACATTGAAAACGTCCCTTTCGAAAGCTTTATAAAACCTTGGACATCCTCCTTTCAAAACACTTTAAACGTTACCTTTCGAAACCATTGGAAACCTTCCATTTATAACCTTTCAAAAACATCAAGGAACCACTCCTTCGAAACTTTTATCTTAAACGTTTCGAAAGCATTAAGTTCTTTACGTAAATCAAACCTTTCGAAAGCGTTTGGGTTCAATTAAAACATGCAGAACAACCTTTCAAAACCATTCCTTATGAAACCTTTGGGTTTATCTTTCAACAGAACAAAGGGTCATAAAATAACTAAGTCAAAACACTCTTTTTAAATCAATTTCCTAGGTAAAAGAGGTGGATGGTGTCCAAACCAACCCCTTTGAAAGCATTGGAGAAGTTGCTTAGGTTCCAAAACAAGAAAATCCTTTTAAAGGCATTACTTCGAAAGGTAAGATGCAGCAGCTAGGGGTTTTGACCCCTTCGAAAGCTTCTTTTAAAACAAATGGTGCGACCTCTTTCAAAACCATCCTTTGAAACCGTTTAAACAAGTCGAAAGCTATCTAAGTCTAAAGCATTCTCTTCGAAAGCAAGTAGGAGCAATTCCTTTTAAAAACAAAGTAAGGCTTCGACCCATTCGAAACCCCTTGTTTCGACTCAATACCTTTCACCTGTGTTCAATTCGCTACGTGCAAACTCTTTGATACCATGTGTATTGGTTTTGACTTAGATGAAGGTGGAAGTACATAGTCGAAAGGTTGGTGCCGAAAGTGGTGAAACAGAAAAATAAAGTAAATCTGATTTTTAACTTTAAAAAGCAATTCTTTTCAACTAACCTGACTTGGTCGTCAATGTATGATTGGTTGCTAACTATTTTTTTATAAAATCTTTTCTAAAAGAACTACCGAATTTCAGAGATTTTTAATGTAGAATATTTATGAAATACCTCTTCTCCAATATAATTACATAAAACGTTTAAGTCCCGTACCTTAAATAATTTTATGTACTTATTGAAACACTTAGGAAAATTCCACGAAAATTCCCATAAATCACTTTTAATATGTTTTCTAACATATATTAATTTATGGCCCAAAAACAGTATAAATTAGCCGTAATTAATTTATACACAATTAACCATTTTCTTTACTAGAAAATTCATGATAAATCCACATTAATTTATAAAATTATGAAATTTGAAAGCCATCTCTAAAATTTCATTTCTAACCTTATATTAAAATCGCAAAGCATTTAAATGTCATCTAATAATGTTCTCGCATTAAAATTTATCATAAAATATATATAAAAGAGCATAAATCATCAACAAGCATATATATTCATTTTATCAATAAAAAACATGGCAATATACTTTGCAAAATATTCCGATTTGATCTAGAAACCAAAAACATCAAAATATGAGATGTAACCTATTATTCACCTTAGCTTTGTGATTAAGGAGTTGATATTTGAGAATGGATTTGATTAATCTTCCTCTTGATTCTTGCTTTATCTTCTACTTGATTTTCCTTAACGGTGGCCGGCCTCTCTTCTATTTAATTTTTGTTTGACATGTAAAATAAATGTGGTTTAAGGGTTTAGGGTATAAGAATATACTTTATTCCTACTTTGTCCCTCATATATTTCATTTTCATTCATCTTAATTCATTTGTTAACTAGGCACGGATCCTCTATTAACCAAATCTCAATCCCTTTACCATTTCATTTAATTTAGCTAATTAAAAGTCCTAAATAATGTTAATCGAAATTAGGGTCGTTACAATTGGATCCACTTTAATGGCATCCCAATCTTTATTATCCTTATTATCAGTGCACTCTTATTGTTGGATGGTTCGTCCTTGATTAGGTAAGAAATCATTCAACGAGTATCATCAAAATTCCTTTCTTGTTCCTTTATCATCTGCATTCGACTCAATTCTAAGTGTCTTTGATTTCTTAGGACAAAGACGAGAATGTCTTTGAAGGACTGGAGAGTTTATTCAGGATTTTCACATAATTTTTGATATGGAGAAGACATATTTGTAAAAATATGTTGAGAATAAAAGTATAGTATGGAATGAAATGTTGAATGAGTTTTCTGAAATAAGTAGGCTTATATAAGAGTAGAATGTCATTTGGAATGAATAAATGGATGGTAGTTATTTTTATTCTGAAATTTAAAAAAATTGATTTCTAGCCGTGATATGTCGACATATCATATGTATATATGTCGACATATATATCGAAATTTTAAAATGAACTTATTTGTTATAGATTTTGTTTTTATCCTATACTATTATACTTTAATGACTTTCCAAAGACTAATAAACAATGTAACATAGGAAGAAACACATTTCATTAATTAAAACTTGAGGAGTACATGGATTTCATTCAAAACAAAAGAAAAATACATAAGAACAAAATAAACTTAAACTAAGAGTGCAAGGTATAAGGCTAGATAACACAAGTAAATAAGTAGATGGATTTAGAAGGATGTGGATGAAGATGATGAAGAGCCACTAAGCTTGCAAATGACCTTTTCAAAGAATTTATCCATTTTAGTGAAAAGAGTAGTAAACTTTTTATTAAAAGCACGCTTAATCTTCTTTTGATTTTTAAGAAGCTTCTCTTGGTTTATTAGTATCTCTTTGTTGGTAGGGTTGGATGGTTTTTCTAAACTTTCTAAGAAAGTTTTCATTTCTTCCTCCACCTTTTCTTCTTCCACTTCCATTTCATCTCCTTCTTCCTCCTCTTCTTGTTGAATTTCTTACTTTTCTTCCCATGCCAATTGTAATGACCCGTAATATATCTCTTTAAATAAAGGATCGTTTAGCTTTATCGATAATATAAATGATTTTGTGAATAATTATTTATATTAATTTATATGATTTTATAAATAAAATGTGATCATTATAATTGGTTAATAATAAGAAGAAAAATTATCTCAAAATTTGTTACAAAAATATGCATATAAAATTAAAACAGAAAATATGATCGAAATCTAAATAGGGATTCAAACGATACAACATGAGAAAGTTGTGCAACGCTGTAGGTATATGTTACATACACATATCCTGTACATGTACATACATATGAACATTCACATAAACACATATATATACAAATAATTAAGTTAGAATATAATACAAAATATATAAGATATTTTAAAAGAAACTTACTCGTGAAGTCTTATAAGTCAACGTATATGCACATGAGATGATGGAAGTGATGTGCACATGGGGGACTTTGGCCGTGTAGTTTGAAGGGGATGGTTTGTTAGAGAAGCTTGGAAAAAATTATGTTTACATATCTTTCTTTACACACTTCTTTTTTCCTATAAATACCCTACCATCTTCTCTCTTTTTCCATTCATTTTATTCTTCATATTTTCAAGATTTTGCTTCCTCTTTAATGGCTTCCAAACTAAAAAAATATTTCCAAAATTATTTAAAATAGAAACTAAATAATAAAATATAGTTATATATAGTTAAACACCTCAAAACAATCCAAAAACTCCTCATTTCCCTTTATTCTTCACAAACCCTTCTTTACTCCACCCTAGGCCGAGCCCAACCCGAGCCACACCCTAGGTCGTGCACCTTTTAGCTTCCTTAAGGTTTGTTTGAGACATCTAGGAGCTAAAATTTAAAGAATAGCGAGCTTCAAAACTCGAATAGCAGAACTATAGCGATTTTTTTTGTGAATCATTGGAAATACAAGGTGAGAACTCCTACAACTATTATACTATATGTTGGATGATGATATGATGTTCCAAATGGATGTTTACTATGCTTTTATCATCAAGTTTGGTTGTTTTCATATGAATATGGGGTGTGTGTGTGTATGCAGGTCATGAATATACATGTCGATAAATACAAAAGGAAATTACTTTCCTTAAATTAATGAAATGGTGTATATGAAAGTGTTAAACCACTTATAAATGGTTTATAATGTATTTGAAATGTTCTATGAACATATAAAAGTGTTTTGGTGAAGTTTGGAAAGAAAGAACAAATTTGGTCAAAAATAAGCGCGTCGTGTAACGTAGTTCGCGATTTCACGCTATAAAAATCAAATTAGTGTAAAAGCTGAAACATAGCTCGGAATTCTTCGAGATAAGAATTTTTCAAACTATTATATACATAGTTTTCCAACGAAGAAATAAAATCGAGATTCCGATAAGTATATTTTGAAATATGAGTAAAACAAAAAATCCAAATTTTGCAATTCGAAATCCAAAACTGGATTTCATTGAAAATGATATTTTAAAATTGTTTAAAAAGGTGTAATAAATCCTATAAATGTTTTAAATGGTTTAAAAGAGATTTGATAAATAAAAGTGAATTTTCAAATAATGAAAAGTCATTTTGATCAATATAGCTTAAAAGGCACTTTCAGCAGCACTTTTTATAACATCTGAAAAATAGTTTTAAACTTAACAAATCTTTTACAAATCTTTTATAGATATTTTTAAAGGATTTATAAAGTATTTTAAAGACAATTTAAAAGAATTTTATGAATGATTAAAGATTTATAATCGATCAAATAACTTGACCACCTTATGGGTGTCAAAGGGATAGTGTATGGGCTTGAGTTTGGAAAACCAGTTTCCTGCTTTCCCTAGCTATTCGGACTGGCTCGCCGGAGGGAATGGTAAATTTTCTTTACTTGGATTAATATCTTCCTAAATGAAAAATGAAATGATTTCGAGTTTATTACAAAGAATTTAAAAATTATTAAAGGATTTTGTAAAAGAGGTTTAATATTTTTGTATATACCGAAAAGAATGTTTTATAAATGTATATCTCCAAAGAGATTTTGATAAAAGAACTAAATCAATTAAAGAATGATTTCCTGTTTACAAGAACGTCTTTTTATCGATGATTGTTTCGAAGGAACTGGGGTCGGATCCGGATGATTCCTATCCGTAGACTACTTCAAACCAATTTACATATTCGAAGTGAGGCCATGGATATAATATCGAGATTTTCATAATGAAGGACTACTTGTTGATCATTTGGGGATAAACTCCCAATATACATATAGTAGCAGTAGTTTCTTCATTACGAAATATCCAATGCAAGGACTAATCACTACTAATCCTAGGGTGAATTCCCGATAGGATGTGTTAGGAGAGTGCCTTTCATTTGTCCTGTACCGGACAACTTGTATGGACGAATGTTTGACGTTGCATTTCTAGTTACATAAGTGATCTCTGTGACCGTATCATCTGTTTGGCAGTGGAGAAGGTAACTACTCTTAGTTTAACACCCTTTTTGGAGACGTATAAGATCGGGTTTTATACATTTATAAAAATCAGTTGTGTGACCATGGGATGACAGTGTGGCATTCAAAGAAATGATGTGAAATGAGAAAGGTAATCGTTACCTCAAGCTTCACACTCGAAATGACTAAAACAGGGTAGATGCGGTAAGGCTATGTAGTTTGCAACCATTAGGATATGATCATCCCCTTTTAGATATATTTCTACCCACTATGACATTCGGGTTCTTGGTTAGGTCGGTAATGACCGGGGTGATGGCATATTCGATACTATCTAGGAAGAGATAGGCCGGTCTTGTGTTGGTAGAGGACCATTTTCGGGCCTCGGCACATTCCTCTAGAGACGTATTGTTAGAAGTTAGTCCCTTCACCTGGTCATTTGTATGGAAACCAATTTTCCAATAAGAGCCCGTAATATTTTAGATGTAGAAAGCCATGTATTACAGGGTGGTATGCTGGAATTTAATAATGTAATAATTTCAGCTAAGATTAATAAAATTTGCTTGCAAATGTTTTCAAAGATATGTCGTTAAAAATAACATTCTTTATTTTTATGTAAGAATGCTTTGGTTATCA
Organism: Allium cepa; assembly: GCA_030765085.1. Classification (NCBI taxonomy): domain Eukaryota; kingdom Viridiplantae; phylum Streptophyta; class Magnoliopsida; order Asparagales; family Amaryllidaceae; genus Allium; species Allium cepa. The sequence continues at coordinate 669,839,943 of CM060943.1, read as the reverse complement.
TAAGGTAAAATCAAGTTCCGTATTTATGTGTGGGTTGGTCTTATGAGATACCTTTTTTTCAAACAATGTATTTTAAGTTCTCACACCAGTCTCATCACTAACTCGGAGTTTATTTTTGTTTTCCCTTTAAACTCGGGGTGCCCTATTTTTTTGGGCAGCCAAGTCGTCAGAATTCTGTTTAGAGTTTTTTAGGGTAAGCATGCTGGAAGAGATTTTTTGGAGCATGAAGCTAGAGCACCCGATGGGGATATTTCTATTTATTCCGCTGTATATAAGTTAGTAGTGCCAGCAAATGTGGGAGCAAGCAATTATAACTATTTCTGGCTGGGTTAGTGCATACAAAAACTCTAATGTACCGAGTGACAGTAGTTGTATGTATAGTTTATCTATTTAACGTAAGGCGAGAATTTGTGTTTCCATCTTTTATTATACTTTACCCTTGAAAATATGCCTCTTCGGCACTTGGATTTATGGCACTTGAATACCATGGATGTATTAGTGTTGATTTTCGAAAGTCGACAAGATAGGTCTTCACATTTGGTATCAGAGCTAAAGACTAGGCGAGATCCTTGGCTTTTGTGGGGTATAACTCATTAGAGATAGGGTTAATAATGCCCTAGAATGAGTTTAATCTTTGAAAGTGCGCATTTAGAATCCTTATCTGAATCAAAGTTATGCTATATACCCATTTCTGAAGATATTTTCATCTTTGTATTCTAAAGTAATCTTACTAAATCCAGGTAATAAGACATGAGTACTGGTAGAGGACAAAGAAGGGGAAATAGCTGCACCATAACAACTAACGATCGAGCTCAAACCGCCGCTGTAGAAGAAATAGCTCTCGTATAACCCAAGGTCAATTTTGCCACTCTATGCAAGAATTGTACCAGCTTAGGGGGAAACCATTCAAGGGTACAGAAGCTATTATTGAAGTACAAGCTTGGATTAAATCATGCGAAAGTATCTTTAAGGCGTTGGATATTAGTGATGAGAAAAAGGTATTTTTGGACTCATAGCAACTTCAGGAAGGGGCTTTGGCTTGGTGGGAGTCTATCACCCTAAGTGATTCAGAGGAAAATTTCTCTTGGAAAAGGTTTAAGGAGGTTTTGGAGGAGTAACACATAGCAGCGTCGGGAAAATTTCGTCTTCAGAGAAGCTTTATGGATTTGAAGAAGAAGGAAATGACTATTGAGAAGTATGTGAATAAGTTTAATGAATTATCTTATTTTGGACCGGGTCTATTGACACACCTTTGAAGAACAATGAGAAGTTCATTTCTGGGATGAATGAGAAATATTAGAGCTGGATGACTGCCTATGTTAAGGAGTCATTTATAGATTTGCTGGATATGGGATTCCGTTATGTAACATTGGACAAGACAAAGCCGATGGTAGCTTAGACAAACAACAACAACAATAACGCCAACAATTGGAAGAAGAGGAAGTTTAATCAAAATGGGAAAAAGCCAGGTCAAGGAAAATCTAGAGGAGGAGCCCAAGGTAACTATTTGAAAGAGGCTACGTGTTACAATTGCCAACAAAAGGGCCATTTATCGACTCACTGCAAGAACCCTTAGGTTTATAGGCCGCTACCGAATTGCTATGGTTGTCATCAGTTGGGACACATAATCAAGGATTGTCCAATCATGAGAAGAGAGCAAGCCCGAGTCTACGCAATTAAGGATGAGCCTTCAACCTCTCAAGATGTGAAGGGAAAGGGAGTTTTGGAAGGTAATATTTTTATCGAAGATGTTTTAGTTAGAGTATAGTTTGATACAAGAGCTTCTCATAGTTTTATTACTAAGAAAATATAGAATAATTAAAATTTGAACCTGAAATAGTTGATACCCCTATTTTTGTGACAAATCCTATAGGTGGTACTACTAACCTTTTCATGAATTATGAGAAAGTCCAAATTTCTCTTCCTTTTGACCTATCTGTCCTAGATTTTATTGGATTCGAAATTTTACTCGGTATGGATAGGTTGACTAAACATGAAGCTATTCTAGATTTTGTAAAAAGGATAGTTTTCATGAAAATGAAGTTAGGGAAGTTTATAGAAATATCTTGTGAAGATCCTAGCCCAAGAAGGGGAAGTTTCCTATATGAATTTGACTCATCCAGGAAGGATTAGCTACCATACCCATTGTTAAACAATTCCCAGACGTTTTTAAAGAAGTAAAAAGTTTACCCCTACATTGGGAAATTAAATTTCATATTGACTTGATTTCCGGTTCGATGCCAAATTAAAAAACAAGATTGAAGGATGGTTCCGAAGGAGAGAGTGGAGTTAAATAACCAAACTCAAGAGCTGTTAAAGAACGGTTTGATAAGGCTGAGTCGTTCAAGTTGGGGATCGACGATAGATTTTGTGGCCAAGTCTGATGGATCTCTAAGGTTGTGTCTAGATTACCGAGATCTAAATAAACAAACGATTAAAAAAGTATCCTCTACCTCGGGTAGATGATTTGTTTGATCAATTACATGGTGCTCGGGTATTCTCAAAAATGGATCTAGCTACAGGATTCCATCAGTTGAGAATTGCAGAAGAATGCATCCATCTAACCGCATTCAAAGTTCCAAACACTTTCTTCGAATGGTTGGTTATGCCTTTTGGGCTAACCAATGCTCCCGCTTATTTCATAGACCTTATGAATAGAGTATTTAGAGATATATTTAATAAATTTGTGTACATCTTTATCGATGATATCTTTATCTATTCTAAGAACACGAGAGACATCCAGAAATTGTGTTAGAGATATTGATAAATAATGTGCTTAAAGCCAAATTCTCAAAGTGCCATTCTAGGAGAAGGAGGTAAGATTCCTTGGACATATAGTGTCAAAGGAAGGAGTTTCAGTAGATCCTGTAAAATTTGCGGCTATTCTAAACTGGAAGCAACCATAAATTCCTAAGAAAGTTCGTAGCTTCTTAGATTTGGCAGGATATTACAGAAGATTCATTCAAGACTTCTCAAAGATTTCCTACCACCTAATGAAGTTGACCATGAAAGATGCCAAGTTTATTTGGACTCCTAAATGTGAAGTAGCATTCCAAGGACCCAAAAATAGATTAACAACTGCTCTAGTCCTAGCAATTATAAATGGAAATAATGGATTAACTGTTTATATTAATGCTTGTAGGGAAGGAGTTGGTGCAATTCTAATACAGGAAGAGAAAGTGATTGCTTATGCAAGAAGACACCTAAAGACTCATGAGAGGAATTATGCAATGCATGACTTAGAATTATTATCCGTGGTGTTCGCATTAAAAATATGGAGGCACTATTTGCTGGGTAAGAAGTTTTCATAGTTTTTTCAGTTAAAACTTTGAATTGACCTTAGTAAATAAAATTCATCTTTTAATTAGGTGAAAATTTTGAGCTCCTTACGGATCATAAATCTTTAATGTATCTTTTCATTAAGAAGGATTTAAACATGTGGTAGCAATGTTGGTTGGAATTTCTTGCATCTTATGATCTAGATATTTTATACATACCAGGGAAAGCCAACGCAGTAGCTGATGTGTTAAGTAGAAAGTATGCCGTTATTTCTTATTTTGTAGTAACTCCAACTCTTCTGTAAAATATATCCGGTAAACAAATGGAAGATGTGTTTTTAAGGAAAATTTATAAGAATATAAGCCAAAGGCAATACTCAAGCTTTAAAGTAGACAAAAGAGGAGTACAACGATTGAATGGACGAGTTTGTGTTCCAGATGTAGAAAATCTTAGGTAGGAGGTGTTAGCTGAATGTCACAAATCCAAATTTAGCATTCATCCGGGAGTAAAAAGAATGTGCAAAGATATGAATCACACATTTTGGTGGAAAAGCATAAAAAGAGACATATCCATTTATGTTAGTAGATGCGCCAATTGTCAACAAGTCAAGAGCAACCGATAGAAAATTGTAAAGTTACTTCAACCTTTGGAGATTCCAACTTGAAAGTGGGATCAAATATCAGTGGATTTCATTGATGGTTTACCTCGAATGAGGAAAGGATACGAAGGAATTTGGATTATCATAGATCGATTAATTAAAAGTGCACACTTTATTCCAGTTAAGCCAACAAGGATCGATGTAAGCCTTGCTGATAAAAATATATATGAAAGAGATTGTACGATTGCATGGAGTTTAGAGCAGTATAGTGAGCGATTGAGATCCAATCTTTACTAGTTAGTTTTGGGAAGCATTACAGACCACTTTAGGAACAGGGCTGAACATAAGTATTGTCTATCATCTTCAAACTGATGGACGGATGGAAAGAGTCAAGCGCATTTTGGAAGATTTTCTAAGAGCATGTATTATAGACTTTGGAGGTTCCTGGGAAAATCATCTACATTTAGTAGAGTTATCTTATAAAAACAGTTATAAAGCTAATATCGGCATGGCACCGTATGAGCCCTATTTGGTCATTCATGCAAGTTACCGGTATGTTGGATCGACACCGAAGATCGATTAGTACTTAGTCCTGATATGATACGAGGAGCTTCAGAAAAGGTCGATATGATTAGGAAGAAGCTAAAGGAAACCCAGAGCAGACATAAAAATTATGCGGACCAAAGGCGTAGAAATTTGGAATTCTCAGTTGGAGATTCAGTCTTTTTGATGGTCTCTCCGATGAGAGGAGTGGTGAGGTTTGGAAGAGCTGGAAAGTTAGCACCTCAATATGTTGGACCATTCACCATTCTCGAATGAATTGACCCTCTAGTTTATCGAGTGCAATTGCCAGAAAGGTTGGCAGAAGTGCACAATGTTTTTCATATATCTCATTTAAGGAAGCATGTGCATGCCCAGAGCAAATCGTAGGAACAGCTGCTCAGGAGGATTTGTTGGTGGAACAAAATTTAGCAATTATTAGACGTTCTGTTCGGATCGTTGATCGTGATGAGAAACGATTAAGGAGAAAAGTGGTAAGATTAATCAAAGTTCAATGGAGTGGGGATGCCAAGGATTGCACTTGGAAAATGGAGGATAGAATGAAAAAGGCATATCCCGAGTTTAGTATTGACGAATGAACTGTATCATTATGGTGTACACACCGGCTATGGTGTAGTCGCTTATTCATACTTTTGTATATGTTCCATCATATCGAATATATTTCCTTTTGAGCCATTTTCTCTTATATTAATTTCAAGGATGAAATTCTTTTAAGGAGGAAAGTCTGTAACGACCCATAAATATATCTCTTTAAATAAATGATCGTTTATCTTTATCGATAATACAAATGATTTTGTGAATAATTATTTATATTATTTTATAAATAAAATTTGATCATTTTAATTAATTAATAGAAATAAGAAAATATTTCAAAATTTGTTAACGAAAATATGCATATAAACTTAAAAGAGAAAATATGACCGAAAATCGAAATCGGGATTTATAACGATACAACGTGTGAAACTTGTGCAACGTTGTAGGTATACATACACATATACATGTACATATACATACATAAGAACATGCACATAAACACATATATACACAAATAATTAAGTTAAAGATATAATATAAAATATATAAGACATTTTGAAAGAAACTTACTCCTTAAGTCTTTATAGGTCATATATGCACATGAAATGATGGAAATAATGTGCACATGGGAGAGAGTGGCTTTGGCCATGTATTTTGAAGGGGATGGTGTGGTGGAGAAGCCTTGAAAAAGTGGTGTTTACGTATCTTCCTTTACACACTTCTTTTTCCTATATATACTCTACACTCTTCTCTCTTTTTCAATTCATTTTCTTCTTCATATTTTCAAGCTTCTAGTTCCTCTTTAGTGGCTTTCAAACTAAAAGAAATAATGTCAAAAATTATTTCAAAGAGAAACCTAAATAATAAAATATAGTTATATATAGTAAAACACCTCAAAACAATCCATAAACACCTCATTTCCCTTTGTTCTTCACAAACCCCTCTCGCTCCACCCTAAGCCGAGCCCAACCTAGGCCACACCCTAGGATGTGCACCCTTTAGCTTCCTCAAGGCTTGGTCGAGACATTTAGGAGTTAAGTCTAAAGAATAGCGAGCTTCGGACCTCGAATAGCGGAGCTATAGCGATTTTTTTGTGAATCATTGGAAATCCAAAGTGAGAACTCCTATAACTATTATACTACATGTTAAATAATGATATGATGTTGCAAATGGATGTTTAATATGCTTTAATCATCAAGTTTAGTTGTTTTCGTATGAATATAGAATATATATATATATATATATATATATATATATGCAAGTCATGAATATACACGTCGATAAACACAAAAGGAAATCACTTTCCTTAAATTAATGAAATGGTGTATATATAAGTGTTAAACCTCTTATAAATGGTTTATAATGTATTTGAAATCTTTTATGAACATTTAAAAGTCTTTTGCTGAAGTTTGGAAAGAAATAGAAAATTTGGTCAAAAATAAGCGCGTCGCGTAATGGTAGTTCGCGATTTCACGCTATAAAAATCAAACTAGTGTAAAAAGTGGAATATAGCTCGAAATTCTTTGAGATAAAAATTTTCCGAACTATTATGTCCGTAGTTTTCCAAAAAATAAAGAAAATCGAGATTCCAATAAGTATATTTTGAAATATGAGTAAAAAAAAAATCGGAAAAAAATCCTGATTTTGCAGTTTGGAATCCAAAACTGGATTTCTTTGAAAAAGCTGTTTTAAAGTTGTATAAAAATTTCGAACAAATCTTATAAATGTTTTATAAATGGTTTAAAAGATATTTGAGAAATAAAATTGAATTTTCAAGTAATAGAAAGTCATTTTGATCAATATAGCATAAAAGGCACTTTCCGCGGCACTTTTTATAACATTTGAAAAATAGTTTTAAACTTAACAATTCTTTTAGAAAACTTTTATAAATATTTAAAGGATTTATAAAGTGTTTTAAAGATGATTTAAAAGAATTTTTGGAATGATTAAAGATTTAGAGTCGATCAAACAACTTGACCACCTTCTGGTTGTCAAAGAGATAGTGTCTAGGCTTGAGTTTGGAAAACCAGTTTCCTTCTCTCCCTAGCTATCTGGATAGTCCCGGTGGAGGGAATGGTGAATTTTCTTTACTCAAATTAATATCTTCCTAAATTAAAAAAGGAATTTTTTTGAGTTTATTAAAAAGAGTTTAAAAGTTATTAAAGGATTTTTATAAGAGAGACTTTAACAATATTCTATGACTCCATATACTGTACATAGTCTTGAAATCTTCATATCTTGGTCATTATACCAATGAGTCTTCATGTCCAATTCTTAGGTCTTTATATTGTACAATTTTCGACTCAAAACCTATATAATATCCTGCACTATATTATATATAACTTGGCAAAATAGTTAGTATTCATATTTTATATGAATGTATTATTGTTACCAAGGCTGTTATCATCAAAATCAATAGCTGAGGTATTAACACATCCATGTCATTCAAACTCTTATCAGTTATATGTGGTGCGTCGTTGATTGTATTTATCACCAAACGTTTTTCAAGCCGCCTAGGGTCTTCACCATTAGGCCGGCTTGCCTCCGTCTGGATGTCAACCCAAAACGGTTGGAATTTCCTTGCTTGCCATCCTATAGAGCTTTCCTATACTGCTTGGTACCTTGAGTTGCCAAATGGATATTCTCATTTGCGTTATTCGACTCGGTACAATTATCATACTTAGGAATCCTGGGATGATTCTTATTATCAGTTTTTCGCTTTATGGTCCCATTGTCATTCTGTTTCTTACCACTGCACTTTTTGTCAGCGTTCACATCCATATTCCTGGAACTCCCTCCGGACTATTTTATAACAATGTTTCTTTGTACCACTTCAGTTGAACTCCCAAGCCTCACCTCTTCGAGGATGCCTCCAAACACAGGAACTGATTGGCCTTTCCATAGAAAATATCCATCATTGATGGTGGTTTCGTTTCCAACCATCTCCCGAAGTCGGTATTAGGATGAATCCCCCTGATCAATGCCATCAATACTATGTCATCACTGAGATTTATTACTTCCATCACAGATATATCAAACCAGTTTAAGAAATCCTTTAATGACTCTCCCACACCATGGAAGAGGTTTGATAGTGACATCACATCGTTTGGACGTAAAGTGTGAAAGTGTGTAAACGGAATTGCTCTAGAAATTTTCAAAACTTAGCAAAAGATGATATGGATCTCAGTGGGAGCCGAGTGAACCACATCATGGCTTCTCCCTTCAGGAATATTAGAAAGCAACAACACCTCATGGCATCAGATGCTCCAGCGAAGTCTATTTGCATTCGTACTTCATCAAGCGCTGCCTTGGATCTGTCTTTCCACCGTACAGCGTCATTGTTGGTGTTACAAACCCCATGGATACTTCATATGTGGAATGTTCTCAGTAAATGGATTTTGACCAGGAGAAGTACCCCATTCATCATTGATTCTAAACTAATTTTCATTTACAAGTTTCCTGGCCATCTCGGCTAAATAATCTGGTTCTGTAGGTTCGACTGAATATTGGCAGTCGAGATCTATTGTGAGGGTTCTTCCCGGTGAACACTTTCGGGCATACTACTAATACGTAGGTTCTCCAAACTCCAAGGGATTCATTTGTAACGACCCTGGATTTTTGGCCCCGTTTATTTTAATAAATAGTTGATCTAATTAAATAAAATGTATACTGATCATTTTAAAATGAATATAATTTTGGAGATAATTGCCATTTGTTTATATGGATTGATATTTTAAAAAAAAAGGAATTGATTTGGAACATTTAAAATTGAATCTCTTAATAATATTTATAATAAAATTTGTCTCGTGTAATTAAATTAAAATACTTTATTTTGTTTACATCTGATAAATATACATATGAATAATAATGTTTGAAATTTAAATAAATCTCTTTATAATATTTATCTTATACCATAAAATTAAAATACTTTCTTTTGTTAACATTTGATAGAAATATCTATAGATGATAATGTTTAAAATTAAAATCTAATTCTAGTAACATAAAATATAAATGTAAAATATGAGTCAAACTTATGTATATAATTTAGATAAAATACAAATGGAAATAAATAAATAAAATAAGTATAAATGTAAGTAAATCATATTATACAAAATTTAAATATTTTTAGCTAAAATACAAATACAAATACAAATGAGTAAGTAAATTTATGAAATGTAACTTAAATGTTGATAGTTAAAATACAAATAAGAAATAAAAATGTAACTACAAACAAGTATAAAAGTACAAAATACATAATAAAATTTAAGAGCAAAGTATATGATAAAATGAAGCAAGAACACAAACATTTATAAAACAAATATCTTCATTCAAGACTAAATTTATAAAATATAAACCTGACATAAATATTACATGAGAAGACAATAGGATAAATATTTACATACAAAACACAATATCTTCATCCATAAACCAAATCTACCTGCAAGTATAAAACAATACCTGACAATACATGTGTGTATAAATTATTTGGACTAGAAGTAATAAAATAAATATTTACTTACAAAGTATAACTTCATATACAAGCCAGGTCTAATTACAAAGAAGAAGAAAAACAAACAGTTTCTATACCAAACAAATTATCTTTATAAGCAAAGCTTCTCACTTAAGCCAAACTTTGACCTGCAAAACTATGTCTGCATACAAATATTTAAGAACAGATAGACATAATAAGTATGTAACCAATTTGGTGAACAAAAACTTGTACTTTCTATCCTCTCGGCCAACAAATTTGTCATTTCAAAATATTATAAAAATCTGTTTATTAAGAAAGGAGCTGACCAGATATTGCCTCCCCTATTGCCTCCCCTATACAACTGTTGTCTTCTATATATAGCTATTTGTGTCTTACCTTCCAGTTCGTTTAGAAATCATATAAGAAAAATGAAAAAAAAGGAAGGCAAACATAATTTTGTGCAAGCTAAAAACAGTTTTAACTGCAGTCCAAAACAGATTCAAGGTGGTTTAAACTTCAAGCAGTTCTAACTAATGACTTTCAAGATAGATAGAAATGATTCTGATTCACACACATGTTCTGGTGAGTAAACTAACTATTTCTAAAGCTTAAGTTTGATAATTGTTCATATGTACCTAGTGTTGCTATCTACTGTAATCTGTGTTTCTGATATGCTCCTGTATATTTTGAAATTTCTGAGTAAATGTAACTTATACATATTCATATGAATATAATGCTTAAAATATTTAACTCGATAGGTTGTTTAAACTAAAATCATAACTTGAAAGTGATTTTACAGATTTACAGTAAATTATAACAACAGAGTATACAGGCTTTAAGTAAGGAACAAATTAAAAGCTAAAATGCGAATATCTTGATTTGTGAATTTGATGACATGCCTTGATTTCACACACAAAGTCAAGATTTTTAGTATGAAAATTGTGATTTTTAGTTCAATATTTAAAGTGCGGTTGGAAAATAAACCAAAGTTACATTTTTATCAATTTTGGTTAATTCGATTAAATTTAATAGTTGAAATTTGTTATCATGTAAGCTTGTAGATGTAATAATATAGGAAAAATGGTAAACAATTTTTCCATTGCAAGAGTTTGTGGAATGAAGCTTAAGTAGGGTTTTAGTTCAAGAGTTACCTGTACACTGTGATTTTTTGTTTTCGGCATCATGGTGCGATCGAGTAGTTCGTGGCTTTGGTGGAGGGTAGCGGGAAGTGTTGTCGAGGTGTGGACGACCTTTTGGCGTCTCCGGTGGTCTAGGAGGTGATGGCGAGGCCGTTTTATCGACAGAGGTGAGTTCTGTTTCTCGAGCAAAAAGGCATATTTTGATTCGAGCTTCCTGATGATGATTCGTGAGTGTTTTCTCATGTCTACGCGTAATTTGTGACTTGTTGAGGTTGTTGGTGATCGCCGTGGTACAGTGGTGCCGCCGTGCACGTGTACGGCGGTGGATGATCGTGCCTGTGTCGGCGAGGGAAATTGTCGCGTGTCGCCTCGTGTCGTGCTCGAGTGGAAGTGGGGTTTGCTTAGAGTTTCGATCGCAAGCCAATTTTTGATTCCTATTGTTTGTTTTATATTCAAGTTTTTAACAAGCTTACTGTAAATAAAAAAAGAGAGAAGGAGAAGAAGGGGATTCAAGGGAAGAATCAGGGAAGGTTGCGTGTAACTCGAAGTAATTCTCGAGTATAATGCAGGGGAGGTCTCGGGTTTACCTGGGAAGACTTGGGTTTGGTCAAACTGCAGTTTTGCAGTGATGTAGAATTGTTTTTACAAATTTGTCTAAACATTTTAAGCTTAGAAAAGGTTTAAAGGCTAAGCTAAGAATTTGTTCAAGCTTTAATTATTTTAGTCAAAAGTTTAATGATGATGTTAAACACTTAAATTATTTTAATTAAGAATTAATTTAGGATAAGTGTAAAGTTAATTAACTCTTAAGTTGGTAGTTAATAAATAAATGATTTAAAATTTGAAGAAGACTTTTAAGGGTTAACTACATTGAGTAATTAAAATTAAATGAATTATTACTAGAAGATAATTAAGAATAACTACTTTATAATTGTAATTAAGTATGGATAAAAGGGTGATTAAGTGATAAAATAAATTGTATTTAACTACCTAAATTAATTAATGAATGATTAATAGTTAACTAATCAAATAATTTAATTATGAATTAATAGTTAATAAATTAAGTAATTTAATTAAGAATTAAGAATTTATAATTAATTAATTAAGTAATTAGTAGTTAAATAATTAAGTAATTAAGTTTCATTAATTAATAATTAAGGTTATTAATTAATGAATAAGGAATAGTAATTAAAGTTAAACAACTTGATTATAAAGTAACTAATTAAATAAATGAAATAAATAATTAATTGAATAATTAAGATTTAATAGTTGGCTAAGAAATCATTAATTAGATAATTTGAAATGAAATAGTTAATTAATTGTTAATTAATGATTAATTAAACAGAGTTAAGAGGTTAACTCTCAGGTAATTAATACTAAATTGAATTAATTACAAATAAGACTTAAAGATGACTACTTACGGATTGTTATGTTGAATATCTGATTGTGATATTTATTGGATGATATTCTGTGATGTTCTGTGATATGCTGAGTTATATCTATGATGATTGTGTATGATTCATCTGTGATAAATGCTATGTTAATTCAATTGTTAAATTTAAATTATTTAAACTGTTTAAGTTAATTAGACAACTTGGCCTTTAAAATGGCGTTTAGATTTCGATGAGACCGGGATCGGGTATCCAATTGATATTCCGAAAACCACATCGATCCAATTTAAACGTTAGGTCGTGAATTCTGAAATGAAGATCCAGATGGTGTTTTCAGAATGCAAGGGTTATTGTCGTTGACTCTGAGGGTGATTCCAAAATGAGTGTGACGAGATAATGCCTTCGGTTCCATTCGAACCCGGAACGAACTTGTATGGGTTGAATGCTTTCAGCACATCGTCAGGTGGACGATGAGCATTCTAAGAAATATGTCCTGTAAAGGAAATCGCAGCCTCAAGCCTCATCAACCGGGAATGGCTAAAGCAGGGGAGGTGCAGCAAGGTTAGGTGGGTCATGCCCAAGCAGGGAAAGATATTTCCCCTGTCTAGATGTCCCTTTTTATTTCGGCTGTGTGGGCGGTTGCAAGCTACAACCATGGGGTTTATCTTGTTCGGGATTGTTCAGTAAGGAATGGTTCCGGCCTTGTGTTGTAGGGGGTCGGGAGTGATCCTCGGTACGGTGATCTAGGCCCCGTACTGTGACGGGCGGTACCCCAGTAGCCCTGTCATTGTTGGAAATCCATTTTCCCTATGAGACCATACGGTTTTGATTTGTGTCACCCACTTTTGTGGCTAGTAGCTGGAATTTAATAGATGTAACAATTTCGGCTATTTTCTATTTACTTGAAAACCCTAGAAACTATTATAATATCACTGGATTTCCTATGAAATGTTTTGGTTAGCATAAGGTAAAAACTTACCCGTATTTATTTGTGGGGAGTCTTACGTGATACCTTTATTTTCAAATGTTTTCAAAGTTAAACAACTTTAAACCGTTTACTCATACCAGATCCATGTCTGACCCGGAGTTTATATTTGTTTTTCATAAACTCTTGGGTACTCAAATTTTTATGAGTAGCCAAGTGATAGGTTTTGGACCTTGATTTCTGGAGAGCTTGGAACAGGAGTTTCCAGACGTATGTAGATATCTATCTAGTTCCGTTGTGTCAGTAGTTGATGTACACTGTATCTCTGATGTATATAGTGATAGATGTATGTATGACTGTAATATGTATTGATATTGTATAACTCTGATATATGTAAAACTTCGTAATATTTATGTGATATATTATATTTTGTTCCGTTCCGCTGTGAGATTCTGATATTGTTATTCTTTCTTTCTCTTTCCTTCCTATTTCTATCCCTTTCTTTCTTAATGATGATACGTCTTTCTGGTAGTAGAAGGGCGGGTCGTCACAGTTGGTATCAGAGCATAGGTTGGTGATAACCTTGGCTCTGGTAGGAATTACTCATAAAATAGAGTCTGTAGAACTCTAAAATGAGCCGAGTATATTAATGGACATGAGCGCGTATTTGTTAGTGAATATAAAATTGTTTTTATATTGTGTTGACTTATCTGTTGAGTGTTTATGGATTTTAGTCGATGTATGGGACGCCATTTCATCGATAGGGATTTCTAAACTCTTAAACAAGGTAGACCGACACAGTATTGTTTTTAAAGTAGGGTAAATGAAATAATTTTACCCAAAATTATATTTTGTCATAAAAGAAATATTTTTTTGAAATTATTATATATATATATATATATTTGGATGTTTGATTGTTAATACTATAATTGAATAAAAATTTGAAGTTTGAGTGGTTTATAACCAAATAGAATTGTCTAAGTATGGTTTAAATAAAAAGGAATATAACTAAAACTTGATTAAACTAGAATTTAAGTCCCGGAAATTTAAAAGATGTTTAAATGAATTTAAACAAAAGAATTTGGGAATTTAAAAATCTTTGGGAATGTATGAAATGTTTTTCCAAAGATTTGAAGGTAATAATGGAGTATTGTTTTGAAAAATATTGTTGAATGGAAATTGTTTTGGGAGGAAATTGTGGAAGTAAGGAAGCACTGAACTCACTTCAGTCGTTAGAAAATAGTCCTGATGATGATGGCCACATCATCAGTATTCATTTTCGAGTTTCTAAAGTGATGGATTGCTGCCAGGATAGTTGGTCATGATATTGTTTGGGCTTGTTCAGTATACAAGTGTTTTAGAAATTTCAAAACGGAAAAATTTATTTTGGTGAAAACAAGTGTTTGGAATTTGAAAATTTGATTTGACATACCAAGTGAATATGTGTAGTTATCATTTCAAAATGGTTTTGGAAATGAAAACTGGGCAAATTGAATTCTAAGAAATTCTATTTAATAATGTGAAAAGTTTAAATGAATCAACTATTGAGTTTATAAAGTAAAGTAGATATTAATAAGAAGAAATTGGGAATTTTAATCCAGGAATTAAAATTTAATTTAAGTAAATGAAAGTGAAGAAAATATATTTGAATTTAACCTGAGATAAGTTAGATAAAATTGAAGTTGAAATTAAATTGGAATTGAACTTGAATTAAATTGGATATAAAATTGGAAGGTAAAATGATTGAAATTGTGAAATAAAAATTTATACCTTAAAATAGTAAGTGTTATATATATAATCTGAAATTATGGTTATAAGATGAAATGACTCAAATGAGTAATATAAGCTTTTAAGTAAATAAATAAGTTTTGAACTAATATATTGAGAAACAAAATTTAAAAGAATGGTAAGTAGCTAGATTTAACTGACATTGATTTGGAATAAAACTGAATTTGAATGAACTCAATCGAGTTACAAATAATATTGAATGGAATGAAATTCTTAAGTAAATAAGTAAGTATTGAATTGAATTAAAACAGAATTGGTGTGAGTTGTAAACAAATCTTATTCAAGCATAAATTGAATAACCTTACTATAAAAAAAATTCAATAATGAATTGTTAATGTAAATTAAAATTTAAGAATGGATAAAAGAATAAACTAATCGAATAAATTAGTAAATAGTTGGGATTTGATTAAAGGAAAAATCAAATCAAAAGATTTACATGGAAATTGGTGGAATAGAATAAACTTAAGTCATTGGGTGGAACAGTTTGAAGAAAATAAATAAATTGAGTAAATTATGAGATGGTAATTTAAAATATGGATTGTCAAGTTTAATAAAATGGTTTGGAATCAAACCTGTTGAAAAGAAAGAAATGCAATGTAAGGATTGTGAATAAATTAAAATAGGATAGAATCAAGTGTAAGTTGAGTAGGAATCAATTTAAGATTTGTTATAAAGCTTAAGTGATTGTTTATTCACAATAATATTGTCAAATTGCATAAGAAAATGGGTCGTTTGAAGTAAACGAGATTGAATAAAATTTTATGAATTATTAGAAGCGAAATAGGATGATTTTGAATATGAATTTGTTTTGCTTAAATGGATTATATATAAGCAAGTAAGTTGTAAATCACTTAAAATAAAAGAGAATGATTTGAGAATTGGATGGAAGTAATTGTAGTAAGTGTCGAAACTATACATATGTGCTTATAAAGATATGAATGCTAAACAAAGATGACTCTGTCAAAACTTTTCAAAAATAAAAATAAAATTTAGCAACAAAACAATTTCATATTGGAGACTGAAATAAATTAGTGGATGAAATTAATTTAAAATAATGATAGAAATCAGTTATAAATGGAAAATAGTCAATAAAATTCAATATTCAGAGTTAAAGATAAATTGAATTCACATGGAATTGGAAATTCAGATTTAAGATAAGAAGATATAAGAGGATATAAAGGCTAAAGTGGTAGAGGAATAATATAAGAGTATATATAATGCTTATATTAAACTTAAGAAATGAATGGTGAAATTCTTAAGTAAATTTGGTATTGAGAAAATTTCTAAGTGGGTAGAAATCAGAATAATGTGAATAAAAGGAATTGATATAGTTGATAATCAATGGATATAAATATGTAGAATGTACGTATATTATTTTATTCGCATGACAATTTGACACAGATTCGAGCACAGAATTTCGAGATACTTATATATATCGATCCGAGTTGGGATTTTCACTCGATTTTCGACGACGAACCATGGATATGGATTTTGATTGATTCTGGAAATTCTCTATCATAGTTGTGACTATGCAAGGAGAATGACAGTTTCTGATCAAGAAACCAGATCCGAGTCCGCACTAGAAAGTCGGGTGGACGATACTAGTTTGAAAATGAAATTGTGTGATCGATCGAGCGATCGAATTTGATATCGCGTGCAAATGGTATATGTAAATCGTACGGGCTTGATTGAATAGAAATTGAAATTCTGTAAAGAAGTCAATAAAATTTGGAAAGAGTTGGTACTGTAACTTTCAGAATTGAATTGCCAGAGTGGATATCTAGAATTCATTGTGTATTCCATATATCCCATCTTAGAAATTTGTTCATGATTCATCATTAGTTGTTAAACCAGTAATTCAGGAATTTTTAAGTTGAATCAAATTTGACTATGGTCAGGAGTCCAATTCGGTTTGTTGATCATCAAGAGACAACTATGGATAGTTTTGGGAAAGCTTATCCGGATTCGTGTTCGGATAACTAGTGTTGTTAGTTAGGATAAATTGTTTGGTTGTTTGCTAATGTATGAATGATATGTATGTTGGAATGGTTGGTATAACAGTTTTTAAAATCATCTTTGTTTAAATTTCAGGGACGTAATTCATTTAAGGGGGGAGGAATGTAACGACCTTGGATTTTTGGCCCCGTTTATTTAAATAAATAGTTGATCTAATTAAATAAAATGTATACTGATCATATTAAAATGAATATAATTTTGGAGATAATTGCCATTTGTTTATATGGATGATATTTTTTAAAAAAAAGGGAATTGATTTGGAACATTTAAAATTGAATCTCTTAATAATATTTATAATAAAATTTGTCTCCTGTAATTAAATTAAAATACTTTATTTTGTTTACATCTGATAAATATACATATGAATAATAATGTTTGAAATTTAAATAAATCTCTTTATAATATTTATCTTATACCATAAAATTAAAATACTTTCTTTTGTTAACATTTGATAGAAATATCTATAGATGATAATGTTTAAAATTAAAATCTAATTCTAGTAATATAAAATATAAATGTAAAATATGAGTCAAACTTATGTATATAATTTAAATAAAATACAAATGGAAATAAATAAATAAAATCAGTATAAATGTAAGTAAATCATATTATACATAATATAAATATTTTTAGCTAAAATACAAATACAAATAAAAATGGGTAAGTAAATTTATGAAATGTAACTTAAATGTTGATAGTTAAAATACAAATAAGAAATAAAAATGTAACTACAAACAAGTATAAAAGTACAAAATACATAATAAAATTTAAGAGCAACGTATATGATAAAATGAAGAAAGAACACAAATATTTATAAAACAAATATCTTCATTCAAGACTAAATTTGTAAAATATAAACCTGACACAAATATTACATGAGAAGATAATAGGATAAATATTTACATACAAAACACAATATCTTCATCCATAAACCAAATCTACCTGCAAGTATAAAACAATACCTGACAATACATGTGTGTATAAATTATTTGGACTAGAAGTAATAAAATAAATGTTTACTTACAAAGTATAGCTTCATATACAAGCCAGGTCTAACTACAAAGAAAAAAATAAATAAAACAAACAGTTTCTATACCAAACATATTATCTTCATAAGCAAAGCTTCTCACTTAAGCCAAACTTTGACCTGCAAAACTATGTCTGCATACAAATATTTAAGAACAGATAGACATAATAAGTATGTAAACCTATTTGGTGAACAAAAACTTGTACTTGCTACCCTCTCGGCCAACAAATTTGTCGTTTCAAAATATTATAAAAATCTGTTTATTAAGAAAGGAGCTGACCAGATATTGCCTCCCCTATACAACTGTTGTCTTCTATATATAGCTATTTGTGTCTTACCTTCCAGTTCATTTAGAAATCATATAAGAAAACTGAAAAAAAAAGGAAGCAAAACATAATTTTGTGCAAGCTAAAAACAGTTTTAACTGCAGTTCAAAACAGATTCAAGGTGGTTTAAACTTCAAGCAGTTCTAACTAATGACTTTCAAGATAGATAGAAATGATTCTGATTCACACACATGTTCTGGTGAGTAAACTAACTATTTCTAAAGCTTAAGTTTGATAATTGTTCATATGTGCCTAGTGTTGCTATCTACTGTAATCTTTGTTTCTGATATGCTCCTGTATGTTTTGAAATTTCTGAGTAAATGTAACTTATACATCTTCATATGAATATAAAGCTTAAAATATTTAACTCGATAGGTTGTTTAAACTAAAATCATAACTTGAAAGTGATTTTACAGATTTACAGTAAATTATAACAACAGAGTATACAGGCTTTAAGTAAGGAACAAATTAAAAGCTAAAATGCGAATATCTTGATTTGTGAATTTGATGACATACCTTGATTTCACACACAAAGTCAAGATTTTTAGTATGAAAATTGTGATTTTTAGTTCAATATTTAAAGTGCGGTTGGAAAATAAACCAAAGTTACATTTTTATCAATTTTGGTTGATTCGATTAAATTTAATAGTTGAAATTTGTTATCATGTAAGCTTGTAGATGTAATAATATAGGAAAAATGGTAAACGATTTTTCCATTGCAAGAGTTTGTGGAATAAAGCTTAAGTAGGGTTTTAGTTCAAGATTTACCTGTACACTGTGATTTTTTGTTTTCGGCATCATGATGCAATCGAGTTGTTCATGGCTTTGGTGGAGGGTAGCGGGAAGCGTTGTCGAGGCGTGGACGACCTTTTGGCGTCTCCGATGGTCTAGGAGATGATGGCGAGGCCGTTTTATCAACAGAGGTGAGTTCTATTTCTCGAGCAAAAAGGCTTTTTTTCATTCGAGCTTCCTGATGATGATTCGTGAGTGTTTTCTCGGGTCTACATGTAATTTGTGACTTGTTGAGGTTGTTGGTGATCGCCGTGGTACAGTGGTGCCGCCGTTGTCAAGGTCCGATTCTTCGACTTTCGAAAATCGACATCAATACGTCCACTATATCAACTGCCGAGCAATCGAATGCTGGAAAACCGAACCATGAGGGTTAAAAGAGGAGGTAGAAGAAAAAGATAGAAGAAGTAAGAGAACAGAACAGAAACAATATCAGAATCTCACAGTCGCAGCGGAACAACATATAATAGATAAATGAACATCTTTAAAACCAAGATACTATATCAGTTATTACATTACATCACTTTACATTACATTATCAGAGTTTACAACAACAAACAGCGGAAAAGAAATACTATATACTAATGAATACGCCATGCCATCCAGCTTGCCTCCAACAACTCCTGAATCCAGAATAACCTGATAAACCTGACTCTTGACTACCCGTGTCGAAAATTATGGGCACCCAGAGTTTAGGAAGGAAAACAATAAACTCCGAGTCATTCATGAGACTGGTGTGAGAACTAAAATAATTATTTAACTTTTAAAAACAAAGAACAGGATAATTTTAAAGTCAATTCGCAATGCTTTTTAGAAAATGAGACTACCATAAGACCTCCCGCCACACACACAATGCAAACGCAGAATTGGAGGAGATTTCTTCTTATGATAGCCAAAGATGCTTGATACGCATTAAAAAGAAGCATTTGATATTATTACTAGTGCATAGTGTAGGAAAAATCATTTCGAAAGTAAAGATATAAATCTTAGCCAGCATAGGCATTTCGAACTTATGCCTACTATAGCTACCATCCAAACAGTGGTGACCACCATAAGTGAATGATAGGTTCTACAACTAAAACCGTACAAGATCGTATTGTTTTATTTGGATTTCCAACAAATGGTCAGGCTAAGTAACTTCCTACTGCCACATGGGATCGCCTCTGGCGGGACGTTCCGAGAACTAAACTAGCTCTCTGCCAACACAAGGCCGGGTTACCTTTGTCGCTAGGTAACTACTACACGACTTTGCCATCCCCCGGTCCCTTTGGACCTTTATCCGAGCGCTCGATTCCAACAACATCACACAGTAATAGATATAGTGTATCAACATGAGTAAGTATCTGGGCTCCATACCATGATACCACCCTTTCCAGAAGGAAATGACATACCCTAAAGGGCGCGACCCTCATAACCTTGCCGCATATTCCTGTTTTGACCATTTCTGGGGAGTGAGGTCTGACGAAGTCTCGTCCACAAAGCTAGGCACAAAGCCTCTCTTTGATCAACAAATGATCAATAAATAATCATCTCACAGCAACACTCAGCATGCCACATTACCAGATTGGGAATATATCGTTGATAACCTTCAAATACATAACCTCTGAGCGCGTACGTCTCATAGAAGGGTGTTAAGCTAAGAGGATAAATTCTCCGCCACCAACAGAAATGTATTTGAAAGAAATCTGCTTTATATCTCAAAATGTAATGTCAGACACGTAACCATACAAGTCTGTTCCGGGTTCGAACAGAACCGAAGGCACTTCAAAAGAAGCCCTTGCAATCTGGGTATTCACAATCCCGATAAAACTTCCCATCACAAAGGAAATCTCCATACCGTAGCTAACGCTGCAGAGACAATCGATAGGTCATCCTATCGTTTTCACAAATACCCGGTCTTCACCACCGGTCTTCAATACTATCATAACGACGTATCACATATTCGGAATGGGTTATACGACCCCAAGGTCCTTTCCCGGCTAACCCGAATAGTGAGCGTTTATTCAAAAATAAGTGTAGCATTCAGTTTCAACCAACTCACAACAAATACCTATTTAAAGGTCAATATTGATAGTCGGTTATTTAACTATCAATCAAGATTCACAACATCACCCGATTTCAAATAATTTCCCAAATTATTTATTTTCAAAAATATCTTTATAAGATATATATCCCATACTTCAACCACTTGAAAACCAATTTCAAATAAATTTACACCCTTACAACTTTCATTTCAAAATGGTTCATTTAAACCAATTAAATAAATCCTTACCGATTTATTAAATTTACGTTCCAAATCCGTAAATTAATTTCCACACTTCAAAAATAAATCAATGTTTATTTTTAACTAATTTCCCTTTCTTTTATAAATTCCATAGTGAATTTACAATTCCAAAATATCTATGAATATACGATTTTTAAATCGATTTCTAATATTCATTTTCAATTTATCCTTAAAAGATAAAATCTCAAACATTCATTTCATATTGGAAAAATATTTCCATACTTATTAAATCATAATAAGTAATTCACCAATCTATTTATTTTCAACATTTTGAAAATATTCAATATACTTAAATTCAAATTAAGTATACATTTTATTCTTTCAGGAAAACATCTTCTTAAACACATTTATTTGGGTCAAAACGAATGTTACGTAAAACATCGTTACAACAACACAAAATCCTTAGTATAGGGATTCGAAATTAAAGTAGATATATAAATCCCAATACTACATAAAACATTTCCTTTCGAAAATCATTTACTATAACAACAGTGTTATAGTCCAACATTTCCTTCTATTCCTTGAAACATCTATTTCAACAATAAATATTGAAATCTATGGTTTCGATACTTAATACATTTTAAAACATCTTTAAATCGTTTTAATTTTATTTAAAACATCACTTTTCCAAAATATTTCTTTAATATATTATTCACTGTCCAAAATCGTGAATATATTTCCTTATCCAAATTCAACATTTCTACATATTTTATTTAAAGGATTATCCACTGTCCAAAATTGAGGATATATTTCCTCTAATAAGCTATAATAATTAACTTATTAAGATAAGTCGTTTTCATATTTATAAAACAATGTTTATAAATTCCATTTATATTTTATAACAATTTCAACTTATAAAATCACTTTATTAACAAATTCTATCCATATTCCATTTATACGCTAAAATCCAATTTATAAGTTAATTACTTATAAACCTTTTATTTTATAAAATCTATTCATTTTATAACTTCACAATTCATAAATGTATAGATTTCATTCACTTATAAAATCCATTTATATTCCATTTTAACACTTATAAAAACTTGCTTTATAATTCCAATATTTTATTTTGTAAACCTCAATTTTATAAATCTTTTATATAAACCGTTTATAATAATTCAAAAATCCCAATTTTAACCCATTTTGTAAATTAATTAACTACTTATCTCAAAAATCACATTTCGGTTATATTTCACAAAAATCATAATTTTATAACATAAACATTTCAACGTTTATTTATTTAAAATGAATCAATTTCAAAATTAAATTTTATTATGAATTCTCAACTTAAGTTTTCAAAAATCAAATTTTATTTATTTTCGGCATTTAACGATACCAAAATATATTCGGCTAAAATTTAGCATTTAACCATTTCAATCACAAAGATAATCACGCAGATTATAAATAGATCAACACATAACATTGAAACCAATTCAAATGTTTGAGGAATCCAGTTAGATCCCTCCAACCTGTTTTCTGCATCCACAGATGTTAGCGCAATACCAATTTCGCTTCAATACGAAATATCGCGGTATATGGGATTTATAAAATACTATCAGCTTAATAGACGGCGCAATAGGGTCTCATTCACTATATAATGCGGGAAAATCAACTTCAACTACATAAATAATACCAATTTCACTATACGGTGAAATATTCGCGGTATATGTTTTTAATAAATAACATCTGCTTACTAACGGCGTATAATGTCTATTTTAACAATCAATAGATAACAATCAACATTCAAACATATAATTAAGCAATTTTAAATCTAACTATTTAAAATTTAAATCGAAACTATTCGATTGAGTGAGAAGTTCTCACCTTGGTTTCAATTTCGTTTTCAGCTTTTATTTCGAATAAAATTAAACGGACGTTTAATTTTACCCGAAATTTTCACTAGCTCCAAACGACTCCAAACCAGCTCCATTGCGTAGTGCTCGACAAAACGAAACCAATGCAGTTTGTTTCGTCAAATTCCGACCTCGTTTGAATATGATATGATATTTTGAAGTTAATACAAATTTTTATATAAATAATTATACAATTTTTTTTATTATTTTACCCAAAAAATCATCTTCCGTTCGTTTTTTGAAGATGGAATCCAGGCCGCACGCGACTTCAACTCCTCCATCAGGTAAATACGTGAGCTCGAACCCATATATCACGTTGAAACCCTAAATCTCGCGATAATTTCAAGCACTTTCACATTGATCAAACGATGCCATTTTAAAGTCCTTCACCCATACTACACTCGGCCAGAGCAAGGTGGAGCTCGGCCCCCCATCTCTCTCGAAAAACGTGTATGAATGGCGAGCGTTTGAATGCAGTTTGTTGTCAATCTGTGCAACGAAACTCGATCATAACCATTGAGATTATAGATCTCAACATCCTCAACAATTTTGTAGTTGATAATTTCTCGATTCGATGCGTGGATTAGAAGAAAATAAAGGAGGAAGGAGAGAGTTTTCTGGCCGTTCAAGATGAAAATGGCGGCTGGCCATAGGAATTAGGGATTGCAATTTTTTTGTGAAGAGTAAGGTGCTTTTATAGAAAATATTCAAAACGCTATTCATTCCGGGTTTTCTGAACTCCGATTTACGCACGATGACCGGCTTTTCTAGGGTTTATCCCACGTTCCGGACACAATGGAACAAGTTTCGGAAGCTAATTCGATCATATGTGAGAGTTACAGCAATAAACGATCGATTATAAATTAAATCGATTAAACTAATTTCTATGCGTTTTGGCTTGCCCCGGACAAACCGTAAATCCGATTGACACGAAATTCGAAACCATACAATAATATCACATTATGGATCCGATGAAACTAGTTTCGTTGAAATCCGAGACTGTTTGAAAAATGACTGTTTTAACTCGCCAAATTAATATTAAAATAATTTCGATGCGTTTCGAGCTGCCACGGTCAAACGAAAACTCTGATTGCTACGAAAATTGAAATCCGATAATAACAAACTATTACGGATTCAATGGAACTAGTTTCATCCAATTCTAAGACTGTTCGAAAAATGGCTAATTTCACTAGTCGATAAAATATTAAAATATTCAATTTTCACAAATTAACTTTAAATTCGATTTTAAAAGTTCTATGACATCATTCTAACTTCAATATGATATAATAAAAATTTTACAAATCATTTTCAATCATATTAAACCCAAATTTCAATTATTTCTGTATTTTCAAATATTAAATTATCGATTTAATTATCCAATTAAATCCAATTATTCGGAATATAAATTATTCGACTTACAAATTTCACTTATTAATATTTTAAATTAATTAAATATACGAATTTTAATTGACAGAAATTATGGGTCGTTACAAATTTCCCCCTTAAAAGAATTTCGTCCTCGAAATTACCAAGTAAGAAAAAGTTATAGAATCCATTAACTTTTCAAAACAAACCGTTCAAGTTTGATTCACAAATCTATTAAGTGTTTAACTTTCCCAAAATTCATAGTTAAACTTCATACAAAATCTTTACTAAGTTTCCAAATCCAAACTTAGTTTTCATAAATTTTCCAATTTTCTCAAAAATATTCTAACGCCTTAAATTTTCGAAAAAAATCGCCATAGTCTCCTTTGCGCGGCTCGATCCGAAAAAAATGACAGTATATATATCACAAATAAACATCTCATCAAGTGATGAGGCATCCCGCAGGGAAAAAAGTGTAAAAGTACGATATCTAATCCGAGATATGTACCTTATTTATTATTTGCGAGCGTATACGGCTAATATAGCGCGAAAGCGAGCTCCAAATGCGAAGCAAGCGCAATCCGCACCTACTAAACACTCAACAAACCATGAGAAACATGCATATATGAAAGTAATATCAATATACAACATATATCACTACAACAACTACATATGCCAATATAGCAAATGCAACAAAAGCAACAAATGCAACCATCAAACAACTATCCAACCAATAAACATCCAACAAATCCATAACCAAATCAATATTCTTTCATTTCTCATTAATATTCAAAGAATTGGTTTTTTTCATTTTAATCACATTTGATTTGTTAACATTGGACTTTACTAACATTTATTTTCAATTGGTCCACATTCGCTAATTTATATTCAAGTTGGTTCATTCCCAAATCAAATTCAATTCTATTCAAATTCATTTTTCTTCCAATTTGAACTTAATTACATAACTTTTAATTTCACTAATTTAATCCCATTAACAACTTAATGAATTTATATACAATCAAGTAAAAATCAAATAACAACCAATGTATATCCAATATAACCAAATTTATTCAATTTACTTTCAGCATTCAATTTAGTTCAACACTTTTAATTTCAATTAGTTTACCATTTAATTGATTTTCATTCAATTATTCAACTTCTAATTACATTGGCTTTCAATGAATTAATACTTCATTCATTATTTCATAACAACTTATTTACATTCAATTCATTCATTAGTTCAATAGCTAATTCATTTAATAATTTAAAGTTGAATTTCATTTATATAACTCAAGTTCAAAATCATCACTTCTCTTGGTTAATCTCTTCGATACCAAAATCAACTTCATTCAATTTTACTTAAGTTATATTCCATTTAAACATCATTTGTTTAACTTACTTAAATTTCCAAATCCAATTCAGATTTCAATTCTAAAGTAAATTCTATTTAACTTTAACCAAAGTCAAATTTTCATATCACTATCAAATTCATACTTCATTTTACTTAACAAAATTGGTTAACCAGTTTAACTATTGGTTTCACTTATATTCATCAATTTCAACTTGGATTTTTATATTTATTTTCAAATTTGTTTATCACAACAAAACTTCAATTTCAATTTACTATGGTAGCAAATCCCTCACATAGAAACTCGAAAATGATACTGATGATGCTGCAGTCATCACCCTTATTATTTCCCAGCAACAATAGTGAGTTCAGTGCTTTAAATTCTTTCAAAAATTTTCCTTTTATCTTATTTACAAATCACATTTATAAAAAAATTCCTCATACAATTTCACTATTTATATATAAGATTATTTCACAATTGTAAATCATTTTTAATTATAATTCCATATTTATAACTCATTTGCTTATACCATTCATTCTTTTACAGCTGTTGTTTTATTTAACATATTCAAACAACCAAACAATCAATTCACATACACTTTAATAATTTTTGAAAAATTATTCCCTTATATATAAAATATAATCAAGGTAAAATTATTTCATTTACCCAATTTAAAACAACATCGTGCCGAATTGTTCTGAACAAGTGTTTAGAGATCCCTATCGATAGAGTTGTACGGACTATACCGACCAGAATCCATATACCACTCAACAAACCAATCATCACAATATAAAATAATTTTATATTCACCAACAAATACGCGCTCATATCTATTATTACACTCAAACTCATTCTAGAGTACTACTGACTCTATCTCTAATGAGCAACACCCAACAGAGCCATGGTTGTCGCTTAACCATATGCTCTGATACCACTTGTCAAGACCCGATTCTTCGACTTCCGAAAATCGACATCAATACGTCCACTGTATCAACTGCCGAGCAATCGAATGCCGGAAAACCGAACCATGAGGGTTAAAAGAAGAGGTAGAAGAAAAAGATAGAAGAAGTAAGAGAACAGAACAGAAACAATATCAGAATCTCACAGTCGCAGCGGAACAACGTATAATAGATAAATGAATATCTTTAAAACAAAGATACTATATCAGTTATTACATTACATCACTTTACATTACATTATCAGAGTTTACAACAACAAAAAGCGGAAAAGAAATACTATATACTAGTGAATACGCCATGCCATCCAGCTTGCCTCAGCAACTCCTGAATCCAGAATAACCTGATAAACCTGACTCTTGACTGCCCTTGTGGAAAATTATGGGCACCCAGAGTTTAGGAAGGAAAACAATAAACTCCGAGTTAGTCATGGGACTGGTGTGAGAACTAAAACAATTAATTAATTTTAGAAACAAAGAACAGGATAATTTTAAAGTCAATTCGCAATGCTTTTTAGAAAATGAGACTACCATAAGACCTCCCTCCACACACACAATGCAAACGTAGAATTGGAGGAGATTTCTTCTTATGATAGCCAAAGATGCTTGATACGCATTAAAAAGAAGCATTTGATATTATTACTAGTGCATAGTGTAGGAAAAATCATTTCGAAAGTAAAGATATAAATCTTAGCCAGCATAGGCATTTCGCACTTATGCCTACTATAGCTACCATCCAAACAGTGGTGACCACCATAAGTGAATGATAGGTTCTACAACTAAAACCGTACAAGATCGTATTGTTTTATTTGGATTTCCAACAAATGGTCAGGCTAAGGAACTTCCTACTGCCACATGGGATCGCCTTTGGCGGGACGTCCGGAGAACTTAACCAGCTCTCTGCCAACACAAGGCAGGGTTACCTTTGTCACTAGGTAACTACTACACGACTATGCCATCCCCCGGTCCCTTTGGACCTTTATCTGAGCGCTCGATTCCAACAACACCACACAGTAATAGATATAGTGTATCAACATGAGTAAGTAACTGGGCTCCATACCATGATACCACCCTTTCCAGAAGGAAATGACATACCCGAAAGGGCGCGACCCTCATAACCATGCCGCATATTCCTGTTTTGACCATTTCCGGTGAGTGAGGTCTGATGAAGTCTCGTCCACAAAGCTAGACACAAAGCCACGATTTGATCAACAAATGATCAATAAATAATCATCACACAGCAACACTCAGCATGCCACATTACCAAATTAGGAATATATCGCTGATAACCTTCAACTACATAACCTCTGAGCGCGTACGTCTCAGAGAAGGGTATTAAGCTAAGAGAATAAATTCTCCGCCACCAAAAGAAATGTATTTGAAAGAAATCTGCTTTATATCTCAAAATGTAATGTCAGACACGTAACCATACAAGTCTGTTCCGGGTTCGAACAGAACTGAAGGCACTTCAAATGAAGCCCTTGCAATCCAGGTATTCACAATCCCGATAAAACTTCCCATCACAAAGGAAATCTCCATACTGTAACTAATGGTGCAGAGAAAATCGATAGGTCATCCTATCGTTTTCACAAATACCCGGTCTTCACCACCGGTCTTCAATGCTATCATAACGACGTATCACATATTCGGAATGGGTTATACGACCCCAAGGTCCTTTCCCGGCTAACCCGAATAGTGAGTGCTTATTCAAAAATAAGTGTAACATTCAATTTCAACCAATTCACAACAAATACCTATTTAAAGGTCAATATTGATAGTCGGTTATTTAACTATCAATCAAGATTCACAACATCACCCGATTTCAAATAATTTCCCAAATTATTTATTTTTAAAAATATCTTTATAAGATATATATCCCACACTTCAACCATTTGAAAACCAATTTCAAATAAATTTACACCCTTACAACTTTCATTTCAAAATGGTTCATTTAAACCAATTAAATAAATCCTTACCGATTTATTAAATTTACATTCCAAATCTGTAAATTAATTTCCACACTTCAAAAATAAATCAATGTTTATTTTAACTAATTTCCCTTTCTTTTATAAATTCCATAGTGAATTTACAATTCCAAAATATCTATGAATATACGATTTTTAAATCGATTTATAATATTCATTTTCAATTTATCCTTAAAAGATAAAATCTCAAATATTCACTTCATATTGGAAAAATATTTCCATACTTTTTAAATAATAATAAGTAATTCACCAATCTATTTATTTTCAACATTTTGAAAATATTAAATATACTTAAATTCAAATTAAGTACACATTTTATTCTTTCAGGAAAACATCTTCTTAAACACATTTATTTGGGTCAAAACGAATGTTACGTAAAACATTGTTACAACAACCCAAAATCACTAGTACAGGGATTTGAAATTAAGGTAGATATATAAATCCCAATACTACATAAAACATTTCCTTTCGGAAATCATTTACTATAACAACAGTGTTATAGTCCAACATTTCCTTCTATTCCTCGAAACATCTATTTCAACAATAAATGTTGAAATCTATGGTTTCGATACTTAATACATTTTAAAACATCTTTAAATCATTTTAATTTTATTTAAAACATCACTTTTCCAAAATATTTCTTTAATATATTATTCACTGTCCAAAATCGTGAATATATTTCCTTATCCAAATTCAACATTTCTACATATTTTATTTAAAGGATTATCCACTGTCCAAAATCATGGATATATTTCCTTTAATAAGCTATAATAATTAACTTATCAAAATAAGTCGTTTTTGGATTTATAAAACAACGTTTATAAATTCCATTTATATTTTATAACAATTTCAACTTATAAAATCACTTTATTAACAAATTCTATCCATATTCCATTTATACGTAAAAATCCAATTTATAAGTTAATTACTTAAAAATCTTTTATTTTATAAAATCTATTCATTTTATAACTTCACAATTCATAAATGTATAGATTTCATTCACTTATAAAATCCATTTATATTCCATTTTAACACTTATAAAAACTTGTTTTATAATTCCAATATTTTAATTTATAAACCTCAATTTTATAAATCTTTTATATAAACCGTTTATAATAATTCAAAAATCCCAATTTTAACCCATTTTATAAATTAATTAACTACTTATCTCAAAAATCACATTTCGGTTATATTTCACAAAAATCATAATTTTATAACATAAACATTTCAACGTTTATTTATTTAAAATGAATCAATTTCAAAATTAAATTTTATTATGAATTCTCAACTTAAGTTTTCAAAAATCAAATTTTATTTATTTTCGGCATCTAACGATACCAAAATATATTCAGCTAAAATTTAGCCTTTAACCATTTCAATCACAAAGATAATCATACAGATTATAAATAGATCAACAAATAGATCAACACATAACATTGAAACCAATTCAAATGTTTGAGGAATCCAGTTGGATCCCTCCAACCTGTTTTCTGCATCGAAAGATGTTAGCACAATACCAATTTCGCTTCAAGTCGAAATATCGCGACATATGGGATTTATAAAATACTATCCGCTTAATAAACGGCGCAATATGGTCTCATTTGCTATATAATGCGGGAAAATCGACTCAAAGTACATAAATAATACCAATTTCACTATACGGTGAAATATTCACGGTATATGTTTTTAATAAATAACCTCCGCTTACTAACGGCGTATAATGTCTATTTTAACAATCAACATTCAAACATACAATCAAGCAATTTTAAATCTAACTATTTAAAATTTAAATCGAAACTATTCGATTGAGTGAGAAGTTCTCACCTTGGTTTCAATTTCATTTTCAGCTTTTATTTCGAATAAAATGAAACGGACGTTTAATTTTACCTGAAATTTTCAATAGCTCCAAATGACTCCAAACCAGCTCCATTGCGTAGCGCTCGACAAAACGAAACCAACGCAATTTGTTTCGTCAAATTCCGACCTCATATGAATAAGATATGATATTTTGAAATTAATACAAATTTTTATATAAATAATTATACAATTCTTTTTATTATTTTACCCAAACAATCATCTGCCGTTCGTTTTTTGAAGATGGAATCTAGGCCGCACGCGACTTCATCTCCTCCATCAGGTAAATACGCGAGCTCGAACCCATATATCACGTTGAAACCCTAAATCTCTCGACAATTTCAAGCACTTTCACGTTGATCAAACGATGCCATTTTGAAGTCCTTCACCCATACTACACTTGGCCAGAGCAAGGTGGAGCTCGGTCCCCCATCTCTCTCGAAAAACGTGTATGAACGGCGAGCGTTTGAATGCAGTTTGTTGTCAATCCGTGCAACGAAACTCGATCATAACCGTTGAGATTATAGATCTCAACATCCTCAACAATTTTGTAGTTGATAATTTCTCGATTCGATGCGTGGATTAGAAGAAAATAGAGGAGGAAGGAGAGAGTATTTTGGCCGTTCAAGATGAAAATGGCGGCTAGCCATAGGAATTAGGGTTTGCAATTTTTTTGTGAAGAGTAAGGTGCTTTTATAGAAAATATTCAAAACACTATTCATTCCGGGTTTTCTGAACTCCGATTTGCGCACGGTGACCGGCATTTCTAGGGTTTATACCACGTTTGGACACATCGGAAAAAGTTTCGGAAGCTAATTCGATCATGTGTGAGAGTTCGGCAATAAACGATCGATTTTAAATTAAACCGATTAAACTAATTTCTATGCGTTTTGGCTTGCCCCGGACAAACCGTAAACCCGATTGACACGAAATTTGAAACCATACAATAATAGCACATTACGGATCCGATGAAACTAGTTTCGTCGAAATCCGAGACTGTTTGAAAAATGACTATTTTAACTCGTCAAATTAATATTAAAATAATTTCGATGCGTTTCGAGCTGCCACGATCAAACGAAAACTCCGATTGCTACGAAAATTGAAATCCGATAATAAAAAACTATTACGGATCTAATGGAACTATTTTCGTCCAATTCTGAGACTGTTCGAAAAATGGCTAATTTCACTAGTCGATAAAATATTAAAATATTCAATTTTCACAAATTAACTTTAAATTCGATTTTAAAAGTTCTATGACATCATTCTAACTTCAATATGATGTAATAAAAAATTTACAAATCATTTTCAATCATATAAAACCCAAATTTCAATTATTTCTGTATTTTCAAATATTAAATTATCGATTTAATTATCCAATTAAATCTAATTATTCGAAATATAAATTATTAGACTTATAAATTTCACTTATTAATATTTAAAATTAATTAAATATACGAATTTTAATTGACAGAAATTCTGGGTCGTTACAGCCGTGCACGTGTACGGCGGTGGATGATCGTGTCTGTGTCGGCGAGGGAAATTGTCGCATGTCACCTCGTGTCGTGCTCGAGTGGAAGTGGGGTTTGCTTTGAGTTTTGATCGCAAGCCAATTTTTGATTCCTGTTGTTTATTTTATATTTAAGTTTTTAACAAGCTTACCGTAAATTAAAAAAGAGAGAAGGAGAAGAAGGGGTTTCAGGGGAAGACTCAGGGAAGGTTGCGTGTAACTCGAAGTAATTCTCGAGTATAATGCAGGGGAGGTCTCGGGTTTACCTGGGAAGACTTGGGTTTGGTCAAACTGCAGTTTTGCAGTGATGTAGAATTGTTTTTACAAATTTGTCTAAACATTTTAAGCTTAGAAAAGGTTTAAAAGCTAAGCTAAGAATTTGTTCAAGTTTTAATTATTTTAGTCAAAAGCTTAATGATGATCTTAAACACTTAAATTATTTTAATTAAGAATTAATTTAGGATAAGTGTAAAGTTAATTAACTCTTAAGTTGGTAGTTAATAAATAAATGATTCAAAATTTAAAGAAGACTTTTAAGGGTTAACTACATTGAGTAATTAAAATTAAATGAATTATTACTAGAAGGTAATTAAGAATAACTACTTTATAATTGTAATTAAGTATGGATAAAAGGATGATTAAGTGATAAAATAAATTGTATTTAACTACCTAAATTAATTAATGAATGATTAATAGTTAACTAATCAAATAATTTAATTATGAATTAATAGTTAATAAATTAAGTAATTTAATTAAGAATTAAGAATTTATAATTAATTAGTTAAGTAATTAGTAGTTAAATAATTAAGTAATTAACTTTCATTAATTAATAATTAAGGTTATTAATTAATGAATAAGGAATAGTAATTAAAGTTAAACAACTTGATTATAAAGTAACTTATTAAATAAATGAAATAATTAATTAATTGAATAATTAAGACTTAATAGTTGGCTAAGAAATCATTAATTAGATAATTTGAAATGAAATAGGTAATTAATTGTTAATTAATGATTAATTAAACAGAATTAAGAGGTTAACTCTCAGGTAATTAATTCTAAATTGAATTAATTACAAATAAGACTTAAAGATGACTGCTTACGGATTGTTATGTTGAATATCTGATTGTGATATTTATTGGATGATATTCTGTGATGTTCTGTGATATGCTGAGTTATATCTATGATGATTGTGTATGATTCATCTGTGATAAATGCTATGTTAATTCAATTGTTAAATTTAAATTATTTAAACTGTTTAAGTTAATTAGACAACTTGGCCTTTAAAATGGCGTTTGGATTTCGATGAGACCAGGATCGGATATCCAATTGATATTCCGAAAACCACATCGATCCATTTTAAATGTTAGGTCGTGAATTCTGAAATGAAGATCGAGATGGTGTTTTCAGAATGTAAGGGTTATCGTCATTGACTCTGAGGGTGATTCCAAAATGAGCATGACGAGATAATGCCTTTGGTTTCGTTCGAACCCGGAACGAACTTGTATAGATTGAATGCTTTCAGCACATCGTCAGGCGGACGATGAGCATTCTAAGAAATATGTCCTGTAAAGGTAACCGCAGCCTCAAGCCTCATCAACCGGGAATGGCTAAAATAGGGGAGATGCAGCAAGGTCAGGTGGGTCATGCCCAAGCAGGACAAGATATTTCCCCTGTCTAGATGTCCCTTTTTATTTCGGTTGTGTGGGCGGTTGCTAGCTACAACCGCGGGGTTTATCTTGTTCAGGACTGTTCAGTAAGGAATGGTTTCGGCCTTGTGTTGTAGGGGGTCGGGAGTGATCCTCGGTACGGTGATCTAGGCCCCGTACTGTGACGGGCGGTACCCCAGTAGCCCTGCCATTGTTGGAAATCCATTTTCCCTACGAGACCCTACGATTTTGATTTGTATTACTCACTTTTGTGGCTAGTAGCTGGAATTTAATAGATGTAACAATTTCGGCTATTTTCTATTTACTTGAAAACCCTAGACACTATTATAATATCACTGGATTTTCTATGAAATGTTTTGGTTAGCGTAAGGTAAAAACTTACCCGTATTTATTTGTGGGGAGTCTTACGTGATACCTTCATTTTCAAATGTTTTCAAAGTTAAACAACTTTAAACCGTTTACTCATATCAGACCCATGTCTGACCTGGAGTTTATATTTGTTTTTCATAAACTCTTGGGTACTCAAATTTTTATGAGTGGCCAAGTGATAGGTTTTGGACCTTGATTTCTAGAGAGCTTGGAACAGGAGTTTCCAGACATATGTAGATATCCATCTAGTTCCGTTGTGTCGGTAGTTGATGTACACTGTATCTCTGATGTATATAGTGATAGATGTATGTATGACTGTCATATGTATTGATATTGTATAACTCTGATATATGTAAAATTATGTGATATATTATATTTTGTTCCGTTCCGCTGTGAGATTCTGATATTGTTGTTCTTTCTTTCTCTTTCCTTCCTATTTCTATCCCTTTCTTTCTTAATGATGATACGTCTTTCTGGTAGTAGAAGGGAGGGTCGTCACATCATTTGTCTATAAGTCCCCATGTTTGCTTCCTGCATGAAAAATCATCGATAACAGCTCAATATTCTCTATTCTAACCATCAACAACATGATTAGAGGTTGCATCCACACCACTATCCAAAGGGCGAAGTCTAGCTCCAATATAAGTTTGAATGGTATCGATCTGTCCCCTTGGATCGGTACTGATCTACAAAGTCGAGCCAAGAGTTTGTCTTGTCTCTTGATTTGAGGTCCCAGCTATGTTTTTTGTCTTCCTCTACTTTCTATCCCTTTGTCTGTGCTTAGATGAGTAAGAACTGTCAAATTCTGAATAAGATGGTGTTAAGTCCTTCCTACCTCTTTTAAGTCGATTTTGAGTCAGCTCATTCAGTGGTCTCAAGTTCTCCTGCATCAGCTAGTTCATCTCATTGCAACTCTCCTAGAACCTATCCTCTATTCGCTTCATCATGCAATCCATCTCCATTCTGGTCACGACATCAGCTGGCTTTCGGATCTCTGTTTGGTTTTGCTTGGAAACTTCATCTACATACTAAGTACCTTGATTCTCAACGTCATCAATAGCTCTAGAGTTTGTAGCACGTTCCTTCCTTGGGGCCATGAAGAATAACTTTTAGTAGATTATTTAAAATAGGAATGGTAGAATAGTAAGGTTGAATGATCGGATCTAAGAAAACCAATAGTAGATGATGGATCCAAGTAGCCTAAGAATATCTTTCTCAATGAAAGAACCAAAATGTTTGAACCAAAAATGCCACAAACACCTAACTGATTGTGTATAGAATAAAAAGTGAAGAAAATAAATTAAAAATAAGCAAGAAAAGAATACACAGTGTTTATTATGGTTCGCTTAATCTTGGTCTCCGTCCTCTTGGTGATTTTATTGCTCAGATCACCGGATTACAA
The DNA here is from genome assembly GCA_030765085.1 of Allium cepa. Lineage (NCBI taxonomy): Eukaryota > Viridiplantae > Streptophyta > Magnoliopsida > Asparagales > Amaryllidaceae > Allium > Allium cepa. Next base: position 669,804,509 of record CM060943.1, on the reverse strand, counting down.
GTAGGGGTTCTTATGGATCAATATAAATCCGTGGGTGATTAAAATAAATTAGAGTAAGAGAAAGCATGAGTCAAAAGATCCTTGAAAATGAGCCCCGCGCCTCTATTTATAGAGGTAGGAAGCCTAAAATTGTGCCCGCATGATCTCCACCTCATTTTCCATGTCATTAACTACTTTCCCAAGAAAATAGGTAGACACCTCAGCAATAATCACAGATCGATACCGATCAATGGACTTAGATCGGTACCGATCCATAAATTATTCATTTGGATAGTTTTGATCTTCTTGATCTGGCTTTATTGGTGGTTAGCTTCATGATTCCATACTCGTTTACACCTTTATTTTCTTATTTTTGAGTCCAAACTATGGATCAGCGGAGAAGTTGACTTAATGATTTAAGTGCTCATGGTGATCGATAGAGAATTGCATGGGATTGATAAAACAATACTTGAAATAGGCTTCTAGTATCAATTAGAGTAGGTAGTAAGAGGATGGGTAAGTTTGGGTAAAGGAAGTTGGATCGGTACTAATCCATGATGTTGGATCGGTACTAATCCAAGACATTGTTGGATCTTCGGCCTTTCTTCTTATGTTGGCTAGGTCTTCACCTTATGACTCTTTTTGTACTTATTTTATGGACTCTTGGGATATCTCTTTAGGCCTCTTGCCTTGATAGTTTCTAAGTTCGTTTCATCCAGTCTATCCATATATTGCCTAGTCAAAAGATGGAATAACAGTATCAATCTTAAGAATTCATCAACTCTTATGTCGACCTCACTTAATAAGTGCTTTAGCCTTAATTGTTTGAGATACAATTCACCAGTACCATATGATTCATAACCATATGATTAAAGAATTATGTCTCAAAACTGTGCTTAGATCATAATTTCAAAATAATTGTAAAAATTTCATATATTTTTGTATTTTCTAATGCATCACATTTGGTCGTAAATACCATTATTATAGACTTATTTTAAAATGAATGTTCCTAATATTGATATCAAAATAAAACTATACCTATTTTCAGTTAGTACTAAAAACACTTATTATTTCATAAATAATGTTTAGCATATTTAAGAAAACAATTTTCATTGCTTGATGCATCCATTGGGAAGTGTTAAATGGTATGCTCCCACTATTTCTGTCACTACTATAATACTGTACTAAATATGAATCAACCACTTATTATGGGATTTTATTTCATTCATGGTAACTAGTTTATAGTCATGAGTTTCAATTCAATTATCTTGAGCTCTAAGCAAAAGAATTTATCGAAAACATTTTTCTAGAAGAAAATACATTTGGAATAAAATCACATCTCTCATTCCATAATAAGTATCTAATTGAATTTTAAAAAAAATTGTTTTCGATGTTCTTTATGAAGAAGAAGTGAAGAAGTGATAATTCACTATCTTCATTCAAACTGTGCTTATTTTACATTCACTTTCAAAAATTCACTTTTATTTGGTCAAATTGTTTAAACTAAAACTTTATTACAAGAATCTTAACATTTAAAAATATCAAATAAGCTGCACCGACCAATCAAGCAGACATATCAATGATTGGATTCCTAAGTTCATCTTGTAGCTCTTGGATGGTGCCATATGTAACATATATGATAATTATTGTCGTTAGTTGTGTTGTATACATGATCTCCTAAGTATGGTTTTCTTGCTTATTTCGAATGAACTAATTTCGTTGAAGTTTTATATATTAGAATAGCGATTGCTTACCATATAGCATTTATGTGTAACCGAATATAAGTCAATATCCATATTCCTATATTTCTTAAGAGTCCAAAGCTCATAAAAGACAACACACTATTTCAAATAAATAAAAAATCAGCGACCGAAGCTTGAATGTTTTAATGGTTTTGTAAATTGGCTCTTGGATAAGTCTTGTAGTGATAATATGTCAAAAGATTTATTGGTAAGTATATTGTATATTTCTATTTCAATCTTCGTTCAATTAATTTGTATAATTTAACTGACAAACATTTTGTTAATTATATTTGTTGTACAAATTTATCAAAGTAGATTGTTTCAACTTATATAACATAGATCCTTACAATATTAGAAAGATTAAATGTTGTCATTTCATTTTCTAACAAGGTTCCACTAAGCTTTTATATTTCTCAAACCCCTAAAAACATAGAAATCATTCGATCTCTCTAATGGGTGTTAGGATTTGTATGCCTTGGGATTCTGGCTATGAAAAAACTAAACAAATCATGGACCTGCATACAATGGATAATACCTTATTAGTTGTATCATATATAACTTCTAGCAGAAGGTCTCTGTCCTAACTCAGCTCAAGCTTAAGGAAACTCAACAAACCAAAAGAGATTGTTCTCTCGTACCCACCATTTCACGGCAGCCTAAGTATCATGCATAGACCCTGAGGAAATTCAACAAAAATGAGCATGTATCTTACCTCATCTAGTCAATATATTAATAGTACTACACATAATATCTCTAGCTTGGGAAAACTCAACAACTAAAGAGTATGCAAGTAATCTATTAATATAAACGGTAAAGGACAACCTATATTAAAGGTTCATAATATTTTATGTTTAAATATATAATAAGTGAAATCAATTTACAAAACAATATATTTCATTTGAAACACCCTTGTGATTCAAGTGTCCAATATATCTAAAATCACGATATACGTACAATATTGTTTCTTAAATCTAAATCGTGTTTCTTTTATTTCCACTTATATTATATTCGTATTATATGGGTTTAGTTTATTTATAACCTTTTATAATTTAATTAACTCATATAATATCATTATATACTTTATAAATTAAATGCTATTTAATTTATTTTAATCTATTAATCTAATTAACATGAATTATTTTAAAATTCAAATCTTTTATTTTATTCATCTTCAACAGTTTAAAATGAAAGGTTAAAATGAATACTCAATATAACACTTATAGTTTCATGTATATACATATATCATTATATATGTTTATTTTATTTTATTAATTAAGATTCAATTAATTTAAATTAATTAAAACAACTTTTAGTTAATATAAAATTTATTAATTTCAAAATTTTGTTATTATTTACCTTAAATATTTAAGATAAATAAAAATATGTAATTATATATATTTTGATTTATTTATTTAATTAATATTTAATTAATTAACTAATTGATCCAATTAGTTAAGCAATACGGATACGAATTCGAAATTACTCTATCAGTTTTCTAAATAATTTTGTAAACTATTTTATAATATTTAAAAAAATTATTTTATATTTGTATTTAACTTTTAAATTAAAAATAACTTTAAAATTTTCAAATAGATTTTTGAAAATTAGTCCAAGACTCAAATTTAATTCGAGCCTTATACTAGGATAATCTTTGCCCTTGCTTCGTCCTCCGGCCATGCTATAGCTATGTAGGGTAGAGTAATTGTTACCCAAACCTAACCTTAGGCACTAACTTTATAAATATGGAAATTAGCCACAAGGGCCTCTTAGCGAGTGTAATTAGTTTCTAGGACACAACTGAAATAATTAATTTTAAGGACAAAATGCAAAATAATTAGTTTCCAAGGCCTAAAAACCTATGAAATTATGTCCTTGAAAGTAATTGGACTGCTGACTTTGTCCTTAAAAGTAATTATTCTGTTGACTTTGGCATTGAAGTTAATTTCTATGGATGTGTGTCCTAGAAACTAATTGGACTGCAAAGTTTGTCCTTCTAGTGAAATGCCCCTTTATAAATACCCTACTAAACAGACAGGCTTTAATCATTTAGCCCTAACATTGCTATTTTAGACCGTATAGATAATTGAGCTTTGATACCATTGAAGGTTTGGCCCAACCAGATATGGGTGAAATGAGTGAATTTCAAACAAATTTTCATTTTTCGATCTTTCTTAGACTATGAAGACATAATTGATTTTAGATCCAATCAAAAATATTTTAAATAAAATGTTTATTTTACTTAATTTGTCAATAAAGGTTTTATTTAATTTATTCGAGCGTTAATTTATAAGTGTATCAAATACCTTTATACGCGTGTAGTGCAAGTGCAACATATAAATAGAATATTTGGTTAATGTGTGAACGTTTATAGGTGCTAGGATTTACATTGTAATGGACACATTTGTCCATTTATGTATGCTTCTACTGTCCGTAGTTTTATTTTAGAATCATAATGAATTATGTATACACACACAATTTACTTATATTTATGTATACATATATTTTATGTTATTGATTTATTTTAACTAATAAAGTTTGTTTACTTATATTTGTAGTATGAAGATTAATTAGTTTAAATGACATTTAAGAAGAGGAGAAGGTGGAGATATCTTCTCCTTCCTTTGTTGTTTCTCTTACTTGCCTTTCCAAATCTTGTTTGAACATTCAAACTCTTATGCATATTAAAATTAAAGTTGACTAATTTATATGTTTTGAAATTCAAAATTAATAATTTGAAATTTAGTTTTAACTTAGAAAGGATTCAAAATTAGATTTATAATTTTACACAAAAGTACGTTTAATTTTAAAGTACATACACATATATACATACATACATGTACACATATACATACATACATGTATACATATAGACATACACACATGTATCAATAATAATGAACTTTATTTCAAATTCGAAGTAACATAAAAATGTAGCAATTGTGATTTTAAGTATTTGGAAGTTTAAAATAACAAGATGAAATCTAACTTTGAATTAGGAAGAAATTAAAAACAGGTTTATGATTTTGCACTAAGGTCCTCTTATGATTTTGAACTAAAATAACATATAAACATGTGTAGACAAGAACAATTTTATAAATTGAAAACAACATATACACATAAAACTTGCATTTAATTTCATGAAATGATTTTGAGTAGTCAACATATATGACTCGCTTATATTTGTATATATAATGTGTTACAAAAATACATTAACCAATTAAAATTAATTTTGAATATAAATTTTTTATATTAAACATTATTAAAAACTATTAGAAAATTATAGATCGAACAACTTAGGCATGTATAAATTTTTTGTGTAATGTTTACAATCTAGACTATACGAATAAGATAAACATATAATAAAATGAGATGTATCATATATGAGACCTTAAGTATATTAACATGATTTATCAGATAATCAAATTAGACCAAAAATTACCTTATGATGCATCCTAAAATTCACACCTTGAATGAATATATCTCCTAAGATCTTCAAGATCCATACTCAATCCTTGCAAGAATGAACCAATTGCATTTTATTTTATTTGATGTTATTTTATTCAAAGGGCACAATGAATTTAGGCCAAGGATAAGAAAGGAGGAGTGAAGGAAAGTTAAATTTGAATAGAATGAATGAATGAAATAAAGGAAGAAAAGAATTTTGTTTAAAAGGAATAACTGAAACATTTCCATTCCTTTCTTAAAACCTTCACTCTTTGATTCCTCATCAATTCTCAATCAAAACAAATCTCCTTTTTTCATGCTTGGTCATCCAAGATTGCTTCTATCTTAGGGGGAAAATGAAGCCCGTTAAGTAATTATCTTTTATTTAAACTCTTCTAATGTTACACCTATATCGTATACTGATGCATATAAATATAACTATTATAAATGCGTTCAAATAGTTAAAAATAATTCATAAACATCAAATGAATAATTAATATTTATTAAATATTAATTATTTTATTTGTTTACCACATTTTGTAAATTAATCAAATCATATGGTTGTTCAAAGAATTCATCATTAGGTTGTCCGACTCGAAGGTGTAAATTCAGTCAGCGGTTAATATTAAACAATTCAAATACTAATGCTCACATATCACCTTAGCTAGTGATGTGATATTTTAACTGAATTTATCGCTTACATATTTTTTCAATAAAATCCATTTTTAATATTATAAGCGGTACCTGGTAGTAATGATTGATTACGCCAATTCTCTTTGTTAAATTAATATAACTTTACGACTTATAAAATTTAGTTTTGGTTAAAATTCTAATATTTTCCACATTCAATTTGATTAATCTAAACATTAAAACCTTGTTTTAATGATAAAAATTATTATAAACTTTTTTTAATGATAAAAATTATTATTAACCGTGCCACTTTAGCTAAAGACTTTGACTTTTAGTTGATTTCAGTTGCCTGTGATACTAACCCTTATAAATAGGGAGACGAATTCTCTATTGAATATTGTTTTGCTTCCAATGATTCAACTCATACCCAACTATAGTCGCTCAATGGATTGCCATTCCATGATTTAACTGTAATCAGACTAGAGTGCCCATGTTGAAAGCATTTATATGCCGAGGTAACTGTGTAACATTATCATTTCAAGATTTTATGTTTGACCTTAGTTATGTTAACCAATAGAAAACTCTTGAGTGATTTATTCCATAGTTATCCAATAACTAGCAGTACACAATCTACAGTGCCCCCAAATACCTTGAGTTATAGACTGCCCAACATTTGGGGAACGTTACACTCTAGTTTTAACAGATGAGTCGATATCATTTCTCAAAAATATCTTAACCAGAATATTTGAAATAATATGTTATTTTAATATGATAAATTTTTATTGATTACAACATATTATAATTACTATCACGTAAGATATCATCTAAGGATTTTCTACTTATATACTTTAACTTAATTACTTAATTAATTATGTCACTATATAATAAAGTATATAACGGAAATCAAATACCTTTATTATGAATAAGATTGGTCATAGAGTTAGATATATGTAAAAAATTACATAATTTGCCCTAGGGCATACCCCTAACTCTTTTAATATTACTATCTCACATACAATACAAAATAATAATAATAATAATAATAATAATAATAATAATATAGCATCATTATTGTCCAATAGGTGTGTAAACATACTTAGCCTACCAGATTGAGAGCAATATCAATACATAACATAGTTGACTACTCGGTTGGGGGTGTATTACACTTAACTACATGATATATCAATGACATAACAAAGTGTGCCCTATGCTCACTACTCGTTCAACTCATAGACTGGGAATGGGTAAGTCCATCAAAGGTCGCATAAGCCTGCATATGGATGTCTACATTGTCTCACGATCCACATAATTAGTATATGCAACATGTGACTCCATGGTAAGTCACAAGAGCCGCTAAACATTAATTCATAATTAATATGATCCTCAAGCATCAATATTCTAACCATACATCTTTTCACATATTTTAAGCATACACACATTCAATAATATCTATACGCCTTGCCATGTCGGGCTCATACCGCATAGTCGCCTCAAAAGTAGCCTGAAGAGTCATATGAAGTCCTGGTTAGGAAAAAAGCTCCCATTAGAATTGGTCATGCTATGTCCCGATTCAACCTAGGCCCACTAGCCCCCATTGGTCTACCTGTGGGTCCACTATAAGTCGAATAGTCGAAGGCTGATACACCATTTATGGGGCCATTTTTAACCAACATGTTCCCTATGTCGTTCATTTTGGCCCCCTATGTTATTTTTTGTTCTGTCTTTGTTCTTATTTTACTATTTCCTTTCCAATTTCGTATCTGACTTATATACTTAAATTATTACACCAATTACACTTTAAATATGGTCATTTTACATTATTTAAGGTTCCTTAATTTCATTCTATCAAATGTGGACTTCAACCAATCAAACTTGTATACTCAAAAGTTTTATCCAACCATTACCTAATCATATGATTTAATAAATAATTAAACTTCAGTTAATGTGGAATCTATCCTCTAATCTCACTGATAATAAAGTTAAACCATCATATTTGCATCCGCAAGTAGTGGCGCAATGGTAAGATACTTGCTTCTTAGTAAGCAGGTCGTAGGTTCGATTCTCGTCTGCCCTACTCTTATTTCAAGGCGTGGAGGAGGGTCTTCATGAAGCCGCATAACATGGTTGGGGGCATCAAATCTCTATGTTGGGCTGGCTAAAAACCTTCCTATTTATGGTCGGACCAGGCTAGAGGGGAGATGATCTCATCCCTTCAGTTTCATCAGGGCTCTGGGTTGATTTTTAAAAAAAAAACCATCATATTTGCATTATAAATGAATAAAATCATCTCACTCACCAAATTAAAGTCCAAAATCAAGTTTCATAGAAGAGTCCTCTGTTGTCTAGAAATATGCACCCTAAATTCTCATTGATTCACCTTGAATCTAGAGTATAGTCCTCGCCCTCACTCCGTTGATCATTTCGAAATAAATTTTCCTTAATTTTGTCAAGAAATGGGTGAGATATGTTGATTTTAATTATTGATAGGAAGGGGAAGAAGGAAATGATAAAGAGAAAGAAAAAATAAAAATAAAATATTTTGGTACGTTGGTTTCTTATTTATACATGGATGGAAATGACAGTTGGGGTTTGAACTCAATTAATCAATCGGCCCACTTTGGCCCATCTTAAACTCAAAACCCATATCCTCTGTATCTCCCCCATACGATCTCTAATTTTGATGTTCTTATTGTGAAAACATAATAAAAAGTTGCCGCAAGCAATGGCGCAACTCCCATCATCAAATTGCATCATTATAAAATGACCATTTTCCCTTAGTAATTTTCAAAAATACCCTTTTTAATTATCATTAAAATTTCTAGGTAATTGCAATATGGTAATCTTCTACTGCTATAAAAACTATAGTAGCTCCATTTTTAACTTGGAATTCCATTGTCCCTCTTCCTATGTGCCTCTTGCTCTTAAATCACTGTAATAAATTACAAATATGAGTTGTAGATCTAGTATCCAAAATCCAAAATAAAGCACTTCTATAGGTAGACAATTTATACCTTTAGGAGCGGAATCAGATTCCTTCCTGATGCGCATCTTTATATCATCTAAACAATTCCTTTTCTAATGTCCTATTTAGATCAATGGTGGCATTCGCCTTTCTCTTCCTTGGCCTTAGCTTTACTCTTGTCTTTGACCTACCTTTTCTATAGTTTCAACTGTTCGAAGCAGACTTGCCCTTGACACTGAGTATTGTACTCAGTTTCTTCATTAATGCACTCTCAGTTGTCCTTAACATATAAGGAGATCCATGACAATACACTATAATAAATTCATAATGATATCTAATATGAACGGATCAAACAATAAAGTTAGTGATCCATGAATTAAGTCAGTCTATTACCATGGATCAAGAGTCATTAACAACTTAGCCAATCTCTCTGTATACCCAATCATATTGAGTGTGTAATCTTGGATGGGAGTACCATTACTAAACATCGTATGAAAACAATTTCCATGAGATTTCATACCTTATGGTATAAGACTATTCAGCGTACAAATTTTATAGGTACTTAAATATGGAACAAACGTTTATATTCTCATAATATCTTTAAAGCTCGATGCATATGGTTGAAAATTGTTTGTACCAAAAAGTAGCACAAACACCAAAAGAATTAAACTAGACAAATTAGTGAAGAAAGTAAGTGAAAATGAGGAAAAAAAGACATACAAACTTTGTATTGTTTTTGCTAATCGTTGCCTACGTCTACTTGCTAGTTTGATTGATATTTACGGGAGGTGTTCTTTTGAATAAGTAATTATCCCTTAAATTACTAGAGATATATGTAAATTCGTGAATGATTGAAAAAACGATCCTCCAAAACGTCACCCTCCACATCTATTTATAGCTGAAAGACTGCCGAAATCATATCCACTACGTTCATAACCATGTATCCCGCGTCTAATAAGAGAAATGCTTGGAATATCGTGGTCACATCAGCCATCATCAGGTACTGGTACCTAACCCTACTCAGGGATCGATACCAATCCATATGAATGCTTCGTGGATCTCTTCCATGGCCTTGGGTAGGTGTGATTTACTTATGCCTCTATATTTACCACTCTAATTGCTTTGTTAGAAGCTTAGTTCTAGATGATTTTCTTGGTTCAATGGTGGCAAGGCAGTGCACGGCTTTATGTATATGTGGTGCTCGATGATAATCACTTGTGAACGATGCTACAAGGCTTAGAATTTGGTCATAAACATCATAACTTTAGAGTTGATGAGCTGCATGGCAAACCTGGCTGATTTATGGCGATCGATACCAAACCTGAATAGGGATCGGTACCAATCCCACACTTCTACATGAACTTGGTTCATATGTTATTTCTTGTAATTGTATGGGTATTATCCTTCTTTGGGAGATTGACTGCTATGCTTTGGGTTTGTCAGATCAATCGCACTTGGTATTTGATCTTGCTAATTATCACTTTGGGTTCTCTACCTCAATAACCTTCAAATTTGACTAGTCTGATTCACCCGAACATGTCCTAATCACAAGGTTGGATAACACTTATCCCCAAAGTACATCTTATTTCTAACATGATGTGCTTTGAAATGAGACAAACTGATATTCCTACATCTGATTTTAATTCATACTTTGAATGGTTGTTATCTTCCCCTTAGACTATTCTAGTGAAGACTAGTGTCTTTGACCATTGGTTGCAATGCTCTGTTTAGCTTATATCCGTTAGTATCTGGCACTATCAAAACTACAGTATGTTCTTGTAGTCCATCATTTCGAATTTAGGAGTTTTCAATAGACTTCCTTCTTGGATTCCACAGGCTTGAACTTGTAAACTTGTGATTCTTGTTGACAAGTGTTGGGTATGCATGTGCACACATATATAAGTTGTCCACTATGCTTCATCCTGGCACATATGCATATATACGTTTACATTTATATACATGCATACGTGCATACATATATTCATATGTAGATATATGTATATATATTTTAAAAGAAGTCTACGGTTTGGTATCGATCTCTGATCAGGGATTGATATTGATCACAACTTTCAAAAGTTTAGACAACAAAGCCGCATATTTTTTTGGATATCTGCTTATATAGTCAAACCAACCCTTCATGTCACTTCACTTTTCCATGTGCATAGATTTAAGATTTTGATCATAAGCTTGCCATTAATAGCCTTTCTTCCTTAAATCGAGTACCAGACTTCGACGCTCCCCCTAAACGTCGTGGCCGAAGGCTTTAACCTCCGGCTTTGACCACCATTCATCCTAGGCACAATCGACTCAAGTTTCCACTAAAATCCTTCCACAATCCTCAATTTTCATCTCTCTAGGTAGGTAGCAATGTCGGAGGTCAAATCAGGTGGAAGCTCACATTGCCGGCTACACATGGGAAGAGGAGGAAGAAGATGTCCAATTTTCAAGGGAAAGGTCGGTGATCGGTGTCGATCCTGCCCTTGGAAAATTTTGGTCAAGCAATCTTGAGTGATTTTGAGAATACATTCAAAGTGAAATCTTCCGAGTTCCATCATGGAGTTAACAATATATGATCGATGACGTGAAGCCTATTGGGACGGTAATTAATGACAGTCGCTTCGAATAACAAGATGGACTTCAAATGGACTGTTGTAAGGCACCAGATGTTAACAATGTACGCTCATGAATGACACTACACAATACTATTTATCACTTGAAATTCTACTGAGTTTTCATTCCATCATGGGGGACATAGCCTTTAATATTTTTGATATCACTTATATGTTCAGTTTTGATAGCTATGGATCATAGGCATCTCGAGTGTGTCCACAATGAATGTGGGCCCTTCTACTTCTTAGTACATTGAATCCGACACTGAGTCTAGCCCAACCACAGTGCCCACTGCAAGGCATACTCCAACACCATCCGGATTTCATTCCACAAGCCATCAACTGAGCAACCCTTTTAGATGATTGCCTTTGGGTAGTAGAGGTCCCTCAAGTAGAAGTTGTTGTGGATGTTGATCATGGCGATGCCACTATACTAGACGACCCTATGGATTCTCCTGCTTCTAAAATCGAGGAAGGGGTACCCAGAAGGATTGGTTTTTGTATAGGCTAGTTTTAGGATTATGTGAAGCACCTCGTCTCACTTCAGGTTATGTGGAACACCGTGTCCATAGACAAATAAGAGAAATGTTGTTGGTAATGGTACCTATCAAACAAAAATCTAGTTGCACCCTTGTTCAAATCCTCTTGATTTGAACTACCATAGATTGACTGTATACTACCACTATAAGCGTACCCCCTCGCCTCACTTTAGGATTATGTGACGTACCTCGTCTTGCTTCAGGATTATGTGAAACATCGTAACCATAGAAATATTAGGGGAATGCTATTTGGTATAGGTCCTATTCTTATATTTGCTTATTAGCTTAGATAAATTATTTAAATAAGCCTTTATTTTTATCAATTGCTATTATTGCTTATTAATTTATCCTAAGTCTTTAAATAAGCGCCATAGTTTCCATAGTTTGCCATAGCCTCCATAGTTTCCCTAGTTTATCATTTTATAACTTACGTTATAATCATGCTTATTAGTTAACCCAAGGTCTAAGTATGAAAATAAGCTTCTTTCTTCCTTTATTCCTTCTAGTATGATTATAAATTATAACTAGGCCAATCTTCTTAATTTAGTCCAATTAATATCATAATTACGCATAATTTCAGTCCAATTCCATTATTTATTATAGTCTTTATAATTTACATCTTATTTTCTTCATTCAATGTTCTTACCTATTTAATTCATAATCGAATTTAATCTATTCTAATCCATACGCGAAGAAAGAGGAGAAAGAAGAAAATTAACGCTTGCATATAAATCCAAAACATAGAAAAATATGTAAACAAAGTATAAATAACAGTAAATAAACTTAAATACTGTAAATAAACTATAAATAAATAAAAAAGCTATACTAAATAATAATAAACTATAATTAACTGAAAAGGAATTGCTAAAAGAAATAAACTGAAAAAAATTCTAAAAACTGTAAATAAATTATTAAAAGGTTACTCCAAAAATCATAGTAAAACTACAACTATTGAAAACCCTATTATTTTAAATTACTTAAAGAAATTTAAAATAATTACAATCACTCACCTATGATCCTTAGCTCTTCCTTTTAGGCATTCGCAGATCCACTTGGGGTTGTTAAATATTTTTATTTAAAATGATTTCCTCATTGGAAAATTATTCCACTTAGGGTCATTCCTGAATAGGTGAACCCAATTGGAGAAAGTCTTAGAATGAGAAAAAGCATTAGGCGTAGGTTTCTATTTATAGGGTTAGGAGTGGATCTCAGTCTGTTGGATTTATGGATTGAATAGGATGCAACCACGTCATAGGCTGAATAAGGGCCATTGGATTCAAGAATAGAAGGACCGGATGAAGCCAAATAATGCAAATTACGTGTTCAACTTTTGAATGAACGAGTTCGTTTGTTCGTTAAAGTAGGCAGGTGGGTCGACCGGGCAGTCGACCACCCTTATGCCCAGATTGACCGACCGATCGACCTGGCCTATTTTTTCCTTTTCCTTGATTATTTTGTATTTCGTTCATATTAGCTCAGATTCTGACGTTCTATATTTGAAAATTGACCAGAAAATTATCACGGACACAATCGTGCAACTCCCATGACTCAATTCTGACAATTTCGCAAAGTTATTTTATTATTTAATTAATTATTGAATTAATTATTATGGGTTAAAATTTTGGGTTGTTACATTCTACCCTCCTTAAAGGATTTCGTCCCCGAAATCTCTAAGGATAAAAGAATGTACTAATGTCTTCATCCAATTCTACAATCAACTACTCAGTCATCAACCATTCATTCACTGTCCTTAGGTTTTTCTAATGCAATTTATGATACTTATGCAATTAGTGTAGTGTAAATATCCTTATCTAATGCAAAAGATTAGGCGGTCCACTGATTCAGTTGACCTCCTTTTATGCAATCATGTATGTGCCATGTATCCTAATGAATGCAAAAATTTCCTAATGATAACTGATAATTCTATATGCATGCTACAAACATCATCCAAATGCAACAATCATGTGATAATCATCCATTCATAGAAATCATGAAAAATAGGATAAAAATGCGCACACATCCATATGCATATGCTCTAATGTCCTAGTTAGGCCGATCCCTAAAGAATAATAGTGTCTAGTGTTCCTATATGCGTCCATTAGCATCCATGAGCAACCACTTGCAATCACTAGCATACATCATTCATAACATGTTCTAATTACATGTTTACATCAACATCCTACCATCCATAGGTTAAATCCTAAGTTCTACCTCCCAAAGGACAATAAAAAAAGAACCTATTTGAAACTAAAGATGGAAATAGGAAATCTAGAAACTTAATATCGAAAAGATGAGGATAGGAAATACGAATCATCTCTTCAGCTTCCCAAGTGGCGTTTGCAACATCATCTCCAAATTGCACCTTTACTACCGAAACCTCCTTATTTCTCAGTCGCTTGATGTCTCTTCCAACAATCTTCGTGGGGATATGCCGAACAGATGCCTCCCTTTCTAATTCCACTTCCTCTAACTGACTGGGCTCTATAGCCTCCACTGAGTCATGTAAGAACTTTCGCAAGTGCAAAACATGAAAAACGTCGTGCACTCCTGCGAGCTTATCTGGTAGTCTTACCCGGTAATCCATTTTCCCAACTCTCTCTATGATAGGAAATGGTCCAAAAAAATCTGGGGCTAACTTTACATTCGATCCGAACCTTACCTACTTTTTAAGCAAGGATACTTTGATAAAAACTAAGTCTTCAACCTCAAACTCAATGTCTCTCCTCCGCTTATCCGAATAAGACCTCTGCCTATCTTGGACTGTCTTCATCCTTCATCGAATTAAATCCACTCTCTCTGATGTCTCCCTCACTATGTCAAGCCCAAGTAGCAAATTCTCTATAGACTCCACCCAACATGAAGGGGACTTGCAAGGTCTCCCATATAAAACCTCAAATGGTGCCATTCCTATGCTCGCTTGGTAGCTGTTAATATATACAAACTCAACCAATGGAAGGTGCTCTTCCCAAGTTCCTCCAAAGTCCAAAATGCACATCTATAACAAATCCTCAAGCACTCTATTAACCCTTTTCGTTTGGCTAGCCGTCTGGGGATGATAGGCCGTACTCAATCTAAGTTGAGTCTCTAGCGCCTCCTGTAAGCTTCTCTAAAACTCACTATTGAAAATGGGATCTCTATCACTCACTATACTAGAAGGGACTATGTGAAGTCGACTATATCTTGAACATAAAAGGATGCCAAATACGATATCGTGCGCTTACTCTTAACTAGGATGAAATAAGCACTCTTGGTCAACCGATCAACAATCACCCAAACACTAGTATTCCCCTTCCTAGAACGAGGTAAACCATCTATAAAATCCATAGTAATACTGTCCCACTTCCATTTTGGCACATATAAGGGCTGAAGTAATCCACCGGGCTTCTGCTGCTCTGCTTTTACCCTTTGGCATATGAGACACTTAGCTACGAACTCTACCATGTCCTTCTTCTTGTCATTCCAATTGAACATCCTCTTCATATCCTGATACATTTTGTCACTACCTGAATGAATAGTCATACGGGAATGGTATGCCTCCTCTAAAACCGCTCTCGACAAATCACTGGCGTGGGGGACACAAAGCCTCCCATCTCTCCTAAGCCACCCTTTGCCATCAATGGAATAACGTTGGAGATGTTTAGAGATCTCTCCTCGGCTAATCCTATCATAATGTCCATGAGCTCCAAATCTTCTTGCTGCCTTGAGCCAATCTGATCCATAAGGGTAGGTCTCACCTCTAATGTCGCCAACAATCCAAGAGTAATGTCCGTAGAGGGATTAAAATCAAAAGTAGAAATAAACTCCAAGCTCCTCCACTCTACGAACAAAGGACTAAGGGTTGCTTTCTTTCTACTCAATGCATACGCAGCCACATTACCCTTGCCAGGGGTATAAGAAATCTCAAAATCGTAAGAGGCTAAAAACTTCATCCCTCTCTGTTGCCTCAAGTTCAAGTCCTTGTGCGAGAATAGGTACTTTAATGACTTGTGGTTAATGAAAAGATCGAACATCTTGCCAAGTAAATAGTGCCTTCAAGACTTGACTGCAAAAACTATGGCAGCCAACTCCAAATCATGGGTAGGGTAGTTCTTTTAATGTGTCTTTAATTGCCTACTACAATAACATACCACCCTCCCTTCTTGCATTAATACTACTCTTAGGCCCGTCCAACATACATCAATGTATAAAGTAAAAGGCTTAGCTCCATCGGGTAGTACTAACACTGGTGCACTAGTAAGGGCTCTCTTAAGCTTTGTGAAGAAATCCTCACAATCCACGTCCCACGTAAAAGATTTATTCTTCTTAGTAAGGCATGTAAGTGGTGCCGAATCTTGGCAAAGCCTCTAATGAACTTCCTGCTATAGTCTGCCAATCCTAGGAAGCTCCTAACTTTAGTAACATTCTTGAGGGCCTTCTAATCTTGTACGGAGATCACCTTAGCGGGATCAATAGCCAAATCTTCTATTGAGACCACATGCCTCAAGAAACGTACCTCCTCTCTCCAAAAGTGGTGCTTCAAAAACTTAGCTTTCAAATGATAACTACGAAGTGTGCGAAGAACTTCCTCTAAATGTACAGCATTCTCCTCCATATTCTTGAAAAATACCAAGATGTCATCCACGAATACCATCACTAACTTATTTAGGACTTCTCTAAAGATGCGGTTCATAAATCAACAAATTAGGCTAGGGCATTGGTTAGCCCAAAAGCCATAACCAACCATTCATAAAGTCCGTCTGGAGTCCTAAATGCAGTCTTATCTATACTGTCATTGGCGACTCTAAGCTGATGGAATCCCGTAGCTAAATCAAGCTGAGAGAAAACCAAAGAGCCAACTAACTGGTCAAAAAGATCATCAATCCTATGGAGTGGATATCAGTCCTTCTTTGTGAGCATATTTAATTCTCTATAATCAATGCAAAGCCGAAGAGAACCATCCTCCTTAGTAGCAAAGACGACGGGTGCTCCCCATTCTGATATGCTCTTTCTTATGAAACCCTTCTCCAAAGCTCACTATTTTGCTTGCTCAATTCCTTTCTCTCCTTAGGTACCATGTGCCTTACTAGTAATGCTATTGGCTTAGCATCCTCGGTCAAATAAATCTTGAAGTCAATATCTTTCTTAGGGGGTAGTCTGCTAACCTCCTCAAAGACGTCCAAATAAATTTTGACGACAGGAACCGGTTAAGCTCTGTTGGAGATGAATCGAGGGAATAGAGAAAAATCAATATGACTGACCCTTACGGGTCGCAAGATACCTCGAGAGTCCTATCACTACATGTCTCTAGTATAACGATTCTCCTCTCACAGTCCAAAACAGCTCTACATGTGGATAGCCAATCCATACCCAAGATCATCCCATACCTCGATAATCCTAAAACATAGGCATCACGGTCAAATTTTACGCCTAGGATATAAATTTTCAAACCCCTACAAACCATAGAAAAATGTGCCGATCCACCTATGGGGTTTGAAACAATAACAGGGTACACTACTAAACAAATGTCTACGTGCAAACAATCCACAAGTGAACTAGAGTTAAAAGAGTATGATGCTCCAGAATCGAATAAAGTTCGAATAGGAAAAGTAGATATAAAAATCAAACCTTCAACCCTGACTTTCCTACCTCTATCCAGAATGGTACTGGAAGGTACTGCGTCTAACGCTTGAATCTGTGCGACTGGTGCACTAGTCCCCAGACCAGCTCTCTGGGGGCAAATGGTACTCAAGCGACCGGGCTATCCGCAATTGAAGCACTTTCCCTTCATCTTATCTCTTCTGCAATCCTTGACGGCATGTCCAACAATCCCACAGTTGCCGCACTTCAAACCTTTCTTAGTCTGCTTCTGAGGGCCATCACCTTTCTTCTTCTCCTTATTGTTTTTCCACCAATTCTTCTTTGAACTTTCTGACTTCACCACTTCTTTAGACTCTCCTTTCTTGAATGCATCCGACATAAGCACCATCTGAACCAAAGAATCATAAGTAGCTCCCATCGGCACATGAGTCCGAAATAATCCCTGAAGGGGAAGGTTCAATCCCTTTGCAAACTCCATAGCTTTCTTGTGTGACGTGTTCACCAATTCTATACCAAACCATGACAGCTCATTGAATTGATTGATGTGTTCCTTGACAGATAAACTCCCTTGCTTCAAATTGATAAATCTCTCTAACTGAACACTCTCTTCCGCTTGAGATAAAAACTTCCTCTCAAACCTCTATCTAAACCCATTCCAACAACTCAACAACCTCCCACCAATAAGAAGCCTCATCTTTCAGCTGCCAAGAGGCTAGCTGAACCCGCTACTGTTCCTCCAATCCCAGTAAGCCAAATATCCTCTCGATGTCCTTAAGCCAAGCTCTTGCCTCCACGAAAATCTCCTTGCCAAAAAATGTCTTTCCGCCCAAACTCGCAAAAGCCTTACAAAGCTTAGAGAAATTGATAGCGACAGGAGGGTTGATGGAGTTCCCACCCGCTGGTGTTGGGTTGGGCGCTTGACCCTACACCTCTAGAGTATTGGCTTGTAGATACCTACGAAACCAGGCTGGTGCTGGAATGCCCTTAGGAAGGTTTGGGGCATCAGCCATTCTAAGAAAAAGGAAAAGGTAGTTTAGGAAAGAGTCAAATGGAATTGAACTGGACTTATGAGGGGATTTTTTTAAAAACTCTTTTATACTTAAAAACATTTCTAAGAGTCCTTTTTGGAAAAATGCTTTTAAAACAAGTTATTTCAGAAAATACTTTAATTAAATATAAATTTTTAGGAATCATGTAACCTTACGCTCTTATCCCAAGTGAAACACCTCACACCCCTTAGTATATTCAAAAGGACATATTACAAGGCGTGGTACGTTGTAGGTACAAACTAAAACTAGCAGATACTAAGATTCACAAGATAGAAACAGGTAAAAACGGCGGAAACAATTTAAATAATAAATTATTTAGAATAGAACTTCATAATTACTTCAAAAACCAAATAAGTTACCAAATACAACATGTCTTATGAAATAAAAGAAAATCATGGTCTCAAAAATAAGAGTACAACTATTCCCCAACATGTGCCAGTACAAATAAAAAACAAAAAGCTGAAATAAAAGAAATGGAAGTACATAGTGGAATCTCCTTCAAAGAAACCTCCCAGCAATCTAAAACCTACCGTCCTCTTCCTTAATTGCCTGTGGAGGGGAAAGGGAAAAATAGAGGAGTGGGTCAGACTAAAAGTCTAGTGAATGATGGTAATTACTAGAATCTTTAAGTAAGGTAAAGGTAATAGGCTTTACAAAAGTTCTAGTATATACAAAGAAATAAAGAAAATAGGAGAAGGAATAAGCTAGAAATAAATACGAATCAACTATTAAATATGATTAGTTAACTTTGATTATTTTAACTTGTCCTTGATAGCTGCTTTGATTAGGTTGAATTCCTAGTCCAATTTTAATTAGGTTGAAGTCCTAATTCTACACTTTGATCGGGATGCTACTCCATATAATCTACTGTGGACTGAACATTTCCCGACACAGTAGACTTTGGTGTCTATGAAAGACACACTTACTAAGGGCTTGGAACTCATAGCGATTACTAAGCACCGAAATGGAAGTCGCATGCGTAACTGCCACCATGCCCATGCTACCTCTTTTGACCTTTTATTTAACCTAGATAGCATAAGCATACCCCTCGCCTCACTTCAAGGTTATTTGAAGCACCTCATCTCACTTCAGGGTTATGTGAAACACCGTAACCATAGAAATATTAGGGGAATGCTATTTGGTACAGGTCCTATTCTTATCTTTTCTTATTAACTCAGATAAATTATTTAAATAAGCCTTTATTTTTATCAATTGCTATTATTGCTTATTAATTTATCCTAAGCCTTAAAGTAAGCGCCATAGTTTCCATAGTTTGCCATAGTCTCTATAGTTTCCCTAGTTTACCATTTTATAACTTACATTATAATCATGCTTATTACTTAACACAATGTCTAAGTGTGAAAATAAGCTTCTTTCTTCCTTTATTCTTTCTAATTATGATTCTAAGTTTAACTAGGCCAATCTTCTTAATTTAGTCCAATTAATATCATAATTAGGCATAATTTTAGTCCAATTGTAGTATTTATTACAGTCTGTATAATTTACATCTTATTTTCTTCATTCAATATTTTTACTTATTTAGTTCACAAATATGTTTAATCTATTCTAATTCGCACGTGAAGGAAGAGTAGAAAGAAGAAAATTAACGCTTGCATGTAAATCCAAAACGTAGAAAAAAAATGTTAATAAAGTATAAATAACAGTAAATAAACTTGTGTAATCAAATATAATAATAGTCATTTGATAAAACTAAAAATGGCGTCTCAAGCGGATGTAGGAGGGGAGGAGGCAGATGAAGAGGGATGGACTATGGTGATGGATCGGAGGAAAAAGCTGGCAGCTACGCAGGAGGCTAATCGCAAAGTGCTGGGTCGTGCAAATAATCACATGCTGGATCGGCAAAGGCAAAAAATGACTGTAACATCTCATGCAAGAACAGATCTGAATCGGCAAAGGAAGAAGGTGGCTATAACAATTCATGCTAAATCAGATCAGGCGAAGGCTATTAAAGCAAATGATGGCCGGGTTTTGCCGTTAATCCCAAGGCACCACCCATAAGTTTGTGTGATTTGGTCAAAGGAAAGAAGCAAGATGATACCATACAATTCTTTGATCTGGTTATTGTTAATGACAGAAAAACAGCTATAATTGAAGAGGAAGAGCTCAGATCTGCAGAGAAAATGTGGTCCAACTCAATTCTTATCTATTTGGTGGGAAAAAGACCATATTATATGTTTTTTAAAGCATATATTAAAAGAATGTGGCTTCCAAAAGGTAATTTTGAAGTTTTTGCTAGAGATAATGGTTTCTATCTAGTTCAATTTGAATTAGCAGAAGATTGTAATAAAATACTAGAAGGAGGACCATGGATGATGGATGGGAAGTTCATTATTATGAAAAAATGGAACAGTTCTATCAAATATGAAAAAGATCTTTTATTATCTATACCTATATGGGTAAGGTTTCCAAATCTCAACTTTGCATATTGGAATCACATATCACTGTGTAAAATAGCTAGCACTATTGGAAAACCTCTTGCAATAGATGAGCATACCAAAAAAAGAAGTAGAATAGCTTTCGCCAGAATGCTAATAGAAGTAGATGCGTCATACAAATTTGAAAATGAAGTTCAAATAAAACTGCCCAAAGGCGACTGTGTTATGCAAAAGGTTGAATACGAATTCATCCCACCAGTTTGTCACAACTGCATATGTTTTGGTCATATGGATAATGAGTGTCCTATATCATTTAAACAAAAATGGATACCAAAATCTACATGCAGTAATCACGAGACTAATAGCATGGATATTAATCCAGCGGACATCACAACTCAACAAACATTCTATGTTAATTCACAAGGAGTAGTGCATCATAATGCAGAAATTATCACAGTTGATGAGTCCAATGTCCAAGATCATACAATATGTAATAAAGACAATAATTTAAGCATAGAAAAAGACATATCTCCATCATATTCAAATGCTCTAAATGTTGAGACAGTTCAGACATCTTCAAAGGAACCGGCAGTTGCAATTGCAGCCTCGCCATCAACAGTATGTGTAGTATCTGACTCACCTTTAAAAACTAGAATGGCTGCTACAATTGCAAAGGGTCACAATGCACATGTTTCTGAAACACCTCACATTCATAACATTGAAGAAGGACCATCTATGAGTTTAAGAACTCTGGATCCTAATGCAGTGACGTCATCGGCAAAAGCCTCAATCATTTCATCATCATCGGAGATATATAGTACCAGGGAGTTGTTAAATCATACTAAACCTGCTTCAAATAACTCAAATTCTCAAATTTCTGATCTAACAACTGTAGTGCTTAATACTTTTCAGGTGCAGAAAGGCATGATAGACTCGAAGGTGGATGAATCTTCTCTATCTCAATCATGTATCAATCCCACCTACCCTTGAAATGATAAACCTCCCAATATTTTGCCCACAAACCTCACATCCATCAATCCTGAATTTGAAAAAGAAATTGCAGATATGAGAAGCAAGAATTCGCATGACAGGAGAAAGAATAAAGGGATATTTGATAGTGTGACTCCCACTATAAGGACAAGGAGTCAAGCAAATTCATCCAAATAATGTCTATCCTATGTTGGAATGTGCGTGGTCTTAACAAGGCAGCACATATTTTAGAGGTTAAAAATATTGTGTGCTCTCATAAGCCATCTATTTTTTGCCTAGTGGAAAATAAACTGAGAAGAAATAATCTTCAGCAATACATAGAATCTTGGGGAAATAAATGGACTTGCATAAACAACATTGAGTATCATCACAAATGCAGAATTCTCATCATGATAAATTCAGATATTTGGAGCAGCTATGCAATTTCTATGAGTAATCAGCACATCACTTGTATGCTTAACAACACTACAGGGGCACAATGCATTATCACTGTTATTTATGCTTTAAATCTTGAATCAGATAGGGCAAGTTTATGGAGACAGTTGGAAAAAGAAGCTAACATTTTTAGTACACCTTGGTGCATCATTGGAGACTTTAATTGTGTTAGGCTCTTGAATGAAAAAATGGGAGGGAATAAACTGACCATCAGAAATATTCAAGAACTCAATAACTTTATCAATTCTACAGGGGTTAATGAAATCAGTATTTCTGGAGTTAAATATTCATGGAGATCAGGGCCTCAGAAAAACATTGCTTCAAAAATTGATAGACTTTTCTGCAATATAGAATGGATGAACATGTTCAAAAATTCTCATACAAAATATTTAGATCTATCAACAAGTGATCATGTTCTACTTTAATTACATCCAAACATATGAAGGTCCTAAACTCTTCAAATTCATGAATCACTGGATTATGTGTGAGGGGTATAAAGAGACAGTTGAAAAATGTTTTATTTTCCCTGAAGGTAATCAGTTATACAACCTTATCCAGATGCAGAAAACCATCAAAAAGGAAATCAAAAATTGGTGCAAAGGAAAAAATGATTTACAATCACAAGTACTAAAAAGTAAGCAAGAGGTCAACACTGCTCTGCAAATATTAGAATCAGATCATAATTCCTTGAATGCACATAATTTGCATGAGGCTCAAGTGAAAATGGCCAAAAGTATGGAGTTGTTTGCAATTGATAACAAACAAAAAAACCAAATGTCAATGGATCAAGTGGGATGATAGCTGCTCTAAATTTTTCTTTACAAAAAAAACAACCAAAAAATTTGTCAACAGCTCCCACAATATTCTAAAAGAAAATGGAGATGTAGTTAAAACCTAAAAGGAAATGGAGGAAGAAGCTGTTAAATTTTTCTCCAATATGTATAACAGAGGCAATATGGAGAATCAGTTCCCTAATATCACCCCAAAAAGGAAACTAAAAGATTGGGGAAAAACATTTCTAAATGCCACTTTTGATGAAAAGGAAGTAAAAAGAGCCATTTTCAGTGTGCATAATGACACAGCCCCTAGCTATGATGGTTTTAATGCCAATTTCTACAAAAGACATTGGAATGAATTAAAGAAACCTCTTCTTGAAGCTATGCAGACTTCGTTTGACAATGGTAGAATAGTGAGAGAAATTAATCACACCATCATATCCTTAATCCCAAAAGTTAAAACCCCTCAATCAGTTTCAGATTTCAGACCCGTAGCGTGTTGTTCCATGTTATATAAAATCCTATCAAAACTTCTATGTGACGGAATGAAGTTTGTGCTTGCAGAATTAATATCTGACAACCAAACAGCATACTTACCAAATAGACAGATAAAAGATGGGATAATAATTGCACATGAACACATCAGAAATTTCAATAAACATGGCAGCAACAAAATGTGCATAAAGGTAGATCTTAAAAAAGCTTATGATTCAGTAAACAGATATTTCATTCTGCACATGATGAAAAGCATGGATTTTCCAGCCAAATGGGTAAAAATTATTCATGAAATGATATGCACCCCAAGTTTTTCATTTTCTATTGAAGGATATCATAAGGGATATTTTACTGGTAGTAATGGATTAAGACAAGGAGACCCATTATCCCCTTATCTTTTTACTTTATGCATGGAATATTTCACTTTTTTGATGGATGCAAAGGCTGCTAAAGGTAAAATAGAATCAGTTATCAAAAACAATTCCACAGTTACACATTTAATTTATGCAGATGACCTCTTAATTTTCACTAATGCAACTGCTACTGGAGCTAAAGCTATTAAAAATTGTTTCAAGAAATTACAGAGAGTTACTGGTTTGGAAATGAATAATCTCAAAACCCAAGTGTTTTTCAACAAGTTTTGCAATAATAAGGATCAAGTGCTTAACATTCTGAATATTCAAGAAGGACAATTACCTGTCAGATACCTTGGGCTACCCCTATCAGTGACATATATCAAACAATCAAACTGCAAACAACTGATTGATAGAGTGCTAAAAAAGATGCAAGGTTGGGAGTGCAAATTCCTCACAGTTACAGGAAGAATTGAACTGATAAAGGCTGTTATATATCCTATGGTCAGTTTTTGGATGCAGTGTTTTATGCTTCCTAGCTTAACTATTCAACAAATCAATCAATTATGCAAACAATTCATCTGAAAGGGTAAAAAGAGCAGTGTTCCATGGGAAACTGTTACAAGTGTTAAATCTGAAGGTGGAATGGGGTTGAAAAAACCATCTGATATAAATATCACTTTCTGCATAAAAAGAATTTGGGAGACACTTAATAATTCAACATTCAGTGCAAGGTGGTTAAATGAGAGATATGCCAACAAAGAAACACTGTGGGAATCTAATTACAATAACAATTTCTCATGCACTTGGAAAAAAATGCTATACCATAGAAGAGATGCACAAAAAATAATTGACAGAAGAATTGTGGATGGGAAATCTACAAGTTTATGGTTTACTCCATGGATAAATGGTTCAACATTATTAGAAAAATTGGGGCAAGAAACTTTATTATACTCCAGAGGACAAAATCATAAGGTAAATCATATCATATCTGGAAATACATGGAGAACTGAGAATATATCATACCTTGGAAACATAAGTGAAGATATAAGACAAGTACCCATTCTCATGACAAAGCAGAAGACTATTGGCTTTGCAAAAATAGTAAAAATGGCAACTTCTCCTTTCATAATGTATGGAACAATCTTAGAATTAAACTTCAAGAGATCAATAACCACAAAATCATATGGAACAACATATCCCTTCCTAAATTGAATGTTTGTCTTTACAGAGCCAGTTTCTACTTTCTACCAACAAAAGATAAATTAAAAAGGCAAGGAGTGACTGAAGATTCTATCTGTGTTTTATGCAATATAGAAGAGGAAACTTGCAAGCATTTATTTTTTAACTGCTCTTTCTCCAAGCATGTGTGGTGTTGGATCAGAATTATGATGGGTGACCCTACAACACACAGTAATATTGACACATCTATCTCAGACACCATTACCTACATAAGTCAAAATTTTGCAGCCAACAACATTAAGAGGGATATCATTATAGCTGCTCTTAGCTCAGCCATATGGTTCATTTGGAAGAGCAGAAACTCTAAGATCTTTAACAATGACAACGCAGACAAAATTGCAGTTTGCAAATCCATAAAAAATATGGTTCGTGACCTAATCATCAACAGATCTAAGTTCTTTTCTCACAGTATGGTTAATACCGATGACATCCTAGTTAAATGGGAAATTTTACCTTCGCGTGCAGACCTTACCTTTCCCACGATCCCTAATTTCCCAACCACAGCATCATCCTCAAGGTACATGATTGATAGAGAAGACGATGAAGCTGAGAAATCTATTATGTCCAGACGCACTAAAAGTAGCATCACCATAGGTGGAAGAGAGGAAAATTTGCCAGGCAGAGAAAACGAGCCGCCATGAGGAAAAGAGCATCGCTTATTTTTCGCAGTGTGTTTAGGGTTTGGTCGAGAATGTGTTGGGCCGCATACAATTTGAATGGTTTACTTGTACATATTGTGTTTGTATTGAATCTTCAATATCAATAAAGCTTTAGACCTTTTTTCAAAAAAAAAAACAGTAAATAAACTTAAATACTATAAATAAATTATAAATAAACAAAAAAAGCTACACTAAATAGTAATAAACTATAATTAACTGAAAAAGAATTGCTAGAAGAATAGACCGAAAATAATTCTAAAAACTGTAAATAAATTACTAAATGGTTACTCCAAGAATCGTAGTAACACTACAACTATTGAAAATTCGATTATTTTATGTTACTTAAAGAAATTTAAAATAATTACAATCACTCACCTCTGGTCCTTAGCTCTTCCCTTTAGGTTTTCACAGATCCACTTAGGGTTGTTAAATATTTTATTTAAAACGATTTCATCCTTGGAAAATTATTCCGCTTAGGGTCCTCGGAATAGGTGAACCCAATTGGAGAAAATCTTAGAATGATAAGAGGTGTTACACCTAGGGTTCTATTTATAGGGGTAGGAGAGGATCTTAGACCATTGGATTTGGCGATTGAATAGGATGCAACCACGTTATATGCTGAATAGGGCCATCGGATGTAGGAATAGAAGGACCAGATGAAGCTAAATAACGAAATTACATGTTCAAATTTTAAACGAACGAACATTTGTTCGTTCGTTAAAATAGGCAGGCGGGTCGATCGCCCTTGTGCCAGGTCGACCTGGCTTATTATTTTTTTCCGTTTCCTTAATTATTTCGTATTTCGTTCTTATTAGCTAGGATTCTATTGTTCTATATATGGAAATTTACCAGAAAATTACCACAGACACAATTGTGCAACTCCCGTGGCTTAGTTCTGATAATCTCACAAAGTTATTTTATTATTTAATTAATTAATGAATTAATTCTTATGGGTTAAAATTTTGGATTGTTACAGTTCGGCCCCGCTTTTGTTTCCGACATCGTGTTAATAAAAACATGCTTTTCTTTTTAAGCTTTATGTTGACTTGTTTGGGTTATGAGGAATGCACCCACTAATTTTTTTCATTTATGTGTGAACCATTTCTCAGTTGTCACTGAGCCAAATTACTAGCACATCCCATTTGTCTTTAGTCGGGTTCTGTCTGAATTGTAATAGCGATTTGTGTTATGCTATATCTATCACCGAGGGCTTAACGGTCAGGTTCCCCATTTCCAGGTGTCCTTTGACCATGTTTGACTTTGGGATTCGATTAAAATTTAATTAGCTAAAACGATATTAGGATATTTGTTTCAACCATGCTGGACTTCTGGTGCAAGCTATGGTTGTCCACATGGGATGGTGGTTCAGTCATCTTTCTTTGGGATGTTAGTCTTCGACCGTGCCTGACTTTGTGGATTGATAGATGTTTGTATGAAATCTCGCCTAACACCAAACGATGATCTTTTACCTCACCTTCCTCTAGGAAAGGCATCGAATTTCTTATACGAGACCTCGCCTGACTCTGGTTATTGATCTTTCATATTTCCACCATCCGGGCAAGGTGTAGGTGCTCTACCAAACTCTAGGCATGAGTTGCTGGGGCGAAGTGTCTCGTTCCACGGGTAAAGTTTAAACTCCTACACCCAAGTCATGGGATGAAGGAGTTAATAGGCATCAGTTTCTAGATGCCAGGAACGGTCTTACTTCAAGGGCCCGATCATGGACCGTAGAAGTTTGGTTAGCTCCTATCTCTGGGCATTTGCACGCCAGCATTATGTATATGCAAATTCATTCATGTTAACCATGACCCATAATTTATGGATGGATGTGGACAGAGTCATAGATCAATAAGTCATTTCATTTTGTATTTATAGGAAATGAAAATTTGTGTCTTGTTACATCAGTATTGATCAAATATATGTAAAGTTAAATTTTGAATGAAAAAGCATCGTAAGTGCTCGCCATTCCATGCGTGCGAGAGCAAAATCCCATCAACGGTTGCCAGCTTGAATGTCCCACCTCCAAGCTTATGCTAGATCACATATGAAACTTCCTAGCTTAGGCAATTATTCATTGGGCCTGGGAAGATTCATTTGAGATTGAGATCGCGTCAAAGGTTCGGCTCCTGACCTTGGTGTTGTAATATCGGGCAAGTCGTTTTCGATGCGCGGCTGCTCTTAGATCAACTCCATCACATTTCTCATCGATCATATCGACTAGCTCGAGCAGGATTTCCTCATTGATTCTTAGGTGTTAATGAGTCACTTGATGTGAAGGTACCTCAAGTTCAATTGGAATCATAGCCTCTGATCCGTAGGCTAGGGCACATGGAGTGTAGCCAGTTACGGACTTTTTGGTCGTTCTGTAAGCCTAAAGTGCTAATGGTACTTCATCAACCCACTTACCCTTAGCATTCTGTAGGTGCTTCTTAAGAATGGACTTAGTTATTTTTTTCATAGCTTCTACTTTTCCATTCGCTTGTGGATGCTTTGCCACTACAAATCTCTTCTTAAGGTAGAACTCTTTAAAATCGACACTGTCGAATTGGATTACCTTATTAGAAATAATTTTTTATGAGATCCCAAAAGTGACAAATGATGTTCTTGATTACGATGTTGATCACCTTCTTAGTAGTGATCATGGCTAATGGTTCTGCTTTGGCCCACTTTGTTAAATAGTCGACAACAACGATGGCATATTTCATGCTACCTTTGGACATTGGTAGCACATCAATGATATCGATTCCCCATACTACAAATAGCCAGAGACTGACCATCTGTATAATCTTTGTCAGTGGGGCTTAGGGATTTTGACATTCCTCTGGTATTTGTCACACCTTCTGGTGTAATCAGCTGCGTCTCGGTTGACGGTCGCCTAGAAGTATCTATAGCGAAGAATCTTCTTCGTCGGGGTTTACCCCCTAATATGGTCACTGTATGCCCCTTCATGCACTTCCGTAAAGATCTATTTAGCTTCATCCAAATTAACACACCGAAGAAAGGGGACTAAGAATCCTTTCCTATATAACACTTCTTATTTGATGACGAATCTTGAGGCTTTACAAAGGAGTTTTCATCGCTCGTTCTTTCTGTCAGGAAGGATTCCTTTCTGCAAATAGTCCTTGATTGGGGTCATCCATGACTCCTTCTCACACTCAGCCTCCAAGATCTAATTGACATCCATTTGACCGATGCTCGCAGCTGATAACACTTCCACTGGGGCCAAGCCCGTGAGTTGTGCATCTCCTGAGCTGGCAAACTTGGCCAACAAATCAGCATTTAAATTCTTCTCCCTGGAAATATGCAATATTGTGTAATACTCCATAGCGTTAAGCAACTCAAGGGATCTATTCAAATAAGGAGCCTATATCTCCCCTTTTGTTTAGAACACCACCAGTTGGGAGTCATAAAAGATGTGCAAAGTTTTGACCCCAAATCTTTCGCAACTTCAAGTCCTGCAATCAAAGCTTTATACTCGGCCTCATTGTTTGTCACGTTAAAATCAAGTTTCAAGGCGTAACAGATTTCGAGGGTCACCAATACAACACCACACCGGACCAATGCTCGTTGGATGCTCCATTAGTATACATTTTCCACTCAGCATTCCGCTTTCCACTGCTTTTCTGAATATTGTCTCGAGCGATGTTTTTGGTTATGAAGTCTTCCAACGCTTAGCCTTGGAATTCTCTTCGAGTGTAATACATGATATCATATTGGCTTTGCTTAATATTCCATTTTAACTACCTACCAAAGGTCTTAGGTCACTGCCAGACTATCTCAAAGGTCGGTTTGTCAATACTTTGATCGATTTAGCTTGGAAGAATGAGCGGAGTTTCCTCGAAGCAATAACATGCAATACACCAGCTTTTCCAGCTTTGTCTAGTTCCTCTCTACCGCAATCAATCATTTGGCAAGTAGGACACTAATATTTGGATTTGGGACTCCTAATGTATAAGTGTGACGCTCAAAGCATGCACTAAAATTTCCAAACAAATAAACAAATCCTCATCTTTCAATAGCTTTGATAAGATGTGAAGTCCCTCCAAGTGATCTACCAAAGCCTAAAAAGCATCTTGCATCCAAGCGAAGTTCCCTTTACCTTTCTTGAGGATGTCGAAGAAAGGGATGCACTTATCTGTGGCTCTTGAAATAAACTAATTCAGAGCGATAGCCTTTCTATTCAGGCTCTTAACTTCTTTTATTGACTTTGAGGCTTTGATGTTCCTCAATGCTGCTATTTTATCTAGATTAGCTTCGACTTCTTGTAAGCTCACTATAAGAACCAAGAACTTCCTTGAAACAACCCCAAACGAGCATTTAAAAGGATTGAGCTTTATTCTGTATTTCTAAAGTACACTGACATCTCCACCAAATCCTCCACCTGATTAGTCGACCATCACAATTTAACCAGCATATCATCGATGTACACTTCTATTGAATGTTCAATTTTCTCCTTAAACATAAAATTAACCTGTCTTTGGTACGTTGCTCCTACATTCTTCAAACTGAAAGGCATGATAAGATAACAATATAGTCAAAGGTCGGTTATGAAGCCGGTGTGCTTTTGGTTTGGTGCAAGCATCAAAATCTAGTTGTAGCCTGAGTAAGCATCCATGAATGATAATAGTTCGTGTCCAACAGTTGAATCTCTCAATTGATCGATCTTCGAGATTGGGAAGTTGTCCTTCGGGATGCCTTAATCAGATTGGAATACTCGATGCATGTCCTCCAGTTCTCATTGGATATCTTAACCAAAACTAGGTTAGATACCCATTTCGGCTATAGAGAATCGTGGATGAAGCCATTACCTTTTAGCTTGTCCAACTCCTCCTTCAGTGCAGTGGATCACTGCGGACCCAGGCTGTGGAATTTCTGTTTCACAGGAACACATTTAGGGTTCACATTCAATGCGTGACACGCTGTCTTCAATAATATTCCATACATTTCGGAATGTGTCTAGGCGAACACATCTAGCTTTCCTAGGGGAAAACCCGTCAGCTCTTTCATCATTCTGAAGCTGAGTTATGATCTGATCTTCAAGACCCGTGTAAGATCATCCTGACTAATTAGGATGTTGGTCGTCAACCCTGCAAGGTCTGCCCTTGCATCCTCTGGCTCCTTTCTTGGGTCCATGTCATTATAGAACCGGCTGTGCTGACCGAGCCAAGGCTTAGGTGGTGGTCACTATGCGTCTAACGACTTGATGTAGAGTGCCTTCTTGACATCTTTTCCCTTCTCACATTGCTTCACCTCTTTCAGCTCCATAACATAGCACTCACGTCCGAGTCCCTGGTCTTCCTGGACAACTCCTACTCCATTATTTGTAGGAAATTTCATCATCAAGCATGATGAGGCAATTGTTGCTCGAAAAATGGCTAGGGCCAGTCGGTCTAGAAAAGCATTATAAGCAGAGAATATACCCAACATGACGAAGGTCACAAAAGCATCTAATCATAAGCCTATTTGAATAATATGTTCACTGAACTTCCACAATCGACTAGCACTTTCCTCACAGTCATTGGCCCAGTCATGGCCGATATCACCAATGGATCTAACATAGGGGCCTCGAACCGTATCAATGTCTGTTACCATAAAAAAAGGGTAAACACCCAAGAGTAGGTTGTAGAAAACCTGTGAGATCGAGATCTAGTAGATAATAGTAAAAGTAAAAAAATAAACATCAATTTAAAAGAGAGACATAAGATTTTATAACGGTTTGATTTTATAACGGTTTGGCAATTCTTCGGCCTACGTCCACTTTATGGCTTTGTTGCTTAAAGATTTGATAGAGTTTTCTTGAGATTACAAAGGGCTTGAGAAAGAATGAGTCACAAGTACAAGGAGATGAAGAACAGACAGAACTTCCATGTAGTGATGGCATATACCAAATCCTTTCTTGATTACTCTATTGTTTTTATTTATAGGCACAGCAGTCATGTTGGATCAAAATCCCACTATTGGAGTAGTCCAGACATTGGCCAGGATTTTTGTAAAAAAATTGTAGAGCCACCAAGCTAAGGTGATAATTGGATACCAAGTTATCCTTATAACTTGGTACCGAGTTATCCCCTTAGGTGGAAACTCTGTGTATTCACCTAGACTATGTTTCTTACTTCGTTTTGATGTGCCCCTTTTTGTTTTCATAGGTCGATGACTTGTTTTGATGACCTTTCCTCCATGAGTTGGCTTGTTCAGCAGTTTACTGTAGCAAACTCTTCAATTCTTGAGGTAGGTCATTCGAGGCTTTATGAAATTGCTCGGGCTTGCATACAATAATCAGAAAATGGCTTATGCAAAGTTGGAGTTCCCAACTATGAAGCACCATAACTCGGTACTGAGTAATAGCTATAATTCGGTATCTGTAACATTCCCGGATTTTAGCCAGAATAAATTTGACAATTAAATTTGATTTTTGGAATTAGATTATGGATTAATCTGGTATTTTCCAAGAATTAATAGATATTTGTTTGTTTATTAATATAAATGAATGTAAATATGATTTTTCAATAGTATTTTTAATTGGAAATTCTGAAATAAATATTTTGAATAATAATTTAATTATGAATTTATTTGGAGATTTGAATAAACATATATATAAAGATTTTAGATAAAGGAATCAATTTAAAAATTCAATAGATTAATGATTTGTAATTCAAAAGTGAATATTATATAAATAGATTATAATTTGAAAATATGAATTTGAAATTCAAATGTTATTATATTGGAAAGTTATATTTTTAAATTAATATAATAAGAATTGTTTAAAACTAAATTTCATATTATATAGTATACTTATCTCTTGAAAATCAATGAGGTTAAATAAAGAAGTTTACATACCTTCTTTTAAATTTGTTTGCACTAAATTGTAAATATAATATGATGTTAACAAGGTTAAATAAAAAGTTTTAAAAATATACATATGTAAAATATTAAAATGAAAAGAGTTTAAAATAATAACTATAAATTAAATCAAAACAATGTTTAAAACACAATTTAAATTACATTGGACATTTGTAAGAAAAAATTTAAAAACGTGATTTGTAAAATAAAAATAAAAAAAGATTTAAATATAAAGGCTTGCACTCAAAAGTATATAACATTAAAAACAAATATACAATAAAAAGGGGTTTTGAACAAAATTTATAATTAAATTAACTAAAAGGATTTAAACATAAAATAACTTTATGTTAACAAGTGTTGAAAGACAAATATAAGAGACTAACAAATGTAAACATAGTGATACAAGTGGCAAAGAAAAGGATTTTTCATTTTTTTCTAAAATTTACAAATTCAAAGAAAAGAAACCAAAACCTGAAGCATGTGCAAATTCATCTCAGCAAGTTTCAACCTGCTTCAGAAATCAAAAATAAAAAAAATGGAAACCAGAATGAAAACAGAAGCTATGGAGCAGATCCAAAATAAAACGGTGCAAAAGCAAATTAAAAATCTGAAGCACTTCAGATCTGAAACTAATCAAGTTCAAGCTTGAAGTTTGAATCAGAAGGATAACTCAAATAAATGGATTCAGAAATTCAAAGCAAACCGTCAACCTGAAAACAATCTGCAGAGGAAAAAAAACAACTCAGGGAAAATTTAGCACTCACAAGTGAAAATTTTAAATTTAAATTTTGAAGCAATTAAAACATAATTAACTTTAATATTCTTTACCTGAGGGAAATATGATCAAAAACAGTTTAAAAAGGGGATTGCATGTTCCAGTTTTCAAAACTGCAAAGTCCAGGCTCTGGTTTTCTTCAAGGAATGGTGAGCAAATTTCTACCCTAAATATTTTAGTCTGATTTATAACCTGATATTTGTGATTGATATTTGGCGTGGAATGATTAAATAAATGTGGATATGCTTGTATTTGTGTATATAAACATGTTTGAAAGTATGAATGTCTGGAGATGTTTAAAAACATGTCTCTGTTATGACAGGCTCCAATTTTCTTAAAGAAAATCTAAATTCTCATTATTCAATCAATAATAGGATAGGATCTTTGAAGGTGAAAGGTGCATAAGGGTGTAACACTGTTTTTAAAAATAATTTCAAGTGAAAACAATTAGCAAATATTATGAAATAAAAGATATTATAGTGATGAACTAAAATGGGTCAGAAAATCAAGTGACATAATTTCACATTTTGATTTTATAACTTGGTTACTAATTGAAAATGATGAATTTTGATGGTAAAATTTTGATTTTTAAGATAGGAATTATCGAGAATTTTCAAGTTGATAGGAAAATTTAATTTCGTCAAATCTCGGCGATCAACGATGAAATTAATGGCGTGCTTGAGGCTGAAGGTAGCCTGGGTGGTGGAGATCACTAGAAAAATTGCAATGCAATTTATTAGGGGTTGTGGTGGCAGTAATTGATCGGGGTAGGGTTAGAAACACACATTTACTCTTGGTAGGAAATTGTACTGGTGGATCGTCATTTGTCGATCGGAGTCGATCGCATTAGGGCCAATCGAAGCATCAGATGTCGGCAAGGCTTTGGCCATGATCACGTGACTTTTGATGGTCAGAGGGGAGAGAACGAGGCGATCTTGATGGCTCAGCTTTGTTCCAGTATTTGGTCGTGTGGGGATATTTCGAGTTCACTGTCGTTCGAAGTTTCTAGGTGATCTGGTGGCTTGGGAAAGTTGCCGCCGACTCGTCGGTCATCACAGCAGTGATCGGAGTTCGCCAGAACTCTGGTGCATATGCACGGCGATATGGTTGTGTCAGTGAAGATGGAATTGGGAAGAGGAGTGTGTGACTCGAAGAAGAGCTCGGGAAGAAGCAAGGGTAGATCAGGCTTCAACTCGAAGTGGATTTTGTGGCGAGAGTAAAATACTTAGAATTTTTTTTTTAGATTGAAATATTGGGGCACTCGGGTAAAAATTTAGGAAAACTCGAAGTAGAGCTCGAGTTCGTAGGGGTTTAGCTCGGGGAAACACTCGGGTTGCCTGGGGATTTTTATATTTCCAGCTTTAAGCTTTAATGAATTTGTTAAAGGAATTTCTGAAATTATTCTTTTTGATAAATGATGATTTATTTATTAAATAGAAGGTATAAAATTAAGGTTTTTTAAATAAAGGATTTTTTTTAAAAAACAATTAAGTTTTAAACTTATATTTTTAATAAGTTATTTTAAATGTAACTGAATAAGTGATTTGGAAACAGAAATCAAATGTCTTAAATTTTTAACTTAAAAATAAGTTAGTTTATATCGTTAATGATAATCAAGTAATTAATGATTAGTATTAAGATTAATTTATTAATAATTAAGAATAATTATTATAAATGATGTTTTAAAAATGGTTGAGTAACTTTCGAAGTTAAGTTAACATATTCGTTAAAAAGGAAATTTATTATTTGAGGTGAATTACTTAATGAAAGTAATTAAAGTAATCAAAGTAATTGATTAATAATTCAAGCTAATTAATCAGGAGAATAATGAATGATTAAATAAAAATTAATAATTACTTAGCGAAAGAGATTAAGGGTAGATAATTAAAAGCTAAAGATTGATTAATCAAATATTAGGGGTTAATTACTTTGAAGTATAATTAATTTATATGGTTAATCCATTAGGGTGATTTAAATTAAGAATAACCAATTAAGGATAATTAATTGGAATTAAGATTCAATTAATTACAATCAAGGGTTAATTAATTAAGTAATTAATTAGAGAGATGATTAATTAATGGAGGTAGTTAGGACTTAATCAATTGTAGTTAATAATAATTAATCATTGATTAAAGATTACTAATGAAAGTAATTATGTGGGTAATAAATTTTAAAACCACACGTTTTATTCACCTTAATCAAAGAAGTTGATTGTTATTAAATGGTGTATGATGGATTGATATATTTGATATGTAATTGAAATGCTATATGAATTGCTTTATGCCAAATTGTAATATTTGTGATTGTTTCTGTGTAGATATGAAAACCCCTTGGCCGTAAAACGGCATTTGAAATTTCGATGCGACAGGGAGTCGGATTCCAGTTGGTTATCCGAAAC
This sequence comes from Allium cepa, assembly GCA_030765085.1. Classification (NCBI taxonomy): domain Eukaryota; kingdom Viridiplantae; phylum Streptophyta; class Magnoliopsida; order Asparagales; family Amaryllidaceae; genus Allium; species Allium cepa. Next base: position 669,768,619 of record CM060943.1, on the reverse strand, counting down.
CCACATCGAAAGAAACGATGAATCTTTGTTATTGATAAATTTACTTTATCTATAAATCTGTGAATGAAGATAAGCGTTATAGTTTATACCGCTCATCGATATTTATGCGTTTTAATCTGTGATGTGATGATTGTTGTTGCACTATTGTGTAAAACCCTTGGACTACACTTATACACACACAAGTATGGATTGCACGAGGAAATCGGTTAAGTCAAAGATTTTTAAAATAGTTTTGAATTTGAATTTTAAATTCAAATGGTTTTGGAAATGAATTGGGTTTAAAGTGAAAAACTTTTGAAAAAGTGTTTTAAAAATGAAAGTTATTTTGAATAACTTAATTAAGATTTGAAATTTGAATAGTATGATTTAAATTGGAATTCAATATCTGAAATTGAATTCTATATTTGGTATTTATGACGTAAAAAGGTTATACAAACTATAAATGTGTTTTTAAACCCTTTTAAAGGTATGGTTTTGAGAATTTAAATTTAATCCAAGTTTATATTTGAAAGGCCTTAACTCGTGTAAATAAAAATTGCATTTTCCGAAACGGAAACAAGTGATTTCAAATAATTATAGCTTTTATATAAGGAAAGAATTTCCAAAAATATGATGAAAAGATTTCAAATTTGGAAATTGAATGGTTTTGAAAGCTACGAAATGAGTCTTTAATTTAAAGACCGGATGAGTTAATCCAACTTGAAAATGGAATTGTTGTGAAAGGTTATAAATGAATCTTTGTCAAAGATTGGTGAACCTTGTTTTAAATTAAAAAGGGTTTTAAAAGTGAATCTTTTGTTTAAAAGATTAAAGTGTGGAAATTGTTTAAACCATTGAAAGGTTTCTGGAAGCAAATCTTTTTGGTTTAAAAGATTTGTAAATGGTGATTCGTTTAAACCGTTTGAAAGAAAAGTTTTGGATTTTAAGTTGTGACTTAACTTAAATCACATTATCCATATGTTTTTAAAATATTGCGCTCATTATTCGGTTTAGCCGGGAGAGGACCTTGTGTCATATAACCCATTTCGAATAATGATATGACGATATGGATAGCATTTGAAGACCGGTGGTGAAAACCGGATACTTTCAAAAGCGAAAGTATGACCTGTCGAATGTCTCTACACCGAATGGCCTCGGTATAGAGATTTGAGCACCCATTGTGATGGGGAATCCGTACGTGATTAGAAATTATCCGGAATGCAAGGGCTTCTTCGGAAGTTCCTTCGGTTCTGTTCGAACCCGGAACAGACTTGTATGGATGTGTGTCTGACATTACACTTTGAGATGTAAAACTGGTTTCTATCAAATACATTTCTGTTTGGTGGCGGAGATTTATTCTCTTAGCTTAACACCCTCCTCTGAGACGTACGAGCTCAGAGGTTATGTAGTTGATGGTTACTAGTGATACATTCCCAATTTGGTAACGTGGCATACGAAGTGCTGCTGATCATTTGTTGATCAAAGCATGGTTTTCGTGTAAAGCGTAGCTTTGTGGACGAGACTTCGTCGAACCTCACAATCCGGAATGGTCGAAACAGGAAGAATGCGGCAAGGTTATTCGGGGGTAGCGCCCCTGAGGGTATGTTCATTTCCTTCTGGATAGAGGTGGTATCATGGTATGAAGCCCAGATACTTAACCTATGTGGTAGCTGCAAATTTATTACTTTATGGTTGTTGGTGAATCCCGGGATAAAGGTTGGTTACGACCGGGGGCTGACATACTCATGTCAGTAGTTACCTAGTTACAGAGGTAACCCGGCCTTGTGTTGGTAGAGATCCGGTTAGGTTCTCGGGGCGTCCCTCCAAGGGCGTACCCATGTGGCAATGGAAAGTTCCTTGGCCTGACCATTTGTTGGAAATCCAATCACCAATACGCGCCTTGTACGGTTTTAGTTGTAGAACCTGCTATCTAACATGGTAGCTCTAGTAGGCATACTATAATGGTACGTATGTTGGCTAAAATTAATATTATACTTTCAAAATATTTTCCACTATGCACTAATAATAATATCAAATGGTTTTCGCGTATCAAGCATATTTAACTATCATAAGGAGAAATCTCCTCCAAGTCTGCGTTTGCATTGTGCGTGTGGCGGGAGGTCTTATGGTAGTTTCATTTTCTAAAAGCATTGCGGATTTCAAAATTTAAATTCTTTGTTTGTTTTAAAAGATGAAACTGTTTTTGTTGCTCACACCAGTCTCATGACTGACCTAGAGTTTATTGTTCCTTCCCTAAACTCTGGGTGCCCACAATTTCCCACACGGGCAGTCTAGAGTTGGGTTTTTTCAGATTGTAGATATCGATTCAGTAGCTTTTAGCTTTCCCTTTGGTATTCTTTGGAGATCCTAGGTATTGGAGTCTTTGGATTCACGGACGAGACTTGCTTAGCTTGGTGAAGCATGATGGGGGTTCAAGCTATCATGGGGATTGCTGATATTGGTGTTTCTTCTGGAGTTTCAAGTTTTGTTTGTTTCCGCTGCTAGTTCATTTGTTATTCCGTTGTAGCATTGTTATCTTGTATCACTGTTATTGATTCATATTATATCATTGTTGTATCATTCTAGATGTTGTATCATTGATTGTATATGATATTCATTTCATTTTCTTCCGCTGTGTTGTCATACTTAATTGTGTTATAAGCTCCGGCACGATTTGAATTTCAATGATTGAATTTGCGGCATTCAAGTACAAGTGGAGTACGGATGTCAATTTTCGAATGCTGGAATTTGGACCGTGACAGTGTCGAATTATAGACAGCTCCATATACAACTTTTCCTGACTTATTTCCATAACCCATATAAGCCTGCTTCTAGGTTTCAATTTGTTTCACCTTCGTTTCGACACTCAAACTTATGTTAATTTCCACTTTGATAAAAACCTAACTAAAATTTTCCCTCTAGAGTATGCTTTCATTAAATACAATGTGTGCTCCAGAACTAGGTACGTTCAAGATTACTAATTCGTGAATTTGAGTTGGTCATTCGGATTCTGTCTCGAGACGTTGCTTTATTTGGCTAATTTTTTATTAGCTATCGGTTCTCATTTCGATCTGAATTTCAATTCCCAGCATTGACGATGTAATCTTGGTTCTAGATCCCGTGTAGTGTTAAGTCAGTGTGTAAGATATCTATGCTGATTTGGAGCTGACTCGGGTGAGAATCGGTGACTCGATACCAAGTTATCCCCATAACCCAATAGCGAGTTATGGACTTAGTGAAATTTTGAGAAAATTTTTGCTCTACTTAATCTATTTTTCCAAGCCCTTCTTTCCACTTACTTTTGTACACAATCATCCATCCCGAGTCTTCATTACTTCCAACCGACTTAACCTTCATCGAGTCAACCTCTTCAACGTGCTCCGTCCATCTTCCAACGCCACTGCTTGCTCCCACTGCTGCCTGAAGCTAGCGCCACCGCCTTACCAAGCCACCGCCACCGAAGTCGCCTCTCCAAAACTCGAACCCAAGATTAATTGAAATCCTAGGCCTCAACTCGAACTGAAGGTTGACTTTGGTGAATTCGATCCTGGGCATGGATGATGACGAATGGAAGCTTAGGTTATCGCAGGCTGGGCGAAGGTGGTTGGTTTTCTTTTATACTGGATTGATGGTGAACTTAGGGCTTGACCTCGACCAAGTATGCATGAATTATGGAGATAAGTTGCACTCTGCATCTTCAACTACCTTTTACATGGAATTGACTGAGCCTCGTTCGCCGAATGGACTCCAATACGACGACTTGCATCGAAACTCGAACATTGATTCCATCACATCGCCTTTCTATATCTACACTTCTAGTGATCCTAATAAGAAAATATTTTCGCATCGCTTTGGATAGCGGATCTATTATTGATCGTTCAATCAATAACGGGTAAGCATTGATAGATAAACTCAAAGTGTGATATAGATATTTTTTTGGCCCGAGTGAGCTAGGATGGTCCATTCATTATGTACGAGACTTTTGACCCACTTAGCATCGATAACACACTGCACATGTCTCGGTTAATGCTTGGAATCAATTAGTTGGTACACATCGACTTACCTTGGATCTCATACGTTAATCATACGGAAACATAAAACATACCTGACCATGATCAATGTGTTTTATTGTCTATATTAATACAACGGTCATCCCACCGCAAGTTCGATGAAGGAGCGTCCACACTTTCAAAAGCTAAATTATCGACCTCCCCAATTTCTCCAACCATTTCTACAGGGTCAAGTCAATTTACATCCTTTGAATTCTATGGTCGTGGTTCCTACTAGGCCTATGGTCAATAAGTTATATTGTATTTAATAACACGTCGGTCATCCCACCGCAAGTTTGATGAAGGAGCGTCCACACTTTCAAAAGCTAAATCATCGACCGCCTCAATTTCTCTATCCATTTCTGTAGGGTCAAGTCAATCTGCATCCTTTGAATTCTATGGCCGTTGGTTCCTGCCAGGCCTACGCTTAATCAGTTGCCTCCTGGGATGAGAATCCTGACTGATCCTCTAGAACAAGTGCCATTAATTTATCGGCAAGATCACTTAGAAATATATGCATGTAGCATGGCATTTTAGAGAACGATGTTAGAATGCCTACTTTAGTTGAGTTGGCACAAGTCATATATGTACTGAGTGGTGTTATGCCACCGTTTAATTGATTCTTGATGGTGATGCTTCAAGAACTAGGACTTGCGACATTTCAAGTTCATCCCAATGGTTATGCACTCTGGAGTTCATTGTATATCCTATTCATGATCAGGCTTAGGCGACCTCCAAGGATTAATGAGCTAACATTCCTCCTACAGTTTAAGAGGAGGCAAGATAACCCTTCCTTCATAATTATATAAGCCTAAAGGGGATGCAAGCTAATAGGAGATTTTCACAACAAATGCTCAGCTTTCAAAAATGAATATTTCTTCGTTCGGTGTCCAGAGGGCTTCAATCGTCTCTAGATATTCGGAAGTAAGCCTCCATTCCTTGGCTCCTACCCGACTAGGATGTTTAACATCTCTAACTTTCTGTACATTTCATTATAGCCACCCCGACGCGGGAATGCTATAACAAACTCAAGGCAATGCTTGAAATCTTGAAGGCTGTGAGAGCTTCTAAACGCTTAGTTAAGCTCCTTCTAACAAATGAGAACCTTCCAAAGTTTGGCTTACTATGACCTGAAAGATTTGTTTTAGCTGAAGAGCCTTCAACTTCGAGTGGCTTTAGGATGTAAACTCATTCTTCTGCCTCTACTCGTAACTCCGACTAGGATGCTTGGGGGAATATAGTCGATCCATCGGGTGATATTCAACCCGATGAAGTTCCTGAAGCCGACATAGATTTACCTTTCAGAGGAGACATTCTGAGGGACAGGGATGAGATGCATAGGATGTCCACAATCCCGGATGAAGATGAGCTAATCTAATATAGAGAAGGGAAATGACTTATGGTTGAGGAGGAACAAGAGGCTACAGATGACGACAATGGTGATAGTGATTTTCATGTCACTGAGGAAGGAGATGAGTCCTATGGCGAATCATCGGAGATGAGCCCTAATCTTCCTTTCCTACCTTCTATAAAATTGTTAGCTACTAAGGAGTTAAGTCTCGAGCTTCCCATTTCTACTCAAGAATAGCTAACTACCAAAATTTCCCAGCCAATTGGGACTAAGCTGCTACAACCCCAGTTGGAGATACGTCGCATTTGGATTTTCTAAGATACGTCTCCATTAACATGAATGAATTAAGGGATTTCTCAATTAGTGAGATAAAAGGCAAGATTGGCTCTGATATCAACTTATCATCGATTTCTTTCGTAATCGAAGGTGGAGAAACTCCAACTCTGAAACCATGCTGATACGGTCGGTAGAGTATAAAAGGGGTCATTAACACTAAACTCTCCACTTTACGATCACAGACATGGATTTATGCATTAAGTTAAGTTTTCAAAGATCGGGTGTAAATCATATTCTTGTTTTCCTTCCATGTTCCATGAGCCGTAGATTATTCCATCAGCTGCATAAACACTTCAATTCTTACAGGGATCAGACTCTGGGTCCAGCTCGACGTTTTTGTCATGAAATTGAAGAGGAGAGAAAGAAGAGGAAGGATAGAGAAGCTAACAATGAAGCTTGCTATTTGGAGAGATACCATGAGATGAGGGAGAAAAGAAGAAGGGATGGCGAAAGTGATGCCCCGGCAATACTCACAAGTGCCACAAGGATTCTCATGATCGTCGTGTGACTACATCATCTATCGTCCCTCCCCACTTCGAAGTTTAGACTATTGCAATGCAGGAAATTTTGTTCTCTCGAGCCATAACTGTTACTTATGCTCCTACTTCTTCTAAACGCGATGAGAAGTATGAACTTCCACTGGGTCCTTCTCAACTTCAGGTCAGTTTCCCACATCTGTTTTTATGCAGGTTCAAATTTGTTCAGACAATAAATTCCATGAATAAGGCTACTTCTCTTCGAAATCTCAAGGCAGTCTGTGAGGACTTGGAAGCTGAGTTTAAATGGCAGCACCTCGTACGACTTTCTCTAACATGAACTGAATCAACTACCAACAAATTTTCTCATTTGAGGTAGAAAGAGATGATACGATAAAAGGATCAAGGATTGTAATGATGAGATAACTCAGCTGAAGCTTGATAATGATGCTGCCCTAAAGGGAAAGGCTGTCAGTGACAGATTACTGACGGAAGCGAGTCAAACTCATGATAGAGCACTTCTCTTGATTAAGGAACAACTTAAAAGAGGCCCATGTGGAGTAGCAAATCACTACTGGAGAGAATACTTTCAAGGCCCGAACTAAACCATCGTTGAACGAGCCATGACCATTGTTGAACAGGTCACCGAACTCACTTGACTTCGCGAGGAGAATATAAAGCTGGCCAAAGCGGCAGAAAAGGCTGAATGTAATAAGCTAGCGATAAAAATTAACAACTTAGTCATAAGGTCAGAGTTTTTAGACCTTCAGAGGGAGCAAGATGAGGTGGTGAGTCAAATGGATACCACCACGCTGCACTTTTACACTTGCTCCATAATGAATAAGGGCAGCTTGAGGTGGCTAGGAGATAACTACCCTGGACTCTTGCTGTCATTTGGGAAGAAGTATTGGTCAAGTCAGAACGGGTCGGAGATATGCACGTTGAAGAGGAACTCGTGGCTACTAATCTTAGTTCTGAAGATATTGACTTTCTAGCGAGAGAAATTCTGAAAAAGGAGAAGGACAAGGCTGCTACTGAGGCCACTCCTAAGGCTCTTGCTAGTCTAAGTTCTTCGGTTCAGGGCAAGACATCTACTTCTAAATCCCAAGAGCTAACAACGACTATACCTATATCTATAAGGGTTGGCTCTACAACTACCTACACTCTCCTGGCATCTAAAGCCCTATGCAAGCCGTAAATTCCTACGATCATCGACTGGTCTATCAAAATGGAAACTGTTGAAGAGGGTTTTGAAGTTGAAGTTCATAGTCAAAATCGTGGTTTAGGTATTTCCCTCATTTCTCCAGTACATTAAAAGCTCCAGTCACTCCAGAGTCATTTACTAAACTATACGGCTGCATTTCCAACTTGTAGGTCAATCATCTCTTCCGCCTCCTCCTCCAGCTACACAAGGCTTGAGAGTCAATGTCATCTTTATCGCTTTCACTACTGTCTCTGCGGTGACTTCGATATATCCTATCTCAATCTCTAGGCACGGGCCCAACTTTAAGCAGATGGTAGCATTGCAATACCTAGAAGATGTCTCCGTGTCTTATGAAGAAGAAGTGATGGTGATGGCAAGTCAAACCCAACTTATAAGGAGACAAAGGAAAGGATACTTGAGAAGGAAAAGAAGGGGCAGCGGGTGAAGAAGGAGAAGGAGGAAGCAAAGTGTAAGACTATGAATACAATCAAGCTTCAGTGGTTAAAGGAAGGAGACACTGCTACAAGAGGTTCTGAGGGGTCTGGCCCTACAATGGAAGGAGAGTCTACATCCCTGGAGGGTGTCATTGCCCTTGGCAAAGAAAGCAAGAGGAAGAAAATTCCAATTTATATGGGCAAGGATGGTAAAGGTGGCAACCGGGGAAAGAAATGATGATGTAACCGAGCTTTAGTGAGGTGGAGCATTTCTGGTGTTTGTATGTTTTTTGAGTCAAACGGGTCTATACAGGTATAGAGTCCTTAATTTCTGGTTTGTTTGGATTTTTGTCATGTGATGTCTGAAACAAGATAGTGTTATGCGGGAACGGCCCTCGCAGTTTGTTGAGTCTGTACGTAAAATGATATTAGTAATGAAAGATTATCATTTCTATTGTAGTCTATCATGTGCATTTTTCCTACATTTTTATGTATTGTGCTTGTTTATAAATAAATATCTATGCACATAATATGATTGCGTGTATTGCAATTTCTATATCATATATTTCTATTCTATGTTATATCTTTATTTACCGCAACTCTGTGCATGTAAGTGGTATTTCTATAGTTATATAACATATTATATTACCTAGCTCTATAATGATTTTCCAAAGTACTCCATTCGATGTAACAGAACTGTGGTGTATCTTGATTTAGCCTGTCCCGATCATGTGTTGGTGTATGTATGCCCCCTACTCCATGGGGCTAGTTACTCCGAACTCAGGGTTCATGCAACTGGTTATAGACCGGTTGTTCTAGGCAACTCGTTTGGTTGCCCCCAGTCTAGGTGCGGAGTAGGCTCTTGTCTCTAGGAACCCATGGCTTTGATATTCGATTCAAGCATTTCATTCCTTGACTGTTATCGGATTCTTCCACTTTCAGTGTTGACATCCTATATGCATATCAATTTCTATCTCCATACACTTTCAAATAGATCGAGTACTTGGACTTTCCTCTAATGTTGTCGTCAATTTGGCGATTTTAACTTTTATGATATTATTGGAGCAATGCCGACTTCCACCAATCCTATGATAGGAAACTTTTATGATGTTGCCGGAGCAATGTCCTTACTAGAAATTTTGGATGAGCTCTCAATGTTGCTGGGGCAACATCGATTACTAGAGAATAAAAGGATTTCCCAATGTTGCAGGGGCAACACTAGTACTTATGAAATTTCAAACTGATTTTCCCATCAATCCGACTTTTCGAGGCTTTATAATCCTCAACCACAGATTGGGAAGTGTTTTCTCGATCATATGGAACGTGTGTTGCTTGCAAGAACACAGTTCCAGAAGCGATGTGCAACTTATTGGTGGCGCACAAGGAGTTTTGTGCACTTGGATGCGGTTCCATTGGTCCAAGCAATGGCGTGCGGTTTATTGGTGGCGCACAAGGAGTATTGTGTACTTGAACGTAGTTCTATCGGTTTAGGCAGCGTTGTGCAGCTTATTGGTGGTGCACAAGGAGATGGGACTTCCCAGCATTTCCAGGGAAATATCAATACTTGGGAAGATAGAAAGTTTTTCGATATTGTCGAAGCTACATCGAGGCTTTTGAGAAATAGAGAGTTTCCTGATGTTGTCGAAGCAATACCGAGACTTTAGGAAATACTGAGTTCTCGATATTACTGAAGCAACATCGAGGCTTTTTAGATTGTGGGCCTTCCCAATGTTGCCAGAGCAATGTTAGTTCTTAGAAAGCATGGATTAATTTTCCATGTCGATTCAGTGTTTTGAATCATTTTCTCCATCGACTCGACGGTTCAGTCTATAAGAACGTGGTTCCATTGGTTCAAGAAGTAAGATATGTTATTAATAAAAGGAAAGGCAAGTCCTACCTATTTATAATTCCCCTATTGTCCCTAGATAGATTATTCGCAAAAATAGGAAAAACGTAGATGAATATTAGTTAAAGTAGTGCTACAGCGAGTCACTGTTCCAAGAACAGGGAATCGAAATTCCATCAACCATCGTTAACTTGAATGTTCTGTCTCCAAGTTTCTGGTCGATCATGTAGGGTCCTTCCTAATTTGGGCCAAGTGCTCCCATACACGGGAAGGTCCATTTCAGGACGAGATCTCCCATTTTGATGGTATGATTTCAAGCCTTGGTGTTGAAGTGTCGTACCACTCTTTTTTGGTGAGCGGTAGTCCTAAGCTCAGCTTCCTCCCTCTTCTCATCAATCTGGTCGAGTGATTTGAGCATTAGTTGCTCGTTTTCTCTTTGATTAAAATTCCTTTTGCGATGAGAGGTGACTCCCATTTTCATTGGTATCATAGCTTTTGAATCATAAGCTAAAGCGAAGTAAGGGTGTCCAGTTGCAGATTTGTGTCACTCTGTAAGCCCATAGTGTATGCGGAAGCTCATCAGCCCAATTTTCTTATGCTTTTGTCAACTTCTTATTTATGGTATTTGAGGATTTCGTTCACTGCCTCCACTTGCCCGTTTGTCGACAGATGTGCTACGTAGAAAAGCTTTTCTCAATCTTGTAACACTTGTAAAAGTCCTTGAACTCAGCACTCTCGAACTGAGTTCCATTATCTGTGATAATTTTCTATGGCACCCTAAACCTGCAAACAATATTTTTGGTTAAAGGTGAATCACTTTTTAGTACTAATCATGGCAAGTGGTTCTGATTCGACCCATTTTGTAAAGGAATCAACTGCTACTGTGGCATATTTAGCTCCTCCTTTTCTATTTATAAAATGCCGATTAGATCAATCACCCAGATTGCAAATGAACATGGGCTGACCATATGTGTAAGTTCGGTAAATGGTTTTCATGGAATCTTTGAAAATCTATGGGATCCATCACATCGTCTAGAATTATTTGTTGCGCCATGGTTTATTATGCGCTAGAAGTATCCATAGCAGGGAGCATTTTTGGCCAATGTTTGCATCCTGATGTGGTCACAATAACCGCCTTCATGAATCTCTATGTCGATAGGGATAAGAATCCTTAACTTTGCTAGTGCTGATCGTTCCTCCTCTACACTTTTCTTCCTATGATCCATAGTCTCATCGAGGCGACTACGGTCAACCAAGAGTCATTATGTAATTGCTATGCGTGTGATCATGAATGTGGAGAGTCTTCCCCACATTCTTCCTTTCTCACGTCGTTTGGCTTTGCACAATTCGATGACGTAACATTCTCTTGTCGTGCTTTGGTCTCCTCTTACTACTCCAATCCCATTCTCCATTGGAAATTTCATTATAAGGCACCATGGAGCCAAAGCTATTCTGAAATTACCAAGGGCCAGTCAACCCAAGGAAGCGTTGTAAGCTGAGAATTCGTCTAAATAAGAACACCCTCCCTTTTGCTTTTCCAAATTCTATGGGTAAGTCAATCATCCTGACTGGCTATTTTGGTTCATTTGCTAATCCTTGAATCTTTATCTACAAGTGGTCATATCCTTATACTGATCTTTATCTTATCAAACGTTTGTTGAAAATGGATGTTAACGGAACTTCCACTGTTAACTAACACTATACGCACAACTGCCAGCCCAATTCCAACTGTTACCACCATTGGGTCGAGAGCTAGTGCCTCTATACCTTCAGTATCGCGATTTTGGAATAGGATACCATCAGTTATCAACTTCAGCTATTTAGCAGAGGTTTCTTTTTCCATGGCATAACAAGTTTCCTTTGGAGCATGCTTTAAAGAACTAGCATATCCTCCATCTCGCCCTTACTCTTCTACACTGGGTAAGGTCCTCCAATAGTGGTACTTATGACGAGTCTTCGATGAGTCCGATGAGGCCCTTCTTCGTTGGGTCCGGATTAATTTCCTAGATTGCTTGGAACTTGGGATCTAGCAGGTTGGTCAGAATTTTTTGATTTCTTCATGTACTGTTGGAGCCAGATGCTCTTATCAATTCTTCAATTAAGTCCTTCAAATGTCGACACTCATTAGTGTTATGCCCGTGAGTCTCATGAAAGCGATAGAACTTCCCCAATTTCTTTTGTTGTTCAAACGCTTCCTACTTAGGTGGTTTTTATATCGCTCGATTCCCTAAGTGGCAAGGTAGATGTTTTCCAAGCTATCGTTTAATGGTATATAATACTCGAGTCTAGGATTCCTTACATGTTTCCCATTCCCATTGTGCCTACCAAAGTTCTGATTCCTCTTTTTCTGATTCAAATTCTTTACTGTGTTTCCTATTGTAACTCCTGAACTGTTCCTTCCTTCTTAACTATGACATTGCTCTAAACTACTTCCTTTGGTTGCTCACTGACAGTTTTACCTTTGACTACACTTGCCTCTTCCAGTCTTAGAAACTGATTTTCCTTTAAGTGGGATTTCTCCATGATATTGGGTTGTTTTATTTTAAAACATCTACAAAAATCTGTATTTGGGTGAATGACTCGGATCAAAGCCATGGAAATCATATCCTCCTTTGGATTGCTTACCTCTTTAACTATGATGATAAACCATTTCATTAGATATTTCAACGACTCATTTGTTATTAGAAAAAGCTGGATAAGGACATCACATCTTTTGGTCGTGTAGTATGGAGTCAAAACTGCTTTAGAATTTTTTTTTTGCTAATTCATCAAAATTGGAAATAGACCTTGGTGAAACTCTTGTAAACCACATTGAAGCAACTCCTTCCAAGAAGATAGGGAAACATCTACAGTGGATTGCATCCATCGCCCAAATCCATATGCTACTCATATTTGAACAAGTGTTGCTTAGAGTCCTTCGTTCTGTTATATGTCGGCATAGTCGACATAGTGAACTTTTAGGATATTCTTCTCTTAGAACGTTTTCGATAAATGGGGTTCGACTTGGCGTAGAACCCCAGCCGTCATCCTTTCTACCCTGTCTCTCCTCTATCAACCATTCGACAATGTCAGTGATGTACTCCTCACTAGCATAGTAGTCGACATGTCTACTGTCAAGGGCAATGTCGAGTGTTTGACTCCGCATATGGTCTCGGTTTTCCAACTAAAGTCTAGGTTCTCCATTCTCTAGGAGAACCACTCCTGTAGAGTCCCATTGGTACCGGGGCAGTTTGAACTTCATTTCCTACATTTTACCTATTTACATTAGCATTCAATTCCAATCCACCTCCATCAAGTTTCATGTCCTTTGATTCAGAGACAAGCATTGCAATATTCTCATGGGGAGCATTCACTCCTAAATTTGGGTTTGCAGCAGGCTATTTTCCAATGGGAGGAGTACTTCCATTGCCTTCTATTGTGATTCCTATAGCTCCACTAATGACCTCCTTTTGCTTTTGTTTAAAGTTCCTCCTATTTAGGCCCAAAACAGAGGAATTTTCTTGTTCCATAGCAGCTACAGTTTCTTGTCTAGCTCCCGGGGCACCTTGTAGCTGCATCGCTAGTAAAGCATCGATCTTATACATGAGAGACTTTTGGTTACTGACCATTTTTTGGTTATGTTCATTAACCATCTGGTTAAGCTCCCCTTTGGTTACAACTTTCCACTGAGTGGAGAGTCCTGCTCCTAGATTTCAGTATTAACCACCGTTCGGTGATTGTTAGTGTTGTTAATATCAATTTGTTGGGCATTTTCTTCATCACCACTAATTTTTGCTCCTATGGATCTTCCAAAACCAGTTCATTATTTTCTAGGTTCCACTGATCTCCAACAGAAAGCCTAAAAATCCTCAAAGCAAATTCCTTGGATCTAATTGTTGGATCTCTTCTAATCCAACATAGCAAGCTAGATCTAAGCCTGGATTCAGATTTTCTCAATGAAAGGACCAAAATGTTGACGCCATAAATGGATCAACACCTAAGAATAGGTTATAGAAAACCTATGAGACCTGGATCTAGCAGATAATAGTAAAAGTAAATAAAAATAAACAGCAATAAGAAAGAAAGGCATGAGATTTTATTGTGGTTTGGCAATCTTTAGACTACGTCCACTTTATAGCTTTGTTGCTTATAGATTTGATAGAGTTTTTTTGTATATAGGGTTTGAGAAAGAATAAGTCATATGTGTAGGATCTAGATTAACCCTAGAGGGGGGTGAATAGGGTTATAGCAAATTTACTCGAATTAAACACAGAAATAAACTGCAGAAATAAATATGCTAAAAAGTAAATCACACACAAAATTTACCCAGCTTCGGCAACCCCTGCCTACTGCTGCATTCCCAGATTTCTATTAGAATTAAACAGTATCACGCTTACAAACACTCTACTAGACTCGCAGACCCTTTTGCTCCCGCTCACAAACACTCTACTAGACTCGCAAACATTTGCTCCCGCTCACAAACACTCTACTAGACTCGCACACCCTGCTCCCGCCTATAGAGTTTCGTTTACTCGCAAACTCTGCTACCGCCAATAGAGTTTTGCTTACTCGCAAACTCTGCTCCCGTCTATAGAGCTTTGCAAACTCGCACACCCTGCTCACTGAACTAATTCTAACTAGACAATCTGACACTACCTAAACCCTAGGTGGTATTTACCAAGATTTGATTTGAAAAAACAACAATTAAAAGACAAATAAACTTAAATAACCCTAAATTAAAAATAAAACCTAATTGAAAACTTAAACCCTCTTTTATTATTCTTTAACAAGGCCGGCCCCCTTTTTTTACTTCAATCCAGCCCGATCCTTTTATCTCGAGAAAAATGGCCGCTTTGTTATTCTTCGTTCGTTCCTCTTTGAGATGGCGGCTTGTTCTTCTCTGCAACTAAATTAGGGCTTCGGCTCTTTTGCTCCTTGCTTCCAAAATTAGGGTCGTGCACTTGGTCTCTTCACTTGTGTCACTTAACTAGTTCTGGGTACATTGCATATATCACTTGCTTTTGGCTTGGAGTTGCATCAATATACATATGCCACTGTTTGTTATCTGGTAGCGCTTGAGGCTCTTGGCACTGCTGTTATCTTTGGTGTATGGTCAGTGATGCACTTGGTTATTCGTCCCCTGTTTGATCATTGAAGTGTCTGACCATTTGTATAAATACATTCATGTATGTGTACGTCTGCACTCATCTATATATGCATTTTGATTTTCATTTTATAATCTGTAGCATGGCACTGCTTCATCATGTCACTTGATCCGTTTCATCTTGATGTTGCTTTAACTGCCGTTGTTACATTCATTAGCTCTGTTGTTCACTTCATCTATATTGTCACTGGTTTTGCTTGGTGGTCTTGTGCCACTGCTGAGTCTTTGGTGCTGTCTTGAATTTGTGCAGTCCATGTTGTTGTGTTCATCACTTGATTGTGTAACTTGTGGTTTCATTGCTGCACTCGAGTTTTGTTACTTGAGCTGCTTTGTTGAGTTCCATTTGACTTGATTGTACTTGTACAACTTCATTGTTCTATTGCATGCAGTCCATTATGTTTGATCTGACTTGAACTTTCATTGAGTTTTGTTGCACTACTTTTGACTTGTGACCTGCCCTGTGTTGAATCCAGTTTTTCAAAAACTCGGGTTTGACCTTGTGCTCGAGTCGTGATTTTGAACATATTGCACGTGAGTTGAGCCCGGCTTTTCATTTGGGTTTGACCTGTGCTCACCTGTCCCTGTAGCATTATCAAGTGTATATCGATGTGCATGGCCTTGTGGCATATACAGTGATACACTGTGTATGTCACAAGTTGTTCGTGTATGATGAATTCAAATGTAGATGATGACGAACAACCCAAATAACAGAGGCAAATATTATTTTCAAAATCCATTTTTTTATTTTAAGTCGCAAAAATATTTCTTTTTCAATTTTACTGCGTTAGTGAATATTTTTGCAGATTTCTCAGATGCTGGATTCAAACAGGAATGCAGTTGAAGATAAATACGAGTGTGAGTGATATGTAGTGAGGTTAACTGTAAATGTAAAATTGTGATGTATTGTAATCAAAGTTGTATATTTATAGTGAGAGCTTGAAATTGTAGTATTCAAAATTGTAATAAATATTAGTTTGAATAAAATATCTATTTGAATTCAAATTCTGTATAATTTATTTTATTCAACAAATATTTATTTAATCTATGAAAAACAAAGTAGTACATTACCAAATACATTTAAATGAATGTATATATGTTTATTATCATCAAACAAAAATCATATAAGCGCAAAGCGCATATTCAACAATCTCCCCCTTTTGATGATAACAAACATATATTTAAGATTTTGAATGTATTAAATGTATTTGATCGTTCAATTTGCTCCCCCTATTTAAATGCTCCTTCTCTATACAATACTCCCCCTACATATATGCATACAAATAGAAATATATAAATGAGCCTAGATGCAAATGGAAAATTATTTGACATTTGCTTGATTCTGTTTGACAAAATCTTAACTTTTCTCTCCCCCGTTTGTTATCAGCAAAAGAATAACAGTGTTATAAAAATAGGGATGAAGTGACAGACATGAATCAAACATTTAACTCAATTGAATATAAATATCAAATTTCAATAAAACTCAAACAAAAATCATAATTATCCTTGTCAGGCGCATATTCCACTTTCAGAAGTGATGGGGATCAAATCATCAAAAAACATACAGTCCGTCTATTTGTGGTATATTTATTTCAGGAAATTTGAATATCTACTAATCATGCATAACCGTTAGGACTTTTAAATGAGATTGGTAGTATTCCAATTTAACTTTAAAAATGAAATCAAGTATCTTCTAACCATGCATGACCGTGAGGACTTTTAAATGGGATTAGAATCAACTTGTCTATTTAATCAATTAATTTTGATATGCGTTCCATACATGCATAACCGTAAGGACTTTTAAATGAGCATGGAAGCACATAATCAAAAATCCAAGTAATTCACCCATGCATAACCGTGAGGACTTTTAAATGAGAGTGAATAATTTGGATATTTATTTTTATTGAAGAATATAATAAATTGAAGCACAGATAATTTCCTTTATAATAATAAATTGAAGAACGAATAATTTCCTTTGTAAACTACCACAAATTTACATACTATATATGATTTTGATGAGTGATGGTCGATAGAAAGATGATAGAAATAGAAATGATCATGGAATTTTTACCCAACAAAAAGTTTTTATAACTCTTGTTATGAAATTCTAAAGAAATTTTTCTAAATATATTGTCTTGAGTAATGTATGACAAATATCGACACTCATCACTTTTTCAATCACTATTGATCTTTTCGATAATCATTAGGGAGTTAGATTAGTCAAAATTTGTCATTTAAAATCAAATAAAAATGACTAATCTGAAAATATAGTCAAAAATGATTTTATCGAAGGGGTTATATGAAGAAAAATGCTATTTGAAAAATTATTTCAAGTGAAATATATGCAGATATTTTCTTTGAAAAAAAATGATGCAGCAAATGAATGTTTCAAAAATTAATCACGTTACACTAATAATTTTTCTATCAACTATATTACCAGTGTAATCTGCATCTGAATTTAAATTTCACTCAATATTCACTCATTGGATGTCAAAGACCAGATTGTGAAATTTCAACAAATTATCTCATAATTGTTTTCAACAATTTTTAAATGAAATTCTCTTGGATTTGAATTGAGACCGTGTTAACAATCAAACAAATATCATATTGTCAGTTTCAGAAACAGTTATATTCATGAGTAATCACTAGTCAATCAACATCATAATTATTTCAAAAAAAAAATTTCTTGAAGTTTCAACAATTTCTTAAAATCCTTTTTAACAGCTTTCACATGAAATTTGAAATCATGCAAATTTACAAGCAGTGACCAAAATGTCAAAACAAATATATCTACGTATAGCATGAGTAATCAAAGATCAATAAAATACCATCATTTGACCGAACAAATTTATATGGATTAGTTCAAAGTTGAAAATCTGATTGGTCATCATTTAAGCACAAATCAAAGTAAGAACAAGTCAAAAAATATCAATTAAGAATAAGTCAAAATTAAAGACATCATTCATTTCATCATCACATTACTGGCTGATTTAATTCAGATTACGGTGCAGATTATCACATTTAATATATCGTTCAAAACAAATTTACCTGTTTTACCTTTACGATAATTTTTCGTTGTTGTCCATTGTGATTCTATCACCTTTATACTAGGCTAAGGAACTTTGCTTTGTCGCCCGTTGTGTTTCTAGAACAGCCAAAATCCAGAGAACAATGTTGTTGTTCCTTAGCCTGCCACCACACCTACACGATGAAAGATTTTTGTGACCTATTTGTTTTTATACGTCCATGGTTGTTAGTGGCAGAACATGAAAAATATGTTTGTGGAGACCCAAAACTATTTATATATGTTCCTTTTGGCACCCAAATTTGTTTGACTTTGAGAGATTTTATATTTGTGCCTTTTGGAACCCAAATCGGTATAGTTTTCACATGTTTAGGTCTATACCAACAATTATTGTGATTGTGTCCATATTTTCTACAAATTGTGCACATAGGATTAACTTGATTAGTATTGCTTTCAACAATTTTAGATTGATTATATCCAAGTCCTTTTCTAGCCGTGTTAACAGTTTGCTTTCCTAATAGCATATTCAACGATTTTTCGCTTTTTGAAAATTTATCTAAAGTCGTTGACAATTGTTGGACTTGTATTTTGAGAGATTCATTTTCGTTTAACAATTGTGTGCACTTTCTAATAGAATTCTCTCTTCTAGTATTTTCATTTTCTTTTAAAATCAGAATTTCATTTTCAAGTGATTTCATTTTAATTTCTGAATTTTTAATTTCTTCTTCAAATGTTGGACACTTATCGCACTTAGGGATCCTACTTTGATAGGTTTTAACTAATTGGTCAAGTTGTTCATTTAATTCTATCAAAGTGTCTTTTTGTGATTCAAGTTTAGCATATTTTTCCCTAAGTTGTTCAAAACAGCCATTCACTTCGTGGAAATAAATAAGTAATTCAGAGTGAGTAAGTTTTGATACCTCGCTTGGCTCGTCATCGTCGCTATCGGTTATATTTCCATGAAGACATATATCTGCTTTCTCACTTTCACTGCTACCGCTTTTATTCCACGTGGCTGCAAATTTCCTTTTTGAATTCTTTTCTTTGTTGAGTTGAAATCGGGGATAATTGGGCTTGATATCACCGGGTTTGTTGCAGATGATCCCGTGTTCTTCAGAGTTGTCTAGTGCTTTAATTATTTTGCTTTTCAATTGTTGATTTAGAGCTGGATTTTCGTATTTGTTGTTCCACCTTTTGAATTTCTTTATTATTAACGCCAGCTCAGCTGCTCCATCATCATCATCCTCATCACAACTGCTATTTACCAATCCTGTTAAGCATATTTCTTAACTGAGTCGGTTGTGGAGGACTTCTCATTGCTGTTGACTTTGCACCATATATTGCATCGAGAGTTTTCCAGATTTTCTGTGCATTTTCACAATGAGAGACGAAATAAAAATTATCACGATTAATATGAGAATATAATATATGCATAGCAAGAGCATTAACCGAAATAATTTCCTTATTTGTTATATCACACCCATTTTCAATAATATCCCAACATTTAATATTAACAGATTTTAAATAAAATTCCATTTTTAATTTCCAGTTCAAAAAATCTGTTCCATTGAAAATAGAAGGAATAATATTGGAACGACCCTCAACAAAAGTATTATTTGGTGGATTCATGACCCTAGAGTTAATTAAAAATACCGGGCTTTGATACCACTTGTAGGATCTAGATTAACCCTAGAGGGGGGGTGAATAGGGTTATAGCAAATTTACTCGAATTAAACACAGAAATAAACTGCAGAAATAAATATGTTGAAAAGTAAATCACACACAAAATTTATCCAGCTTCGGCAACCCCTGCCTACTGCTGCATTCCTAAATTTCTATTAGAATTAAACAGTATCACGCTTACAAACACTCTACTAGACTCGCAGACCCTTTTGCTCCCGCTCACAAACACTCTACTAGACTCGCAAACATTTGCTCCCGCTCACAAACACTCTACTAGACTCGCACACCCTCCTCCCGCCTATAGAGTTTCGTTTACTCGCAAACTCTGCTCCCACCTATAGAGCTTTGCTTACTCGCAAACTCTGCTCCCGCCTATAGAGCTTTACAAACTCGCGCACCCTGCTCACTGAACTAATTCTAACTAGACAATCTGACACTACCTAAACCCTAGGTGGTGATTTACCAAGATTTGATTTGAAAAAACAACAATTAAAAGACAAATAACACTTAAATAACCCTAAATTAAAAATAAAGCCTAATTGAAAACTTAAACCCTCTTTTATTATTCTTTAACAAGGCCGGCCCCCTTTTTTTACTTCAATCCAGCCCGATCCTTTTATCTCGAGAAAAATGGCCGCTTTGTTATTCTTCGTTCGTTCCTCTTTGAGATGGCGGCTTGTTCTTCTCTGCAACTAAATTAGGGCTTCGGCTCTTTTGCTCCTTGCTTTCAAAATTAGGGTTGTGCAAATTGAAGTTCGCCGCTTGATACAGTTCGATGGTAGGCTTCGATGCTCTTTGATTTGCTCTTGGCTCTTCAATTTGGATCGAGTTCGTTCTGCGTTTTTGGGTATGTACTTCACTCATTTTGCTTTGCTGGTTTTGGCTTGCTCGAACTCGATGAATAAATTGTCGATGATGATTGGCCTTATATAGGATTCGAAATCCTATTTTTGCGTTTGTATATGTTCATTTGAATTTGTCTTTGGCCGTTCGATCTGGTATTGATGCTTAAGATTTCACTGACTTGTTCACAATTGTATATTCGATGCTTGCTTGGTTGACACGGTTTTGAATTACTATCGTGGTCATTACGGTGTTGATTTTTTGACTTTGTCAATACTGCATAATCACATGAATTTATCACTGCATTGTTTATTTTTGCGTCTGCATTGTTATTCTTCGACTTCACTGTGAATCATTGTTATTATTTCTGCTGCATACATTCATTTCTGTAGCATGATCGTTGCTCATCTTGTAGTCTTCGTCTCTGGCCTTCTTCTTTGGTCTCCACTTGAACATTGCTTGTTGTTTACTGAGTCTTGACAGTCAAGTTTCACACTTTAGCTTTGGTTGTTGCAGTATTCATTGTTGTTGTTCCCTATATTGTAGTTGCTATGCAGTTGCTTGTAGTCTTGGCCATGTTTGTTTAGTTGAGTCTGTTGCATTTGTTAGTTTAGTCGTGCACTTGGTCTCTTCACTTGTGTCACTTAACTAGTTCTGGGTACATTGCATATATCACTTGCTTTTGGCTTGGAGTTGCATCAATATACATATGCCACTGTTTGTTATCTGGTAGCGCTTGAGGCTCTTGGCACTGCTGTTATCTTTGGTGTATGGTCAGTGATGCACTTGGTTATTCGTCCCCTGTTTCATCATTGAAGTGTCTGACCATTTTTATACATACATTCATGTATGTGTACGTCTGCACTCATCTATATATGCATTTTGATTTTCATTTTATAATCTGTAGCGTGGCACTGCTTCATCATGTCACTTGATCCGTTTCATCTTGATGTTGCTTTAACTGCCGCTGTTACATTCATTAGCTCTGTTGTTCACTTCATCTATATTGTCACTGGTTTTGCTTGGTGGTCTTGTGCCACTGCTGAGTCTTTGGTGATGTCTTGAATTTGTGCAGTCCATGTTGCTGTGTTCATCACTTGATTGTGTAACTTGTGGTTTCATTGCTGCACTCGAGTTTTGTTACTTGAGCTGCTTTGTTGAGTTCCATTTGACTTGACTGTACTTGTACAACTTCATTGTTCTGTTGCATGCAGTCCATTATGTTTGATCTGACTTGAACTTTCATTGAGTTTTGTTGCACTGTTTTTGACTTGTGACCTGCCCTGTGTTGAATCCAGTTTTTCAAAAACTCGGGTTTGACCTTGTGCTTGAGTCGTGATTTTGAACATATTGCACGTGAGTTGAACCCGGCATTTCATTTGGGTTTGACCTGTGCTCACCTGTCCCTGTAGCATTATCAAGTGTATATCGATGTGCACGGCCTTCTGGCATATACAGTGATACACTGTGTATGTCACAAGTTGTTCGTGTATGATGAATTCAAATGTAGATGATGATGAACAACCCAAATAACTGAGGCAAATATTATTTTCAAAATCCATTTTTTTATTTTAAGTCGCAAAAATATTTCTTTTTCAATTTTACTGCGTTAGTGAATATTTTTGCAGATTTCTCAGATGCTGGATTCAAACTGGAATGCAGTTGAAGATAAATACGAGTGTGAGTGATATGTAGTGAGGTTAACTGTAAATGTAAAATTGTGATGTATTGTAATCAAAGTTGTATATTTATAGTGAGAGCTTGAAATTGTACTATTCAAAATTGTAATAAATATTAGTTTGAATAAAATATCTGTTTGAATTCAAATTCTGTGTAATTTATTTTATTCAACAAATATTTATTTAATCTATGAAAAACAAAATAGTACATTACCAAATACATTTAAATGAATGTATATATGTTTATTATCATCAAACAAAAATCATATAAGCGCAAAGCACATATTCAACAATATGTATAGTGATTAAATCGACTCTAAGTCCTAGAATTGCCTACGGTAGCTGCCTTGGTGATTATTGTGCAGAGGAAGGAGATGAAGAAGAGACAGAGCTTTCATGTAGTGATGGCAGAAACCAGATCCTTTCTTGGTTACTCTATAATTTGTATTTATAGGAATAGCAGTCATATCGGATCAGAAGTTCATTACCAGAGAGGTCCAAATATCGGCCTGGAGTTATCAAGAAATTTATAGAGCCACTGAGCTAAAGTGATAACTCGATACCAAGTTATCCCTATAACTCGGTACCGAGCTATCCCCTTAGGTGAAAACTTAGTATTTTCTCTTAGATTGTGCTTTTTACTTCATTTTAAAATGCCCCTTGTGTTTTCATAGGTTGATAACTTGTTTTGTCGACCATTCCTCCATAACTTGGCTTGTTTAATTGTTCACTATAGCTGACTCTTCAATTCTTGAGGCAGGTCGTCTGGGACTTTATGGAATTGCTTGGGCTTTTATATAATAATTAAACAATGGCTTGTGCAAATTTGGAGTTCCTAACTATCCATAACTCGGTATCGAGTTATAGCTATAACTCGATGCCGAGTTATGGACTTAGCTCCATATTGGTCCAATTTTTCCTAACTTATTTCTATGGCCCATATGAGTTTGTATTCCAGGTTTCAGGTCATTTTGTCTTCGTCAAGATGCTCTAACTTCTGTTGATTTCTGCTTAGATAAAAACCAAGTTAATAACATCTCTATTTCTGAACACTACATCATCAGTCATTGTCCTAAGTGGCTTTGCCAAAGCTGCATCTTCGAGGCAAAGCAACACTCACTTACAACATGCTTCAGTGC
The DNA here is from genome assembly GCA_030765085.1 of Allium cepa. Lineage (NCBI taxonomy): Eukaryota > Viridiplantae > Streptophyta > Magnoliopsida > Asparagales > Amaryllidaceae > Allium > Allium cepa. The sequence continues at coordinate 669,745,435 of CM060943.1, read as the reverse complement.
ATTCGCATATCTCTCCATTTCATTCCAACTCTTCTCAGTTGGATGTGGTCCACTAGAAATTGTATTGATGATTAATCTTTTTTTCAAGCCGCCTAAGCTCATCCTCGTCGGGGCCGGCTTGCTCCTGTTGGAACGATGGTCCTTGGAGATTAGAACTTCCTTGCTCGCTACCCTAGGGAACTTTAAAGAACTGTTGCAACTTCTTCTTCCTGATCAGGTATTTGATTATATCACACACGTGTCTACACCCAGTTGTGTTGTGACCATGAGCCTCATGAAATCTATAGTATTTACCAAACTTCTTGTCCTTCTCAGTCAATTCCCTTGGAGCAGGATTCTTATACTTTTTCGTACTTTAAGTGGCAAGGTAGATGTTTTCGATTGAATTGTTTGGCTAGCTGTAACTATCATACTTCGGGAACCTAGGCCTGGAACTAGGTTTTCTACCTCTAACTCCTTGATCATTCTGTCTTGGAACACTATTCTTGTTCTCGACATTCACATTAACATTCACGAAATTTTCTTTGGACTGTTTCGTTGCAACACTACTCTGAATCACTTCGGCCGATTACCCGGTACTGACTTTTCTAGTGGTTGTACTTGCCTCTTTCAAGCATAAGAATCGATTCATATTTTTATAAATCCATCATTGGTGAGGGCTTCATTTTGAACCATCTCCTAAAATAAGTATCAGGATGAATCCCCCTTATCAAAGCCAGTAGAACAATACCTTCTCGTGCATTTCTCACTTCCGTCACAGCCTATGGAATCTAATCAAAAAAATCAACGACTCTCCCACTTCTTGGAAGAGGTTTGATGGTAACATTACAATTATAGGACGAGTAGTATGTAAATGGAACTGCTTAATAAACTTCCATGCTAATTGAACAAAAGACGATATGGATCTCCATGAAAGCTAGATGAACCACATCATCGCAATGCCTTCGAGGAAAATCGGCAAAAAAATGATATTTGACAACATCGGTCGCTTGGTCGAATCAATATGCATTCATATTTCATCAAACACTGCCTTGGATCCGTCCTTCAATAATATGATGACATTGCTAGCATTACAAACCTTCTGGGGAATTCTTCATGCAGTATCCATTCAGTGAATGGGTTCTGGCTAGGAGAAAAGCCCCATTCGTTGTTACTCCGGTGCTGAGTTTCATTCACCAACTTTCTCACCATCTTAGCCAAATACTCTAGCTCTGCGGGATTTATTACGGTGGTAATTGTGCTTTGTCAAAAGTTTTTAGCCCTATAAATGGTCTCAATTAGACTCATGGTACCTGGGTTCCTCTAACTTTGGGAAAACCGTTCGTTCGGTAGTTCTATTAGTTCAATTTCTATGCGGCGGATCGACAGCAACCACCTGATCTCTAGTATTTTGGCATCATCAACACGACTAGCCGTAGCACTAACATTATCATCCAAGGCATCAACTCCTTCATTCACCAAGTCAAGAACCGATGGTTCAGTACCGATCCCTGCTTAGGCATGACTGGTATCCAACTGTTGCCTTGAAGTGTTGGCTTCCTTTCTAAACATCTATTTCTTTCCCTCCTTATGCTTTAATCCAAATGATAAATAACTATCATACTCCAAATTGGTAGGCATCAACTCCTTTCAACTTCTTCTGTGATTACATGTCAGTTGATTCAGCAAGTTGATACACTTATGCATATGCTGCTTTATCCCATTGCGGCTCTATTGCAGCTGGTCATTCATCTCCTTCATCATCCATTCTACCTCAACCCTTGTTACCATTTTCAATGGGGGTCTAAACTTCGATGGTATCTGGTCACACAACTTCCTTAGCATGTTGAGAACTAATGTTCTTAGCACTATTGACAAGTCTGGAGCTTTAGATATTTCTTTTTGTAGGGCGATGGCTTGGATTAATCATATGATAGATTCTGCTAGAAATCTAAGTAGTCATGGACTGCAATAATAAGACTAATGGATCTACCTCATGGATTTAAAATATTCAAAGTAGAAAATAGATCCTAATAGACTGAGTTCAACTCTCAGTGAAAGCACCAAAATGTTTATACCAAAAAGTGGCACAAACACCTAGAGATTAAAATAGAGAAATAAGTGAAGAAAGTAAATGAAATAAGGAAAAAAAACAAGATGTGCAAACTTTATAATGGTTCGACTAATAGTTTCCTACGTCCACTTAACTTTATTTCTATTTTGGTTGTTGTTTATAGGAGGTGTTCTCATGGATCGGTAATGATCTCTAAAATTATAAGAGATATATGTAAATTCATGAATGGATGAAAAATGATACTTTCAAAACATCACCTTCCACCTCTATTAATAGCTAAAGGTTGCCAAAATCATCTCCACTGTGTTCATAGCCATGTTCCCGATGTTCAAAAAGAGAAATGCTTGGAAGATCATGGCTACATCAGCCATCATCATGGATCAGTACCGAACCTTACTCATGAATCGGTACTAATCCATATGAATGCTTCGTGGATCTATTCCCTAAGCTTGGGTGGGTGAGATTTACTCATGGCATTATATTTTCCATTATAATCGCTTTGTTAGAAGCTTGGTTCTTAATGATTTTCTTGGTTCGGTGGTGGAAAGGCAGTGAGTAGCTTCATGTACACATGGTGCTCGATGATAATCACTTATGAACGATCCCACAAGGCTTGGAAAGGGGTCGTAGCAGTTAATGAGGTGGATGGCAATCCTAGTTGAGTTTTGGGGATCGGTATCAAACCCTCATAGGGATTTTTATCGATCTCTCCCTTCTTTATAAAGTTGGTTCATATGCTGTTTCTGGTAGTCGTAAGGGTATTTGCCTTCTCGAGGTGATTAAATTCCATGCTTTGGGTTTTCCAGATCGATCACACTTCGTATTTGAGTTTGCCGGTTATCACTCTAGTTTCTCTGCCTTGAAACCATCAAGTTTGACTAAACAGATTCTCCCGGACATGGATTGGTCACCAGGCTGGATAACAATAGTTCATAGTATTAAGCATGTTCATGGTCTGTCGATATCTAAGTGCTTATTCCTTAATGTTCCAAGTCTATCGACACATCCATTGGGATTGGCATATGTAACACTCTTCATATGAAAGACGGTGAATTACTCATGACCTTAAGGGCACCAAGTGGTTATTTGCTTGTAGTTATTTGGAACAATCAAAGAATAACTTAATGAGACTTTATAGGTTAATACAGCTAATTTAAAATAAAAGATCTCATGGTAATGACATACAATAGTCTTCAAACTTGAGGATACTATCAATCTCAAGCAGCTAAGTTGTACTTTGATTGTAAATATAAAAAAATGGCATAGTTGGGTAAATGTTGAACTACCTAAAATGAAAAACTATCAAGGGAGGATTTGTCTTCTTCGTTATACATGGCTAGTATCACTATAATCAGTAGTTAATTTAAAGTCAAAATCGTTAGCAAAAGAAAATCAGTTAATCAATAAATGTTATTAGACTAAACCAAGGAATTTTAGCAGTTTATGCACTTAAATAAGGATATTAGTATAATTTTTTGACTTTAGATCAAACTTTAGATATCTAAGTGATACAGTGATGACAAAAGGAATAGGTGCACAAATTGTCATTACTAGGTGCGCCTATTAAAGATTAGAAATTGGATTTCACCTAAATGATTTGTAAGCGACTGAAATTATGCTTGATATTGTACTTCAACAAAGTTCACATAGGTTTCAGTATTTAAATTGTTCAAATACCAACCGAGGACCAAGTTCACACCAAAGAGTCAACACAACCGAGTTGTCGATTTATTTCGTATTTAACAATGCAAAATTAATTTATAAATGTTATAAATTTACAATAAAATTTTAAAAAAAAGTTGTATTGAAATTTAATGTAATTTTAGCTGTTTATTTGAAGTTTGAAAATTATTTAAAATGATCGTATAAAAATCGTATGTTGATTTACTTAAAAAATGGTTTTGGATAAATTAATTTTGTAAATGATTTAAAGTGTTAATCATTTTAGCCAATTTTTTGGAATCCCAAACATGCTCATAACGAGTTTGACTATACCAGAAGGTAAGGGAGGGAACCTGATCTTCTAGAGTTCGAGGGAAGAGGTTAGATAATTGTTATCTAATGGCTATAAATAGTCACCCCTTCTCATTATCTCTACACTGAACATACTGAAAGGGAGTGCGGATTAAGGATCTTAAGGCTAATTTAACAATAGAGAGGGGGTGAATAATGTTTAATGGATTCTAAGACTTACACGGACTAATTTAAAAATTATGATATAAAGAAATGCATAACTTAATCACAGAACAATCACAGAATCAAACACAGATGCAGAAAGCAAATAAAAAGCAGTAAAAGGAAAGAACACACCGAATTTTACACTGGTTCGGAGTTATCCTACATCCAGTCCTATACCAAGGCAAACACCTTGTACATATTTTTATTATACCAATGTCGAGATTACAATCCTCAATTTCTAAAGGCCTTGAGGTACCCTCCTGTCTTTGAGTCCGAGAAAAACTCTCTTGATTTACGAGACACGAGATCACCTAATTGATTTCATGGTACAACCACACCTTATAGAGAGACTTAATAAACTTTTGATTACAAATTGATTCTATAACTCTAAATAGAACTTTGATCTTCGAGAGAGGGCAGAGAATCAAACAAGAATGAGATTCCAATTTGATTCACTTGAGAATTCGGTAGAATTTCGACACGATCTTAAAAATATGAAAATTTTAGAATATGAATTTATGGAGAAGAAGGAGTGAAGAAAATAAGAAAATAGTTAGTCAAAAAATTCGTTTGTGAATCCTATTTATAGACCAGTAACGGTCATAACATTCGTGAAGATATTTAAACGAATAGACACTTCTTTTAAAAATTGAAACTTTTGAATTTAACGGCCACCATATCGACATAGGGTATCCTATGATGCCGACATCCCTTAGTTAAAAAACAATGTAAAATTTGTTTTGAAAATGGTATTGAAAGGAAAAAAAGATAAAATGGTTTTGGAGTAAAATAAACTAATTTTCCTATGTTTCAAAATAAAGAAGAGTAGTAAAATATATTTTTAGAATGTATATATAAATTTGATTTTAAATCTCAAGTATATGTATATTATAAAGAATATTTAAAAATCAGAAGATAGTTTTAAAAACTAATAAAGTTTAAAACAAGAGTTTATTTAAAAGAAAAAACAAAGAATATTTTAAGGCTAAAACATCTTTTTGAAAATCATTTGAAAAGATAATTTTTAAGGCTAAAACAATTTGAAAAGCATTTTTGAAAATTATTTTGAAAAACCATTTTGAAGTAGTTTTGCAAGCTTCTTCCCGCAGAATATCTCATCACATCAGGATTCGAGAACTTGTACAAAACTAGGATGTTCGTGGGTTTGTAAGCCACTTGTCGTAGGTTTGTATGCTACTTATCATGGATTTGTAAGCCACTAAGAAGGTAGAAATGGGTTCCATCCCAAATGAAATTTGGAATGAAGATTTCCACGCTATTATGAAGTTTTAATAAAACTAGACACTTATCTTGAAATCTTGATCTTGATACTCATGAGTCTTCAAACTTGATTTCTTCATTCTGAATTTTATATTGTATAGTCTTTAATAATCAGTATCCACCTTATATATATCCTACGTAATAACATTCATATATATATATATATATATATATATATATCTAGACAATAGTGTTAGCATATAAGTTATAATAAAATAAGTTACAAAGGTTGTTGTCATCAAAACCACTATCTCCAGTTCCTAACACATACCTTATCCTAGCCACCATCAGACATCAGTAAAGCCAAAGAGATGGTGTTGTAAAACGTGTTCGAGGAAGAATAACAAAGTTTTTAAGAAGGAGATAACCAATAGTTAAAAAGTTCAATAATTGAAAAGATCACAAGGAGGAGGTAACATTCTTATTTAAATAAACACACAAACACTCCAATGTTATGATTTTATATATATATGTATATATATATAACTCCACCGGTGTAGTTTTCTATGCAGCTTATCCCAAGCCAGGATAAAGGAGAAGGGTTGTGATAGGATTGGAGAGCTGACATAAAAACTATATCCTCTCTTATGGAAATGAAACATTATTATATTTTGTTGGGGCATAACACTCTTAGCAATGCGTCATATCGACGCTCGGGTATGGCGATAAATAAGCACCGCTCCATTACTCGCGCACCAAATCAAGGCTCGGGTATGGTGATAAATATACAAGGGCAGGGTTGTGGCTCCCTTAGTGGTGCGCTACATTGATGCCCCAATGTAATGATATATGAGCAATGGTCTTCACACTTTACACGATGGGTGCGAGAGGCAAGGAAGCTAGTCGATGGAAGTAGGATTCAGTTAGGTAGTTAGAATGTAGGGTCCTTAACGAAAAAGTTAAGAGAGATGGTTGATACTATGATTAGGAAATGTGTAAATATCTTATGCATTCAAGAGACCAAATGGATGGGCCAGAAGGCAAAGGAGGTAGAGAACACAGATTTCAAGTTATGGTACATGGAAAAAGAACGTAAGAAGAATGGAGTAGGCATCTTAATTGACAAGAACCTTACAAACGGAGTGCTTGACATTAGAAGACAAGGGGACGGGATCATCCTAGTCAAACTGGTAGTTGGTGAAATAGTTCTGAACATCATTAGTGCTTATTCCCCACAAGTAGGCCTAAGTGAAGCCTCAAATAGAAATTTCTAGGAATGGCTATATGTCATGGATATAGATGTGCCTAGTATCGAGAAACTTTTCATAGGAGGAGATTTCAATGGCCTTGTGGGTACAACTGGTGGGGGATTTGAGAGAGTGCATGGTGGTTTTGGATATGGCGATAGGACTAAGAAGGAGTAGAAATATTGAATTTCGCTATTGCTTATGACCTTGTGATAGCTAATACCTTCTTTAGAAAGAGAAAATCACATTTAGTTACTTTTAGTAGTGGCCAAAACTATAGCCAAATTGACTTTGTTCTTACTAGAAGAGATGACAAACGAACTTTCGTAAATTGGAAAGTCATACCTGGTGAATGTGTTGTCTCACAACATCAGCTTTAGATATCTGAGTTTCATCTTCTGATATGTGTTCAATAGGATAAAGAAGCCAAGATTAGTAGGATGAAATGGTGGAAGCACAAAGGACGCCTCATGGGTGTTTAAGGAAAGAGTAATAAGAGAAGGGGCATGGAATATGGAAGGAGAAACAAATGACATGTGGGATGAGATGGCAATATGCATTCAGAAAGTGGCTACTGAGGTGTTTAGGATAACAAAAGGAAATAAATGCGAACCTAAAGATTCATGGTGGTGGAACAATGATGTGCAAAAGGCTATTAAAGACAAGAAAGAATGCTATAAATGCTTGTATCATCACAGGAGTGAGAACACCATGTAAAAGTACACAGCATCAAAGAAGAACACAAAGAGAGGGGTGAGTGAAGCAAGAGGTAGGGTGTGTGAAAATCTATATCAAAAGATAAATATGAAGGAGGGTGAAAAAAACATTTACAGGATAGCTAAGCTCCATGAGAGGAAGACAAAAGACTTTAACCAAGTTAAATTGCATCAAGGATGAGAATAATAGCCTTTTGGTGAAGGAGGATGAGATAAAGGATAGACGGAGAGAATACTTCGACAAGCTATTCAATGAAGAAGGTTATAGCACTACGATCGAGCTAGACGACTCTTTTTGATGACACCAGTATACATTTTGTACGAAGAATTCAAGAGTCCAAGGTAAAAGAGGCGCTAAAATGGATGAAAGTGGGCAAGGCGTTAGGGCCGTTGACATCCCCATTGAGGTGTGGAGATGCCAGAATAGCCTGATTAACTAAGTTTTCAATAATATTTTCAAATCAAACAAGATGCAAGATGAGTGGAGGAGAATCATATTAGTTCCAAACTTTAAGAATAAAGGATATATTCAAAGTTGCATAGGAATTAATCTTATGAGTCATACAATGAAGCTTTGGGAGAGAGTCATAAAACATCGATTAAGAAAGATGACAAGCGTTTCAAAAAACTAATTTGGTTTCATGCTTGGAAGGTCGACCACAGATGCGATTTTCTTGATAGGGCAGCTTATGGAGAATTTAGGGAGCAAAAAAAGGATCTACACATGGTACTTATTGATTTAGAGAAAGCTTATGACAAAGCATCGAGAATGGTTACATGGTGGGCTTTGGAAAAGAAGAGAGTCCCAACAAAGTACATTTCCCTTATCATGAATATGTACGATGATGTTGTGACTAGTGTCAGAGCATGCGATAGCGAAACCAGTGACTTTTCCATGAACATAGGTATCAGAAGTTTCAAAAACAACAACTATAGATCACATACATTATATGTCTTATCAAGATTACAGGTATATACTACAAGAGATCATCATGCTCAAAGATATTGGGACTCGAAGACAAACAAATACTTATGGACCATGCTATGATTAGTAAGGTTATACTAGTGTATTAAGAGTCTTAGATAAACATTATAAGGACTCCTTGAGTATATATGCACATACAAATTCATATACATAAAAAATTGGCATAAAACATATATGGAAAGTCCACAGACGTCTGTCATATGGAAACTGTTCAAATCTAAAAGGATGTTTTATTTCATTTTTAACAATAGCATCTTTTCTTCAATGGTTATAGCCATTAAAAAAATAGGGTTTGTTTAACGGTAACAACTGCTCATATGCATCAATTCAAACCTATATATACTTCAAAGATTGAGAATTGTTGATAATCTATTCTCTTGATTTCCTATTAACTCCCTATTTACAAATTCGTGCATCTCTTGCTTACATAGCTTCAATCTATCATAATCAAAATACCATTTTGATTAAATTACTTCCTGCAACTCACAGCATTCATATTCACATACTCAAAGGTGATCATAGGAAGAATTGTAATATCAGTCAAAATCCATGTTATTTAGAATGCACGATTGTCGGTGAATTACTTTTTTATTAGCCTATTCCTCCTTGCGAAGTGAGGGTTATTTGGTCAATGAAATACCGAAGGAGAGCTACGGGACTGGATGTAGGACAGGAGGTCCGAACCTGTATAAAATATCTGGTGTGCTCGCATTTATTATCATTATTATTTATACTATGCTAATTTACTCTACTTAGTCTAAGTATTAGCATATACATTTACATTATTATATAAATTGCATTATATAAGATCCTATACATTTACAATAGGTTTACATCAAGGGTCAGCTTTGAGCCCCTACATTTTTTTCTAATGATGGATGAGGTTACGATGGGTATACAAGGTGAGATTCCTTGGTGTGTGCTTTTTAATGATGATGTTGTGCTAATTGACGAAAGTAGGATAGGGGTTGATAAGCAATTGGAACTATGGAGATAGACTTTAGAATCAAAGGGTTTTAGGCTTGGCGGAATCAAAACAGAGTATATGAAGTGCGAGTTCAATGGTGTCAAGTCAGAGGATAGAGATGTCACTCTGGCCAAACAAGTAGTGCCCAAGAAGGAATCTTTACGATATTTATGATCAATGTTGCACTATGATGGTGAGATAGACGAAGATGTTAGTTTTAGAATTCGAGTAGGATGGGTGAAATGAAGACTAGTTTCTAGCATTCTCTCTGGAAAGAAAGTTAATGCCACGAGTGTCCCACAAAAGCTTAAAGGAAAGTTCTATAGAACAGCAATCAAACTCGCGATGTTATATGGTGCAGAATGTTGGCCTACTAAAAGACAGCACATCCAGAAGATAAGTGTAGCACAAATGCATATGCTATGATGGACCGTGGTCATACAACGTGAGAGCGAATCAAAAATGATGACATATGTGACAAACTTGGAGTAACATCAATTGAAGAGAAGCTAGTCCAACACTGCTTAAGATGGTTTCGACATCTCCAACGGAGGCCTCCTGAGGCACCTACGTGTGTTAGAATTATAGGCTGCATTGTATGCTTAGATAGAGGTAGAGGTCGACCAAGGTTGACATGGGAGGAAGTAGTAAAAAGGGACATGAAGACTTGGAATATATCCGAAGATCTAATGTCGGACAAGAGACGTTATCTAGGTTTTTAACCCAGCAGGATTCAACAAGAAATAGAACAATCCCATGACATCAGAATGACTTAGAACTTAACCAGAAAGGCTGAGGCAAGGAGTTAATGAGAGTCAAGCTATATTACTAAGGCAACAACTAAGATTGACTAAACAAAGAGACCAGCATTCTTTCAGTCCAATCAGCAGTTGAGTGCAAAGAGCTAGTAAATTATCATAAAAATAGAACAACATGCAACGGGACTACACAAGCAACGACGATACAAGACCATGGAAACATCCCAAACTCCAAACTCCAAAAAATATCCTAAGTGCTTGGATCGCCAGTGACCTATACCCTATGGATCGCTAGCGATCCAGGAAAAATGGAAGGTCGCTGTAATGCGAGGAAGACGAGAAGGAAGGAAGAAGGATGCTGAAAAATGCTAAGTGTATGGATCGCTAGCGATCCATGCTTGCCCATGAGTCTTCACCGAGCTAAGGAGGCATTAGGAAAAATGAGCCAAGTCATTAGCTCGCATACGAGCCAAGTTTATGGGTCACTAGCGGCCCATAGACCATAGGTCGCTAGCGACCCATGGTTTTGGCTTGGTTCGCGAGCTAAATCCCTCCTAGGTCATTCTATATCTACCTACGAGCGGCTGTTGAAGTGGCCTGGCCTAAAAGCTCTTCGATCCCTATATGTACCATCCTACCTACAACATAAACTAGATCTTTTCTAAACTGATTGCTAAAACTCTGCTGGAAATATTCTTCACTCTCTACCACCCTCACAACAATCTCCAAAGGGTTTCACTGTGATTATCCGGTGGATTCCAACTCTGGGGATTCAATCTACCTGAAGGAAAATCAGAGTCTTATAATCAAACACTTCTTATAACAGCAAGCGGTCCATAATAAAACTATACAGAAGACGTAGCCTTGATTAACAGCCGAATCACTATAAAAATTCTCTGTCTTCATTTCTTTAATATTATTTTTCTATATCTGTGATATTGCTCTGTCAGAACAGGGCTGGTGGTTTCAAACTCAAACCAGGGTGTTGATCCATTTTTTGGGTTAATAAGAGCACATAGGAGCCTAAGACGTAGTGTTTAGTCTTTGGTCCCTAGTACTATTGGTACCATTATTATTATTATCATAGTTTTTTTAATTTCTTTGTATATTTACTTTATCTTTATTTTTGTTTTATTTATTTATTATTATCATTATTATTTTATTTTATTTTATTATTTTCATCATGCTTTATTATTATTTTTGTTGTTGTTATTACTTTTAAATTAACTTTGTCATTTAGTTTTGAGTTACATCTCTAGTCGTCCCCAACTTGTTTGGGAATAATGGTTTTGTTGTTGTTATATATATATATATATATATATATGTATATGTATATGTATATGTATGTATGTATGTATATGTATATATGTATGTATGTGTATAGATATATGTATGTATGTATATTTGTGTGTGTATATGTATGTATGCATGCATATCTACGTATGTCCTTTATATCATAATTAATTCAATGATGTTTTAAAAATAAATTCGAAAAATATTTATAATCTTTTATAATTAATTAATAAATAATTTTTTAAAATATATTATATTTTAGTAAAATTGCTTTTGATTATTAAATAAAATACAAAAATATATCCAAATCTAACATATATATATGTAATAAATATTTAGTTATTTAAGTTTAAACTATTTTGGTTTTTAATATTTGCAAGGAATACTTAACTGATCTCAGGTTTTCCAAAATAAACAAAAAATGAACATTTATCAACATATACATATGCATACACACGTAAACTTTAAATTAAATAAATAACTCATTATTTCTTGCTTTAGCTTGATAAAAATTAGTTTAAAAAGGTCAAAATGATTTTAAGTATTAAATATTTGAATAATCAGATATATAGTTTTTATTAAATCTATATGGTTTTTTGTTTACTATATATATATATTACATAAATTATAAAAATACCTTGTTTTGAATAGTCGAAATAAGTTGAATTTAAAACCTTAAAGTATTAGATATATAAATGTTTATAGATTTTAATACATACATACATATATGTATATACCTATTAATATATATATATATATATATATATATATTATGTAATCCAAATAAATTATTTTAAAATATGTGATCATAAACGTTAGCTAAAATACTTTACTGCATATATATACATACATACATATATATATATATATATATATATATTAAATAATACCATATACTTTACATATAATTATATAAATTTAAACATTAATTAAAAACAGTTGGTCAAAAAACTTAGTTTATATTAGTGTAAATAAAAATATAATTATTTTTTGTATATACACGTTTCATACCATCATTGACATATGACCTTAACCAATGTATATTAATGATAATTGTGATATATATTTCTGTATTGCCCCTAGGTTAGATTATCTTTCTAAATATAGTTATAAAGTTTATAATATAAATAGAAGCATATTAACATATTGAAGTATAAAATTCCATTAATAAATTAAATTATAAATATAAATAAATTTTTATTATTAAACAATAACAAATAAATAAATATCTTAAACACAAATTAAATTAATTAAAATATGCCCCAACTCTCTTATTAGTAAATCCTAAATATCATTTTGTATAAATTTACATTCGTATAAACCCAAAATAAGATCTTGTACAAATTAATAAAAGAATTTTTTTTTTAAATTCACCAGTTTACCCTATTGCTAATGCAATTGATCCAACAATGGTATTTGTGCCTGCATTGTATTTATATGAATAATTAACCAACATGTAGGACAATTCTTTGTGGAAAACCAAGTCTAAGGATACGGGGTTTACACTAAGGAGATGTTTACTCTAATTAAAGGATGTTCTTATGAACGAAAAATCTCCCGATCAGCCTTTACCTTGACTCATTAATATTATAAAGGTATGCCCATAGAAGGCTGAGAAGTGTTTTAAGCCTTTGGTTGATTCAAATAAGCATTTTAATATTATAACATAAATATAAAATTATTTTAAATTTGAATAAAATGTTAACATGGACATAGGTTCTAAAGGTCATGGGTTCGAACCCACGAGACATCAAAATGAGTGCCCGCTTGAATAAAATATCACTCTTACTATCAATTCTTTTAAATAAATATAAATTTTATATTCAAATTAATTATATTGTTTAATCAAAGAAATAATACATATAAGCGTGTGTGTGTGTATAACTTAATAAATTATAGATGTTATAATAAACAATATATATATATATATATTATATGTTTAATGAAAACATGAGTTAGATAAATTAAAACCTATGGAGACTAAAGAGAACATACATTGGATGTATATAATGACATATAATGTCGTGAGTTATACTTATCTCTGTTACATAATCTACAATACCATGTAAAATATGTTTAATTATAAAACTAAAATAAGATAGCTCTCAATTATTTATGTTATAGATAGAATAATTTACATATATATAGTTGTTGAGTACCCTCAAGCTATAGAATATCTAAAATGGTATTTATATTATCACTAGACAAGTAAGAATACTATGTAACTTGTTGAGTGGCTTCAACGGTTATATAATTCCCCTTAGGATGTCATGAAATGATGGGTCTGTGCTATCTAACATACTCTATGATTTGTTGAGCGACCTCAAAGTCATAAAGATGATTAAGAGCAAAATATAGGGAATGTTAGGAATTATATACGAGATATAATCATTAAAGTGTTACTTTCTATTTATAGGGATTATAATTTGCCGAGGACCCTTCAGGTTGTAGTAACATGATAAATGGGTCCTAACACCCAGTGAAGGAATTTACGAAATTACCTTATCTCTTCTAAAGTTTATTAGAGATGTAGAATTCATTAGGAGCCTTATTAGATAAATATACTATAATATTCTAGTAAGTATAAGAACATATATAGTGTTACTTAATTTACTTTAATGAATTTACATATATCAAATGGCAACTATGAAGCTATTTTTTGAAAGAACACGCTAGTCGGTGCAAACTACAACTAAGAAATGTTAAGGTTGCACTCACCTATAAAAAAACTCTAACATGTTATTGCCAATATGCCAATGGCCAAACTCGATAAGTATGTCGCGCTTGAATAACTTAAGGCCTATAAAAACTGATCGTCAGACTACGATCTTTCCCACTGTTATGTACTGCCAACTATGGGCATTAAGCAACAAAGATAGCACAAAAACATGGATATTCGAGAAATATTCAAGTACCTACAAAAGCTGTATGGTGAGCAGTCACGTACTACAAGGTACGATGTGTCATGGAAATTGTTCCATGTAAAAATAAGCAAGATCACTTAAGTCTTAGATCATGTATTTAATATGATTGGGTACATTGAAAAGGTTGATCGAGTTAGGAACTACGCTTGATGCCAAAGCTTCAAAATGACTTGATTCTTGGATCACTAACGTGTTAGTTCGGTCCGTCCATATTGAATTTCAATATGAAATCATTGAAATGTACTATCATGAACCTCCATAAAATGTTAAGGATGGCCGAGAGTATGTTCATGAAGGAACCGAACATAGTTTTTGCTATTAAGGGTGCCTTTTCCTCAAATAGTTCAAAGAAGAGGAAGCATAGGCTGAAGATTGACAAGGATAAAGCCAATGAACAAGAGAAAAGTGGTTTACATTTTTTCTCGAAGAAGGGACACTTAAAGAGGAATTGTTCGAACTATTTGAAGGCACTCAAGGGGAAGGAATTTGATTACGCTCTTGAAGTTCTTTTCCTTATAGAATCATTTATGTATAAGTGCTTTTAGTTTGGTTTTAGATACTTGATGGAACTCAAATATGTAATTCGTTACAAGGGCTTAGGATCAAAAGGCTCGTAGCAAGATGAATCATGGAATTCCAAATTGTAAATCGAGCTACTGAAGCTACCGAAACGATGGGGAATACCATATAAAGCTTTCTAGTGGACATAATTAAATTTTATGTAATTGTTATTATGTACCAAATTTTATTAATGGAATGATTTATGTTTCCCGTTTGATGGAAAATGAATATAGTTTTGCTTTAATTACAGTATCTTGAATGTTTATTATGGAAAAAAAACTATTGGTTTTGGTATCTTGGATAATGGCATCATATATTTAATAGTAATCGCATGTTTTTTAATTCAAAATAAAAAAAGCGTCAAAAATAAATGATAGTTAACTTTGACATCCTAGACTAAGCCATACTCGTATGACACGGTTGAACGGGTAAAGAAACCTAGGGTTCCTACCATCATATGATTCAGAATCATTTTATACTTGTACATTGTGCCTTAAATGTAAAATGGCCAAGCACTGATTCAATCGGAGCAATAAAATAGTTGATGGACTCTTAGGACTTAAACATACAAATGTATGTGGTCCTATGCCTACAACTGCCAAAGTGGAATCTCATACTTCGTAACATCCATATACAATTTATCTAGATAAGAATTTGCATTTCTCGTGAACTGGGTAGAAAAGCAGACTAATAGGAAAATTATAATACTTCATTCTGATCGAGGTGGTGAGTACTTTGGAAATGAACTCCAAGAGTACCTAAAGAGAATGGTATTCTCTTTCAAATCATCCCTCCCTATACTCATCAACACAATGACATTTCAGAATGGAGAAATCAAACTTTGTTAGACATTGTTTGATCGATAATGAGTGACCCTAAGTTGTCTCCTTCCTTCTGAGGATATGCGTTGGTAACCGCAACATATATATTGAATAATGTACAGTCTAATCTATGTCTAAGACCCCATACAAGTTATTGATTAGTAAGAAACCCTACTTTAATCACCTTAAGGTTTGGGGTTGTCCAACTTACACTAAAAATATAAACCCTGGTAAGCTTAAGGAGTGGTCGATTTTATGTAAGTTTACAGGGTATCCAGGAAATTCTCATGGTTACCTATTATATCATACCGAGGAACAAAATGTTTGTTTCAAGACATGCTGCCTTTTTGGAAAAGGAATTTCTTTATCTAGAAATTAATGGCAGTAAGATAAACTGGATGTGATCTAAGAAACTTCTATAGTAACCGAGTATTTTTCCAGTTATTCAATACCTATAGAATATACGCAATCTATTATAAGGTCCGGTAGGTAACCTCGTGTGTTGGACAGATACTACGAGTTTCTAACGTATAGTGAGAACGTGGATTGCATCATTCATGATGACGTTCCCCTCACATCTCCGCAATCCTTAAAGATTAAAGACTCTACCCTATAGCTTGATGCTATGAAGTCCAAAATGGATTCCATGTAAAAAAAATAAGTATGTGTTGAATACGCAAGTATATATTTTTGTTTGATGATAATAAACATATATATATTCATTTAAATGTATTTGTTAATGTACTATTTTATTTTCACAAAATTAATTAAATATTTGCTGAATAAAATAAATAACACAGAACTTAAATTCAAACGGACATTTTATTCAAACAAATATTTATTACAATTTTGAATAGTACAAATTTGTGCTCTCACTATATATACACAAATTTCAATTACAATACATTTCAATTTACATAACTGTCCTCGCTACATATCGCTCATTCACTTGTGTTTTATCTTCAACTCTACTCCAGATTGAATCTAGCATCTGAGGAATCTGCAAAATATACACTGACGTAGTAAAATTGAAAATAAAATATTTTTACAGTGTAAAATAAAATGTAATTTTGAAAATAATATTTTCCTCAGTTATTTGGGTTGTTCGTCATCATTTAAATTTGATTTCATCATACACGAATAGCTGTGACATGCACAGTGTATCACTGTACATGCCACAAGGTCGTGCACATCGATATACACTTGATAAAGTTATAGGGACATGTGAGAATAAGGTCAAACCCAATTAAAAGCCGGGTTTAACTCAAGTGAAATCACGATACGAGCACAAGGTCAAACCCGAGCTATAAGCTGGATTCAACACAGCTGTAAGTTTAATAAAATGGTCAAGATACATAGAACAAGCCTTGACCAAAATTCAATGCGTATACTTGAAAAGTACTCGACCATTCAAACTGCACCAGATCAGTAAACACTTAAAGAACCATATGTGCACAAGCAAGGCTACTACATGGTGCAGCAGACACAAATGCACTGGCTCGAACAATACAAAACTTTATGGTACAAAACTGAGTAGATTAAACAGTTCAACCAGAACCAGTGAAGCATGTAGACATGATATAAATACAACATGAAGACTGCAATTAAACAAGACTCTAATGTTTAACTTCAAGTTCACATATACAAAAGACCAGCAAAGCATCCAGTACACATGACTCAAAATTGTAATACCATCACAATGCACATATAGCAGTGAAGTACACAAGCTAATCCAAACAATAATGAAGTCAACAATGAACCGGACAATATGAAAATAAAGTTTGCAGTGACAACACAAGTATAGCCTCAATAATGAAGACCAAATGAAGTTTAAATATCAATGGCACTGCCTTAATAGTAGAAGCATAATATATACAAATGTGCTCGAGACAACCGAGCTAAATATGCTAACCAGGACACATGCACTGATACATGTCCAGAAACAACACAGCAAGCACTCGGGTTAACAGAGATGTCTTAAATATCAGCATATAAACAAATTCCAAAATATACTTAAGGCCAAGCAGGGAATTTCAAAAATAACCGAGTCAATATCGAAACAACATTGCACACATACATGGAGTAATGCAACAACAGTAGCAGTTCCAAAATAATCAAAGTCAAATGCAAACACATGTACTTAAGCATCGGGACGAGTATGCTATAGATATGAATATAGATATATATGCAGTGCAGACTCGGAGAACAGTGGACATCGATAAATGTAAACCAGTACAGTTGCATATACAAATTGATGAAGTAGTGTCAGTGACCAAGCAATTTCGGTTTGACAAAGCATCACATACATATATACATGCGCAAATACATAAGTATACATGTATGTAGTGACAGGATGAACAAAATCAGAGAGTATATGCAGAGCATAACAAAGTCAAGGCCGCAAGTAAATCAAGGTATAAGCCGAAGTCAACATAAATCCAAATGCAAAAAAATTCGAAACCGTGATAGCCAAGAAAATGAACGGCACAAAGAACGAAATCAGCATCGTCAAATCAAGTCAAGCCGTGGTGGCCACGAAATCGATCAAAGCCGTGATTATAACACAGAAATATACGAATTTGAAAAGGTAAGAAATCATCACGTTCGTCCATACAAAATCAAACGGCCGAGCCAAATATTATCAAACGAATTCAAATTATCAGACGAACGAAATTTTAGGGATTCAAATCATATATAACCCATACATCATTGGCCGTAAAAAAGGATTCAAGTTCTAGCAATATCACAGTGCATAAAATCAATTAGGAACTCAAATCAAAGTCGAGTGGAA
The DNA here is from genome assembly GCA_030765085.1 of Allium cepa. Taxonomy (NCBI): domain Eukaryota; kingdom Viridiplantae; phylum Streptophyta; class Magnoliopsida; order Asparagales; family Amaryllidaceae; genus Allium; species Allium cepa. The sequence goes on along the minus strand of CM060943.1, from coordinate 669,726,920 downwards.
TATAAATCAAAAAGGGACAACATACCAAATTCAAAGCATCATTCAACCTCGACGAATTAAAGTAGCCGAAAGCAAGTCAGAGCTAGAGGGTCGACTAAAGAATCAAAACAAAGAAGCATCTACTGTAGTCGATCAACATTCAAGCGGCGCCTTAAATTTTTAAAAAGCCCTAATTTCAGAGCGAACGAAAGAGAAAAGGAAGCAGACATTATTCACAAACAAGCCGGGCCGAAGATATAAAAGGGACGAAAGGAATAACATTTATCACTAATGTTATATTGGGTTGGCTTAATCTTTTAGGCTTTTATTATTAAAAATTAAGGTTTTGATTTTTAAATTGTTTTTTAATTGCTTTTAATTTTGTAATTCCTTTTAAACTCTTGTAATTTCTAGTCGTGTCACTAGGGGACGAGCTATGGTGGTGTAGTTCGAGAATTTGCAACTCAGTGCTGAGTTGTGGTAGGGTTTTGAGCGTAGAGTTAGGTTAGTCGATAGTGGATGTCGCAAGTTTACGTGTGTAAGCATCTGACTATCTAATTTCTAGTAGAAACCTTGGGGCAACACGTAGCAGGGTTTTGCCGAAGCTGGGTAAATCTGTGTGTTCTATTTTCTGCATTCATTATTCTGCTATTATCTGTGCTACTATTATTCTGATATATCTGTGTTGAAAATATTTTATAAACTTCCGCATTATATTTTTATAATTTATAGTATCACCCTATTCACCCCTCTCTAGGGTGAAATCGATCCTACAAGTGGTATCAAAGCTAGGTTCAAAAGCCATTTTTATTTTAAAAGTTTGATTTTTCAAAGACCAATTTTTCTTACAAATTTGAATTTTTAAAATGGTTTCTGTTAATAATGTTTTTAGTGTGGGTCGGTTCAATATTATTCCTTCTGTTTTTGATGGAACAGATTTTTTGAATTGAAAATTAAAAATGGAATTTTATTTAAAATATGTTAATATTAAATGTCGGGATATTATTGAAAATGAGTGTGATATAACAGACGAGAAAATTATTTCGATTAATGCTCTTGCTATTCATATAATATATTCTCATACTAATCAAGATACTTTTAACTTTATCTCTCATTGTGAAAGTGCACAGGAAATCTGGAATATTTTTGATGCAATATATGGTGCAAAAGTCAACAACGGTGGGAGATCCCCCATAATCAAATCAAAAATTAAAGAAATGTGCTTAGCAGGATTGGTAAAATGAAGTAGTGATGATAATGATGCTGGAGCAGCCGAGCTGGCATTACTGATGGGGGGATTCAAAAAATGGAACCGCAAATACTGAAATCCAGCTCTAAATCAATAATTGAAAAGCAGAATATCAAAGCACTAGACAACGTAGAAGAACGGGAGATCATCTGTCACAATTGCAACAAACCCAGACACATCAAGCCTAATTGTCCTCGACTTCAACACGGCCAAGAAAAGAATTCAAGAAGGAAAAGATTTGCAGCCATGTGGAATAAAAGTGATAATTGTAAAGCACTAGCAGTGAGAGTGAAAGAGTAAATCTGCGACTACGAGGTAATATAATTGATAGCGACGATAACGAGCGAAGCGAGGTATCAAAACTTTCTCACTCAGAACTACTTATTTATTTCCATGAAGTAAATGGTTGTTTTGAAATATTTAGAGAGAAATATGCCAAAATTGAATCACAAAAATATACCTTGATAGATTTAAATAAACAACTTGACCAATTAGTTAGAAACTATCAAAGTAGGGTCCCTAAGTGTGATAAATGTCCATCATCGAAGAAAAGATTAAAAAATCAGAAATTAAAATAAAATCACTTGAAAATGAAATTCTGATTTTGAAAGAAAATGAAAACACAAGGAAAGAAAATTTTATTAGAAAGTGCACACAATTATTAAATGAAAATGAATAACTAAAAACACAAGTCCGACAACTGTCAACGACTTTAAGAAAATTTTCCAAAAGTGAAAGATCGTTGAATATGCTATTAGGGAAACAAACTGTTAATACAGTTAGACAAGGACTTGGATATAATCAATCTAAAAATGTTAGAAACAAAATTGAACAAGTCAATTCCATGTGCACATTTGTAGAAAAATTGGACACGATCAAAATATTTGTTGGTATAGACCCAAATACTTGAAACCCATTCCAATTTGGGTTCCAAAAGGCACAAATATAAAACTCTCAAAGTTAGACGAATTTGGGTGCCAAAAAGAACATATATAAATAGTTGTAGGTCTCCATAAAATTATTTTTCAAAATATTTTGCCAATAACAACCATGGACCTATAAAAACAAATAGGTCACAAAAATCTTTCATCGTGTAGGTGTGGTGGCAGGCTAAGGAACTACAATAGTGTTACTTGGATTCTGGCTGTTCCAAGGACACAACAAGCGACAAAGCAAAGTTACATAGCCTAGTACAAAGGTGGCAGAATCACAATGGGAAACAATGAGAAATTATCGTAAAGGTAAAAAAGGTAACGGTTTATTTTGAACGATCATTAAGTGTGATAATCTGCAGCATAAATTGAATTTGAATTAGCCAGTTATGTTAAAAAGAGATGAATGATGATTTTGATTTTGATTTATTCAAAATATTGAACAATTATCTTTGAACTATTTCATATAGATTTGCTTGGATTAATGATGGTGTTTTATTGATGATTACTCTCCGATATATTTGGATACTTTACTGCTGATACTATGATCACTGTTTGCTCGGCTTTAATTCAATTTCAATTAAAAGCTGTTAAAAATGATTTTGAGATATTTTTTGCAACATCACGGTCTGGTATAACATCCAACTAATGATAATCTTGAGTGAAAGAAAAATTCAAATGCAGACTACACTGGTAATCTAGTTGGTAGAAAAATTACTAGTGAAACGTGATTTATGTTGAGACATTTATTAGTTGCATCAAATTTTCAAAGAAAAATCTGCATATTTTTCATTTTAAATTATCTTCAATTAGCAGACTTCTTTTTATAAACTCCCTCCAGAAAATAGTTTTTTGTTGACCTTGTTTTAGATTAGTCATTTTGGAAATTTTGATTTGATAATTATTTTTGGATTTGATTTTTAATGACTGCATTAACTAATTTGACTCCCTACTGATTATCAAAAGGATAAATAGTAATTGAAAAAGTTATGAGTGTTGATATTAATCATATGTTATAACTTGAGACGATATATTTAGTAAATTTCTTTAGAAATTTGAACTAGAGTTATAAAAACTTTTTGTTGGTAAAAATTCCATGACCATCTCTATTTTATCATATTTCTATCGATCATCATTCATCATAATCCAATATGGTATGTCAATATGTGGTATTTTAAACGGGAAATTATGCGCTTTCATTTTATTACATTTTTAGCAATAAAAACATCCAAAGTATTCACTCTCATTTAAAAGTCCTCACGGTTATGCATGAGTGAATTACTTGGGATTTTTGATTATGTGTTTCCATGCTCATTTAAAAGTTCTCACGGTTATGCATGTATGGAATGCACATCAAAATTGATTGATTTAATAAACAAGTTGATTCTAATCCCATTTAAAAGTCCTCATGGTTATGCGTGGTTAGAAGATACTTGAATTCGTTTTTTAATAAAAATTTGGAATACTACCAATCTCATTTAAAAGTCCTAGCGGTTATGCATGGTTAGTAGATATTCTAATTCCTGATATAAATATACCACAAATAAACACAACTATATGGTTTTATATGATAATATCATTCCTATCATTCTAAAGTGGAATATGCGTCAAACAGAGTATTTATGATTTTTGTTTTATTTTTTATTGAAATTTGATATTTATATTCGATTGAGTTTTAACGTTTTATTAATATCTATCACTTTATTTTTATTTTTCTAGCACTATTACTCTTTTGCTGATAACAAAAGGGGAGAGTAAAGTTAAGATTTTGTCAATAAAAGCAAATAAAGGTCAAATATTGTATATGCATCTAAAGCAAATAAAGGTCAAATATTGTATATGCATCTAGGCTCATTTGCATATTTTTATTTATTTACATGCATATATGAAGGGGGAGCTTTGCGTAGAGAGAAGCATTCAAATAAGGGAAGCAAATAGAATAATCAAATACATTTAACAAACTCAAAATCTTAAATATATGTTTGTTATCATCAAAAGGGAAAGATTGTTGAATACGCAAGTATATGTTTTTTGTTTGATGATAATAAACACACACACATATATATATTCATTTAAATGTATTTGTTAATGTACTATTTTATTTTCACATAATTAAATAAATATTTGCTGAATAAAATAAATAACACGTAATTTAAATTCAAACGGATATTTTATTCAAACAAATATCTATTATAATTTTGAATAGTACAAATTTGTGCTCTCACTATATATACACAAATTTCAATTACAATACATTTCAATTTACATAACTGTCCTCACTACATATCGCTCATTCACTCGTGTTTTATCTTCAACTCTATTCCAGATTGAATCCAGCATCTGAGTAATCTGCAAAATACACACAGATGCAGTAAAATTGAAAATAAAATATTTTTACAATGTAAAATAAAATGTAATTTTGAAAATATTATTTGCCTCGGTTATTTGGGTTGTTCGTCATCATTTAAATTTGATTTCATCATACACGAACAGTTTGTGACATGCACAGTGTATCACTGTACATGCCACAAAGCCGTGCAAACCGATATACACTTGATAAAGTTACAGGGAAAGGTGAGCACAAAGTCAAACCCAATTAAAAGCCGGGTTCAACTCAAGTGAAATCATGATACGAGCACAAGGTCAAACCCGCTATAAGCTGGATTCAACACAGATATAAGTTCAATAAAATGGTCAAGATACATAGAACAAGCCTCGACCAAAATTCAATGCGTACACTTGAAAAGTACTCGACCAGTCAAACTACACAGATCAGTAAACACTTTAAGAACCATATGTGCACAAGCAAGGCTACTACATGGTGCAATAGATACAAATGCACTGGCTCGAACAATACAAAACCGTGCAATATAAAACTGAGTAGACTAGACAGTTCAACCAGAACCAGTGAAGCATGTAGACATGATTCAAATACAACATGAAGAGTGTAATTAAACAAGACTCTAATGTTTAACTTCAAGTATGCTACAAATATGCTACAGATATGCTACAACACATGTACTTAAGCATCAGGTCAAGTATGTTACAGATATGAACACAGATATATATATGAAGTGTACACTCGAAGAACAGTGGACAGAGATCAATGTAAACCAGTACAGTTGCATATAAAAATCGATGAAGTAGTGTCAGTGACCAAGCAACTTCGGTTTGACAAAGCATCACATACATATATACAAGCGCAAATACACAAGTATACATGTATGCAGTGACAGGATGAACAAAATCAGAGAGTATATGCAGAGCATAACAAAGTCAAGGCTGCAAGTAAATCAAGGTACAAGCCGAAGTCGACATAAATTCAAATGCAAAAAAAATTCGAAACTATGATAGCCAAGAAAATGAACAGCACAAAGAACGAAATCAACATCTTCGAATCAAGTCAAGCCGTGGTGGCCACGAAATCGATCAAAGCCGTGATTATAACTTATAAATATACGAATTTGAAAAGGTCAGAAATCATCACGTTTGTCCATACAAAATCAAATGACCAAGCCAAATATTATCAGACAAATTCAAATTATCAGGTGAACGGAATTTTAGGGATTCAAATCATATATAACCCATACATCATTGGCCACAAAAAAGGATTCGAGTTCCAGAAATATCACAGTGCATAAAGTCAATTAGGAACTCGAATCAAAGTCGAGGGGAATATAAATCGAAAAGGGGACAAATGTATCAAATTCAAAGCATCATTCAACCTCGACGAATTAAAGTAGCCGAAAGCAAGTCAGAGCTAGAGGATCGACTGCCGAATCAAAACAAAGAAGTATCCACCGTAGTCGATCAACATTCAAGCGGCGCCTTCAATTTTTAAAAAGCCCTAATTTCAGAGCGAACGAAAGAGAAAAGGAGCGGACATTATTCACAAACAAGCCGGGCCGAAGATATAAAAGGGACGAAAGGAATAACACTTATCACTAATGTTATATTGGGTCGGCTTAATCTTTTAGGCTTTTATTATTAAAAATTAGGGTTTTGATTTTTAAATTGTTTTTTAATTGCTTTTAATTTTGTAATTCCTTTTAAACTCTTGTAACTTGTAGTTGCGTAATTAGGGGACGAGCTACGGTGGTATTGTTCGAGAATCCGTAACTCAGTGGCTAAGTTGTGGCAGCGTTTTGAGCGTAGAATTAGATTAGTCGATAGCAAGTGTCACAAGTTTACATGTGTAAGCGTCGAACTATCTAATTTCTAATAGAAACCTTGGGGACAGCACGTAGGCAGGGTATTGTCGAACTTGGGTAAATCTACGTGTTCTGTTTTCTACATTTATTATTCTGCTATTATTTATGCTGCTATTATTCGGATATATCTGTGTTGAAAATATTTTATAAATTTCCGCATTAAATTTGTATAATTAACAGGATCATCATATTCAACCCCCCCCCCCTCCCTCCTAGGGTGAAATTGATCCTACAGTATGTACTTTAAAACATACTTTAGAGAAGGTATCCAAAGGGTGAACCCATCAACTACACGTGGATGTTTTAAAAAAATATTGATGTAAATGGAAAGTTTATGACTTATAAAGCAAGGTTGATGGTGAATTTTTTTTCGTCAATCCAAGGTATTGGTTATAACAAAACATTTTAACCAGTCATCATGCTTAAATCTAATTGGATACTACTTGCCGGTATCGCTTATTATGACTATGAAATATGGCAGATGGACAATAAAATAACATTTATAAATGGTGATTTATAAGAACTGTTTATTTTTCGTAGCAAGAAGGTTTCGAGGTCAGTGGGAGGGCGATAAGGCACGTAGACTCTTAAGATCAATCTATGGCCTTAAACTAGCATCTAAAAGTTGGAACAAATGTTTTGACTAGGTATTCAAACAGTTGGTTTCAGCATAACATAGAGGAAGTGAGCATATATAAGAAAAAGAAATATGTGCTATAGCATTTTTAGTATTATACGTTGACGACTTGCTATTGATTGGTATCAATGTACCATTGTTACACTCAGTGAAAACTCGGTTATCTAATAATTTCTCGATAAAGGATTTAGGAGTGACATCCTATATATTTGATATGAAGATCTATAAAGATAGATATAAAACGACATTGGGATTGTCCCAATCTATGTACATATATAATATATAAGATGATTTAATATAGAAAATTCTGATAGAGTTAGAGATATGTCATTCTGATAATTATGTAATTTGTTACGTATACCTAACTCGATAACCAATCTTATTCATTATCAAGATTTTTGAATTTTACTATATACTTTGTTTTTTTTGTCTAAGCAAGCCGGTGGTCATACCACATTTATAAGCACTGAAAAATAGGTGTGGGGCTGAACTTACCACAACAGCTACAGAGAAATAAGAACAAGATTGCCGCAGAATACACCAAGTGCTAAATAACAACAAAAAGAAAAACAAAGAGCAAAACATCAAACTTCCATGCACTAACAGTCCTAATCCATATCAGAAACAGGACAAGATGACTAATCCAAAATAACCTCTCCAACGGCTTCGAGTAACAGTCTGATAAAACCACGCAAAGTGACATCATAGCCTATAGTGTAAATCCCTTCTATGTCCCAACTATCATCAGATAATAGCTCACTATTATGTTCACCAAACTGACTATCCACCGCAAGAGTCAGAATGTCATCAATAGGAACATAGTATAAACATCGAAGATCTTGAATGTCATTACAGATGAATTTAAAGAATAGCTTTCCCGACGGTTCACCATGTGAAAGAGCGGTGAATCCAAACTACATCATCATCAAGCCACTCAACATCAACCTAAGGACAAGGGGAGGAGGGAGTAGTCATGACAATGTCATCGACGTTAACCAAGTCAATTACATATGTTAGTTGCACAATAGGAACTATTTGATCAATAGTAGGAGAGATTGATGGTTTCATAATCCAAGATTTCTTAGTGGGTCTAGGAAGAGGAACCTTCGAAGGAGGAGACTAAGAGGAGTGCAAGCAAGCATCGACTGAGTGACCAAAAGACTTACAGATAGGAGGATTCTAGAAGTAGTTGATATCAACAATAGCAATCAGCCTAGGGGCATGCTCACCAAAAAGAACATAAAGCAACAGATCTGGAGTAACCTCTATCAATGCCCTAGCTTAAACCAGCCTCTCCCTCTTGACTGTGACAACATCAAAACAAACTAGATCTCCAATCAAATTTGCTAACCAATTAATACCAACCAAAGATTGAAGCACTGGTGGAATTTTCGAGAACTGGACCCAAACAAGAACAGAGAGAACTTGTTCTCTAGTAGAGTCAACGGAGGGTGACTATTTCGTAATAATAAATGTCTTATTGTCGATGATGATACGTTCAATTTCAAGGACTCTCTGACGATCATCAGAGCATGTGAATTCGAAAAAGAATTAAGAGTTATCGTACCTCATAAAGATCTTCCCTTTAAGTTTCCATCTATGCATCAATATTGGTTTAACCAATCCTAATAGAGGGTCCTTATCAAAGAAGAATCCAATGAGATGATCTTTCCAGAACAGGGAGCCAGCCTCTAGAACTTCAAATGGCGGAAAGAGACCTTGTTAATGCAATTAACAGCAAATTTCCTTAGGGATGTAGGTTACAGTATTGCGTGGCCTATCAGAGAATAGAGATGACCATGGCTTCCTAACAGCATTATCGGGCAACAAGACATTAGCAGCTACTACAAGTTGAGAAGGCAAAACAACAAAAGGCATTGGAGGATTAATATGAACAGATTGCACAAGCTCAGTAACATGAACTCCAACATTCTCTCCTAAGTTGGCCAAAAATGGGTTCGGAGTACTTACAGAGGTAGGCAGTTCCAGACCAAAAGAAGCATTAGCGAAGGCAGAATCAAAAGGCACAGAAAGGATTTAGTGCCGTAGAGAAAATCGTTGGCATCGAAAAGAAGAGCAGAAAGATTAAAATCAACCTAGTAACAAATATCTGATTTAAAAACATAGGGCTCGGGCAATATTTTCGCGTCCAATCAACAATAAATTAGGGCGTGAAAAAAGAAAGGTCGGGAGAAGAAGCGGCAGAGGAAGAGGAAGTGGTAGAAGAGAAGGAGGAGCGACAGTGTAAAACGACCGAGGGAGGAGTTAGGGAGACCATGAAATGAAAAAGGGCGAAAGGAGAAATCGCAAAAGATAGGACGCCATTTTTACTACATTTGAAGTGACTAGTAGGAGAATTGGTAAATTTGGCTATATACTTTGTGTTATTGTGGTATATTTAATTAAGTGATTAATTTAAAAGTATATTAAATAGAAAATCATTAAATGGTATATAATAATAATTATAATGTGTTGTAATCATGAGAAATTTATTACGCTTAAAATAATATATTGTTTTAAACATTCCTAGTTAAGATGATATTGATACATCCATTGAGACTATAGTACATAACGCTCTCCAAATGTTGGGTGTGTATTAATAATGGCTGGTGGGGACACCAAGATTATGTACTGATGTTTACTACATAACTATGGACTGACTCATTCGAGAGTATTCTATTGGTTAATGTAAATAAGGTCAAATAGAAAATCTCGAAGTGATAATGTTTCATGGTTCTCTCGACTTGACAATGCTTTTGAATTGCAATGTGGAAACTCCACTTTGATTATAGTTAAAACATGTCATGACATCCATCGAACGACTGTAATTGGGTATGGGCAAAGGCATTGAAAATGAAGACTATTTAATAGATAATTCGTCTTCTCAGTTATATATGGTTAGTATCATGGTCAATTATAGTCAATTCAAAGTCAAAGTCTATAGTTAAAGCAACACAGTTAATAATAATTGATATTACTAAACCAAATGTTTTGTGTTTGGGCTGATCAAGTTGAAGGAGTTCACTGGAATTTTGACCAAAATCAAATTCTATAAGTCCTAGAGTAATATAGTTTTGGCAAAGTAACTTGGTGTAGATAATCATTACTACTGGATACCGCTTATAATAATAAAACTGGATTCTATCGAAAAGATATATGGCGATAAATTCAGCCAAAATATTACACCACTAGCAAAGGTGACATATGAATGTTAATACTCAAATAGTTTGATATTAATTGTTGATTGAATTTAAATCTTTGAGTCGTACAACTATAATGATGAATACTCGAAAATAAACCACAATATTTGATTAATTTACAATCGTTATTAATTAATTAATTATGATATGCTAAATATTGCATTTTATTTGATTTTATTTAATTCCATCAGTATTTAATAAAGTATGTATATAAAAGTTATATACGTGTATATAAAAGTCGTACAACTATAATGATGAATACTCCAATATAAACCAAAATATTTAATTAATTTATAATCATTATTAATTAATTAATTATGAAATGCTAAATATTGAATTTTATTTGAATTTGATTTAAGTCGATTAATTACTAAATGGATTTGGAAAAAATTTAAGGTCTTCCTAGGCACTTTCTTGGTTGACATACATGGTGAGGGAAGAGGGTTTGATTGAGATTTAGTGAGGAATTAAAGCGGAAAGGTTTCAACGGAGTAAACTGGAAAGGTTTCAATGTTTCCTTTAAAATAAATTTTCTTTCATTCACTCATTAATTCTCATGACAATTTATTTTTTCTTTAGCATTCCTATCTCTCTCCTTTAGGCCGAAAATCTATGGCTTCAAAGCCATAAAGAAATCTTCACAAAAAATCAAATCAAATTAATAAATAAATACAAAGGTGGTGCTTCAAATTTTTGCAATTTCTAGAGTTGATTCTATCAAATCTATGAGTTTTATTCTTGCGATTTTTGGTTTCTTCTTAAGGTAATATTCTAATTTTATCTTGTTACATGATTCATCATGTTAATGCATTTTAAATCTCACTATTCTACTTCTCTTTTGATCATGTGCTCGTCTTATATGTATTGCTTAGATCCCACACCTTTTACAGGGAATCTATATATGCCTGTGTTGTGCGATCTAATTTTGTTTTTGATATGGATATTAATGATTAAACAAAAATATATTTGGAAAATGATTTTAATTTATTGATATAATTTTTTAACCTTTCTTATATATGAACTAAAATAAACTACATTTGTTGAATAGTTGAAAACTTTTTGAAAAATGATTTCATAATTTATATGTTTGTTGGTTTTGTTTGTAAATTCATTTGGTCGTCGTTAACATAATTTTAAAGGTGTTTCAATTCAAAATTTCATAAGTGTGCTTTTATACAAAATTATTAACCTACTTTGATCCTTCATAAGTTAAGGCTAATTTTATATTTGCCAACTTCAAGTTTTAAAACACGCACGTAAGATCACAAAGTTTATAAATTTATGTTGTTTTTAATTGAAAACATGATTTGTAATTTTTTATGCATGTATACATATATGTTCATTATTTTAATTCAAAGTTTATAAAAGGTACTTTTCTGTAAAATTATAGATTTGATTTTAAAACATTCTAATGTTAAAATTAGATTAAAATTATTAATTCTTGAATTAAAAACATTTAAATTAGTCAAAAACACACACACACACACACACACACACACACACATATGTGTGTGTGTGTGTGTGTGTAGGGGGGTGTCGGTGTTTGTTTGTGCATGTAATCATTATTATATGTATATTTTCAATTGCTATTTAAAATTTTGAAGAAAACTTTGGACAACAAAGGCATATATATAAAAAGGGATAAATATATTTGTTGTTGTGTAAATCCCAGTATCACATTAACCATGTACACTTCATATTTGTTGCAAGTGCACTGTACAAATATAAGAATATTTAGCATGCTTATAAATTAAAACTTGTTTAATTTAAGTTAAATTAAATTCCTTTAAATATATTAAGTAAAATATGGCCATCTTTTTATAAAATGAGTAAGTGTTATTTCTAAAAAAATACACATTCATTACATTTACGACCTATTGAATAGTTTACATAATTAACAACTTAACTCTTTACTTACCCAAATTATAATACAAAGCAACTAATATTTACACATATACATGCCAAAGTATATTTGATCTGCTTTAGTTTGTATAAACATTGAATTTATGAAACTCCTTGCAATTTAAATAAAATGGGATTTTATTTAAAACAATATTAGATTGAACCTAATAACCTTTTAGACTTCATAGGTCCAATAAACCCAAAATAGGATTTTTTTTGTTTTGAAATCTACATATTTCATCCCCTTCCGACTGGTCTGGCTACTTCAAATTCCAAGCATGAAAATGCTCTTGTACGACATGGATTGTCCTTTTTAAGGAGGAATCCTCATCTACAGATATGGAAAGGCATTGCATGATTCAGATTTCTTATGCTTTGGCAATAGGATTCATCATGTATGCTACGCTATGTACAAGACTAGATGTCGCTTTAGCACTAGGTATGTTTAGTCAATATTAATCAAATTCAGGAGAAAATCATTGAACAACAATTAAGGTCATCCTTAAGTATTTTAGAAATCCAAAGGATTTGTTTCAAATATATGGAAATAAGAAACTCCCTATGAAGGGGTATTTGGACTTTATCTTTCAAAGTGATGTCGACGATAGTAAATCCGTGTCAGATTTTGTCTTTACCCTCAATGTATGGCCATTAGTTCGAAAAGTTCCAAATAAGAAATTATGGCCGATTTAACCATGGAAGCCGAGTACATCGCCTTGAATGATGTTGCAAAAGAATTAGTGTGGATGTGCAAATTCATTAAGGAACTAGGAGTGATCCTAATCATTGAAGGTCTAATGTTCTTGTAATGCGATAATAATGCGACATTACAGATTTCGAAGGAACTACGAGCTCATAAGAACCCAAGCCACATTCTCCATTAGTTCCGCATGATAATGCAGCTTATTAGTGATAGAGAGATCGTAATTGAGGGAGTATATAACATAGTAGATCTATTCATTAAGGCGCTTTCTCAAACTCATTTAGGAAAACTGGTCGAAGTCATAGGGATGAGGCTCCATAATTAACTCTAAGTACTAGTGGAAGATTGATAGAGTTATGCCCTATGGACAATTATTCATATAATTAGATAAAATTAACTCCGTGAACAATATTGTTTGAACTAAATATGGTTTTGGTTTTATTTTCATTCATATTTGTTATGATATAAAGATATAAATAATAAATTAATTACATTAAACATATATAAGTAGAAAATCCTTAAGATAAGTATTTTATTTTTTGTAGTTATGAATATCTTCGTAATTACGAGTATTAAGTCGATACCTAATGATTAATCCTTAAATGTTCTTAGTCAATATGTATTGAGAAAAGGATAGCGATACATCTGTTGAGATTAATGTATGTAACACTTTTCATATGATGGACGGTGAATTAATCATGGACGTTGGGGGACGCCGAGGGATTACGTATTTGTAGTTGTTTAGAACAATTACAAAACGAATCTAGTCTTCTATTAGTTAATACAACTAACTAAAAGTAGAATATCTCACGGTAGCAGCGTATAATAGTCCTCTAACTAGAGGGAATTATCGATCTTAAGTAGCTAGGGTGTACTTTGATTATAATTAAACACATGACATGACAACCATGTTATGATCATAGCTAGGTAAATGTTGAATTTCTTGAAGTGAAACTCTACCTAAGAGAGGATTTGTCTCCTTAGTTGTAGAAGATTATTATCACCCTAATTGGTAATCAACTTAAAGTCAAAATCTCTAACCAGAGTAAATCGATTAGTTGATAAACGTTACAGGATTGAACCAAGGACTTTAAAGTAGTTTACGCAATTAAAAAATGATATTAGTTGATTTTTTCCTTAGACCTAACTCTAGATATACAAGTGACACCATGATGACAAAAAGAATACGCATATAAAATGTTATTGCTATATAAGCTTACAAAATAATAGAAATTGGATTCCGCCAAAATGATATGCAAGCAATTAAACTTATGTCTGATGCTATACTTCAGCAAAGTTCGTACAAACTTTGGTATCTATATTGTTTAAATATTGACTGAGGACAAAGTTCACATCAAAGAGTCGATATAACTGATTTGTGAATCATTTTCGAATTCGAACAATGTAAAATTTATTTATAAATGTTATAATTTAATAATAAAATTGAATACAAATGTTTTACTAGATCTTAGTGGAATTTTATTTATTTATTTAAAGTTTGAAAATCATTTAAACGAAGTATAAAAGTTGTACTTTGATTTATTTAACGAATGACATTGGATAAATTAATCAAATAGAGATTTGAAGTGTTAAATCATTTTATCCCATTTTTTGCAAGCAGAAACATGCTCGTAATGAGTTCGGCCATAGCAAGAGGGCAAGGGATGAGAGTTAGCATCTTAGGGTTTGAAAGAAATAGGCTAGATATTTGCAATCTAGTTGGCTATAAATAACCGCCACTTTCTCATTATCTCCACACTGAACAAACCTAACCCTAGCCTGAAGTAGACACAGTGAAGCTAAGGAGTCTACATTGCAACCCATAGCCAAAGAGCAAACAAAATGTGTTCGAGGAGGGGATAGAGAATCACTAAAGTGTTTGGTAATTGATAAGATCACAAGGAAGAGGCAACTTTCATACACACACACACAAATGTTATGATCATACACACATACACACAGTTATATACACACACACACTATATCTTAATCAATTAGGACATGATTCAAACTTTTTATTAATTTTTTTATAATTTTAAAAAATTATTTAATAAAGAAAATATTTAATTATATATATATTAGTAAATTCGAATCCAGTTTTTGAATAAAATTAAAAAATTATTTGGTTTTAATATATATATATAATAAATATTTAATTATTTTAGTTTAAAACTATTTCAATTTTTAATATTTAAAATACTTTGATGCTCTCTGGTTTTTTAGAATAAAAAAGAAGTAGTTTTTTATAACATAAACATATACACACATAAACACATGCATGTGCGTGGAAATTAAATTAAATAACAAATCACATTGTTTTCTCTACTTTTGATTAATAAACGAATTATCTTTAAAAAGTCAAAATGATTTTAAATTTAAATGTTTGAAAAATTCAAATATAGATTCTTTTATATTAAATTTGTACGGTTTTTATTTAATATATACACACACACATTACATGGGTTATAAAAAAATCCATTTTGAATTAGTTAAAATATTTTGAATTATCTTAAAGTATGAGATACATAAATTTTTATAAATTTAATTCAAACACATATACATACGTGTGTACATATAATCGAAATAACTCATTTTAAAATATACATTTATAAATACAAGCATATATGCACGCCCAAGTGGGCATGCATCTAATTACAAACTGGATTAATTCAATAATACATTTATGTAGCATTACCACATACTATATAGTAGACACAATAGAACATCAATTAATAACAAAACGATTAGCATAAACAAACTAAAATATTTAAATAGAAAAAAAAAGAATATCAAAGAGAAGTGGTTTTCTGATTTTACTAATAAAAAAATGAAGGAAAAAAACTAAATTGCCTATCCCATGAAGTATCATCATCTCGTATTCTACGAAGCATTAACTTTGGCAATGATTTTTTTAAAGAAGTAAAACATTGCATATTATTGTTTTTAGCATCACCACTATTCTAATAAATCGTAAACTAACAATTGAAAATAAATTGGACTATACAATAGAAATAAGATTGTTAGCAGGATACCCAAACTTCGAATAATTAAATCTTTAGACCTATCCACACCATAGTAATAAATAATATATTAGAAGCTTATTTGTAAAAGAGTAATATTGTCGTATCTGTAGTGAAATTCTTAACAGTAATACTGTTGTTCCCTACATAGCTACAGCATAAAATTGGGTCATCAGTAGAAAAAAAGTGAAGTGAATTGTTACTCACCTCCATAGCCAGTGCCAACAAATGGTTTAAGTATTGCTCAACTATGGTCAAATATGAATCTTGTATGAAAGTACAAAGACGACTCAAGTAATAAAAAAAGAATTATTTTACAATTTAGAAATAAACATATTCAGGTGACTACATATGCTTTAACACAGGCAAATGCACAACAATTGAGCTTGACGACATATGCTTCAACACTGCCAAATGCACAACATACATACAAAATAAAGCCAAGATCAATGTAAACACGTAATATAATTACTTACAAATTTGATCGGAAGTCTTTAAAACAATGGAGTATTTTGAGTAGCCCATCACCTCCACTTAGAATCATGGTCTTGACAATTTATTTCTATATTGAGGTTCTTTAAGCTAGTATTTTTGTCTATTTTTTCCATATGAGTAAGGATAATTGACCAAGCAAAATTTGAAGTAATGCACTTGCTTTATCGGTAATAATAACATATTCTAGCAACTTTGTATTATTTTGTTGCATCATTTGTTTAGATATATATGTATTATTTTGAATTTTGAGTCATTTGAATCAAGCATTATATTAGTGGATACGTATCAACTCACACGTCCCTTCTTATTATTTTTAAAGCAAGCGTAGCCCATGCATTAAACATAGCTAAAGTAAAAATACTGAAATTAAACGGAAAAAAAATCACTACGAAATTAAATTTCATAGCAGTCTCATTAAATCTAATCCATATTGAACAGCAATAGAACTTCATATTTTCTCTAGTTTATATTTATAATTCTTATACATCTTATAACCCTTGTTTTTTTATGCCCATGGATAATACAAACAAATAGTGAATGCTTTATCATTGGGGCAATTTTCATGTCCACATCCAATATGAGTTAGTATACCGAACATAATAAGTTTGCTGTTATAATACGGACATCGACGTTAGCATGTAGCCCTTCGAACATAGTAAGGCCTTTGACATGCCTATCTGTTCAAAACATCATTTAGAGTCAGACAGGTATTTATAGCTTACCTTCCTGGGGCTCTTATTTATTGCAAATTGCATCCTTAACCTCTGCTTGTATTTCTGTTTCCCGGTCCCAATTCAAAGGCAGCAACTTTAGCTTCCGGTCTCTTTTGCATACTCTATTATGTGCACGCAGGTATGATGAATTAAGCATATGAATAATAGTGGAAAATAATATGTATTCCATATTGAAACTGGCTACAGGATCATGCTTAATCATACTACTGCATACATAAATGCAATAAAAATATAAGCATTATTGTATTTTTGAGCAATAGAAAAATGTATAATTAACAAATAGTAACTTATGACCATGTACGTCATGCTTAAAGTCATAATAGAACATCTTTGGATCTGAAACAACAGCATATGCTTTAAACAACGATTCAACAGTCAGATTAATAGGTAAGATAGTAATATTCTAGAAAGTAAAATCGCATAATATTCATTATATCTTCCACTTACATTCCTTTTTAAGGCAACAATAACGTAACTTTCATTAGAATCTGGACATATAATACATAAGAAATCCCAAGCATGTCAAGCTGCATGATATAAAGTTCCTTTGTGCATGATATAAAGTTCCTTTGAAATGCAAACTAATCCATAAAATCAAATTATATTTTGAAATAATAACAATGACACTGAGTGGAAAAACATCTAAATAAAATGTTGAATACTTTCATGATTATTAACAGGCAGGTTCTGCATATGCCCAGTTTCTAAGACTTCATGGATAATGTTTTGCTGGAAGTATTCCTACATTGGAACCAAAATTGGAAGAACAAAAACCACATTTTAGCTATTTGGGTATAAATATTAAAGTTACCTTTACTTCTTTAAATCACATACCTATCAACTTAGGCTCAATCAAGAACTTTGAACTGATCAAAGCAGGATGGTTCAGTGGACTAACAGATCTAGCATTTGTTGCAATAGCCACTTTAATGTTAACTATGCTTTCTCATATTTTCTATTTTTATGCTACTTGGAAAATAGACTAAATGTGGGGAATAGGAAAAACAAAAATTAATAGTTTTAGATGAATGTATCCATGAACTTGGACTTGAATGTTGAAGCAACCTATTAAAGGCCCATTTCATGGCTAAGCATTATTTCATTATTAACATACACCGTGCGTACAACAATATCTAGGTTTTTTCTGAATAATTGAATTCATCTTAAATTTTGTTGCTGTCAGAAGCATGCTTTGGAGCTCAAAATTCAAATATTTCAGTATTGAAGTCAAATCAAAAAAGAATAAACACATTCATATAAGTAAATGAGAGCAATTGATTGCTTAAGCAGCAACATGAGTCAGATAAATATATTTCTCCTCTCTATTCGAATTTTTGTCAAACAATAGTGCTCTATGTACTAAAGAAAATGGCAATACGGCATAGGTATTAGTTGTTATCGGTTTCCTTTTTCATAGGTGAAATGCTTACCAGGTCCTTAACAACATGTTAATTCCACCATATCAGTAATCTAATGCAAATAAACATTATCCATTTAAGTTGATCAACATAGCACTGGTTTACACACGTACATACAACATCGTTCGATTGCAAACTTGATACATACATAAATAATCGGTTAACTGGAATAAAATGCAGCCAGCCGCAAATCAGTATAAGAAAACTCCAAATAAATTATATAAATTTTAGAACTATTTTGCAAAGGATCAACATGGTAATAAGGTGCAAAGCAGGAAAAAATGCATAAGTTTAAAAAAATACCTAAAACGTGGTCGAATTCTGATATCAATGCAATGGCTGCCTAATCGATTATCAACTATTGGTTAGCGAAGTTGAGAAATTGCAATTATCCTTAGTCTATGAAATCATTCGATTGCAGACTATAAACCGACGGAGTAGGTGTAATGATCGGTAAAGGATAGCGTCGGTGATCGGTTAGTGGATATGGATGAGACATTAATAGTGGATTATCGATGATGACGAATGTAATGTTTAATTTGGGTGGTTAGGGTTTTTTAAGCTGCTATCAAATGTGAATAGCGAGATGAAATAAAGCGTGAAAGAATATGAGAGCAGATGAAAGGTTATTTTGGGAAATCCCAAAAGACACGGTTGAAAGTAGCGTATTGAATTATTATTATTAGTAGCATAGATAAGCCGAAAATATTTTAAAATATGTTTTTTAAATAATATCACATTACTTGTATATATATAACTGTATAAATATAAATATTAATTAAAATAAAATAGCCAAAAAAGGAAAAAGTTTATATTAGTGTAAATATAAATTGGATTATTTGATGTCTATATATGTACCCCTTGACATCGTTATTGACATATGATTTAACCAAAGCGCCCACATACACTAATACACACACAAATATATATATAGAGAGAGGGAGAGAGAGATAAAAAATCATAATGGTTAATTATGACATATGTTACTATATTACCTCTAGGTTAATTTATTATTTTAATATAGTTATAACGTTTGTTGAATATAAAGATATTAAAATATAAAATTATGATTAAACTTACAAATTAAATTAATAATAAGATATTATTATCAAACAATAATTAATAAATATTTTAAATGCAAATGAAATGAATTGAAAATATAGCCCAAACTCTTTTATTATAAATACTAAATATGATTTAATACAAATTTATTATCATATAAACACAAAATAAGATCTTATGCAAATTAATTAAAAGTTTTTTTTTTAATTCACATTTTTTACCATGTTGGCAATGACCTGATCCTACAATCTTTGATGGGAGTACCGTTGCTCAATTCTATATGAAACAATTTCCATGTGATTTCATATATACCTTATGGTATGAGGATATTCATTGTAAATTTTTTGTAGGTTCTTAAATATGTATTAAACATCCATATTCTCATGTTGTCTTTGGAACTCGATGCTCATGGTTGGCAGTACGTAATATTGAGCAAGTTCATAGCATATTGATAATGACTCATAGCACGCTATTTATTCGGGCATTGCATCTTTATCGGATTTAGCCTTAGGCTTATTGGCGACCACATACCAAAGTCACTCATAAGTGAGTTTGTTTTTTTATATTCGTTAACCAGTCCTTACAGTTTGATCTGATTAGTGCATTTCTCTCTATAACTAACTTTATTGTTTCCATTTAATCTATGCAAATTCATTACATTAAATTAAGTAACGTCAAATATGTTCTTATACTTATTAGATTGCTTTATTATATTTATCTAATAAGTGAAATCTACATCTCTCAAAAACCCTAAGTGATACATGAATTTCTTAAATTCCTTCAAAGAATGTTATGATCCATTTATCATGTTACTACAACCTTGAGGGTGCTCAACTACTCATAGTCTCCATAAAATGTAAGTAACACTTTACTAATATATGTATTTTATAATTTATAACTATATATTCATTTACTCTTAATCATCTTTATGACCTTGTGGTTGCTTAAAAAATCATAAAGCACCTTAGATATTGTAACAACCCTAGATTTTTTTATATATTTTAATATTTGACTTTTTTTTATTTTGAAATCATTTTAAACTTATTTTATTTCAAACATTTCATTTTTAAATGTAAGTTTTGATTATTATGTGAATTATAATTTCAAACCGGTATAAATTGGATATTTTACTGAAAGATGAATTTCTGTTCAAACTGGTCAAACCTTGACTTTTAAATTTCAAATTTAAATATTTAAATTATTAAATTTTATATTTTATTATGAAAATATATTTAATAACTTGAATACTGCTTTTCGTTTCGTTGAAAACGGATTTAATTTGTGAAAGTTATGTAAATTTCAATTTTGAGTATAATTTGTTTTATTTTGAAATTTTGTCTATTTTAAATTATATAAATCATATTTTCTATGTTATATTTTATTTTAATATGTGTTAATATGTTATTTTATGTATATTTTGTCTTTTAATATTTTTAACGTGATAATAAAAATTTTCCAAAATTTACTGTATTTATTTCCTATTTTTAAAGGTCGTTTTCTATTTTTCTGCTATTTTCTTCATTTAAATTATATTTAATTAAAATTTATATATTTATTTTGTGAATGAATTTTTATTTTATGTTATTATTTATGTTTAAAAATATTTTACAAGCTCATATGAATTCTCTAAAAATTATTCTATTTAATTTCAAATTTTCTAGTCTAGTTCACTATTTTTAGCTATTTTTCTTAATTTAACTTTATATAATTAATAAATATTATATAAATTTTTATATTTTGATAAATTTTATCTGGGATTATTATTATTCCCAGAAATATAAAGTTATATAAATTCAATAAGGATATATGAAGAGTTTTTGACTTTTGAATTGCCTTTTGCCTTTTTGAATTCCACCTCTTCATTTTCCTCACAACTCTTCATTTCTTTGCCATAACTCCCAATATTTCAGCCGACCATCTCATTTTCATTTCACGTATATCTTTTCCTCCTTACCGAGAAAAATTTTCGGCCATCACTCTTGAGGAATTGGTAAAAAAAATTATTTTCTTTTATCTCTTTTCACTTATATTGCTTATTCCTTTTGATTCTTGTTTGCACTTGCTCTTCCATTCAGGTTCGACCATGCTACCTTGCTGCCTAGCCGCCTCCATCGCCTGATGGCACACCATCACCACCTCCTCCTCACCAGCCACCCAAGCTGTGACCCCTTTGGTGATGCATATCCACAAACTTTTCCAAACTTCTCAAAAACACCCCAATACTAGCCTAGCCGAACACTACCTCACATCCACCACCTCACCACCCCTTTAGCCGCCCCCTACATGACCACCACCACCTACAGCACCTCCAGCACTCTCGGCCACACCACCATAGTGGACCCCACACCTCTGGCCGTGGCACCTAAGGCCTTGGCCGAGCCCAATTCATGGCCTAAAACTCATGTGTATGCATGCTTGTGTGTTCTTGCCTTCACCCACCTTTACACCATCATTCCAACATGTAGGCCGAACCCATACTCACCCAAACCAGATCCAAACACTTTCCATTGTCATGTATTTCCCCTTATGGCAGAGCCTAGTAAAGGTTAAAAGCAAGTGCAAGCATTTCTATTTGATGCTGTGCAGTCTATTCTAGTGTAGTTTTGATCGTAGTTGATTTGAAACTCATCGTTGTTATATTGTTTTGTTTGATGTGTATCCAAGGAATTTGACATTTGGCTCCTCCATTCGAATCTATGTCATGCCTTTGTGCTTGTGTAGATCCTGTTTGTGAAATTTTTCGTTGGGTCATCAGCTCAAACCGGTGAGTTATTCTCACCAGACAATATGTACTTTTATAACTAGTAAATTGACCTCTTTTGAATCTGCAAAATACATTATCATATTACACCTGCTACGTTATGATTTATGATGTTCACCCATGCTTAAACACCTGTTATATCATATGTTACTGTTATATTATGCTGTTCTATAATTTTTATCAGTTTATCACACTGCAAGTTCCTTTTAGATTAGAATCACTATGGGTTGAAATGATGCATACCCGAACGGACTTTAGAATAGGAGAAAATCGTTATGGGCTGAAATGATAGACCTGAATGATTTTAAATTATTTTCATTTACTTGGGATTGCGGGTTTAAAATGATCAAACCCGGGTTTTCTTTGTAAATTACGGGTTGAAATGATATATTACCCGTATCACTTTACCTAGGCTAGAAAATGAAATACAGACCCGTTGTTAAAATATGTTTTTCTGAAAATTTTAAAATATTTTAGGAATGTAAATATTATAATATTTTGATTTAAATTTGATTAAAAATGATTTTTGTAAAACATTATTGACTCTCTGAGAATTTATAAGTGAAACAAATTAATGGTAAAGTTAGAAAATCTGAAATGTAAGTTTTTTGGAAATTATAATTTGGTGATAAATGGAATTTAAATTAAATATGAAAATATGATAAATTTATGATATTTTGAACTAAATGAATTTAAAATAATTTTATAAAATATTAACGATTTTTGAATTAAGTTAAAATGTGAAATGAATGAATATTTAAGTTGAAATTTTGAAATATAACTAAAATTGGAAATTTGTGAATTTGGCTTAAAAGTGAATTTTTATGTTAAGTAAATAAAAATGAAATTAAGTTATATTTGAAAATTTAAACTTAAGTGTTAAGTTAAATTTAATTTAATGAATTTAAAATTTAATGTTGGAATTTAATAGGTGAATTACTATTAAATTTTGATTTTTGAATAGAGATTTAACTTTATAAAATCATCAATATAAGGGTATTTGAATGATTGTTTTAAAAGTGAAATTATATGATTTTGTAAGTTAAAAATGGTTTAAATAAAAATATAATTGTTTGTGAAATTATACTGAATATTTGAAGTTAATTTACTGCATTTCTAAAATGCTATTAATTCTAATGTAAAGGATAATACAGCATTTGTAAATGCTGTAGTTGATAATAATGAACCAAATGGCTCAATTTAATTAAAGGATATTATAGCATTTTTTGTGAATGTTATAATGGTTGAATTTAACTAAGTTTATTTGAAACTAATGGAACCCTATTACAGCATTTTAAATGTTGTCTTCTGTTAAATTGAACTATTTTAAGTGTGACTTTCCGTAGCATTTTCTAAATGCTGCGAAAGTTGAATTTTCATTGTTTTAATAAATTTAAGTGAATGAATGAACTTTGAAAGATTAAAATTTTGGAAATTTAATAATTTAATTATTAAATATAATATCTTTATTTTAATGATTTAAATGAAGCAATTTGTTTCAAAATATAAACTATTTTGAAATGTGTTTTGAAATGGTATTTAAATTAAATAAAAATGAATGTGGTTTGGAAGATATGATATTTTGAAATGGATTTTGAATGATATTGAATTTTTAAATGATATTTGATTTCGAAGTATAAATACTATTTGAAATTTTAACCACGGGATGTATTTAATTTATGGTTTAACTGATCTTTAAAGGATGGGCGATCCCAAGCATCCTTTAAGTTATGGTGCATTTCTACTACAGTTGACATGAGTTGATTTACATTATATAATATATTGTCCTGACTCGAGTGTTTTGTGTTTTACTTTACGCTCGGGTCAGCTTGAATATTCACAGCTTTGGATTCTCTTTCTGGAGCTGGTCTTTGCTGGAGTTTCTGCTTATCTACATTTATATCTACTTTCTGTTTCAGCTATTCTAGTTTATCTCATGTATTAGTGAACTTCTATGTATTTGGGATTTCTATTATGTTGTTTTAGACTGTATTATGTTTTTGGTTTGAGACTCTGCCGTAGTAGCTTCATGAACTACTATGTATTTTATATTCCGCTGCGAGGTATTCTGTTTGTTCTGTGTCTGTGATTCTATGATTTGTATTTCATTTGCTCCAAATTTATTTACAATGTGGTATTTTGAGCAATTCAAGTCCGACATGTGCGGCTGCGAATGGCTAAAAATATCCAGTTGTTACATTTGGTATCAGAGCTTTGGTTTTAGGCAAACCATAGCCTGTGGAGCAAAAACTCATTAGGGATAGGGTGGAAAAACCCAAGAATGAGTGAAATCAATCTCAGAATCCTTTCTTGTGAGAGAACGTATTTTCAAAGTATAAAATAATTTCCAAATGATTTTTAAAGGATTTTCAAAGATTATTTTGGTATAAAAATTTTCTTATTTTGAAACCAAGATTTTCAAAACTTCATCCCTTCATTATCCATCTTGTTAGAAATCTCTTGGTTAGGATTCTTATCGATTAGGATTCCTTGAACTTTGGAACGCTCCCACTTGTTCTAAAATCCAGTCTTGTCTTCCGTATTCAATCCATTTTGATTTTGGAACATTTCATAACTCCACTTTGGAATGACCTCTATAAAGATCGGTGATTTCGCAAATCTTTGAATGATTTGTAAAGGGGTGAAAATCCTTTATAATTGGCATTGATTCACCGGAGATTCCTGTATCCTCGGTTTCGATGCTATCTATCTCCTGCTCTACCCATTCTATCTCTAGCGATCGAATGTCGATTTGCCTTAGATTTCCGGGTTGATTATACTACTGAAGTCACGGTTGACCGGTTAAGGTCGCTCGCGATTTATATAGGCTTATCATCTTCTATTTGGTAATAAAATTATCTTATCTTCATTCGAGCTTATCTTCGAAACATAATTCTGTTTGATTAGAGTTCCTCTAAATTCGAATCTCCGTATTGCTTGAAATCTAACCTTGAATCATTCTTTGGAAATTTGTGTTTGATTGTATTTTGAATTTGTGCACACATCAAAATTATTATTTTGACAAGGATAACCCTATTTTTTATATAAAAGTGAAATGTTTTCAAAAAGGATTTTAACCTTTGGAAAATGAAAATTTGAAGCTTTGAAAGGATTTGAAATTTTGGAAATTTATAAGAAAATGTGATTTATATAAAAATGATTTATAAATGAAGGGTTTGAATTTGAATTCCGAGGAATCGAACTCCGATGTTTTGAAATGGGTTTTTAAGATTTTGGAAAATATATAATAATAATATGATTTAAAGATATTTTTCCAAATAAGAAATGTTTCAAATGTATTCGAATGAATTCCAATGATGTCAAAGAGATTTCAAAGAAGTTCCATAAAATAAAAGTCCAGAACCCCCTTATGTCGTTGAAAAATAATTTCGGTGATGAATACATGCATTATCGACATTGATTTTTGAGCTTCTGAGTGGGGAAGAGGCCACTCTAGTAGCTTTGTTATGCGAGTGATTTTATGAAACCAAATTTTGATTTCCGATTCGAAGTATGGTTTGATATTCGAAAGATATGTGTATATATATATAATTGAAATGATTTAAAATAAGCCGGTGTTCAATCCTCGAGATTCAAATTTGTTTTGGTATAACCTTACCTATTGGAATCGATTTACTAATTTGTTGGTGATTTCCAACTCTTGGATTGAAAATATGATTTCTTCGACTATTTTGAAGGTTCGAGCACTTCCAAATCAAGGTTAACTTTTCAAAGCTAAGAAATTTTGAATGGTATAAGGTATTTGATAAAGTATAAGTTTAGTTTGGTATGATTAATGTATAAAGTAATATGATATATATAAGTTTGAAACCGTTATGGAGTGAAATAAATAAGACTATTTTGAATTATACTGGTATGAAATATAGTTTTGAAAAGATATTTGAAGTAAAATGTTGAGTTTTGTTAAATTTATAAGTTAAGAAAAATAGTGAATTTTGACTTAACAAATGAAAGTGAGTTTTAAATTGAATACTTGATTTAAAATTTTGTTGTGATAAATCATATGTTAAAAATTATTTAAATGTGAAATTTTGAAGTCTAGAAATATGATTTATAAGTTTAAAATTTGCTAAAATTGAAGTTGTATTGTTTTTTAAAGTTATAATAAAATCTGGAATTTTATTAATAGCATTTCTAAAATGCTATAGTTTTATGACAACACTTTAAAATGCTGTTGTTTTTGAATTTAACTTTGTTTGAATTAACTAAATATCTGTTATGGCATATTATAAATGCCGTTATTCTTGAACTAAACTATTTTGGAAACTATTAGTTACGATGGCACTTTTAAATGCTATCATTGTTATAATTTGACAATGTTTCGTAATGTTATAGATTTTAACACTATTGAGTAATATTTTAAAAAGTTAAATGATTTAATTTTTGAATTGATTATTTATGAAATTTAAGGAGTTTTGAATATAGTTTAAGATTTAAATTTGAATTTTAAGGAATTTAAATTGAATTTGAATTCAAATAAGGTTTACATGGTTATGTGTTAAATGGAATGAAATGTAATGAGATAAATGAATTTTTGAATGGAATTTTGAAATGTATTTTGTAATGATATTTGAAATAATAAATGAATGACATATTTGATTTTTTTTAAATGATATTTAAATTTAAATATTTGAAATTGAATTCAAATAATGATTTGATAATGAGGCTTTGAATGATATAATCTTTATTTGATAAAGAATGTGAATCAAGAATGATAACTGATTTTGATAAATGAAATTTAAAGTTTATATTTGTATGAAAGGATATTTGGTTTACTTGTAATTTGAGTTTAATTAAAAATGATGGATTTATGAAATGAATATGTCAAAACTAAATAATAATGAAGTAACATTTGAGATATATGAAATTATAAAATTTAGTTTTGGAATACGGTACATTTAAGCTCTGAAATATATCAAAGATTGAATAGTTTATTTTTTGGATCAAATCTTTATTTGAAATTTGATAATATTTGAAATGGTTTTGTTGGAAAAATAAATTGAATTGAAATTGATGGTTTGAATTGAATTAAAGCTGGAACTTGTAGACTTGGCTTTAAATTGAATAAATTTGTGAAATGTAAAGAATTAAAGGGATGTTTCATGATTTCAAATGTATGATTTAGAAAAGTTATGATTTTCAAAGTGTAATGATTTCAAGTATTTTGGTTTCAAAAGTTTTATAACTATGAAAGTATTATGATTTTTGAAAGTGAATATATGTTTGAAATGGAAATGAATTTGTTTGACCTAATTTTTTTGTTGATTTGGAAATTTAGATTATTTTCTAAATCTATTGTTTTAAGAAACTTTGAAACTGAGTATATGTAATTTAGAAGAAATTATTTGGCGAAATCATATATGATTTTGAAACTGAAATGTTATTGAAACAAATTAAAATTGATAACCTTGTTTTACTAAATACTTGATTTGGGAGTTATCGAACTTATATAAAATGGATTTGTATAAGTACGAAGTTGATTTGAAAATGTTGAATTGAAAAGGTACTCAATTTGTAAATTAAAATGTTATATAATCGAAGTTTATATAAGTATGATTTGATATACTATTGATTTTGGAAAGTATTCGATTTGTAAATGAAATCTTATATATAATGGAATTTATATAAGTGCGATATTTGAAGCTATGATTTTGAAGGGCTACTATATATGGTATATTATATTTTGATGTAAGAGGTATGGGAAGTACCCTCCGAAAGAAGTATAGTGATATGCTTTGACCCAGATGGACTTGGGGAATCCAGGAATGGATTCGACCGATAAACCCTAATTGACTTGGGTGAATTCAGAAATGGATTCGAAACGATATGGTTGTCCGGACTTAAACTCATGAGTTTCTCGATTTTTTTCAGGGTAGATGGTTCTTTAGTTTACCCAATGGAGGCGCTTTCGATCCTGGGATCTGTTGTTTATGGATCTTCCGGGAAGGAAGTGCATCCATTGCGTAAATCATTGAATCAGCAGCGTACCACTGCAGCAGGGGTCGATGGTCCCTTGTTTACGAACTGGTTGCGATATTTTTCTGAAATCCGGAAGGTAGAAGGATCTTCTGGAAAGTGTTGTGTCCATTTCATAAATACTGGATCAGCAGCGGGCCACTGCTATCGTATTATCATCATTTGACATTGGAATTTGAGCGGAACTTCTCATACCTATTTTTTTAGTATTTTTCACTGGGTGTTGAAACAGGTCTACTAAGTACTTGGAGAATTCTAGCTTTGCGCCTAATCAACGCATAGCCAGAGTCTATAGGAACGAAAGTAAACTTGTTAAGACATCGAGTTATAAAAGTATTTTGGTAAAGTATTGTATAAAGGATATTCTAATCATGATTTAAAATGTCTTAAATATTGTTTACTTCGAACTATCAAATTAGAATCAAATAACTAATTATCATATTAAATGTTTAACATGTCAAATATAAAAAAAAATTAAAATAATGGTTCATCCATGTCTTTCAACCTGCTTTCCCTCCTAGCTACTTTTTCCCTACCTTCTTTAGGATGTCTTCCAACCTATTGTTCTTTCTTGTTGTTTCTCCGCTTCCTTCCTTTTCGAGGACGAAAAGATTTGAGTGGGGGAGAGTGTAACAACCCTAGATTTTTTATATATTTTAATATTTGACTTTGTTTTATTTTGAAATCATTTTAAACTTATTTTATTTCAAACATTTCATTTTTAAATGTAAGTGTTGATTATTGTGTGAATTATAATTTCAAACCGGTATAAATTGGATATTTTACTGAAAGATGAATTTCTGTTCAAACTGGTCAAACCTTGACTTTTAAATTTCAAATTTAATATTTAAATTCTTAAATTTTATATTTTATTATGAAAATATATTTAATAACTTGAATACTGCTTTCCGTTTCGTTGAAAACGGATTTAATTTGTGAAAGTTATGTACATTTCAATTTTGAGTATAATTTGTTTTATTTTGAAATTTTGTCTATTTTAAATTATATAAATCATATTTTCTATGTTATATTTTATTTTAATATGTGTTAATATGTTATTTTATGTATATTTTGTCTTTTAATATTTTTAAAGTGGTAATAAAAATTTTCCAAAATTTACTGTATTTATTTCCTATTTTTAAAGGCTGTTTTCTATTTTTGTGCTATTTTCTTCATTTAAATTGTATTTAATTAAAATTTATATATTTATTTTATGAATGTATTTTTATTTTATGTTATTATTTATGTTTAACAATATTTAACAAGCTCATATGAATTTTCTAAAAATTATTCTATTTTCAAATTTTCTAGTCTAGTTCAATATTTTTAGCTATTTTTCTTAATTTAACTTTATATAATTAATAAATATTATATAAATTTTTATATTTTGATAAATTTTCGAAATTTTATCTGGGATTATTATTATTCCCAGAAATTTAAAGTTATATAAATTAAATAAGGGTATATGAAGAGTTTTTGACTTTTGAATTGCCTTTTGCCTTTTTGAATTCCACCTCTTCATTTTCCTCACAACTCTTCATTTCTTTGCCATAACTCCCCACATTTCAGCCGACCATCTCATTTTCATTTCACATATCTTCCTTTCCTCCTTACTGAGAAAAACTTTCGGCCATCACTCTTGAGGAATTGATAAAAAAATTATTTTCTTTTATCTCTTTTCACTTATATTGCTTATTCCTTTTGATTCTTGTTTGCACTTGCTCTTCCATTCAGGTTCGACCATGCTACGTTACTGCCTAGCTGCCTCCACTGCCTGATGGCACACCATCACCACCTCCTCCTCACCAGCCACCCAAGCCGTGACCCCTTTGGTGATGCATATCCACAAACTTTTCCAAACTTCTCAAAAACACCCCAATAATAGCCTAGCTGAACACTACCTCACATCCACCACCTCACCACCCCTTTAGCCGCCCCCTACATGACCACCACCACCTCCAGCACCTCTATCACTCTCGACCACACCACCACAGTGGACCCCACACCTCTGGCCGTGGCACCTAAGGCCTTGGCCGAGCCCAATTCATGGCCTAAAACCCATGTGTATGCATGCTTGTGTGTTCTTGCCTTCACCCACCTTTACACCATCATTCCAACATGTAGGCCGAATCCATACTCACCCAAACTAGACCCAAACACTTGCCATTGTCATGTATTTCCCCTTATGGCTGAGCCTAGTAAAGGTTAAAAGCAAGTGCAAGCATTTCTATTTGATGTTGTGCAGTCTATTCTAGTGTAGTTTTGATCGTAGTTGATTTGAAACTCATCATTGTTATATTGTTTTGTTTGATGTGTATCCAAGGAATTTGACATTTGGCTCCTCCATTTGAATCTATGTCGTGCCTTTGTGCTTGTGTAGATCCTGTTTGTGAAATTTGTCGTTGGGTCATCAGCTCAAACCGGTGAGTTATTCTCACCAGACAATATGTACTTTTATAACTAGTAAATTGACCTCTTTTGAATCTGCAAAATACATTATCATGTTACACCTGCTACGTTATGATTTTATGATTTTCACCCATGCTTAAACACCTGTTATATCATATGTTACTATTATATTATGCTGTTCTATTATTTTTATCAGTTTATCACACTGCAAGTTCCTTTTAGATTAGAATCACTATGGGTTGAAATGATGCATACCCGAACGGACTTTAGAATAGGAGAAAATCGTTATGGGATGAAATGATAGACCTGAATGATTTTAAATTATTTTCACTTACTTGGGATTGCGGGTTTGAAATGATCAAACCCGGGTTTTCTTTGTAAATTACGGGTTGAAATGATATATTACCCGTATCACTTTACCTAGGCTAGAAAATGAAATATAGACCTGTTGTTAAAATATGTTTTTCTTAAAATTTTAAAATATTTTAGGAATGTAAATATTATAATATTTTGATTTAAATTTGATTAAAAATGATTTTTGTAAAACATTATTGACTCTCTGAGAATTTATAAATGAAATAAATTAATGGTAAAGTTAGAAAATCTAAAATGTAAGTTTTCTGGAAATTATAATTTGGTGATAAATGGAATTTTAAATTAAATAAGAATATATGATAAATTTATGATATTTTGAACTAAATGAATTTAAAATAATTTTATAACATATTAATGATTCTGATCGGTCTCCCTCTGTTCCATTTTCTCGCCCTGCTCCGAACGAAGCTACAGCTGATGCTTCCTGTTCAACTGATGTGGCTTCGACGTCGTTTTTTTCTGGTGCGCCTCTCTCCCTACCTAAGTCTGGTTCCATTGTAAGTAACGACGTTATCTCCGGTTGCGTTTTGGGTGAACAAGTCTTGGGTGCTTTAGTTAGGGACAGTGATTTACATGGTCTGGAAGGTTTTGACAATGGCAAGGTGGACTCTGTTGTGCCAGTCAGATGCACTTCAAGTGTTTGTTATAATGCTGCAGTTGATTGTAGCACGCCATGTGTTTGTTACAATGCTTCTGTGGGAACTGGAACTATAATCAGTGTGAAAAGTTCGGCCCCCCTAATGTGTGATGCAACTCCTGTTCTACCATCAGTTTTAGTGTGTCCAGGTCCTTCCCTTGCCTGTCCCAAAGCTGGTAATGCTAGTGGCTCGTTGCAGTCTATTGTCAATGTTGTTGATGTTCCTGCGAACAAAGATATCATGCACACAGTTTCCTCTCCCGTTAATGCACAATGCCCCAAACCTGATGTCTCTTCTGTTGTTGTTGGATGTCGGCCTGCTGCTCCTTGCCCGGCTATACCCAAAACATGGTCTTCGCTTTTTAAATCCATGCCATGTAATGCGGGTGTTTATGAACCAGTTGAGTTCGACATCGTTGAAGTAAATGGAGTAATGATCCCTCCCCCCTGTGTTATGCAAGCCGGTCTGGACTTTTGGTCTGGATATGTGGTTGGATTCTTTTTGGATCCTAATCATCGTCTACATGATGCAGCAGCTGTTTGTCGTAGGGCTTGGAGACTACAGGGTGGGCTTAAAGTTAAGATGGTTGATTCCTTGTACTACCTATTGTTCTCCTCCGCGGAGGAACGTTGTCGGGTTCTTGAGTCTGAGCCTTCCTTCTTTGACGGACAGCCTTTTATTATCACCCCCTGGTCTCCGACGGTAGCTTCTGTTCGTGATCAAGTATTTTCTATCCCTGTATGGGTTTATTTCTCCCAAATTCCATCTGCTTTACAACCGTTGCTTGGCTTGAATTGGCTTGCGTGCAATATTGGTAAATTGAAGTGTTTTGACTCTAATACTGTTGCGCGTGATAGGCTTGTTTACGCCAAGGCCCTGATTGAGATATCTCCCGACAAGCCTCTTCCTACCTCTATTCCTGTCCAGCTAGCTGTTGGTCACGTGGTGGATGTTCGTGTTCGTTATGGATGGGTCCTTGATATTTGTTCCACCTGTCATTCTTTTGGTCATATTGCCTCTGCCTGCGTGCGCTCTGTTGATCCATATGCTGCTCCTAAGATCCCTCTGCCTCGGCCTCCGCTTAGAAAATGGGTTCCCAAAGCCTCTTCGGTTGCTACTGCCTCTGGACCATCACTTTCCTTAGTGAGTCCTGCTTCCCCAGATCCTGGTGATGTTCCTTCAGTTCTTCCTGCTATTCCAGATTTCTCTCTGCCGCACGTTGTTTGGGCTGAGTCTGAACATAGTTGGGTTGACCTTCGTTCTGATATGAGATTCAACCCTGTGGATGACACCTATTTTAGATATATATCTGATGATTTATTGGATCTGCGTTGCCTTTATTATTGTATTTCTGGTGACTCCTTGGTTCTTGACATCGATGGTAAGTTTGCTGAGATTAATGCCACTCTTCTAGCTGATTCTGCCTGGGACAGATCTTATGTTTACTCTTCTGACACTGACTGTTATGATCCCTCTCTTGCTGTTCTGTTTCGCCCCTTTTTTGGTCTTCTTGGGGGTGGATCTTCCGTGGTGGGCAAGGGAGATGGTGATTCTTCCTCTGCGGAGGAGAACTAGCCTTGATATATATTTCTAGTAGTAGTGACATGTCTGTCATGCTCCTGTGCTGTATTATTTTATTTCTCATTCATAGTAGCTAAGGTGTCTTTACCTTACTCCTGTACTTCAACCTTATTACGTTCGTAATAAAAGTGGTCGGTCCACTATAAAACCGTCGGCCATGCCAAAAAAAAAATTTAAACTTAAGTGTTAAGTTAAATTTAATTTAATGAATTTAAAATTTAATGTTGGAATTTAATAGGTGAATTACTATTAAATTTTGATTTTTGAATAGAGATTTAACTTTATAAAATCATCAATATAAGGGTATTTGAATGATTGTTTTAAAAGTGAAATTATATGATTTTATAAGTTAAAAATGGTTTAAATAAAAATATAATTGTTTGTGAAATTATACTGAATATTTGAAGTTAATTTACTGCATTTCTAAAATGCTATTAATTCTAATGTAAAGGATAATACAGCATTTTAAATGTTGTCTTTTGTTAAATTGAATTGTTTTAAGTGTGACTTTCCGTAGCATTTTCTAAATGCTGCGAAAATTGAATTTTCATTGTTTTAATAAATTTAAGTGAATGATTGAACTTTGAAAGATTAAAAATTTGGAAATTTAATAATTTAATTATTAAATATAATATCTTCATTTTAATGATTTAAATGAAGAAATTTGTTTCGAAATAAACTATTTTGAAATGTGTTTTGAAATGGTATTTAAATTAAATAACAATGAACGTAGTTTGGAAGATATGATATTTTGATATTTTGAAATGGATTTTTAATGATATTGAATTTTTAAATGATATTTGATTTCGAAGTATAAATACTATTTGAAAATTTAACCACGGGATGTATTTAATTTATGGTTTAACTGATCTTTAAAGGATGGGCGATCCCAAGCATCCTTTAAGTTATGGTGCATTTCTACTATAGTTCACTTGAGTTGATTTACATTATATAAGTATATATTGTCCTGACTCGAGTGTTTTGTGTTTTACTTTACGCTCGGGTCAGCTTGAGTATTCACAACTTTGGATTCTCTTTCTGGAGCTGGTCTTTGCTGGAGTTTCTGCTTATCTACATTTATATCTACTTTTGTTTCAGCTATTCTAGTTTATCTCATGTATTAGTGAACTTCTATGTATTTGGGATTTCTATTATGTTGTATTTAGACTGTATTATGTTTTTGGTTTGAGACTCTGCCGTAGTAGCTTCATGAACTACTATGTATTTTATATTCCGCTGCGAGGTATTCTGTTTGTTCTGTGTCTGTGATTCTGTGATTTGTATTTCATTTGCTCCAAATTTATTTACAATATGGTATTTTGAGCAATTCAAGTCCGACATGTGCGGCTGCGAATGACTAAAAATACCGGGTTGTTACAGATATTCTAGACCTATCATTTTGCGACAATTTAATGGTTATTTTTTAACAATCTAGTGATAATATAAACATTGTTATATATATATATTATGGTTGAAGGTGCTCAACAACCATAAGTATGAATAATACTCTATTAATATTGTAAATGATGGAGAGCAACTTTGTTTTAAATTCATAACTCAATAAATAATAATTGATTGTTATCAGCATTTGGGAGATGAGTATAATCTCATGATATCATATATCCATGCATCCTATATGTATTCCCTTAAGTCTGTATTGTCTTTAATTCATTTAACCTCTTTTTTTCTTATACATATGATATACATTTTGATTATTATAACATTTGTAATTCATCAAGTTATATATATATATATATATATATATATATTCACATTTATTTCTTTATTAATTATACCTTTTAATAATTTAAATATAATATTCATATTTATGCAAAATTTGTGATAATTTTAAATTTGCACTCTATAATTATTTAAACAATTTTATAATATTTCATTTAAATTCAAAATAGTTTCAAATTAAATATATAATATTCAATCACGCTTATTTGAATCAACCTAAAGATCAGAACACTTTTAGACCTTCCACTCGGGCATACCTTTGAAACGGACCACTTCGATGAGCCAAGTAAAAGATAAGAGATCAGGATGTTTTCCATTGTAAGAAAATTCTTTAATTAGAGTAACATTATCCTTATTATGCACTCTTTCCTTAAACATTCATCTAATTGGATCTTTTATGTGACTACATTATATATTGGTTAATGTAACATCCACCACTTGGAGGCCTAAAACTAATGGCTATGGATGCTACAGTCATCCATAGTTATTAATTCTTGGTGATCAAATTGGTAATGTTAGATGCATTGATATAGCAGAAACACATGGACATGAATTTTTTTTAAAACTATTAAACAAATTTCTCATTCCATTTCAAATCATTTCAAATTCATTACATAATCTCAAATTCAAGTACCATGTTTGGAGAAAATGTAATTATTACAATATGCGCCAAAAGCGACATATGAAGATGCCCCCTTAGATGATCAGAGTCTAAACATAGGCAATTAAACAACTTTGCCTTCACATAAAAATACAGTAGAATCAAAATAGAAAAGAACTCCTATTAGCTAGCTTGCCTCCTACACGTCTCTAAAAGCTTATTCGTTTAGAGGAGTACCCAAAAACCTCAACTCTCAAACTACTCAAAATCAATTGAGCACCCGAGAGTTTAAGGGGAAAACAAAAACTTTGAGTCAAACATAAAGCCTGGTATGAATAATAACCTACCATCTTGAACCATTTAGATATCTAGTGAGACCATGCCGCTTTGCAAAACAGGTTTTCCCCCTCACTGGCATCTTACTTAAAGATTTATAATAACCATATATTATGCACTTGCATCGACAATGGCTAAAACATTGCAATTTAAAATATCTTGATGATATGTAAACAAGCAAATTATTCTGGGTTTTCCATCCTCATTCATTTGACTATCTGTCTTAGTTATAGTTTCTAGGGTCACTGTAATAACCCTAGATTTTTGTATATTATTTAAATTGGACTTTCTTTTATTTTAAATTATTTTAAATTTGTTTTATTTCAAACATTTAATTTTTAAATATAAATGATGATTATTAAGTGATTTATAGTTCAAACTAGTATAATTTGAATATTTTACTGTAAAGTGGATTTCTGGTCAAGCTGTTCAAACTGTGACTTTTAAACTTAAAATTTAAATTATTTTAAATCTTAAATTTTATCTTTTATTATGAAAATAGATGTAATAACTTGAACACTGCTTTTCGTTTCGTTGAAAATGGAGTTAAACTGTAAAAGTTATGTACATTTCAATATTGAGTGTAATTTGATTTATTTAACAATTTTGCCTATTATAAATTATATATAAAAAAAATTCTTTATCATATTTATTTTAATATTTTATTGTATGTATATTTTGTATTATAATAATTTTAAAATAAAGTAAACAATTTTTCAAAGTAATGGTGATTTATTTGTAATTTCTGGACACTATTTTGGATTTTTAAGAAATTTCTTTAAATCTTTTTCTATTTTCTTTAAAAAAAAATCTTATGTGTTAATGGGTTATTTTAAGTATATTTTGTCTTTTAATATTTTTTTAAAGTGATGTTATAATTTTTCCAAAGTTTATTGTGTTGATTTCTTTTTTTTTAAAAGGTTGTTTTCTTATTTTCTGCTATTTTCTTCATTAAAATTATATTTAAATTTAATTTTTTTTATTTTGTGAATGTACTTTTATTTTATATTATTATTTATGTTTAAAAATATATTACAAACTCATATGAATTTTCTAAAATTTATTTCATGTAATTTCAAATTTTTTAGACTAGTTTACTATTTTTAACTATTTTCCTTAATTTAACTTTATATAATCAATAAATATTATATATATTTTTATATTTTGATAAATTTTCTAAATTTTATCTGGGATTATTATTATTTCCAGAAATATCAAGTTATATAAACAAAATTAAGGAAGTTTGAAAGGTTTTAAAAGCTTTGAAACGTAAAGTCGTTTCACTTCCTAAGTCATTTCTTTTACTGTTTCCTCATTTACTCTTTGACCGTTTTTTTTTCTTTTTCTATTGAATAGCCATGTATTTTCCTTCCTATTCACATGAGAAACTTCTCACTTTCCATCATCAAACTCACGGCTAGAAGTATTGAAGGTAATGGCTTCCAATTCATCTTTTTCTTCCTTTGTTTTTCTACTTTTCTATTTGAATTTTGTACTTGTGCTCACCTTCATAGCTTGGCTCCTCCTCAACCAGATCTGACCTGACCTCCACCACCCCTTTTCTCTGACCATCTCGCATTCTACTACCTCTCCATTTCAGGCCAAGCAAATCCAAGGTGAAGACCACCACAAAATCCACCAAAAACCATCACAAACTATCACTTATGGCCTAAAATTGTCATCTCCTCCTTCTACCACCATTTACCGCCACTACCACCACCACCTCCGACCTGACCTACACCCTCTGCCACATCACCCACCACCACCTGCACCATTAGTTGGGCCCACCTAGCCTCTGGCCGAGCACAATAGGAGCATAGAGATGAAGTTGTTGCCTTGTAGTTGCCTTGAAATTGTATAGTTTTGCACCTATACCATCTCATCACTTTTACACCATGTTATACACTTAAAATCTTAATTATAAAATGATTAATATAGGTAAATATAATAAAGGGTAATTGAATAACTTACAGTAAAATAATGTCAAAAGAACTAAGAATAAAAGAAAGCAGTTATAATAGGCGTAAGCATATTTAACATAAGTGATAAATATATTGAGAGGGATAAATTTAATTTTAATTAGGAATAAAGAAGAATTAAATTTATTAAGCACATTGTGAGTGTAATAAATGATTATTTTTCAAACCCATGGTTTTTAAAAATTGTTAATTTAAGATGATTGGATAATAAGATAATGAAATTTGGGATAGTTAAGATTTATTTAACTTGTGTAAAGATTTATTCTCTATTTAAAATGAAATTTCCATGCTTTCAAATTTATTTCCTTATTTTGTTTTTCAGACTATCTTTTTGTTGTCCTTATTATCCTTATTTTCCTACAGACTGGTATAGACATCTTTCTATAATGTTTCCGTTTAGAAATCTTTCTACAATCCTTGATAATCTTTGGTAATTATTTTGGATCCACATTTTTCGTGCTTGTGTTCTTAATTTTGGAGAATCTTGGAAAGATCATCTCCACCTTGTTAAACTTACCTATAACAACAGTTATCAGATATAATTTCAATCTTCTTGTCATCTTATCTTAATCCTATTTTACTTTATCTTTTCTGTGCTTTTCCGTACCTCATCCCTTTTCGAGGACGAAAAGTTTTGAGTGGGGGAGAGTGTAACAACCCTAGATTTTTGTATATTATTTAAATTGGACATTATTTTATTTTTAAATTATTTTAAATTTGTTTTATTTCAAACATTTCATTTTTAAATATAAATGATGATTATTAAGTGATTTATAGTTCAAACTAGTATAATTTGAATATTTTACTGTAAAGTGGATTTCTGGTCAAGCTGTTCAAACTGTGACTTTTAAACTTCAAATTTAAATTATTTTAAATCTTAAATTTTATCTTTTATTATTAAAATAGATGTAATAACTTGAACACTGCTTTTCGTTTCGTTGAAAACGGAGTTAAACTGTAAAAGTTATGTAATTTCAATCTTGAGTGTAATTTGATTTATTTAACAATTTTGTCTATTATAAATTATATATAAAAAATTCTTTGTCATATTTATTTTAATATGTTATTTTATGTATATTTTGTATTATAATAATTTTAAAATGAAGTAAACAATTTTTCAAAGTCAATGGTGATTTATTTGTAATTTCTGGACACTATTTTGGATTTTTAAGAAATTTCTTTAAATATTTTTCTATTTTCTTTAAAAAAAAATTTTTCTTATGTGTTAATGGGTTATTTTAAGCATATTTTGTTTTTTAATATTTTTCTAAAGTGATGTTATAATTTTTCCAAAGTTTACTGTGTTGATTTTTTTTTTAAAGGCTGTTTTCTTATTTTCTGCTATTTTCTTCATTAAATTTATATTTAAATTTAATTTTTTTTATTTTGTGAATGTACTTTTATTTTATATTATTATTTATGTTTAAAAGTATATTACAAGCTCATACGAATTTTCTAAAATTTATTTCATGTAATTTCAAATTTTCTAGACTAGTTTACTATTTTTAGCTATTTTCCTTAATTTAACTTTATATAATTAATAAATATTATATATATTTTTATATTTTGATAAATTTTATAAATTTTATCTGGGATTGTTATTATTTCCAGAAATATCAAGTTATATAAAAAAAAATTAAGGAAGTTTGAAAGGTTTTAAAAGCTTTGAAATGTAAAGTCGTTTCACCTCCTAAGTCGTTTCTTTTACCGTTTCCTCATTTACTCTTTGACCGTTTTTTTTCTTCTATTGAATAGCCATGTATTTTCTTTCCTATTCACGTGAGAAACTTCTCACTTTCCATCATCAAACTCACGGCTGGAAGTATTGAAGGTAATGGCTTCCATTTCATCTTCTTCTTCCTTTGTTTTTCTACTTTTCTATTTGAATTTTGTACTTGTTCTCACCTTCATAGCTTGACTCCTCCTCAATCAGATCTGACCTGACCTCCACCACCCCCTTTCTCTGACCATCTCCTATCCTACTACCTCTCCATTTCAGGCCAAGCAAATCCAAGGTGAAGACCACCACAAAATCCACCAAAAACCATCACAAACTATCACTTATGGCCTAGAATTGTCATCTCCTCCTTCTACCACCATTTGCCGCCATTACCACCACCACCACCTCTGACCTGACCTCCACCCTCTGCCACATCACCCACCACCACCTGCACCATTAGTTGGGCCCAACTAGCCTCTGGCCGAGCACAATAGGAGCATAGAGATGAAGTTGTTGCCTTGTAGTTGCCTTGAAATTGTATAGTTTTGCACCTATACCATCTCATCATTTTTACACCATGATGGCCGACTACTTTGGACCCCAAACCCGACCCAATCCTCTGCCTTAGCTGATCTTATTCCATGTCTAACTGAAGCATATGAGGTTGAGAACAAGTGCAATTCGTTTAATGTTGTTTTGGGGTTTTGTTTCTAATGCTATTTGGTGATAACTTGCGTTGAAACTTACATATATTTGCATTGTTTGGTGTAAATATTTGAACAAGTTTAATTGCTTTGGCTCTCCACTCTCTTGTCATATCCGTGTTGTCGTGCCTTCGTAGTGTCGGTATGTGTGCTTTGGCAGCGATCTTCGGCTTTGAACATGTGAGTATTTCTCACCGGACATTATGTACTTATATAAGTAGTAAATTGACACCCTGTGAATCTGTAGAACTATATGATCATGTCATAACTGCTTATATTATTATCATATGATGTTCACACCTGTTATTACACCTA
Source organism: Allium cepa (assembly GCA_030765085.1). Lineage (NCBI taxonomy): Eukaryota > Viridiplantae > Streptophyta > Magnoliopsida > Asparagales > Amaryllidaceae > Allium > Allium cepa. The sequence goes on along the minus strand of CM060943.1, from coordinate 669,686,222 downwards.
TTATGTTATATGTTACTGTTATTTCATGTTATTCTGTTTATTTTATATGTCCATCACACTGCAAGTTCCCTTTAGATTAGAATCACTATGGGTTGAAATGATACATACCTGGACGGACTTTAGAATAAGGGAAAATTGTTATGGGCTGAAATGATAGACCTGAATAATTTTCAACTTATTTTATTTACTTGGGACTGCGGGTTTGAAATGATAAAACCCGGATTTTTCTTTGTAAATTACGGGTTGAAATGATACATTACCCGTATCACTTTACCTAGCGTAGAAAATTATATACAGGGCCGTAGTTAAAATATGTTTTCTAAAAATTTTAAAATATTTTAGAAATTTAATTATTATAATATTTTGATTTAAAATTTAATAAAAATATAATTTTTTGTAAAGTATTATTGATTTTCTGGAAATCTATAAGTTAAATAAATTATGGAAAAGTTAGAAAATCTGAATGTAAGTTATTTTGGAAATTTTGATTTAATTTTTAATGGAATTTAAATTAACTTTGAAAATGTGATAAATTTATGATATTTTGAATTTAATTTACTGTAAAATGATTTTATAACATATTAATGATTTTTGAATAAAGTTAAAATGTTAATGAGTAAATATTGAGTTGAATTTGGAAATATAACTTAAATTGGAATTTATGAATTTGATTTAAAAGTGAAATTTTAAGTTAAGTTAAATAAAATGGAATTAAGTTATATTTGAAATTTTAAACTTAAGTGTTAAGTTGAAATTTAATGTAATGAATTTAAATTTGAATGTTGAAATTTAATAAGTGAATTATTAATAAATATTGATTTTTGGAAGGAAACTTAACTTTATAAAATCATGAATTTAAGGAAAATTAAATGATGCTTATAAATGGGAAAATGTATTATTTTATAAGCTAAAAATGATTTAAATAAAAATATAAGTGTTTGTGAAATTCTATTGAATATTTGAAGTTAATTAACAGCATTTTTAATACTATCTTTTGTTAAATTTAATTGTTTTTTAATGTAACTTTCTGTAGCATTTTCAAAATGCTGCGAAACTTGAATTTTCATTGTTTTAATAAATTTAAGTGCATAAATGAACATTGAAAAGTTTAAATTTTTGGAATTTAATAATTTAATTATTAAATGTAATAACTTCATTTTTTTAATAATGAAGTAATTTGTTTTGAAGTATAACTATTTTATATATTAAATGATTTGAAAAATGGAGCTTTGAAAGATATGATATTTTGATATTAAATGATTTGAAAAATGTAGTTTCGAAAGATATGATATTTTGATATATTAAAATGATTGAGATGTGGTTTTGAAAAATATATAGCTATTTTGATATATTAAAATGATTTGAAATGTGGTTTTGAAAAGATACGGTATCTTGATATATTAAAATGATTTGAAACGAAGTTTTGAAAGATATGATACTTTGATATATTAAAATGATTTGAAACGAAGTTTTGAAAGATATGATATTTTGATATTAAATTATTTGAAAAATGGAGTTTTGAAAGATATGATATTTTGATATATTAAAATGATTGAAGTGTGGTTTCGAAAGATATGATATTTCGATATATTAAAATGATTGAAATGTGGTTTCGAAAAGATAGATATTTTGATATATTAAAAAGATTTGAAACGAAGTTTTGAAAGATATGATATTTTAATATTAAATGATTTGAAAAATGGAGTATTGAAAGATACGATATTTTGATATTAAATGATTTGAAAAATGGAGTTTTGAAAGATATGATATTTTGATAATAAATGATTTGAAAAGAAGTTATGAAAGATATGATATTTTGGAAATGAAGCTTTGACAGGTTATGATATTTTGATATATTAAAATGATTTGAAAGGAAGTTTTGAAAGGATATGATAATTTAATGTATTGAAATGGTTAGAAATGACTTGATATTTATTTTGATACATATTTGAATTGAAAGATATGGTATGATGATATATTGAAATGGTTTGAAAATGATTTAATCTTTATTTTGATAAAGATTTGGGTCGAAATGATATTTTATTTTGAAGTATATAATATTGTTTTAAAGTTATAACTACGGGTTATAATAACGGTTGGTTGTTAAAGAGACCGGGATCGGATATTGTCTTATAGCCGGCCAATACCGAAAACCACTTTAACAACTGTGTCCGCGGTGGAGATTCCAGAATGAAGTAGGATGGTGGTGACGTTCTCGAGGTATATTACGTGGACCCAACTCCCGTGAGTTGGCATATATGACTAAAACATGAGCTATATCGGGCTACACAAAGGGTCGCACCCTTTCATCGAGCATGCTCCATCGGAAACCATTCTATTACTTTTGTGATTCGATACGTGGCGCCACTTTGATTCGGGGGTATTGTTCGAGGTGGGCGGAAGCTGCTGGCTTGCCGTCACCACCGGCCGGGAGTGCAAACGGTATAGCCACCCTGGCATTGCCTCGCGTGCCGTGTCATATCCTTATATCGAGCCCACTACGATTTTGGTTTTAAAGATCCGACCGCGTTAAGGTTCACCATCCCCTTAACGCTATTTTCTATATGATTATACTTTACTGATTAGACACTACTGTATATAGCGTATACTACTACATAGTAAATAGTTTAACGCATCCTTAGAGGATGGGCGGTCCCAAGCATCTTCTAAGTTACTTGTACCTTTACTACAGTTCACTTGAGTTGGTTTACATTGTATAAGCATGTATGTCCTGACTCGAGTGTTTGTATTTTTATTTATGCTCGGGTCAGCCTGAGTATTCACAGATTTGGATTTTCACTTTCTGGAGATTGAAATCGCTGGAGATTATCTGCTTGTCTAGTTTTATCTTTTCAGTCTGTTGGTCCTTTCAGCTCTTGTATTAGTAGATTTCTTTGTAGTGAGACTTCTTTTGTACTTTATTTCTCCTGTTGTATTTTATGTAACTCTGATATATTTATATAGTAGCTTCATGAACTACTATTTCTTCTACTTCCGCCGCATTATTATTACTCTGTGTCTGTGATCTGTGATTTTTATTTACTGTATATGCTGAGATTTGCCAAATTTTTATTTACAACGCGGTATTTTGAGCAATTCAATTCCGGCATGTGTGTCTACCTATACACTTATAATGGATGCGAATGGTTGAAAATATCGGGTCGTTACAGTCACTATTGACCTATTAATTTTCATGGGCTGACTAATAATCTGTTTAATGCTTATGGTCGATCTGTCCAGTCTCATAGTTTTCATAGGATTACTAAGACCTAATAGTCCCTGCTAATAACTTACTCAACTATTTCATAGGTTCTCCCTGAACCTATTGGTATCTCTAATAACTTCTTTTATATCATAGTTTTCATCGATCGACTATGAACCTTATTGACTTCTGTCAATAACTCTGTCCGGATATAGTTTCATGGGATCACTACAAGCCTATAGGCCCCTGCCAATAACTTTTCCCCAGACATAGTTTTCATGGGTTTACTATGAACCTGTCTACTCTAACAACTTCTTATATCGGTCTTTGGGCATCCTATGTTTTGGTCTATCTGACCTCTTGGATGCAACTCTACTTATACAAGAGTTAACTCAATTTATATTCACTGCTTAGTTAACCTAGCTGGTTATTCCGCCCTTTCTCCCTAAAATGCAGTTATGGGTCCATTATACAGTGAATATGTTATAGAAGAAGCAAATATAATAGCATAATAATACCAACATCTATGTTTAATATCCTTGAAATGATTTTCACATGAAACACTGTTAATCCCTTTAATCTCAAGGAAAGCTTCTTTAAAAACTTCAAAAATTAAAAGCCAGTTCAAAGCTCTTTTATACTTCCATGGGTTTTCCTTTAAAAATGACATGGGTTCTTTATTTTGAAAACTAAGGCTTTCGAAGCCTTAGACCTTTACTTTCGAAACCATTAAAATCTATCTTTCGAAAGCTTTCAAATCTTCTTTTCAAAACACCTTTCGAAACACCTAAAATCTCTTTCGAAAGCATCAAAATCTTCCTTTCGGAACCATCAATGGATATATTCCTTTTGGAAGTATTAAAGCATATCTTTCCAACTTGTAGAAGCATAGCTTCGAAACCATTTAAAAGTATCTTTTTCAAAACCATTGGATTTTTCCTCCAAAATAACTTTAGGGCCAAAGTAAATATAAATGAAAGTACCCCTTTTGAAACCATTAACCTTCAAGTAAAAGAATTTGGAGAAACCAGATGGCTTTGGAACCATCCTTTCGAAAGCTTTAATCTTTAAGCAAAGGCATTGGAAGGATAGCTTTCGAAGCCATTTCTTTTGAAACCTTTAGTGGAAGTGGCTACTGGAGCCCTTTCAAAAGCATTGGGAAGCGGCTTGTTATATTTATAAAACCAAAACTTGCCTTCCAAACTCATCGAAACTTCAATCTATTCGAAAGGTATGAAGACGACAGCAAGGTTTCGACTTAGTTTAAAACTACCCTTTCGAAAGCTTTGCTTCAAAACATAATATATGGCAACTCATTCGAAAGCTACCCTTTAAATAAGAAGGAGGCAAACCTTCGAAAGCTATATGAAAGACCCTTTCGAAAGCATCCATTAAAAGCAAGGCATGTGCATCTCTTTTGAAAGCAAACTAAAGACCTTTGAAAGCTATTTAAAATGGCCTTGACCCCTTTGAAAGCATGGTTTCGACTCATTTACTTTCGCCTTTCTCCAATCCATTACATATCAAAGCATTGATACCATATGTATTGGTTTCGACTTGGTTGGGGGCGGATGTATGTAGTCGAATGGTTGTTACTGGATGTGGCCAAGCAATAAATCTTTACAAAAACTATTTTATTCTCTTTTTAAGTAAATGTCTTTAACTAACTTGCCTATTTGTAAAAATATAATTGATTATCATAACCTTTACAAAAATATTTTCTAAAAGACTGCCGAATGCATTCAGAATTAATTAAGAACATTAGAAAATAATCCCTTCCTTATAGCAAAAAAATTAAAACAATTAAGTTCTACAACTAAATTAATTAAATTTCCATAGTAAATTACTTAGGAAAAATCCCCAAGAATCATCAAAATTTATTTTTAATATGTTGTTTAACATATAAAAATTTCAGACCTAAAACCCTTCATATAATAGCCGAAATAAAATTTTAAACCCAATTATTTACTTCTTCTTTCAAAAATTCATAATAAATTATCCCCGGCATGGATAATTAAAAATTTTTAGACCCATCTCCAAAATAATGTTTTACATAACATATTAAATCCTTATGGCATTCGAAATCCAATACATAGGATTTTAGCCTAAAAATCGAATTAAATATTTATCGAGCATACTTGTTTGAATCAAACCTATCATGAAAGCATATCATCATTAAAATCATCATAAAGGTTTTAAACTTAAAACCCGAAATCAAATGCTCTTTAAAACAAAAATGAAATGGTTTTGATTATTATTCACCTTGCTTTGGATAAGAACCTTGAGGTCCGATCTTGCTTAATTCTCCTTGATTGATTCCTTAACTTTTAATTGATTTTTTATCCACTTTTTCCCTGGGTTGTGGCTGGAATTATGAACGTGTAGAATGAAAATGGGAATAAGGGCTCAGGGGTTAAGGGTTATGGTGGATGGCTTTCCCTATAATACCCTAGCCTTATTTTCTTATTAGTTAACATGTGAAACCTTTTCCATAAACTCATTCTTTTAAATTTTTATTTAATTAAGCACGACCTCTATTTAGTTTTCAAATCTCAATCCTCTTATCACTCTAATTTTTACAATATTCTATTTAATTTATCTAATTAAATCTTCTAAATAATGTTATTCAAAATTAGGGATGTTACGGTTAATTACCCATGTGAACACAACTGGGCTTTGATACACTTGTTTAATCAGGTGCATTGACAATGGGGTAAAAGGAAGAAATATATATATATATATATATATATAATTTGAATTTTAAACCAAGTTTGACTAATCCAAATGTATATCAATTTTTTTTATAAATTGAAAGTAAGTTTCTTTCTTCAGATTTAAAGCCACGATTAATTAATTAATATATATATATATATATATAGATATATAAATATATATTTAGAACCAAATTTTTTTCCTTTTTAAAATAGAGAACCTTTTTAGTTTTAATCCTGAGATGAAATAAACAATATTTCATTTAGTTTAAAACTAAATATAATCTATTATATATATGTCTATATCGTGAATTAACATGTACGTAGATGTATTTATAATTATATAACTAAAGTAAAATATACATATATACATATATATATATATATAGATTTATTTTAAATACTTTGTGGATGAAAATGAGTGATCCTCTATGCGGGGATTATCCCTCCTATAAATTTATAATGCGCTTAAAAAATGAGCTACCAACAAGCTATGTAGGTGACTCTTCCCACGAACCCGTATAATTTAAAATGGAAAATGTGAGGACCCGTTTCTTCGACTCTCGAAAATCGATACTAATAGGTATTCATGTATAGCGAATCCAACTGCAGGAGAAGTGAATTCTCGAAGGCAAGAAAGAAAAATAAATACAAAACAGAATCTCACATATGTTATATCAATAAAAACTTAACCGTGGAAATTAAAATACATTTATCAGGGTTAAAAATGTTGACAGTTATAAATTCATGTCCTTACAAATGCGGAATACTATAGTACAAGAGTGTGGTAGAATAGACAAAAATCTTCAAGAAAACATTCTGACTCCATGGTTCGAACTTCGTCCAGCTTTCCTTTACACTAAAACCGACTACTAGGCTGCCCGAGAAAATTAGGGCACCCAGAGTTTGAGAAAAAGGAAAAATAAACTCCGGGCCAGTCATGGGACTGGTGTGAAAACTCAAAATATGCGTTTTGAAAACAAAATGGTATATCATAAGACCATGTTGCATATAAACACGAAACGGGTTTTTACCTTATGATAACTAAATCACTATTATGTAAAATCACTTGATATTATTTTTAATGACGTACCTTTGGAAACATTTGCAAATAAACTTATTAATTTTAGTCAAAATTGTTACATCGATTAAATTCCGACATACTAGCCACAAACGTGGGTTCTACAAACAAAATGGCAGGCACTTATTTGAGAATGGATTTCCATACAAATGACCAGGTGAAGGGACTACCTTCCGGCAGTACATCTCTGGAGGAATGTACCGAGGCACAGAACATCTGCTCTACCACCAACACAAGACCGGCCTACCCTTCTCACTAGATTGTACCGAATATGTCATTACCCGAATCGTTACCGACCTATTCGAGGGCCCTCACAGCATACAACCACAATCATTTAAACCTAAACATCATAGCGGGTAGAAATATATCTATAAGGGGATGATTATAAGGTTGCAAACCATGTAGCCTTGCTGCATCTATCATGTTTCGGTCATTTTCGAGTGTGAGGCCGCATAACGATTACCTTTCACATAGCACATCATCGTCCTTTGAATGGCACACTGCCATCCCATGGTCACACAACTGATTTCTAAAAATGTATAACTCCTGAGCTCGTACATCTCAAGAACGGGTGTTAAGCTAGGAGAATTGCCTTCTTCACCACCAAGCAGATGATACGTTCATAGAGATCACTTATGTAACTAGAAATGCAACGTCAGACATCCATCCATACAATTTTGGGACTGAACGAAACCGAAGGTATTCTCCTACCACATCTTGTTGAGAATTAACCATAGGATTAGTAGCGAGAAGTCCTTACAATCTAAAGAGTTTCAAAAATGAAGGGACCACTGCTACTTTTATATTTCAGAGCTAACCAGAATTATCAACAAGTAGTCCTTTCACCTCGAAAATCTACGATCTTCAACCTTTATTTTCTTTATCAGGTCTTTATTTTTCGAATGCATACATTGGTTCAAAGTGGTTTCAGATAGGAATTACCCAAATCCGACCCCGGTTCCTTCAAACCAATCATCGATAAAAAAAGGTTTAGTGAATAAGGAATCATCCTTTAATTGATTAACTTCTTTTTGTCAAAATCTATTATGGGGATATATATTTCTAAAACATTCTTTCTAGTATATACAGAATCATTAAACTTCTCTTATCAAATCCTTTGATTACAAACCCTTTTTAAATTTTGGAATAATTCGAAATAATTTCATTTAAATCTTAATAGTGATTTCTTAATAGCACCATTTAATATATTATTAATAGCACCATTTAATAACGTATTATTCTAAAGCGTTATTGTTTAGCTTTAGATATTTGTTTTTTTACCCAATTTGTTTTGTATGTACATATGCAACGCTTTGGCCCTAAATTTTTGTCTCCCTCCCAAATAAACTCCCAATTTCGTCTCCCTCCCAAAATAACACTCAGCCATTTTCATTTCCCTCCTAAAACAAAATAACCCTAATCGAAGTTCTACTCCATCTCCAATCCTCAAAATTTAGCTCCATCCCCGATTTTCCTCGGTTCGCTCTTCAATAGTTGTGAAGTCGACGACGTCAGGAGCCCTAATCTCCAATCTTCGATTTCACACTTCTTCAATATCTGCCAGATTCCAAACTTCGTTTATGGTTGTAAACTTCAATTGGTTACATCGTCAGTTCAGAGATGCCATCTTTAAAGAGCTCTTTGCCGGTTAACGATTTTACTCAAATTTATTCATAATTCAATCCTAAATCTCTTCAAACCTCAGGGTACGAAACAATAACTACATTCCTTAATCACTATTTACAAAGTATCCTCTCTTATTTATTTATTTCTGATATTTGTAACATAACATTTTTCCTATATGGATTAGATATGATTCTGATTTCTAGCTTCAGATGGTAAAAATGATAAGAGTTGAACTATGCTCTTTATATAATTCTGTAGTTTATAGCTTAGCACAATTAAGGAGTCGTGTTTGGTTCTATCGCTGAAAGGAATCCACAATTATCTGGTATTTGATTATTGCACTTCATTTAATTGTTTTTTATGTTTCTAATCTACTAAGTATTATTTAGGCCACTTTAATCTGGAGCTTTATCACCCAATTCGAGTTTATTATATTTTCCATGTTGACAATAGGACACTTTACCCATGGGCTAGCAATGATAATAAGGTATAATGAATACTTAGGAAGTTAAGAGAGGAATGGATCTGCTGCACACATTGTTACAGGCAGAAACGGATATCTTTATTGAAAAGGTGCTCATTATGTAAATGTCATTTAAAAAGCATGTACTGTAATTGGTAAGAAACGTTTGCATTGATATTTCATTTGTAGTAGGATGTGTTTACGAATATCTTGATGTGGTGCAGATACTTTGACGGTAAAGTACTATACCAATTAATTAATGTTCATTCTAAAGTGCAACACTGTTTTTGGCTAAAATGTGCGGCACTCCACAACCATCAAGTTCATTCAATATAAAGTAACAGGACATCAAATATCTAATAGTTCATTTTTTATGTCTTTGCTATCAATATTAGTTTGGAAAAATTATGCAATTCTTATTCAGATTTTATATATATATATATATATATATATATATATATATATAAACACACATCCTAGAACCATGGTTGATTTGTTGTCAATCTATCTGATTTTGTTCACAAAAGGTAATGTTTGCTGATGCATTAATATATAATGTAGGAGTACTAGTATAAATTGTTTATGAATATCAAACAAATATAAAAGTTCTGAAAAATCAAAATATTATTTAGATTTTTTTTACTAAATATACAATTTATATTGTTTTACTAATTTAAAACAAAATAACAATAATCAACATCATTATCGTTCAAGAAAAGCATATAATATTATTAACAAAATATGTTGAATTAGTAGTTTGATTGGTCTAAAAATTTTATATACAATTGCATAATCTCTTAAGAGCATTCACACCATATCACTTTAATTATTGACTAAAAACAAGTGTGCATGGTACTGGCTTTATTATTGACTGTAACAACAATGATGGGTCTCACATGCTAGTTACATTGAAAATCGTAAAATAATTAAGTTGACATAGTTTGAACCAATCAAAAAACAAGCATAAATTGTACTTGCTTTAAAGAGAGCGTGCAAAGCAAATCTAGAAACATTTTTATCAATCATTAATTTCGTGGGAGATTAGTTTTGTGGAAGTTGAGTATACAATAGTCTTAAATGTAAATTAAAATATGTGTGGAAATCTCTCACTGATGTAAGATTCCACATTGGAAAATGATAAACACGGTGGGATTTGTAAACTAAACCATATCTGTGTCTTTGTTTCCAGTCAGATTATTGTTGCTACAGGATTACTAAACTATATTATTTTAATCTAAATAAATATCTTCAGTCAAAGTTTTAGATTGATCAGACTTTGCATAGCGACTTTGGGCTGACAATGTGCTGCGAGGTTAAAAAGAAGAGACAAAAAAGAAGAGGAGGACAACGGTGAGCAGAAAATGATGTATTCTCTCAAATGTCTAAATAACTCTGTTTATAGGATTAAGATTACATATTTCAAATTAACATTCTAAGAGAATGAGATTACATGACCATAAGCGCAAATACATAGGTATGTATCTCAATGCTATTTGCATCTTATCAAATAGGCAAAAACAATACCTTGGTGCACACATCCCCATAATTCGTAGTCAGTTTACATTACCCTAGTACCATGCATAACATACACTGCATATGTAATTACTATCTTTCTTTAGGTATTTTTGGATGCTTGATCGTTATTATCATCATCATTATTGTCATCGCCGTCGTTATTTGTTGTATTTGATTTTTTTTGTCCAAGTTTAGACCTACATTTACTAGTATAAATGTTTGTTTTTCGCATTTTTACATAAGAAAAACATTTCCTGTCATTGTATTTCCTGATGTACATCACAATTTTTCTAAAAAATGCTTTTCTGTTAGGTTTAGATGACAGCTTTTAGAAGAAGTATATTAAGTATGAACATTGAAATACAGTCATTTTCATATAACGTTACACATTTCTGTTTTCATCAGAATTAATTGGAAATTTTCAAAGGTTCGCTTTTTTCTCCAGACCAGTTCTTCTTCGTGTAGGGTAAGATCATTATTCCCTATTATTTTCTTTATATTTTATTTTTAAATAATTCCAAAAATCATTGTTGATCTTAATTGCTTTCTCTCTCTCGGGGTAGAATGAATAATCTATTATTTGATTCTTACATCGCTAAATTTAATGCAAGGGTCGTGAGAACATATTCTAATGTATTACTTTGCTTTATTTTACTGATTATTGATTATATGAAAGTGGTTTCACTTGTATTAATTTTTGAAACCTAATTATTCTCAATTGTACCTTTGGAGTTTGAATAAAATCGTATGACTTAATATTAATCCACTACAAATTATTGTTCTAGTTGTTAGTGGAATGTTATTATAACTAGAATGCAAAAATACTTGCTGATTTATATTTATTAAATGCTTTTACGTTGTAATTATTTATGTTATCTGAACATTAAAATATTTAATCCAACAAAATCTATCTTTAACAATCTTCAGTTTAACCCCTCAAAACATTAATATATAAATTTGCTTCAACAAACAAACAGTCTTATCAACATTATGAGAGCAGTCAAAAGTAGAAGTATTTGGACTAATGTGAAGTGCAAATTGTGCAGGCATAGTATTTGGTAGTTTTGAGTTCGTTCAGGGAGCAGTTGCAGCAGCATGTAGGCGTCCATGCCATGGAAGCTATAATGGCTTGTAGAGATATTGAGCAGTCATTGCAGGAACTTACTGGTATTGCTTTATTTTATCAGAAACTACTCAAGTACACAACCAACTGTTTTACTGGTGTTTAATGATGGTTGGTATCCATTCAGTTTTAATCTATTTTGAATTAGTGTTGTGTAATCTTTAAACTAAACAATTGTACATGTTTTTCTTTATTCTCTCTTTTCTTTCTACTACCACTACTGCTGTTGATGATTGTACTTACCTTACCAATAAATCATACATTAGTGTACCCAACCCATTCATGTTAGTCTACTCTTAGTCGATTCTTGAAAAAAGGGTAACTTTGAAAAATTATAAAAAAGACGAGTTTGTTACATGTTGAAGGTGCGGCAAGCAAAGTTGGAAGGAGTCCTAGCATTTGGGACACTTCTACACACTAGTTAGATATCATTTATAAATGCTCCAATTTGATAAAATGAGATTGGTAAGCCTCCTTCATATCAGTTGGACTGGGCAATTACTTGTACATAAACTTCTACAAATTTTATGACTTTCCTTTTTATTCATTTATATTATCTAATCCGCTTGGGATTCTAATAAAGCCAGAAATTTTTGCAATATCTTGTGAAGTCCAAACTTCCAAATCTATACCGTTCATATTGACCATATTTTGCAAAGAAGTGGGACAGAAGTAGACACAGTGGGACAGAAGTACACAAACCTCAAGTAATTTTTTTTATTAGTTTCACATCTTTGTATTTTAACTTTTTATTCAATTAGTAACATAATTTTCCTATGTTGGAGTGTTAGAAATGCTTCAACAGATGGTTGCTGGAACTGATAAAAGTGAGGTTAATATTGCTTTAATATATTTTCCATATTGGGAAAATAGATCAGTAGAAATAATCAATTGTAGTTTCTAGTTCATGCAGTTCATGCACTTGCTTTAACGTTTGTACACTGTAATGAAAAATATATATCACATTTCTATTTGAGCATGCACTTGTTTTAACATTTTCTGTTTCTTTGTGTTAACTTCGCAGGCTTATTTGGAAGAAAGCAAGGTCCTTAGTACGCAACTAGATCAGATCTTACATGTTGGAACTCTGTAATGTTTGTACTCTGTAATATTTGGAAGGATTGCTTTAATGTCTGTACTCTGTAATGTTTGTACACTTATTAAATTGACATTATTTTATGTTTCTCTGTGTTAACTTGGCTGCAGGTTTATGTTTTATTCAATGGTTATGCACTTGCTTTAATGTTTGTACATTGTAATGAAAAATATATCACATTTCTTTCTGAGCATGCTCGTGTTATATTTGTTGATTATAATCTTTATTCATTTATGAAGATTTAGTTTGATTGTTATTATTAAAATCTAATATATAGGCATAGCTCTTGAAAAGTGTATCTATGATTTTTATAGCGGCTACAATGAGCTATTGAATAAATATTTTATAGCGGCTACATGGTGTTATAAAGATTTCCAGTTCCGTTGAGATTTAGCTGTATTATAGAGGCTATAATGAGCTATTGAATTAACGTACCATAGCGGCGAATTTGCATTATAAAACTAAGCTCAACCATAGCGGCATATTTTGTGTTATAAATATTCAACAGTTTTTTATAACATGTCGATATACAGCGCTTATCAAACCGCTATGGTTGTGATTAATAGCGGCTATATGCCGCTATAAAAGACACTTTTTGTTGTAGTGGGCGGAGTAATGATCAAATCACCATTTAAATTCCACGAATAGTATGCATTCCCTCTTAATGGCACTGTTTCTCCTAAACATTTCAACCTTATCTATCCCTCGCCTAGAGAAGAGACCAGGTGAGCCAGGGCACTGCTTGCTTCTAAACATCTCCTTAGTTTAGGCACCTCACATCTGGATCCCACGAATAGAAAATCCAGTATACTCGTCGGCTTTTAGAGCCAAGATTAAACCACTTATTTATAATAGCTTTTCTTTAAACATGTATTCAAACTCTCTTAAATAAGCTAGAAAACCTCCAATCATTATTAAAGCGCTTAAATATCCATTTTAAAACATTTATAAAAGAATTGGAAAAGAATTGTTAAGTTTAAAACTAAAATTTAAAAGTTGTAGAAAAGTGCTGCGGAAAAGTCCTAAGAAAGTGCATTTTTAAGCTATATTAATCTACGACCTTTTATTATTTGAAAATTCATTTTTATTACTCAACTCACTTTTAATATATTTTAAAAAATTTATAAGATTTATTCCACATTTTCAAACAATTTTAAAACATCATTTTCAAATAAATCCAGTATTGGATTCGGAACTGCAAAACCGCGATTTTTCAAAAAGCTTATTTTACTCATATCTCAAAATCTACTTGTCAAAATCTTGATTTTATTTATTTTTTGGAAAACTATGGATATAATAGTTCGAAAAATTCTTATCTTCAAGAATTTCGAGCTATATTCCAAGTTTTACACCTGTTTGACTTTTATGGCGTGAAATCGCGAACTGTCGTTACACGACGCGCCTATTTTAACTAAATTTTCACTTCTCATTCAAACTTCACCAAAACACTTTCAAATGTTTATGAAACATTCCAAACTCATTTTAAAACCCTTTTTAAAGAGATTTAACATTCATACACACCAATTCATTAATATAGGAAAGTGATTTCCTTTATGCTTATCGACGTGTATTTCCATGACTTGCATATATATATATATATGTATATATATATATATATTCAACATTCGTATGAAACGACTAAACTTGACGATCAAGGCATGTTAAACATCCATTTCAAACATCATATCATCATCCAAAAATATAATGTAGTAGTTTAGGAGTTTTCACATTCATTTTCCCTTCGAGCTAATATGAAATCGGCTATAGCTCCGCTACGATCGAACCAAAGAAAATGAAACTAAGCCTGCAACCTATGAGAGAGCTCGACCTAGCCTTGATGATGGAGGAACTCATGGCCTAGCATGATGTGGGTTATGGCCATGTATTTTGGAAGAGTAGAGGAGGCATTTTGCACTAATTTTGAAGTGGATTGATATTACAAATTAGTATATACCTTTTCCTCTTTTATTTGATATAATTTTTCTAACTTTTCAAAAATCTTTTTGTATGAATAAGAAGCCATTAGAGAGGCTCTTAGAAAGCTTGAAAAGAAGAGGAAGAAGAAGCGAAATGGTATTAGGAATCTAAGAGATTAGGGGTGGTAGAGAAAAACTTGGAATAAAATATTCAAATGCCAAATTACAAAAATGCTCCTAGTCCACACCCTCCCCTAGCCTCTACACGCATCGCTTCCCCCCTCCCAAAGCCATGTGATGGTGATGTGAGGTAATGGTATGGTACAATTAGTTGATGTTTTCTTTATAGTTACTTAAAGGTTAAGCTTTATGAATTATTTAATCATTTTTGTTATATACATATATACATATATAAGTGTTTATGTATACATGTATATGTTATCATGTGCATGCGACATATATATTCATGTACATGTAGGTGCAAAACACTTTGAACGTCTTCAAACAATTTTTGTTTGTTAAATCGTTGAAATTCGAGAAACGATTATCGGTTACATTTTCACTTATTTATTAACATGTGTATATTTGTACACAAAATTCAAAAATAAATTTCTTACCATTTTAAATTAATTAAAACGATCATTTTTGAATTATAAAACTAAATAAATCAATATTAAGAATTACTTACAATAATTACTATTATACTGATAAAGCGATATCGATTTTTCTTTTTATTTTAAAATCGAATATTTGTTTTTATAAAAGCTACCATAAACGATTTATTATCACTTTATAACAATTCGAAATGAATGGTCACCATATAAAATAATTATTTAGGATTGTTAAAATAATTATTCAATCATTATATCTTAAATTTAATTACGATGCCATTTTATCGATACAAATTTTAAGGAAAATATTTTTGTAAATATTTATTCTGAATAAGATTACAGTTACTTATTATCATTTGAAATAGTATTATTTATAAAATCAGCCTTTTATTTGAATAAATTTAAAAATAAATATAATTTATCAAAGTGATAAATTGGTGGATTGTTACAAACTCCACCCTAAAAGAATTTTGTCCCTGAAATTACCCAAAACAAAAACCTAAAGGTTTGCGCAAGATATTTATTTTTCAATTTACACTCGTATGATCTATATAGATCATTCGTACACAATATATGATTCGATCTTCTATTCAACTTCACAACTTTATTTCCGAACTAATATTGATCCCCTGATCCTTTACTGCGGACTCTAACCAGATTTCTAATCAAAACTTTAGTTTTCCTTGCATAGCTCCCAACTATGATAGAAAACTCAAGTATCTACCCATAAACCCTCATTAATGTTCGTCGTTAAGAATAAATCCTTTTTCGAATAAGTGTCAGCCACGTTAGAGTTCTATACTCAAATCTTAGATTAATTCGTGTGACGAAACAATCCACATACTTCATATGAATTTATTGACCTTTTAAGAATTTTTATGACAACATTTCATAAAACTTCCATTCTTTTATTTATACTTTTTATAAAGATACTTCTTTACACATAACCATTTTACATTTTTTTTATTTCTACTAAACAAAAACCACATTTCTTTCAAAAGATAAATATTATAATACATCTCTAAATATTTCTTAATGGCTTCTAGAAAACTTATTTTCAAAATAATTCATCAAATTGATAAATTACCATAAACTTCCTTTCACCAATATTAAACGTGAAATCTTTCTTAATTTAGTTAAGCTTCTTTATAAGTAAAACTTCTTTTATACATATATATTCTCTTTACTTATACCAGTTTCAATATTTAAAAGTATAAATATACTTATAACAATAAGTTCTTTTCTCTTACTTTAAAATGAAATCAAAATGATTAAAACAATCATTACCAAAACATTGTTATAAAAAACTCCTTTTCTTTTATAAATTTGAACTTATAACATATTCTACCTTTATATAAAATATTCCAATACTTGTTATTATCTTTAAAATCCCATTATTAAAGATCAAAATATATCTATAAGATTTCTTCCAAAGTGTCATTCAAAGGGTTTAAAAGCAAATGTTTCTAAGATGTCGTTTACTACAAACCCAAAATCATCCGTTAATAACTTTAAATATTTATTTTAAAGATTCGTACTAATGAGAAGTTAGGACAACATCATATTGTAAATTCTCTCATGCTTGCATCATTTAAATTTTCGAAGCTTGGGTCCAAAAAGAAAAATTCCCCTCCCTTGCTTACACTAATACAATACAAAACACTAAATCAAAATAAACATTCCATCCATACTTATGCATACTAGAATTATACTCCACTCCCCAAATATCTTATTCTTCCGAGTCAGCGGATGATGATGGACTCCAATTACCAAAATCTATCATCACTTCGCCCTCTCTTTCTTCATCACTGTCCAACTCGTCGTCTGCCTCATTGTCGTCTTCTTCCGTTACCTCTCCCATTCCCTGAGGTAGCCATGGTTGGTTCCATGCGACATTTCCTATGCCGATTGATATTCTAGGAATGATCCTGCCTTCTTCTAATTCTTCCAGTTTTCCTCCCAAGGGTTTTCGAATTCTTCGACCTCCTCTTCTATTGTTTCTTCATGGTTGCTTTCTATCTCGTTCCAGTTTATGTATGAACTGGTGATCCCTCCTGCCATACAACATGCTCCCCATCCATATCCCATACTACATTGTTGCATTCGCTCGATATGATGGCATCAGGGTTTTCCATCGGCTCTGATTCTTCCTCCATCGGCTCTATTTCCTCTTTTCATGGTTTCTGATTCTTCTTCCAACGGATCAATCTCTTCTATCGATTCTTAAATGGAGCTAGTAGGATCTTCTATCCAATTTTCCTTCAAGGCCTGCCCAGGTTCATCGTTGCTAGAAATCATAATTACTTCTGGAGCTGGGGATGGTATAAGCATTCCGGCCATAGGGTATCCATCTCCATCCCTTCAAAGTTTGGTGCACATTCTTCCTTGATCAGAAACCCACCATTGCTAGCGAATATTTTGGTTGCTCCTCTTTATTGCTAGAGAAACAATGAGGCTATCATTCTCGCCCCAATTCGCTCTAGAGGACTTCCCTTTTGCGTAATTTCCCCTATACGGTTCTACAAGGCAAACAATTATTCTTTTAGACATAAGTAGTAGGTAATTGCTAGCGTATTCTTAGGTAGAGAGGTTTGGTCAATACCCAAAAAATGTTTCGAGATTCATTTCTAAAGATAGCTTTTAAAAATTCTTAGTATAAAAATGTTCTATTATTTTAAAAATTCTTTGAAAATTTTACCAAAATATTCTTTTCTTTTCAAATACATATATATACATATACATATATATATATATATATATATATATATATATTCTTAGGTAAAAATGATTTCATATAAAACCAAATTCATTTGTATGTGTAATAACAAATACGCACTCATACACACACACACACAAATTCAAACTCATTCTAGAGCATCACTAACCCTATCTCTAATGAGTTACTCATCTTGGGGTATTACTAACCCTATCTCTGACGAGTCTTTTACCCCTATCAGGCTCAGATGTTCGCTCAACCTAAGCTCTGATACCATGATGTGAGGACCCGTTTCTTCGACTCTCGAAAATCAACACTAATACATCCTCAGTATTCACATGCCGTAAATCCAAGTGCCGAAGAAGCGGATTTTTAAGGGTAAGAAAGAAAAATAAAGACAGAACAGAATCTCTCATATGTTATTTCAATAAAAACTTTACAGCGGAAATTAAAATACATTTACCAAAGATAAAAACATGGATAGTTATAAATTCATGTCCTTACAAATGCGGAATACTATAGTACAAGAGTATGGTGGAAATAGACAAAAATCTTCAAGAAAACCTTTTGATCCATGCTTCAAGCTCTATCCAGCTTTCTTTTACACTAAACCTGACTACTAGGCTGCCTGGGAAAATTAAGGCACCCAGAGTTTAAGAAAAAGGAAAATAAACTACATCAGTCATGTGACTGGTGTGAGAACTTAAAATATGCGTTTTGAAAACAAAAGGGTATCTCATAAGTCCATGCCGCATATAAACACATAACGGGTTTTTACCATATGATAACCAAATCATTATTACGTAAAATTACTTGATAGTATTTTTAACGACGTATCATTAAAAACATTGATTCAATTCCAACATACTGGCCACAAATGCGCGTCTACAAACAAAATGGCACAATTATTGGAGAATGTATTTCCATTCAAATGACCAGGTAAAGGGACTATCTTCCGGCAGTACATTCTTAGAGGAATGTACTGAGGCATAGAACATTTGCCATCTACCAACACAAGACTGACCTACCTTTCTCACTTGATAGTACCGAATATGTCATTATCTCGGTCATTACCGACCTAATCGAGGGCCCTCACAGCATACATCCATAATAATTTAAACATAAACATCATAGCGGGTAGAAATACATCTAGAAGGGTATGATCATATCCCAATGGTTGTGAACTGCATAGCCTTGCTGCGTCTACTATGTTTCGGTCATTCCTGGGTGTGAGACTTATCGACGTGTATTTCCATGACTTGCATATATATATATATATATATATATATATATATATTCATATGAAACAACTGAACTCAATGATCAAAGCATGTTAAACATCCATTTCAAACATCATATCATCATCCAAAAATATAATATAGTAGTTTAGGAGTTCTCACATTCATTTTCCCTTCGAGCTAATATGAAATCGGCTATAGCTCCGCTACGATCAAACCAAAGCAAATGAAACCAAGCCTGCAACCTATGGGAGAGCTCGGCCTAGCCTTGATGATGG
This sequence comes from Allium cepa, assembly GCA_030765085.1. NCBI lineage: Eukaryota > Viridiplantae > Streptophyta > Magnoliopsida > Asparagales > Amaryllidaceae > Allium > Allium cepa. The sequence continues at coordinate 669,666,646 of CM060943.1, read as the reverse complement.
AGGATCTCACGACCAAGGGTGGTGTGGGTCGTAGCCATGTCTTTTGGAAGAGTCGAGGAGGCTTTTTGAACTAGTTTTGAAGTGGACTGATATTATAAATTAGTATATATCTTTCCCTCCTTTATTTGATACAATTTTTTTAACTTTTCTAAAATATTTTTCTATAAACAAGAAGCCATTAGAGAGGCTCTTAGAAAGCTTGAAAAGAAGAGGAAGAACTGAAATGGTATAAGGAATTTAAGAGAAGAGGGGTGGTATTTATAGAAAAAAACTTGAAATAAAATATTCAAATACCAAATTAACAAAACTCCCCTAGCCTACACCTCCCCTAGCCTCTACATGCATGGCCTCCTCCCCTAAAGCTATGTGATGGTGATGTGAGGTGATGGTGTGGTACAATGGGTTGATGTTTGCTTTATGATTACTTAAAGGTTAAGCTTTAGGAATTATTTAATCATTTTTGTAATATATATATATATAAGTGTTTATGTATACATGTATATGTTATCATATGCACGTGACATATATATACATGTGTGCAAAACACTTCGAACATCTCCGAACAACTTTTGTTTGTTAAATCGTTGAATTCCGAGGAACTGATTATCAGCCACATTATCATTTATTTATTAACATGCATATATTTGTAAAAAAAATTCAAAATAAATTTCTTTTCATTTTAAATTAATTAAAATGATCACATTTGAACTATAAAATCAAGTAAATTAATATTAACAATTATTTACAATAATTGCTATTATACCGATAAAGCGATCGGTTGTTCCTTTTCTTTTCAAATCAAATATCTATACTATAATATTATTATTGAGTTAGATTTCAAGAGCACACAGGCCTCCTTCGTGTTTTGGCAAATGAGCAGTCATGTTTTTAATTTCTTTCTATTCCAAACTTTGAAATGTGATAACTTTTTCTACATTAATTGAATTTAAGAATCGATTTCACTATGTAATCTCAAATTTAATGTGCTTTCCAATGATATCCATTGTTGATAGCTAAAAATTAATTTTTTAAAATCATATTTTTTTTAGATTATTAAAGTTATTAAATATGTTTGAATTTATTTCTTTTAACTAGTCTATGTCGTTGATTGTTTTGAAAATTTCCAGCCTCTGATTCTACTTTCACAAATTGTAGTCAAGTCTGGTGAAATCCAACATTACCAAAATACAGCAACGATGTTTGGTGGAATTAGAAATGGAACCAGAAAGCTCAAAAGCATTAAATACAATTATATGCTTCTTATTATATTGAATTTACTTTGACTGTAAAAGAAATACAATGATATTCTTCACATTAAAATAAATATTGTTGAATAATGGTTAGATGTTCCAACACTTCAGACATAAAATATGTATGCTTTAGGTTTAGCATATTTTCATAAGAATCATTCAAAACATAAATACATCTCTTTATCCTCTAATCTTATCATTCTACAATAATATGATGCTGCATAATGTGTTCCTAGACATAGTCAGTTATGGGATCATCAACACTTGTGTTCTCATGAATCATGTCAATGTTGCTTTTGGAATTTTTGGTCAATGGTTAAGTGTAAACCAAATGTTGTTACCTGCACTGCTCTTATAGATAGTTATTATCGAAGCAGCAAATAGAATCAACGACATCAAGTATCAAAAGGAAATGATTCATAAAGGTATCTCACCAAATGAAGTTACATATAATACAGCTGATGCATGGAGCAATAACAGATGCACACAATAAATTTATATATGTATAATTTATATGTGTAATGTGTGGAAATTTATCTTTGAAATCATTTTTGCTCGAGTTACAATTGTTTATCAAGCACCAATACTATCTGCATTACTGTTTTCAAAGATTTATACACAAGTTTTAGACAAAATGCAAACTTGTTTGAAAATTGATAAAAAAGATCACTATTTCTTAATCAATGAACCATATGAATCTTTAAACATGTTATGATGATAAGAGGTTGAGTGCGGTCCGTATGCGAAGCACTTGGTTTGCAGTAGTTTATTTTTATAAAAACTATCATAAATGATTTATTATCACTTCATAACTATTCAAAATGAGTGGTCACCATTAAAATAATTATTTGGTATTATTAGAATAATTATTAATTCATTATATCTTAAATTTAAATACGATGCCATTTTATTGATATGGATTTCGATGAAAATATTTTTGTAAATATTTATTCAAAATAAGATTACTATTACTTATTATCACTTGAAACAATATTATTTGTAAAATCAACCTTTTATTTGAATAAATTTAAAAATAAATATAATTTATCAAAGTGATAAATTGGCAGGTCGTTACAGGAAAAAACTCTTCCTAAGAAAAGAAAAAAGAAAACTACAATGTATGAAAAAGAACGATAAATTGGTAGTAGCAACCAAAGCAAGCATTAGAGATCAGCATCGATGAGAGATAGGCCTCGTCAAGTCATATATGATGATAACAATATCACAACTATCAAGTAAGTCCAAAGAAGATGTAGAAGGCCTATTAGCATATCGATACTCAGCCCATCCAATTAATGGGATATCCGGTTCGAATAGCCCACGCCAACAACTACATCAAGCTCAATAAACAATATGAAGCTTAAACATATATATATATATATATATATATATATGTAAATCAATTATATACATACATACATATATATACACACATGAGCAAAAGAAGGAACATACACAACATACAATAGCCTAGATGTGACAAGGAAGCTAAATGACGATAACTATAGACATGAGCTAGCTACCTAATAACCGTAGTGAGTTAGAATGATCGTGTGTGTTCTCATCTACTAGGATGACACTTACAACATTGTTATTATTTCTACTAGTGACAATAGTTCTTTGTCATAAGACATCAACTTAGAATTTTACATTTTTAAGGAACTCTTGAAAGTCGTTAGTATTGGATAATTTATAAGTATTGTTCGAAATCCAATTAAAACAAAATAAAGCAGTTATATGGGTCAAATTATCCATTATAGAAGTATTAATATTGAACAAAATTTGATTTATGTCAAACAAAATAAACCTAGCTCCGATTGTGAAAATAATATTTAATAAGAAGCACCGTCTAGAAGTAAAATAATATTTCAACCTAGATCAATAAGACTTATAATTAAGAACACTAAAAATAGTACTAAAACAAAACGTTCTAAGGATATGTGGTGTAACGACCCGTTGAATTTGATAATGTTAAATGAATTAAATTAATATGTTTCTAATCTAATTTAGAATAAAATAAAGGTCTTAAGATTTTATTTGAGAAAATGTAGTAATTTGTTATAGTAATTGGAATTTAATGTAACAATTTAATAGTTACATGGAAATAGATTTGAACTATGTAAATTTGCACACCTTGTTATAAGTTAAATATAAGAAACCAATATAAATGTGAATCAGTGAATATTAATAAAAATATTTACTAGAATGGAATTATTTAATATAAAATAAATAGTGGAGATTGTACATTTGGTTGTAATAATAAATAGTGACTAAATAAAAGTGTCCGTTGGAATAAATCAATGCAATAAGTGTGATAAGTAATTTTATTGAATGTTGTCTCTAATAAATGTACTTGATTTGGTAATTTAGATATTTATACGTAAAGTATATATATATATATATAAAGATATATTGATTCCAATAGAATTAATTGGAAATCTAATATTAAATATAATGTTGGTAGCAATTGAAATTTACTGTTTTGCAAAATAAATGAGAAATCAAGTCAAATGTGAATTATACCGTAAAGGATCGATTCATTTAAACAGTAGGATTGTAAATAAATAAACATTCTACGTAGGTTGCAATTGGACAATTTATGTAGTTTAATGGAAAAGCAATTGGAATTAATTACCATAAATTGTGTAGTTAGGGTAGTTTTGATTTGTCACTTAAGATGGAGGATTTTTATAAAATGTAATAAATGCAGTTTAAATTAAGGCATTGACGTTTGGGTATTTAGGAAGTGATAAACTAAAATTTATTTATTTATTTGAAAATTTGAAATCCAATTTGTGGATTTATTGCAAATAAGTGAAATTTGTGTTTAACCATTACATCGATAGGAATAAATTAAATTTAAGGTTATATTAATAAAATTTGGACTAGAGAAATGATATGAATCGGTTTTAGAAGGCTTAAATACAAAATGGGAAGTAGACGAGATTTCACGTTACAACCATTTTTAAAAATCCTGACGTATGTAGAAATATTAATGAAATATAACATAAACCAATGTTGAATCAAAAGAATAGAGTCGACACTTATTTATTCATTTAATGTGATATAACTACGAGTATGATTTATTGCAAATTACATGGAAATCTAATATATAGGACATTACCTAAAAAGGAAGAGTAGATAAAATTTATGATAAACATATTTGTATATGAAGGTTATTGATTTAAGGAGAAATTGGGCAAGTTTTATGTATTTGGGTTAAGTGCAACCTTTAATAGATAAATTTAGTGCAATTAAAGAAATTGACATTTAATATTTCGATAACTTAAAATTTGATGGGATAAGAACATTTGGGTAATGAAGGGATGAAAATATTAGCTATGATTCTAGAAGGAATTAAATAAATAATGGGAAGATTAAAATCAGGTTCTAAGCAATAATTATTAAATAACAGAAGTTTAGGAGTAAAGTGAGATAATTGAAAATTTTAATCATTCATATAAGTCATTTGTTTATTAATATGAGTTAGCTAATAAATTTAACTTGGGCAATACCTATATATTGGAAACACATTTGTAAAGTGTAATTAATTGAATTTGGTGAATTGGGAATGAATCCAAGGTTATAGGAATTGATGTAATACTACGCAAATAAAAGGTAACTGCATAAAATCAATGTTTCGTAATAAATTGTAATTGATAATTAAGTAGGAATGGGTTTGAATTTGACAAAAAGGAAAATTTATTATTTGCTTACCCATCTATTCAATCTATTAAATTTGATCAGATCCATTTGCAATTAAACGAATTTATTTACAAGTTAGTATGTATTTAGCTGATAACTATAAACCAATTAGGGCAATCGGGTATATATATTACCAGTTAAGTTATATAAGATAATGGTTGACTTAATTAAGGGAGTTTATGTAATAATTTCATTTATTTTGTAAGTGGAAATAAAACGTTAATGATAACAAGTATTCAAAATTTACCAACTATTTAGTATATTAAGTATAATTGATAATCAACTGCAGCAAGTAATAAATAATAAATACGTAACGTTAAATGAAGTAATATTTGAAATTTAATAGTTAGAAACTATGTAAATATAAGTGCAGATGAAAGTGGGGATATTACATATTGAAATATGAATCCAATGATAAATCAATTCACGTTTCAAAATTTAATGCTACTTTATTACATATATGTTTATGCCTAAATTTAAACTTATGTTTAGATCCAATCCGATCCATCTATTATTTTTCAGCCTTGTCTATATATAACCTGTTATAAACCCTAGCCCCATTTTATTTTCCCTTTCGCTGTACGTTCATTTCTTCATCTCCTTCTCCTCCCCAAATGAATGCAACCTAGATCTACCCCAATCCAAATTTCAGTGAAAATGCAAACACTTCAGAAAAATTCCACAAAAATATATGTTAATGTTCTCGAGGCACGTAATCTACTGGTGCAATTCGTTTTCTGTTTTGAACATTCGTTTGACCAGAATTAATTCAAACAGTCCGTGACCATTCATCGTCGTCGCAAACTTCGTCGGATCGTCAAACCTTTTCTGGGTTTTGTAGAGTGGACGATGGAGATCGCATCTATATGGTTTTTGTGTCGATTCAACGGTTAGATCGTCGTAGATCTTCGATTAGGGTTTCTGGAAGGGGGCCTCGTGCGTTTCTGGGAATAGAAGGAGTGACGTGGCACATATATTTGTAAGTGATGAATGTGTGTCGTTTTATTTATTTTCAATTTTGAATTCAATCATCATTTTTCGACGTAACTTTCTCATACGACCTCGGATTCAAACGAATTTTTTTTGTTAGGTTCGTATTTAAATTCTAGACCCAATGACGCTGGTTTGGACAAATTCTGAGACCGTCAAAATTTTGAGTTTAAATTGAATTTAAATTCGATTTAAATTCAAAAGGTGAGTGTTTTAACCCACTCACAACTATTAGAAGCTTTTATGTTTGTTTAAATTAATTTTAGAAATGAATAGAAATTTATTTATGAGTATTTGGCATGTTTATTTTATTCATATTTGTTGAGTTGCATTTATTAAATTTAACTGTTAATTTAATTTATTTATTGAGTATTAATTGATAGTTAGAATTTATTTGTTGCCTATAAACTGCTAGTTAACAGTTATATAGATTATTACTGAATATAAACTGTTAGATTAATAGTTGTTAAATTTAATCTGAATAAAATTGCCAGTTATTACCTGTTATATATTATCAAATATAAATTGTTATTGATTGATATTGCTTGATGATTGTGATTGGATGATGGGTGATGTTGATGGATGTTTATTGTATATCATTAAATTGCAAATTATCATGCATATTTCATTTCATTCGGGATTGTGGTTTGAAATGATATATAACCGCAAAATTTTATATCTTTTAAATTGCGGATTGAAATGATAAATATCCGTATCACTTGACCATAGGATAGAAAATTATATACAGGCACCGCGGTATATATATAACTATTTAAATGTGATTTCTATGGTTTGGATGGAATACGGTTTATAATAATCTTAAATTTTATATTGTATACATATTTTTCTTCCATATATATATACATATGAAGTTGAAAATTTTGAAATTAAAAGGTGTATAAAAATCTTTATTAAAAATGGAAGAAAATTAAGAAAATGGAGTTTAATAATTTATATCATATGTTTAAATGTTAAGTTTGGAAATTTTAAGATATGATATTTATAATTGGATTTTCCCCAAAATAAATTAAAATGAATATTCTAGTATAATTTGAATTGGGAAAAATATATATATTTTATTACTAGAAATTGAAGTCTTATTATTTATGGATTTTATATGAATATTCAAGACTAATTAATAGAACAATTGATTTGTTGAAAGAATAAAATCCAACTTTAGTTTGAAATATGGATACTCAATATGGATATACGTATATATAAATAAATTGAAGTGGTTTTGGAACTTGAGAGAGATAATATAAATTTTGGTTTAGACTTTAATAAAGAAATGTATTTGTAAAGCCATGAGAACTATTTTCTTTACAAAGTAACATTTAAGTTAAACCATTTAATTCATATACCGTTGAATGTCCAAACCATTCAAGTTTTAGAAGTTATGGTTTTAAATTATGAATTTCAAAATACTATGCTTTGAAAATATTTGATTTTCAGATGTTATGAAGTTAAAGCATTTTGATTTTGAAAAAGAATTATATTTGGGATAAGTGATAAAATATGGTTTTGGGTTTTGAAATGATATCGTATTCATGGTTATGAAATGGAATGTTTATTCTGATTTTTAAAGTATAACCTAATTTTAAATGCCCGCGGTGTTATAATAACGATGGGTTGGCAAAGAGACCGGGATCGGATATGGACATACTCTCTGTCGATACCGAAAACCACTTTGACTAACCGTGTACGCGGTGGAGATTCCAGAATGAAGTAGGTGGTGGCGACGTTTCCTATAAGGTAAATACGTGGACCCGACTCCCGTGAGTTGGCATAAGGTGGCTAAAACAGGAGCGATTCTCAGGCCAATGAGGTCATTCATCTGATCGGACCCTCCTCTTAGATATTATACTTTGACTTTGGATTGATTCAGTGGCCACTTTTACTTTGATTTTGGGGAGTTAGTCCGAGGTGGGCGGTAACTGCGGCTACGCGTTTCCACCAGCCTGGATAGCAATTGGTATATCTACCCTGGCATTGCCTAGTTGTGCCGTGTCACCTACCATACCGAGCCTTTACTACGAGTTTCTATTTGTGTCGTACCTATGGAGTATCCTCTGGTAGCCTCCCGATCAGAAGGTATTACGGTACTGTATAGACTATTGGCATTTTACGTGTTAAGGTGGAAAATGTAAAGCCTTAACGCTATTTAAAAGTAAGTTTGTTTTATAAATAGACACTATTATAATAGCGCAATATACTACATAGTAAATAGTTTAACGGATCCTTAGGAGATGTAAATCCCGAGCATCTCTTGAGTTACTGTACTCATATTTATTTCTGTTAATTTAACTCACATAAGATCTTTTAGTTCTGACTCGAGTGTTTTGTCTTTTCAAATTCGCTCGGGTCAGTCCGAGCGTTTCAGGATCGAAGACTTTAGCTTTGGAGGACGAAGACGAAGAATCCGTATTATTATTATTTATAGTATTGCACCACACTCATACTGTTCCGCTGCATTGATTGTATTGGTATGTGTAACTCTGATATTTATTGTATAAAGCAAATCAAGTGTTTGTAAAATGTTTGAACTGTATATTTATTATTATATTTTATCCTTCCGCTGTGAGATTCTGTTTTTTTTTATTTCTTCTCTGTTTTTCTTATTTACCCCATAACAATCCGCCCTTGCGTATGCTTTGAATTGACACGTGTGTCGGTTTAAAGTGTGCGAAAAGGCGGGATGTTACAGTTGGTATCAGAGCTTTGGTTTAGCGATAAACCTTGGTTTTGTGGGGTTTGACTCTTTGTAAATGGGGTAGTAATACCCTATGGGAGTCGCTGAGTGTATATATATGAGGGAGCGTACTTGTTAGTGTTATAAAAAGATTTTATTATTGTGTTAATCTGTTCCGCTTTGTATTTATAAATTCTGGTTGATGCATGGGACGCTATGTCATCAATAGGGATTTCTAAACACTTAATAGGACAGACCGACATAATATTTGTTTTTAATATAGGTGAATGAAATAATTTTGCTATTATATTTTCCATATATAAAAATATTTTTATAAAGATATATATATATATCTGGTCGCTATAGATTGGGTGTTAGGTAATATAAAAATATTTGTAATAAATTGAAGCTAAGTTGAAATTATAATAAATCAAATTGGAGATTTTAGAACTTAAGTCCGGGATTTTGGAAAATCTTCTTTCAAAGGATTTGTGAAATATAATGATTTGGTTTATAGGTAATTTCTTATATAAATATTTAGTATAATTCGGAAGAATTGTTTTAAAAGAGGATTTTGGAAAAAATAAATTTTGTACTTTCCCCTCTGTCGCTGGAAAATAATTTCGGTGATGACGGCCGCATCATCGACTTTCATTTTCGAGTTTCGAAGGGAAAGGCCACTGTAGTAAATTCTACTGCAGATTTGTTTTGAAATTATTTAAAATTTTAATTGTTTAAAGGTAATTAGAGATATAAAAGTTGTAAGAAATTAATTATCTATTATTTTAAAGAAATTTTGGATTTGACCCGGTATTAATTCTTGAATTTCCATTAATTAGTTGTAAAAAATTTAGGTTAGTGAAATAAAAGAAGTAATCAATGAATTAAAAGAGTTGAGATTAAACTTGCATAAGTTCTTTTGCTTTTTCTTTAACATAAATAACTTACCAAGTATAAAAAGTTGAAATATAAATTAAGAGTGGAATAGAATATTATGCAAGTAGAACTTTGGAAAAAATGAAGTATTCAATAAATTACTGTTATAAATAAGAATTTAATGGTATTAACTTAAGTGATGATTGGAATTTTACTAAAATTAAAGGTTGTATTATTAATAGGTGATTTTAACCGTAGGAAAGTAAAAATGAAATTCCTTAATTTATAAAGTTTGATTGTAGGGTTATTAACTTAAGTACGCCTTAATTTCCCCTATTCTAATATAATAGAAAGTAGGAAAAATATAAATGACTGCAATCCATAGTTAATGAATGAGTAAAATCTTTCACTTATAGGAATGCAAGTTATAAGGTTAATAAATTATGGGTAAGTAGAGGGTTACTGTAATTAAATATAATGGAAACTTCAACATTAAATAAATGAATGAGATTAAAGGTAAGTTGAAATAGTAATTTATAAAACAAATATATATTAATTAAAGGAATGGAGAAGAAACTTGTAAATTTTCACTTACATTCTTAAAACATACATAACTTACCATATAATAAAAAGTTGCAAATGTTAATAGGAAAATGTAAGGGGAAATCTTACTAGTGAAGAGTAAGGTAATAAAGGTATTCTATTAATTTTCTATTATTAATGAGAATTAATTGTGTAGACTTAAGTTAAATTGGAAATTTTACTATAAGTAAAAGTAAGTAGTATAAATAGATGATAGAAACTTTAGTAAATAAATTGGAATACAAATATAATGAATTTTGTGATAAATGGAAAATGAAAATTTGTAAGAAATAAAGAAATCACTCCATAAATGAAAGAAAGAAAATCAAACCATTGAAGCATGAGATAAATGTATAATAAATAAATTTGGGTGTTGGTTTGAATTGTGCTGTTTGATTTATGTTGTTGGGTAAGAAATTTGAAGTGGTTAAATGAATAAGTATCTATCTTTGTTCCATCTAAGACTGTTGAGTAAAGGATGCACTTGATAGTTAATTTCATTTCATACAAATTTCAAGTTTGAACCCAAACAACTATTTGTTTGATGGATTAAATGGTTGCTTTGTTTGTGTATGTATGTTGTTTGTAAGGTTGATGGTTGTTAAATTGTTTGGTTGATTAATGATTGAATCCACTTGAATAGTTCACTTTAAAATAAATATTTAACCTTTTAGATTTTATAAGTGAATACAGGTGATGGAAGCAACTGCTACTGCTTTTGGTTCCAAAATAATAAGCGTATATTGCCCGACAAATAGGTACGTTTTCGGATTACGTTTAAAGCGCTATTTTTCCCGTGTTGGGATATAATATTTTGATAATATATGTAATATATTTGTATATTTTGATATTATATTTTCTCCCGAGCCTCACCGTACAAAGGAGACCCTGCCAAAAAATTTCGTAAATTTTGGACTTAGAATTTTGTTGAAAATGATTTCCAAACTTTAATTACTGAAGTATAAAAGGATATAATGATTATAAAATGAGTATATTCCGTTTAAGGAATTTTTTTTTGTAAATTATTGATTATAAGTTAATATTTGAAATAGATGTACTGTTTTTATTCTTCCTTCTCCCTTCTTTTTCCTTTTCGGGGACGAAAAGTTTTGAGTGGGGGAGATTGTAACGACCCGTTGAATTTGATAATGTTAAATGAATTAAATTAATATGTTTCTAATCTAATTTAGAATAAAATAAAGGTCTTAAGATTTTATTTGAGAAAATGTAGTAATTTGTTATAGTAATTGGAATTTAATGTAACAATTTAATAGTTACATGGAAATAGATTTGAACTATGTAAATTTGCACACCTTGTTATAAGTTAAATATAAGAAACCAATATAAATGTGAATCAGTGAATATTAATAAAAATATTTACTAGAATGGAATTATTTAATATAAAATAAATAGTGGAGATTGTACATTTGGTTGTAATAATAAATAGTGACTAAATAAAAGTGTCCGTTGGAATAAATCAATGCAATAAGTGTGATAAGTAATTTTATTGAATGTTGTCTCTAATAAATGTACTTGATTTGGTAATTTAGATATTTATACGTAAAGTATATATATATATATATATAAAGATATATTGATTCCAATAGAATTAATTGGAAATCTAATATTAAATATAATGTTGGTAGCAATTGAAATTTACTGTTTTGCAAAATAAATGAGAAATCAAGTCAAATGTGAATTATACCGTAAAGGATCGATTCATTTAAACAGTAGGATTGTAAATAAATAAACATTCTACGTAGGTTGCAATTGGACAATTTATGTAGTTTAATGGAAAAGCAATTGGAATTAATTACCATAAATTGTGTAGTTAGGGTAGTTTTGATTTGTCACTTAAGATGGAGGATTTTTATAAAATGTAATAAATGCAGTTTAAATTAAGGCATTGACGTTTGGGTATTTAGGAAGTGATAAACTAAAATTTATTTATTTATTTGAAAATTTGAAATCCAATTTGTGGATTTATTGCAAATAAGTGAAATTTGTGTTTAACCATTACATCGATAGGAATAAATTAAATTTAAGGTTATATTAATAAAATTTGGACTAGAGAAATGATATGAATCGGTTTTAGAAGGCTTAAATACAAAATGGGAAGTAGACAAGATTTCACGTTACAATCATTTTTAAAAATCCTGACGTATGTAGAAATATTAATGAAATATAACATAAACCAATGTTGAATCAAAAGAATAGAGTCGACACTTATTTATTCATTTAATGTGATATAACTACGAGTATGATTTATTGCAAATTACATGGAAATCTAATATATAGGACATTACCTAAAAAGGAAGAGTAGATAAAATTTATGATAAACATATTTGTATATGAAGGTTATTGATTTAAGGAGAAATTGGGCAAGTTTTATGTATTTGGGTTAAGTGCAACCTTTAATAGATAAATTTAGTGCAATTAAAGAAATTGACATTTAATATTTCGATAACTTAAAATTTGATGGGATAAGAACATTTGGGTAATGAAGGGATGACAAATATTAGCTATGATTCTAGAAGGAATTAAATAAATAATGGGAAGATTAAAATCAGGTTCTAAGCAATAATTATTAAATAACAGAAGTTTAGGAGTAAAGTGAGATAATTGAAAATTTTAATCATTCATATAAGTCATTTGTTTATTAATATGAGTTAGCTAATAAATTTAACTTGGGCAATACCTATATATTGGAAACACATTTGTAAAGTGTAATTAATTGAATTTGGTGAATTGGGAATGAATCCAAGGTTATAGGAATTGATGTAATACTACGCAAATAAAAGGTAACTGCATAAAATCAATGTTTCGTAATAAATTGTAATTGATAATTAAGTAGGAATGAGTTTGAATTTGACAAAAAGGAAAATTTATTATTTGCTTACCCATCTATTCAATCTATTAAATTTGATCAGATCCATTTGCAATTAAACGAATTTATTTACAAGTTAGTATGTATTTAGCTGATAACTATAAACCAATTAGGGCAATCGGGTATATATATTACCAGTTAAGTTATATAAGATAATGGTTGACTTAATTAAGGGAGTTTATGTAATAATTTCATTTATTTTGTAAGTGGAAATAAAACGTTAATGATAACAAGTATTCAAAATTTACCATCTATTTAGTATATTAAGTATAATTGATAATCAACTGCAGCAAGTAATAAATAATAAATACGTAACGTTAAATGAAGTAATATTTGAAATTTAATAGTTAGAAACTATGTAAATATAAGTGCAGATGAAAGTGGGGATATTACATATTGAAATATGAATCCAATGATAAATCAATTCACGTTTCAAAATTTAATGCTACTTTATTACATATATGTTTATGCCTAAATTTAAACTTATGTTTAGATCCAATCCGATCCATCTATTATTTTTCAGCCTTGTCTATATATAACCTGTTATAAACCCTAGCCCCATTTTATTTTCCCTTTCGCTGTACGTTCATTTCTTCATCTCCTTCTCCTCCCCAAATGAATGCAACCTAGATCTACCCCAATCCAAATTTCAGTGAAAATGCAAACACTTCAGAAAAATTCCACAAAAATATATGTTAATGTTCTCGAGGCACGTAATCTACTGGTGCAATTCGTTTTCTGTTTTGAACATTCGTTTGACCAGAATTAATTCAAACAGTCTGTGACCATTCATCGTCGTCGCAAACTTCGTCGGATCGTCAAACCTTTTCTGGGTTTTGTAGAGTGGACGATGGGGATCGCATCTATATGGTTTTTATGTCGATTCAACGGTTAGATCGTCGTAGATCTTCGATTAGGGTTTCTGGAAGGGGGCCTCGTGCGTTTCTGGGAATAGAAGGAGTGACGTGGCACATATATTTGTAAGTGATGAATGTGTGTCGTTTTATTTATTTTCAATTTTGAATTCAATCATCATTTTTCGACGTAACTTTCTCATACGACCTCGGATTCAAACGAATTTTTTTTTGTTAGGTTCGTATTTAAATTCCAGACCCAATGACGCTGGTTTGGACAAATTCTGAGACCGTCAAAATTTTGAGTTTAAATTGAATTTAAATTCGATTTAAATTCAAAAGGTGAGTGTTTTAACCCACTCACAACTATTAGAAGCTTTTATGTTTGTTTAAATTAATTTTAGAAATGAATAGAAATTTATTTATGAGTATTTGGCATGTTTATTTTATTCATATTTGTTGAGTTGAATTTATTAAATTTAACTGTTAATTTAATTTATTTATTGAGTATTAATTGATAGTTAGAATTTATTTGTTGCCTATAAACTGCTAGTTAACAGTTATATAGATTATTACTGAATATAAACTGTTAGATTAATAGTTGTTAAATTTAATCTGAATAAAATTGCCAGTTATTACCTGTTATATATTATCAAATATAAATTGTTATTGATTGATATTGCTTGATGATTGTGATTGGATGATGGGTGATGTTGATGGATGTTTATTGTATATCATTAAATTGCAAATTATCATGCATATTTCATTTCATTCGGGATTGTGGTTTGAAATGATATATAACCGCAAAATTTTATATCTTTTAAATTGTGGATTGAAATGATAAATATCCGTATCACTTGACCATAGGATAGAAAATTATATACAGGCACCGCGGTATATATATAACTATTTAAATGTGATTTCTATGGTTTGGATGGAATACGGTTTATAATAATCTTAAATTTTATATTGTATAAATATTTTTCTTCCATATATATATATACATATGAAGTTGAAAATTTTGAAATTAAAAGGTGTATAAAAATATTTATTAAAAATGGAAGAAAATTAAGAAAATGGAGTTTAATAATTTATATCATATGTTTAAATGTTAAGTTTGGAAATTTTAAGATATGATATTTATAATTGGACTTTTCCCAAAATAAATTAAAATGAATATTCTAGTATAATTTGAATTGGGAAAAATATATATATTTTATTACTAGAAATTGAAGTCTTATTATTTATGGATTTTATATGAATATTCAAGACTAATTAATAGAACAATTGATTTGTTGAAAGAATAAAATCCAACTTTAGTTTGAAATATGGATACTCAATATGGATATACGTATATATAAATAAATTGAAGTGGTTTTGGAACTTGAGAGAGATAATATAAATTTTGGTTTAGACTTTAATAAAGAAATGTATTTGTAAAGCCATGAGAACTATTTTCTTTACAAAGTAACATTTAAGTTAAACCATTTAATTCATATACCGTTGAATGTCCAAACCATTCAAGTTTTAGAAGTTATGGTTTTAAATTATGATTTTCAAAATACTATGCTTTGAAATTATTTGATTTTCAGACGTTATGAAGTTAAAGCATTTTGATTTTGAAAAAGAATTATATTTGGGATAAGTGATAAAATATGGTTTTGGGTTTTGAAATGATATCGTATTCATGGTTATGAAATGGAATGTTTATTCTGATTTTTAAAGTATAACCTATTTTTAAATGACCGCGGTGTTATAATAACGATGGGTTGGCAAAGAGACCGGGATCGGATATGGACATACTCTCTGTCGATACCGAAAACCACTTTGACTAACCGTGTACGCGGTGGAGATTCCAGAATGAAGTAGGTGGTGGCGACGTTTCCTGTAAGGTAAATACGTGGACCCGACTCCCGTGAGTTGGCATAAGGTGGCTAAAACAGGAGCGATTCTCAGGCCAATGAGGTCATTCCTCTGATCGGACCCTCCTCTTCGATATTATACTTTGACTTTGGATTGATTCAGTGGACACTTTTACTTTGATTTTGGGGAGTTAGTCCGAGGTGGGCGGTAACTGCGGCTACGCGTTTCCACCAGCCTGGATAGCAATTGGTATATCTACCCTGGCATTGCCTAGTTGTGCCGTGTCACCTACCATACCGAGCCTTTACTACGAGTTTCTATTTGTGTCGTACCTATGGAGTATCCTCTGGTAGCCTCCCGATCAGGAGGTATTGCGGTACTGTATAGACTATTGGCATTTTACGTGTTAAGGTGGAAAATGTAAAGCCTTAACGCTATTTAAAAGTAAGTTTATTTTATAAATAGACACTATTATAATAGCACAATATACTACATAGTAAATAGTTTAACGGATCCTTAGGAGATGTAAATCCCGAGCATCTCTTGAGTTACTGTACTCATATTTATTTCTGTTAATTTAACTCACATAAGATCTTTTAGTTCTGACTCGAGTGTTTTGTCTTTTCAAATTCGCTCGGGTCAGTCCGAGCGTTTCAGGATCGAAGACTTTAGCTATGGAGGACGAAGACGAAGAATCCGTATTATTATTATTTATAGTATTGCACCACACTCATACTGTTCCGCTGCATTGATTGTATTGGTATGTGTAACTCTGATATTTATTGTATAAAGCAAATCAAGTGTTTGTAAAATGTTTGAACTGTATATTTATTATTATATTTTATCCTTCCGCTGTGAGATTCTGTTTTGTTTTTATTTCTTCTCTGTTTTTCTTATTTACCCCATAACAATCCGCCCTTGCGTATGCTTTGAATTGACACGTGTATCGGTTTAAAGTGTGCGAAAAGGCGGGATGTTACATGTGGAAGCGTTGAATTGGTAAACTAATAGTCAAAGTATAAGTGTGCAATTGTTTCTAGGTTCATATTACATAATATATATTTTTTATCAATATGCACATTCTTCTTTTTTAGAAGCTCAACAGTATTAAATTTCCCATGTAATATTAACCAATGTGTAACTTGGATTTAGAAGATGCATTCATTTTCCACATTGATTTAAAATGATTAGATTTTATTCTTGATAAATTTAGAAATTTGTAAAATGAGTTAGACGTGAAGTTACCGATCTTATCTCAACCCCAAAATTTTAATATTGCTATTATTGTTCATGTTATATAGTTCTAGTTTGGCACAAGGAAGAGAAAATTGTAGAAAGTAATCCCTTCTAATGCATGATTAAGGTTGACTTCCCAATGAAAGTTCAAATCAGGTCCATAGACTTCCGAAATTAATATATTTTTAAAGTTACAAATATCATAGAGTTTTGTAAATTCTACTTTAAGAGGAATAACAAAGATCCAACAATGATGCTAGAAGAATATGTTATTCCCCAAAGGGACAATGTTACTGATATGTAGTTTAAAAATATCCAAGCTTTTTAAAAATAATTTTCAAAAGTGTGATAAATTATCGTGGTCGCTAGACATTAATTTGTGTAATTTATGACAGGCTCCATAAAATTGATTAAAAATTAGTTCTTTACAAATTAAGTTATCATTATTGGTGTTAAATTTCCACAACTATTGCCTTGATAAATTAATTGTTATCATTAAAAATTATGCTGTTAATAACCAATACGTATATAGTCATAAATTATGTTATTTATACATATTTTTATTTTTTAATGTTAAGTGTGGTTATACTTGTGTGTATGTTTCCAATTATTAATTTCTAAACTAGAACATTCATTTCCAAGTTTTAATTTATCAAAACTATCTAAAAATGATGATTACCATTATAATTTCTATAAATTAACCAAAAGTGAGATCTTTGCTTCGTTTGAAATTACAAGAGATTATTTCTTTTCTTTTACTGATAAGACAGTGTAAATTATGAAAAAGAATATCCATATCTTACACATCTGCTTCCCTTTTTGGGATTTTCCTTGTTAATTCAAACGACGTGCATTTATTTATATTTTAGAATTGGATAATTTATGGAAATTACATGGAACCCGCTCCAAATAAACCAAAGCAAAGAAATTCACATTCCAGTTCAACTAAAGCAACCTAATTTACAATCCAATCATACATCTCGAATAATTTTACAACTTTACCATCATTATACATATAATTATTTAAGATTGATTTCAAATTTTCAGATTAAGTTGTACATATTATTCTATTCCAATTACCTATTTTATTGAATATGTATGCGATAATCATATACGTTTGTTTTAAGCATACAATTCACCAAATCTTATTTAGGCACAATAATTAAATAAGAATTCAACGAGATAAATTTCAATATTATAGATAAATTATATAATTTTCCACTCGCCTTTAAAGCTTCCGAAATCTCCTAGATATAAATCCAATCCTTTACTTGACTCATTTTTCCACTCCAATCCCAACAACTATGTATAATAAGGTATATACGTTATTATTAGAATTATAGATCTGACAAGAGATTGGAGGTTAAGGGGAATATGACTGAAATTTATCTTTTCCGTACTATTGATTTGCTTCTTCTCTTCTTCTCTTTTATTTTCCACCCTTCTTCAAAAAATTTTTGTGTGTGTACAATATTTTATAATTTTTAGAAATAGTGGAGAAGGGAAAATAGTAGAGCTTCGCTATTTGAATTAGAAAATATGAGAAGAGAAGTGAGGGGTTAGGTCTTTATATATAGGCACACAAATCAATCATAACCGTTAGATTAACATAATTAAATCCGGGCTGCTGGCCAAGATTCAAACCCTAACGGCGATAGACCGGTCGACCGCTCCTCTATAGGCAGTTGACTGCTAGCAGTCGACCAACCCAAGAAGGGGGTTGTGACATCCCCCACTTGGAGGCCCAAAACCAAAGACTACGGATGCTGCAATCATCCATAGTTATTATTCCTCGGCGATCAATTGTGGTAATGTTAAATACATTGATATAATAGAAATACATGGATATAAAAAAATTTAAAAATTTCAAAACAACATTCTCATTCCATTACAAAAACCATTTCAACATTCTTTACATATTCCCATATCGCAAACCACGTTCATAAATATATAATTATTACAAATACGCCAAGAGCGACATATGATGATGCCCCCTTGGTTGATCGGAGTATATAAAAATGTAATTAAACAACTTTGCCTTTAGAAATCAACACAGCAGAATCAAAATGAAAGGAACTCTAAATATCTATTCTGCCTCTTGCACGTCTTCGGAAGCTTATTCACCTAATGAGGTACCTACAAAGCTCAACCCTCAGAGTACTCAAAATCAATTGAGCACCTGAGAGTTTAAGGGGAAAACATAAACTTCGAATCGGATATAAATCCTGGTATGAATAATAATCTAACATCTCAATCCATTTAGATATCTAGTGAGACCAACCGCTTAGTGGAACAGGTTTTTCCCTCACTATTATCTTAAAACCTTTATAAAACCATATAATGTGCTCCTGCATCCACAATGCTTAAAAACATAGTCATTTCAAAATATTATGATGATATGCATATAAGTTAAAACATTCTAGATTCCCCATCCCCTGTTTAATTGACTCCCCATCACACTTACAGTTTCCAAGGTCACTATTAACCTATTAGTTTTCATGGGCTTACTAATAACCTTTAGATAATTTATGGACTCCCTGCCATATTTCATAGTTTTCATGGGCTTACTAATAACCTTTATATAATTTATGGACTCTCTGTCCTATTTCATAGTTTTCATGGGCTTACTATTAACCTGTTTTTATCTTCAGGACTCCATGTCCTATTTCATATTTTTCATGAGTGCACTATAAACCTATTGGCCCCTACTAGTTGACTAAATTAATTCATGGGTTCCCCTGAACTTATCGCTGACTCCAATAACTTCTCTCTTATTCTAGTTTTCATGGGTTAACTAGGAATCTATTGACAATTGTTAATAACTTAATCCGGATAGAGTTTTCATAGGTGCACTAAAACCAATTGGCCTCTGCCAACAACTCTTTATAAACATAGTTTTCATGGGATCACTATGAACCTACTGGTAACTCCAACGACTTTCTAATCATAGTTTTCATGGATGCACTATGAACCTGTCTCCATGACAACTTCTTTATTTAGCCATCCTATATTTTGGTCTTTTTGATCTCCTGGATGCAATTCTACTCATTCAGGAGTTTAATAAATTTATATTCACTACTGGGTCAACCTAACTGGTTCTTCTGCCCTTTATCCCTAAAATGTAGTTATGAGTCCATTTTAATGTGAATATATTTATATTTGAAGAAGCAAATATAATAACATAGCAATACCATTCCTGTGGGTTTGATATCCTTGAAAACCATTTTCATATTAAAACTTGGTTAATCCATTTAACCTAATATTTTATCAAGAAAAGCTTCTTCAAAAACTTCATACTTAACCATTTCAAAACTTCTTTATTTTAGCCATGGGTTTTCTTTTAAAATGAGGTTGGGTTATTTGTTTTGAAATACAAGGCCTTTCGAAGCCTTTGAAACCTTCTAAATTTTGCTTTCGACCTCACTGGATAACCTTCTTTGAAAGCATATAATCTATTTTCTAAACATTAGGCCCCTGCCTTTCGAACACTTTAAAACCATTCTTTCGAAACCTTTTGAATGTATTAAAGCATTGACATTTAATTTTAGAAGCATAGCTTCGAAACCAATTGAAAGTACCCCTTCCAAAACCATTGGGTTTATATTTAAAAATATCTTTTGGGCCACAGTGAACACATACGAAAGCACCCCTTTCGAAACCTTGCTATATCATATATAAGTATTTGGGAAAAACTTGATGGCGTTGGCACCATCCTTTCAAAAGCATAAGTACATTGGGTAAAATACTTGAAGGTTGGCTTCGAAACCTCTAACCCTCTTCGAAAGCTTTAGGAAGTGGCTTGCGTTTTATACAACAAAGGTTTACCTTCCGAAAGCATTGATATCTTCAATAACTTAAAAAGGCATAAGCGGTAGAAGGGTTTTGACCTGGTCGAACTACCCCTTCGAACACTTTAATTTTGAAAACAAAGTAGCCTCTTCGGAAGCTACTACTTAAACTAAGGCAGCAGCTCTCTTTCGAAAGCAAGTTAAAAGTCGCTTTCGAATGCATCGGTATCGACTCATTTGAAAGCATATAAGGAAGCAGGCAAGTGCTTTTTTTTGGAAAAACAAAATCAAGGTAACGACCCCATCGAAAGCCTTGCTTTCGACACCCTATCTTTCGCCTTTTTCTCCAATCCACTACGTACTAAAAATTGATACATGTGTATTGGTTTCGGCTTTGTTGGTTTCGATCTGGTCGAAGACAGAAACTCTGGATCGAAAGCTACTTCCAAGGGAGGCGGAACCCACTTTTTCTGGGTAAATGCTACTCTTTACCAAATGGAGTAATTTCTTTGTAACTAACTTGCCTACATGTAAACGAACGATTGGTTACCTTAACTTTTCAAATTATTTTACAGAAAATTGCTGCATTTTCTCATATCTAAAACAAGGTTAACTTTTAACAAATAAGCCATTCCCATTTAATAATATTAAATCATCTAGGTCATCCTTTCAAAATAATTTAATTTCTATAATAAACTTAATAGTAAAAATCCTCAAAAATCATAGAAACTCACTTTTAATATGTTATCCGATATATATAAATTTTAGATGCAAATTCATTATATAATTACTGAAATTAATTTCTAAACCTAGTAATACATATTTTCCCTTGAAAATTCATAAAAAATTCTCCATGGCTTGGAAAATTCTAAAAATTGAAAGACAACTCCAAAATCATGTTTATACTAACATAAAATTTTCCTATGGCATTCTAAAATCATTTGCCAATGGTTTTTCCCTAAAACTGTGCATGTCACATATAAACAATTTGATTTTTAAATCAAACATGTTATAAAACCAAGCATATCATTATTCAAATCGTCATAAAATGGATTAAATCATAAATTCGAAATCATATGATTGAAAATAAAATAGAGATGATTAGAATCATTATTCACCTTAGTTAGGATAAGGAATTTGAGATTTGTTTGAGATTGATTCCCCTAGCTTGAATCCTAAGCTTTAACTTGAATTTCTTCTTCTCTTCTTCCTTCTAATGGCCGGCTCTTCTTTTTCTTTCTTACGTTTATTTTGTTTGTGATAAAACGAATGTGAATGTTATAGGAATAATAGTATAAGGGTAAGTAAATATAGGTGGAAATTACCCTAATGCCTTTATGTTAATTTAATTATCATTTATAACCATTTATAAGCCCGCTCAAGTTAATTAAGCACGACCTCTAAGTTTATTTACAATCTCAATCTCCTTATCACTATACATTATTCTATTTAATATCTATTTAAATTTCTTGAATAATGTTATAAAAAATTAGAGGTGTTACAGGGATCGACCGGTGGGTCCCCCATTTATTATAATTTATTTCTTTTTTCATATTTAATTATTTTCACTTTCAAAACTTCAAATGCCAATAACTTTTTCGTTTGACCTCCGATCGTAAAACTCCAGACATGAAAGTTGCTTAGAAAATCATTACGAAAGCAATAGTGCAAGTTTCGTGATCGAATTCTAATGTTCGCTAAAATTTCATTTTTGGAGCCTTATTAATTATCATTAATTTTACGGGGTGTTACACCTGATCTTTTCTATCTTATTGATTACTCATTTTGAAAAGAGATAAAACGATATACAACAAATAAGTAGTGCCGGCAAAACTGAGTTGATTAAAACTACCTTACCCGCCCTCGATAAAAATCTACCGTTCCACTAGCACGGTCTTTTACTAATTTTATCAATGATAGTTAACCAGTCATCGTATCTAAGTTCGGTTGGTCTTATTAAAAACCCTAAGTAGTCAATGAAAAATTTCATAGTATTATAGTTCAACGTGGTGGCAACCCGACTCTCTACGTTATCTAAGCCATTTGGTACTAGTGTCGACTTTTATTTAAATTAATTTTCAGACCTAATAATAACTCAAAGTTACATAAAATAAATTTAAGAGCTATAATATGATGAGGTGGATGTGAAGTAAAGAGTATGGTGTCGAATGCATATTGGAGGATGGAGAGACTATGACTCCTTTCCAATCCTATCTACAACCTTATTATTAGTAAATTATTAGTAACTAAGCTTAATAATCCCGGTAAATACTTCAGACGCTAAGTTGAAAAAAGGAGGTGACAAAGGATCATGTTACCTAAGACCACACTTTGATGGGATCTTATTTATTGTTCATCATAATACTAGAATTGCCTATTTTAAGAAGAGTCATAATCCAGCCTACCCATCTTTCACTAAAATCTCTTGTCAATAACAAGTCATTAGGGAAGGTCAAATCTACTAAATTAAAAGCTTTAGCGTAGTTTAATTTTAAAAGAGCGCAAGAGATATTATTTTTATAGTAGCAATTAGTGAACTCTTGGATAATCGCAATCCCATCCGTGATATTTCTATCATCGATAAAAGCAATTTGTGAACAATCGATTAAATCATTCATTTTGGAACCAAGCCCATATGCTAAAACTTTTGAGATAACATTAAAAGAGCAATTTAGAAGCGAAATAGGCCTAAAATCTTTTAAGTCATTCAGACCGACTTTCTTATGTTATAGAATTAGCAAAATTAGACCTACTTAATAGCAATATACCATCATAGAATTCAAATCGTTTTAACAAGATCGCATTTTATAACAGACTAAACTTTTTGTAAATAAAACTAGAAACCCATTGGGACTTATTGCCTTATCGTATGACATATCATTAATAGCCCTTAAAATTTCCTCTTTTAGAAAATAGGAGTCCAAAACCATCTAAGTCAATCCTATGATCAACGGATATAACTCTTCCCAATTAGCTCTAACCCAATTGCGCATCTTAGTTCCAAAAATATCTTTTAGTGAAGCCTTAGTTAATTCATTTTGATCAAAGATTTTTACGCCGTCGTTAATAATAAAGTTAACGGCACTACTACGGTTTCTACCGTTGGCTTCTTTATGGAAAAAATGATATTCTTATTGCCATTGTCCATCCATTAAATTCTAACTCTTTGTTTTCATATAAATTCCTCATGAGTTAAAATTTTATTCAATTCTTCCTTTAAGTTTGAGACAACATTCTTTTTTGATAATTTCAGGCTCTAGATTCTTCGATTTTATATAACTTTAGAATCTCACAAAGTGAATTCTCTCATTTGACTCTAATATTCCAGAAGTATCATTGCTCTATTTTTTAAGAAAGAAGCCAAGAACTATAGGTTTACTTATAAATATCTTGGCTATGTTACCCAAAAATCTAGTGTTATAAAAACTTTAAGGAAACCCATTTATTTGTAATTATGATCGTAAAGTTAGTTTTTGATAACAACATCCTTTCAAATCTAAAAAATTTATGAATGCCATTAAGAGTAACATATGAAAGAATAATGGGGCAATGATCCGAGTAGATATTCAAAAAATCGACAACCTTACAAATAGGGAACTTAGTCTTTAATTTCGTCATTAATGAAGAATCTACCCAAGAATGCCACCGAAGAAACTTCTTAATAACTCGACCATGTGAAATGTCGATTGATTAATGGTAATTAATTAAGTTACCATCAATGATAAATTGATCGAACTCTTCCATAGCGGTAAAGTCTTCCTCTCTAGAAGCCCGCTCCCCTAAAATATGGTAACGTTGAAATCACCATCCAAAATCCAATGGCTCGGGGCAAGTGCTCTAAAATCAGAGCATTCATGCATAGGGCCCTGCACTCAACCTTGGAGTGGGGTCCATAAATATCAGAAACATTAAGCATCGAGTTATCAATAAGATCGAAAAAGATAAGGTGCATCAAATGAACATTATAAATGTGCTATATAATCTTAACGCAACTATCACGGCAACCCACTGATAGGCCCCTCGATTTGCCTCTGATCGGAAGACAAACCCAACGATTAAAGGAAACCTCCTAGATTCCTAAAAAAACGATATCTAGCATTTTTTTCAAATTTTAGTTTCTTGTAAAAACACGATGTCAGTGTTGTTGTCTCTAAAAAAGAGCTAATTTTAGAGATTTTGTCTAAAACGTGAAGATTCCTAACATTCCAATTGATGTACCTCATAGTCTATAATATCGAGCCCTCTCAAATTTCCTACTTTTAAATGAACTTGGAATCAATATGAAAGTCATCAAAGGAAAAGCCTACACTAGTACTTAAGAGACGCAAAGCTTGATTCAATAATGTACTTAGGCCATAAGGAATGTAGGAGCTACCAAAGAGAGGATCCACACTTGGGTCTGACCTAGTAGTGCTGCCTTCAATACTTAAGCCATGGGAAGCATCCACAACGATGGAAGCAGGAAGATCTCTAAAGCCCCTTAACCGTGCACTTCCGCTAACAGTGCCACTGAGAGCCACCTTTGTTCTTGCCTTTACAGTTGCTCCTAGAGGAGGCAGCGATTCAGGAAATGATGCTTGAGTGAGCGGAAGGAGAATCGAAGGAAGAAGGCCTTGATCCACATGCCTTTGAAACAATCGATTCGATAACCAAACCATCTCCTGGCTCTAGAACAACCGACCTATCGGAGCACGTCACTAATGCCAGGCAATCTGACACTCCATCTCCATCACCACCATTAACCATCCCGCACGCACATGCAACTAGACCATCCACTCCAACAGCACTACCTATGATAACCTCCGACAGCACATCAAAGTCATCTATAATGTAGTTGATTCTGGGTAAGCCCACATCAAATTAACAAATCTATCAATAATATCATCTTTTCGAACCCAATATACATAATGATTATCTAATAGAAATTTCATAATTTGTTGCACATCGGGTCTACCTTTCTTTTTTAAAGCGATCATCTTAGTTTTCGTACTGTAACTTATTTTCAACGCTGAAACATTTTTAGGATTTTTCTTTATATCCACTAGCACATCTCTAGCATTAACACCAGTAATACTGATATCCGTCATGATTTCTTTCTTCTTATTCGTTAATCTTTCAACATAAGCATAGACAACTAAACTATTAGACAACTTATGATCGTCGGTACCATTAACTACTTCCACGGTCTAACTATCCGAATATGGATATTCACCTTCAAGAATCGGGCACACACATATTTTGTTAAACTTCATGGATGTTTCCTCCATTTTTTTTCACTAATTTTCTCATCTTTAAGTTTATTTTTCGATATTTGTTTGCTCTCACAAAAGACAATTGAGTTCTTGGTTTTTGTAAACACCCAACCTTATACAGTTTACTTATAACAAGAACAAAAATTATCTACTTCCCTTGTGATTGTCATCAACATGTAAATGCATCTTAAGAAGCAAATACATTGAAATATATACATTTATAGCGTTATTAACTAACTGGACTAGTACCGACCCAATCCGAACAAAATCTCGACTCGGGTTGGGTCTAGATTTTAAAATGTATAGTTTAGACCTGACAAAACCTGATTCGTCTAGAACCGAGATCTGTCGGGTCGGATTCATGTCCGTTAGATTGGGTCTAATTCCACCCCACTAATAAGAGGACTATCAAAGCGACTTCAAATTTGGATAAGAGGAATCACTTAGGGGAATACCTAAATAATATTTAGGTTGTGTGTAGTTTATTTTTTTAGTTTTAGGTTTTCATCCATACAAAAATGCACACGATGCATTTATATTATCGAAAACGACCGATTTAGAAAACGAAGTTAACATGTAAAATAGAAAACAGTTTTTTTTTTCCTGCGTTTTGGGAAATAACACAAGCACGTGAAACAATCAATTCTTCCGTCGTCCCTCTATCACCTTCGTTCTCCCATTCGTTTTTCTTTCATCCACTCCGTCGTCCTTCATTCTTCTCATATTTGAGACGCATATTAAAAATCGAAAAAACAAAATTCATTTTTAAGCCAAACACTAAAAAGAATCAAAATACAATTCCATTGTTACCCTTGTTCATTGTCATAACTTGGATGATTCATGGTTATGGAAAAGGAATGCTCCAATTTGTTCAACGTTTTCGATAATTTTATTTCTTATCAAGCTCTGTGAGTATAATTTTCTATTATTTTTTATATATCGTTAATTTTTCGCTGCAACCATTTCAACCGTAGGACACTAACTAATTTTCCGTAGACCAATGTCGGTTTCGTGGTATGTCCTTCTCACGGCAGGCTCCATTATCCAAAACCCACGAACCATCTTCCTGGTAAATTAGGTTTCATAACAGTGGCAAAGAAAGATATCTGCAGAGGGGGGAAAAGATCAGAAAATAAAAGAGAAAAAGAAATCAAACTTGCCTCTGAATCCTAGACGCGTCAATTCAGGTATGCTATAGCTGCTCCTACTTATTCATCTTCTTTTTTCCCTTTTGATCGCTGAATTGAGATCGCGATGCTGAACTGACTCTCTTTTGGTTTGTTTCAACTTGATGTTTAAATTGAAATCGTGATTCAACATGGGACTTCAATATTTTCGTTCTGAAATAGGATCGTACGGCTTACACGGATTGCGATCCAATTTAACTCTTGGATCGTTTTTGTAATCACCGCTATTGCCTACTATAGACTCAACTGAGCTAGCTTATAAGTCTATAAATGTATGTTAGTGTACTCTAGTTATGAACCTAGACTTATAGGGTATAGCAGAGGCCGAACCTTTTTTTTCTTATAGGATGGGGAACCACCTCCTCTCTTCTATAGGAGGTTGCTCAGAATAGGGTAGGATGTGAACTTATTTAATAGTTAGTTGGCAAGGATAGCGCCCATCTTATGTTTGTTATTTCTGATTGGTCTGTGAAATTGTCTGTAGGTGGGTTATTTGGTGAAATATTAGGAGAGCGGTGAATTTGTATGAAATTACCAAGATCAATAGGGCTGTTATGGTAATGGTTAACATTATATTTTTGCAAATACCGTTACCGTATCGTTTTTACTGGTAAGTGAAAATTGTTTACCGGTACTGATTTTGTTAGTACACCGAAGGCTGGTATAACAATAAATCGGTAACCGTTGCACTGATAATGGTAAATTACCATTCATCTAAAAAAATCAAAAACTTGATGTATTTTTATGCTGGAATTATGCTTCATCATACATTCTATTGTCACTTAATAAAACCATTGTGTTACTTAATAAAAGACATCAACGAGAAATAAAAGAAATATATTTAACATCATTTGAATTGAATTCTCGAATTAAACCTAATCAATTTCTTGTTTCTTAATATTTATAATACAAGATATTACATGAATATTCATGAATGATAAGTGGACTGATAAATTATCACTACCGCTAGTTTTGAAAAAATGTTATTGATGTTTTACCGTAAAACACCGTGAAATTTACCTTTACCATACCTACTGTACTGATATACCGACTATTCCCGAATTAAACCTAATCAATTTCTTGTTTCTTAATATTTATAATACAACATATTACATGAATATCCATGAATGATAAGTGGACTGATAAATTATCACTACCGTTAGTTTTGAAAAAATGTTATTGATGTTTTACCGTAAAAAACTGTGAAATTTACCTTTACCATACCTACTGTACTGATATACCGACTTTACTCAAAAATGTTAATCGTTTGACTGATAATGATACGGTAATGGAAAATTTACCGTTACCATAACATCCCTAAAGATTATGGGATCCTGCTAAAAAAATACTATCAATTTCGAAGTATATAATCAAATTCATGAAGCAAAAAGGTTTGAATAGGCGGAAGGTTATTAATCCAAAGCAAAGGTGGATACGAGAACGGTGAAAAAAGAGAGGGTGGAAGACGATTTAAAACAATAGTAATTAGACTTATACTGGAGACAAAGTTATAATTTATCTATAAATGGTATCACAAGTATTATAAATTTGATAATTATTGCAAATAATTGAAAAGTAATATTACATATTTAGTTTCTTTAAATATTTTGTTATTAAATCTATGATATTTTTTGTTTCTTTATTCCAATGCTTTGAGTAACTACTATATTAAATTAAATTTAAATTTATTTCATCATTAATGATAGAATATTTGATTACAAAATATAATCGGTCAATTATAAATAAAGTATCGCATATTCAAAAATATATTTAATTAAAATCCGCGATAGTGTGAAAAAAGTATCGTTTACATTAGTTGATAGAAAAAAGAAGAAGGAAAGGACTAGTGTTATCTAATTTTTGTATGTATAATAGTCATGTACTTTTCTTTCAAAAATTATTTCCGTTCAAAATGTTTAGTGATTCCTATCGGAAAGTTCTCATCTAATTAGAAACTTATTTCCATCTAACTTGGAACCTGTTGTCGGTTAATGTGAAACATGTTTCCATCTAGTTTGGAATGTGTTTACAGTTCGGAAGTGTTTCCTTCAAGTTTGGAACGTCTTTCCATCAACTTTTCATTCAAAAAGCATCGAATCGTGATTCTTCCAAAGAAACGTTGGCTTGCAAGTTGTTAAAATGACGTAAAGATTAATCGGTATACAGTATACTACACATATTTGACATTGCTAAGTTTTGTACTGAAATCCTACTATTAAGTTGAGTGTCAAGCAACAAATTCAACTAGTTTGAAACATGTTTGCAGCTAGTTTGAAACATGTTTGCAGCTAGTTTGGAACATATTTCCATCAGGATTATAACTTCTTTCCATCAAGGTTGGAACATTTTCCCATCAAGAGTTCATGTAAGAAACTTGAACAATGATTCCTCCTAAGAAATGTTGGCTTGTAAGTAGTTAAAATGGTTTTAAAGTTGCTTAGTATACTACATATGTTTGACAACCATGAATTTTTGACTGAAATCCTGCTAAATATATTAAGCAACAAACTCATGATTTTTTTTCCTTTTGGCATGTTTCATAAGAATGACTAATGTTTCAATTCGCAAGTTAAGTGATCTCCGCACATTCTTTTTACCACTCATGTAAACTAGTTGCAAGCTACAACTTAAACTATTTCTAAATAGTTAGCAAAACAATGTCCTTTGAACTGCCTCTAGATAGGCTAAATGTGAGTCCTTTAATAGTAAGTTAATTTGATAAAACAATTCACACCTAAGATATTGAGTGAATCTATTATACTTCAAAAAACATGAAGATCCCATCTTGGTTGTTCTGATAGTGGGAGTTGCAAACTGAGTTTTATGATACTACTTTTGTTGCCTCACATTAAATTGACAGTTATGCTTTTAGGATAATGAGACACGCAATGTTATTCTGTGTTTCATCTCAAAATTTTATACTCAGTTTTAGTTTATCTACCACTTCTGAACTATTTGCACTTTGATTTTATATTCTAAATGATATTTATAACATGCATTAACTGTTCCTCTTGTATGCAGTGTAGCAATGGAGGACGATGCTAACGTAAGTTGAATGCCTTAAACTGTTAATTTCATTTTGCACAATATCTACTCATGACCATTGGTGTTGTGCACTATAGAAATCATATGGATCTGCATTACTTCAAGGAAAGTCGTGCATAAGCAAGAAGAGCTATTTTGACCATTTTTTCTCTATCCATGTGCACGTGCAACAAAATCATTAATTTTTTTATTCCAGTGTGTTAAAAAAAATACAATTACTCTTATACTTAGTTGTCATTTAAGAGTAATTGTATTTTTTTAACACACTGGAATAAAAATATACTTTGTCATTTATTTATACTTAGTTGTCTAAATAATGTAAGTGTGCACACATAAATGTTGTCTTATATATGCTTCATCCTTATGTTGTATGTTTGTGCATGTTCTATTCCAAACTCCTAATAGCAAGGCAAGTTAAAACTGGAACAGTTATGTTGAATATTACCCCGGTTTAGTCTATCAGTCTTAAAGCAGATAAATGGAAAATCCGATCAATAAAGCCACACTTCTGCAGTTCTGTCGACCATGATTATTACAATAGATATTCATCGAGTTTGTTCATTTTGAGAAGCATAATGCAGTATATCCTATTTAATAATTATTAGCAAATGGTTATCTCCAAAACTGAGTATGCAAGTAGATTAGTTCATCATACAACTGTTATATATGTATGTACACACACGCACGTATATGTATATATAGTTAAAATTAAATAGACTATTTTGACAGGTTGGAAAGAAAGAAGAAGAGGAGTTCAACACAGGTCCTCTATCTGTTCTAATGATGAGTGTAAAAAATAATACTCAAGTAAGTTGATATCAGGAGTTCTTCTTTTGGTTCATTGCATTATTCACTACAAACTATATGAATATTTCAAGCCTCAATATGCCTTTCTCAATTCATTTTGGATGACCATCATATTGCTACTACTGTTAGGAAATTTTAATTGTTACTCAGCTCAAATTTTGAAGATTTTAATTATCATCATCATCAGGTGCTGATCAATTGCCGAAACAATAAAAAACTACTTGGTCGTGTAAGGGCATTTGATCGCCATTGCAACATGGTTCTAGAGAATGTAAGAGAAATGTGGACTGAGGTAACTTGAAGTTATATCATCAAATCTATATTTTCTTGTTAAGATTATTATTTTTTGGTTCTTGATAATATGTTTATTTCTAAGAATTATATATGATAAAATTAATTTGTTTACACTTCATCAATTGTAGCCATTTACTTTTACACAGCTAAACCGCCATTCACTGCATGAAGAGTGATTTCGCGCATGTGCGACACACACAGAGAGATCCTTTTGATATTTCGATGTATGGTTATCCTAAACACGATCCTTCACGTGTGGATGTATCTTGAGTCTAACACTGGGAAATTCGAACTAGGTGAAATGAGAGTATGTGTGGCAGCTAAGCAACAGTTGAGCTTAACACACCATTATAAGTAACGTGTCTAGTTTTGATATCATATTAAAGAACCATTTTTTTATAAAATCAATTGACTATGCAAAGATAGCCAGATATTCTTAACATCCATTTTCAAATCAAACACTTTAGTGGTTGTACAAATATTTAGGTGATGCAAACTCAAAGCAGAAATTTGATTTGTACTTACGGTTGCTTTTATCAGTATCCTTTGTTAGTTGTCTTGATGTAATATTTCTACTAATGGGGTTCAGTTCTTCTAACTATAATTTGTTTAAAAAAGGTGAAATATCTTATAAATCTTTGAATGTATGAATGACAAGTAAAAATTCAAAAATCTACATCTAAAAACTCAAGCAATAAAGGAGTGACATATTTGAGCTTGAAGTCTATAACGACTTTTTTACATGTCATCTTAATAACCTAAATGCTAAATAAAACTTAACTTGAAGGAAACTATTGTAGTTTTGCAATCTGTATTGGACGTTGGTATTATCTTTGGGATAATCTTAGTTGCAATCTGTATCGACTGAAGAGTTGTCAAGGCGAAAAAGCTCCAAAAAGCCCTAAGCCAAATCCTTGCTCCTTTTTGCTCCTAACGCTTTTTTTGGATGCCTTGAGCATCACTTTTCATGTTTTCAACAAAAAAAACTGCAGTTGAAACTGCTACTAAAATTGAATTATAGTTCAATTAAAATCAGTTTAAAAATTTTAATAGATCAATTTTAAGTTATAAATCATACACAATTCAAAATTTTAAAAGTTAAATTAAAGTCAGGTTTAAAATTTTAAAAGTTAAATTAAAGTCAGATTTACAAACTTTAAAATATAAAATTTAAATTCTAAAGATCAATAACTAAATACATAAAGAGAAAATCTATTTGAACACAAAATAATGACACAGTTGATGGCACAATGAATCTCAACCATTAGATTGCCTTGACAGTATCTTTGGGATAATCTTAGTTGTAATATGTACTAACTGTAAAGTTGTCGAGACGAAAAAGCTCCAAAAAGCCCTAGGCCAACGCCTTGAGCTTTTTTGGACGCCTTGAGCATCGCTTTTCATGTTTTCAGCCAAAAAACTGCACTTGAAACTACTACTAAAATTGAATTATGGTTAAATTAAAGTCGGTTTAAAAGCTTTAACAGATCAAATTTTAAATTATAAATTATACACAATTTAAAATTTAAAAGTCAAATTAAAGTCAGGTTTAAAATTTTAAAAGTTAAATTAAAGTCAAGTTTATGAACTTTAAAATATTACAATTTAAATTTTAAAGATCAATAACTAATACATAAAGGGAAAATCTATTAGAACACAAACTAGTGACACAATTGATGACACAGTAGACCTCAACCATTAGATTGTCCCTGATTTTGAACCCTCTTGATTTCGATCCCGTATGTAAACTCAATGTGATCCAACGGTCAAGATCCATTGTGTCATATTTTGTGTTTAATTCCGTATCTAAATAGTCACCCCAATACATAAATAAGTTCTACTTTAATAATTTAATTAAACTATTTTACTGTTTAAATCAGTTTAAAAATTGAAAATCAGATTTGAATCATTTTAAAACTTAAATTGAAGTCAAATTTAAATCAGTTATAATTTAGATCAGTTTATTAAAGATTAAAATTAAAACAGAAATTTGAAATTAGTTAAAATAACTTAAGATAATTTGTTTA
Source organism: Allium cepa (assembly GCA_030765085.1). Lineage (NCBI taxonomy): Eukaryota > Viridiplantae > Streptophyta > Magnoliopsida > Asparagales > Amaryllidaceae > Allium > Allium cepa. The sequence continues at coordinate 669,633,314 of CM060943.1, read as the reverse complement.
AAATGATTTAAACTATTCAGTAAACTTTAGACGGCATCAGTGGCAAGCAGCAGGCGGCAGGCGTGGGGCAGATCAAGAGCCGAATCGGCTGCTGGATTTCTTTCCTCCTTTTTATTGAGTTATTTTGCCCTAGACTGATTCTGAGATAAAAGTCGACATTGATTTGGGACTAAATAGGTCGATTTTAGGTTGGATGTTGGTTTGAAACTGCAAATATTTCATGCCCGTCAAATTGATAAAAAAAACTCGCTTTTTTCAGCGCCTTTAGCGCTTAAAGCGCCTGAAGCATGAGTGGCGACATGAACCCTTGAAAAGCCCCAGGCTGACGCCTAGCATCTTGACATCACTGATTGACTGTTGGTATTATCTTTAAATTTTGTATAGCTCACTTTACATGTATGGTGCTTCTCTTTGGAATCTTCGAACCACCGTAAAAATATCCGTTGTGATGGATTTGAAATAGTTGCATCTTTTGGTGCTAGGGCACTTAAAGAAGTCATCGCAGATTGAAAACTTAAAAACAACCTAAATTATTCAATTCAAAACACATAGCAAGTAGCAACATAACATTGGATATTTACCCAAGAATTACATTGATACAGGAAAACACAAATTGACAACATCCGGTACTTGAAAGCTTGTACTTAAGTATCTTTACATGCAATTAATCTAGGGAAAATGCTTCTTAGTTGATTCATAAGCCAACAAATTTACCTTCTAGCAATCTATGAGCTCTAAAATGGAAAAGTGTGCAGCACATTTTACAAATTGACTTGATGTCTTCCCTACCAAGAGTACCACAGGTTCTGTTAATATTGTTTTACCTCCTCAACCCACACAGCCACTGAAGTTTATCCTCCAGATTGTAATCTTTAATGGACGCTTATTCTTGATTTTCCTTGTGTGATGCTTCCTATAGGTGTATATTTTAGCACAAATTCTTCCTTTTTCATATATTTGAGTTTTAACAGATCGTTCCTTATTTTTATCACATTCCTCAACTTCAGTAGTAGTTGTCTGACCATATTGCGATTTCACACAAATCAAAGAAAATTTTCAACAGTCGGGGGAAATAACCGGAAAGGTTAATTTTTATATCAAATACTCCCCACCAGAGGAAATAAGAAATGAATATTCAGTATTATTCTCGTCTCGAGCTCCAAATTTGGATCTCAATAGAGGGCACTGCTCGGAGAGTATGATGCCTATTGAATAAGCTCTGGATGCCTACTATTTAGCTGCCCAATTCATTTTTATTTTGTTTTTACAATTCTATGTTTGTATACTTTGTTTAAACTGCCCAACATTGGATAAATTTTATAGAGGTCTCTGAATTGTTATGGAAACCGATTCAACTGTTTGAAAATTTGACACATGCTCCAAACAGAATTATCAAAATTTATAGCTGTTTTCCCCCATTGTGGTTGGGGATGCTTCTGGTGTAGGACCTGTTTTGAATATGCTAATCACTATTTCATTCTTTACTCATCCTTTAGTCACATCTCCCTAGGTTACTATAGCAAAAATCCTTGTTTTTGATGATCTTGATTTGGGCATCACTAATCTACTTGCGTTCTTGTACTTCGGAAACAAGTTTTTTACTCTGGTGTTGTCATGTACACAAGGTTCTAAATCTTGGAAATCAGCTATATATCTCGGCCAAGGTTTTATTTTAAGAACTTCACGAAAGGAAATATTTTAGTTCTCATTTGAGATCATACAGAAAAATACTTATTTTACTTGGTTCGCCGTCTGTTATTATTATCATGTATGTTTGCAAACTTGGGTTGGATTATTATTTTAAGTCAAACATGTTCAATTTTGATGAATTCCTCTGGCAATTGGTTTGGAACTTTGGTAAAGTTTTATAAATCAGAATACAGTAGAAACTAACGAAGAATACTTCAAGGACATACGCGTTAATGTATGAGCATGTGTTATTATTGTTTTCTACTTTATTAACATAAGATTCGTCATATAGTTTCAATATGAAATTTTGAACACGATTTTTTACTTGAGATGTACAGCAAAGTAAGTGTTGTCATTTTGTTTGGTACAGTGTCACGTGAATTCCAACACCAAATTGAACCAAAATTCGAGATTTCAAATTTTGCACACGAACGCTGAATGATCTAGTTCTTGCAACTCTATCAATGATGCATGAGAAATCCGAAATTCTTCCACTTCCGTATTCAGGAAACAGAAAAAATACCCAAAATTAAATAATTTATACCGACGCAGATATGATGGTATCCTCATTCGGAAATCATCCTCTTGTTTTTACAAAGATAACAGTTTATATTATTTGAACTACGTAAAATGATTGATATTTGCTCTTTTATCAACATAATATTTATATCGCGTGTATGTAGATGAATATTCCTCTTTCAAGCTAATTTTTAATTATTATGCTTTTTATTTCCTATATTTTTTAGTACTAAAATAGTTTTGTTGAACCAAAATATTCTATTTATGTTTCAAAATATATCAATCATGAGCCGTGTAGATGAAACCCGGTATCCATCTGCGGATGCGGATATCCAATATCCGAAAATGATGCAAATATAGATGCAGATGTGAATATGACCCTATCCGCATCCGAAAATATCCGTTGACGCGCCTAAGTTCTTGATATAAAGTTACATGTAGTTTAAAATATATCAAGTTTGTGAAAATTCTGGTATGAAACAATGGACAAATTTAAGTTCGCCCATCATTTTGTTCTTGAAATGCATGCAAACACTAAATGATCTAGTTCCTGAAAATTCCGGTACAACACTCGTATTTTAAACTCACATTAAAATGCCCATCGTCAAGTAGTTCCAAAAATCATGTAACGCTATCTTAATTGGTTACACATGCACCTCCAATGTTTCTCCTCCGTATTTGCTTAATGAAACTAGTAGGCTTTTGCTTTTTTTGGAAAAATTACCCTTTTCATAGATAATGGAATGTATTATCAGATCAGTTATAAGGCCCATCATCCTAGTTTTGAGTTATTTGTACTTGAACTATATTTTTTAAGAAAAGGTGATGAGGTCAACATGACATCTTAGTTAAATGCTTAAATGCTGCATATGTTGCAACAGAAGATGCCAACTTAAATGGATGATACCTCAAATACCCCAAACACGAAACAAATATGTAATTATAGCGTATTTTATAACCTATAATGCACTGTTTTTTATATGTCACTTGCTTTATATTGAAAATACCTCATAAATTAAATCTTTGCAGGTACCAAAGACTGGAAAAGGAAAAAAGAAAGCACTGCCTGTTAACAAAGACCGCTTCATCAGTAAGATGTTTCTTAGGGGAGATTCAGTTATAATAGTTCTCCGCAACCCGAAATGAGAATAGGGTTTCTGAACTTTTGAGGTTAGTAGCGTAACTTTTGAGGTTAGTAGCTTTAGAAAGAATGAGATAATTTTGAATATTAAAGTTTTTATCCTCTCTGCCTTTCCAACTATGTTTTTCTACCAACATTATGTGCATCTTTTGGGTTATGATCTACTTGTTTATCGACTTTGTAATAGTAGTAAAGATGTCGACCTTTCTGATTAGTTCAAATATTCTTTGGCTTTATCATGGCTACAAATTGTAGAAATATCTGTTACATGAGAAATTAGCAGCATGCTTGTTGGTTTGAATAATTTTGAAGTGAGCTTTTCTTTGAGCTAATTGGTTAACGTAGTTTAAGTACTTGATATTTCTTGTTAAGTATGTTATGGAGGTATTGGGCGATGCCTTTACAAGATCTGGCTGGTTTTCACGATATGCTTGTGGGCAGGTTTTGCTTTGCTTTTCTGCATAGTTGATTTTCAGCTTCAATCCAGATACCGTATATACGTTCTTTGATTTTAAATTTGATTGGTTTCTTAAATGTATAGTTGATGATATATTTAGTGTGGTGTGGGCGCAGCATTAAAGATCCATCAAATATTATATGCATATATACATTGTTGTTTTGTACCAGTTGTGTATGATCTTCTCATTGAACTTTCAATAGCCATTGAACTTTCAATAGCCATTTGGAGACTCATTCGATTTCTTCACAAATGCTGTTGAAATGAAACTTTTACCGTTTAATTCCACTAATTTGATCTTCAACTCTTTCGTTTATGTGGAAGCCATATGGTTAAGTGGTCTGCTTGCTATTTTGACCGTCGGCACTAAATTGGTTCAAACTCTATAGCCCTTTTTGGAGTAACCATGCTATAGGTCAAACATATAGCAAACTCTCTAACTAGGCAATTGCTCTATCTCCCCTTTCACAACATCTAGCGCAAACAACGAAAACTGAACATTTGCCCTTGGTTTTTCCAGCCTTAAACATATCTTTTCGGCAACATAAGGGTGCTTCAGCTTCAAGGAAGCAAGTCTGTCCTTAACAAACAACCTACTTTTGTACCTAGCTAACAGATTCATATCTAGAATAACTTTGAAACCTACACACTCAAATACATGCAAACTATAAGTAAATATGAGACCGTGCAACATCAGTTCTACACTGTCACAATAAAGGTTAAGAGTAGCACTATCAACCAGGTAAGAAGGTATGTCACAATAAAGGTTAAGAGTAGCACTATCAACAAGGTAAGAAGGTATGTCACAATAAAGGTTAAGAGTAGCACTATCAACAAGGTAAGAAGGTATGTGGGGTTCGATTTTAACTTATTTACTTGATGTTTAGATATAAACGAATGTAAAACTAATGAATGTGAAACTCTGGTACCACATAATACTCTAATTCAAATATTCTAAATGATAAAAGTGCCTTTGATGAGAGTCTTTGCTTTCTCCGTTGTTGATGGTCATGACACCTTAGGGTTTATAGGATAAACTTTGGCTTGTTCAACTCCAACCAAATTTAGACTACTCTTCCTCGTTTTCCCGAATCTGTTGAGGTTGTAGCACTTCACCTTGCTCAGGCCTCAACATTCATTAGAATGGTGCCTAAGGTGAGACTTGTCATACTTAGGCATAGTAGCATTTGGAAAAACCTTCTTCCTCTTACTACCAAAGCTTCCTCCCTCCTTATAGTAGGCATATAAGCTTCAATTGTAACTTTAACTGTAGCAGCAATGACCTTTCCCATTCTTTCCTTCGCAATCCCTTCATACATTCGAGCCATGTCAAACAATCCCGTCCAATGGGCGACTAATGTGAGCCATAACTTTATCATTCAACCCCCGTCCATTGCTTTCTTCTTTGGAGTATTTATAAAAGCCATTTCATACCTAGCTTGGAATAGAAGCGATTAAGAAACTCCAGGACCGAAGACCCTCCTTGCATTACATCGACTAATTCTAATGTCATAACTTCTTTAGCTGACTTTGGGATGAAGCATCTCTCAAAGGGCTCCTTGAATTTACGCAAAGTAATGTTCTCTTCGAGGGTCATAGCAATTTTCGTATCCCACCGATCATTTGTTGCCCTCTTCAACAGATGGAAGCCAAAGTTCTTTTCTACTCATCTTGCGAAGCAATATTCATGAAGATCCTACCAAACCTTCCAAGTCACCCTTGCACTTCAAGGTAGGGGTGGGCGTTCATTTGTTTCAGTCAATTTTAAAGTAAACAAAAATCAAACTGGAATTAGAACCAAAAAATTGAAATCAAATTAATTTCGGTTAATCGAGTTAATTCGCTCAGTAACCGATTTAACGAACAAAAATGGTAAGTATGGAAATTACAATATGTTATTATTCAAATGACAGGTTTGTTAGATCAAGTGCACTAGCAGCACAATTAAAATGGTGAATTTCATAATTTTTACCTTTTATTAATTGCACAAGGTCTTTATTTTGTGTTTGTGTAAATAATATTTTATTAATATTAAATCAAATTTAGTGTTTATATTAATGAAAGAGATTTGAAATAACTTATTTAATTAATTTGATTAAAATATATATTTAATTTTAATGTTTAAAATAAATTTATCAATAATTTAATTTAAATTTAATTTATTAATTTATTTTAATTTATATTTAATATATTATGATATTCATATTTACAACATATACATACAACCTATATTAGGGTTTTACAAGGAATTTTAATCGCTTTGTCATACAGTCACTAAGATGTCTAAGTGTGATATATATATATATATATATATATATATATATATATATATATATATATATATATAAACAATTTTAGGTGAACATGAAGCAAATAAATAAATATTTATATGTATATTCTGGCCATAAAAATCAGTTATAAATAATATTTAAATTTAGAACATATAAAAATATAGGTAAACTATATATATATATATATATATATATTTCATTTAGTACATATGTACATACATACATACATATATATATATATATATATATATATATATATATATTTCATTTAGTACATATGTACATACATTTTTGGCTATTTAAAATAAAAATATGTCAAAATTCAAATTTTAAACATTTTGAATTATTCCAAACACCCACAGAGACATATATACATAATAAAGGTATTTTTTTAATTATTAAATTGGCTACAACTACAAATGATTTTTTTAAATTAATTCAATTTGACCGCGTTTAATTAAGTTTATTAAAAGTTCAAAATTTGATTCTAAAATTCATTTTACTTGGTAAAAATATTTAAATGTTAAATATAAAACTACTTTTACAGAGATCTGAAAAAAAAAAATTTTTTTAAAAATAAAATTATCCATATAGACAAAATACACACACACACATATATATGCATATGTATATATGTATAATTTATTTAAATTTGTAACAGTAAATAATAAATTAGAATTATTATTTTTTCAAAATTAAATCAAAAAACATAATGATAAAAGGTATTAGTTTAGATTAATTGTATAATATATATTGTTATATTTATGCTTTAGGACCTATAGATGATTTTTTTTCTTAAATATGCCAAACATAAATATTTAATGTATTTATGTATGTGTCTCTATGTGTATGATATATATAAGATATATAGTTTAATATAAAATATAATTTTATACCAAAATCATTTCTTTAAAATAAATAATTATGGTTGAATATACAAAATAGAATAGGGTGACATATATGAGCATATTCATATGAATTAAAGTATATTAAAAAATATTACCTTCTCCAAAATGACCTTGTCGGATTTAGTATGTTGTTTGTTCAAAATATCCACTTGGAGCACCACGGTCTCTCTTCAAGTTGCAACATTGAAGGAATGGCCTCACCAATGCAGAGGTAGGTGGTTAGGATGGAGGGACAACACCAAAAAAATATGTAATGGATTATAGCGGAGGCCATTCTATTTGTAGCTAAAGGTTCGCATCTTATTCTCCACCGTATCCTCTAGCTTTTGAGACTGTAAAGCCCCAAAGAAACTCCTGGCCTGCCCAAGATGATGACCAAGCAAAATCAAACATCCCTTTAAGTCCTTTTGAATCATTAGTTAATTAATTTCTACTCCAAAAATAAATCGAACCGTCGTATAACTTTTTATACATCATTTCATCCGATTTTAAGTTTGAAATAAATAATTAAAATTAGCCATAAATATTAATACAACATTTGTAATAATTTATTATTAATTTATAACATTTATAAATTAATTTTTTTCTTGATCAAGTTCGAAAATAAACGACAATGCGGTTGTATTGACTCTTTGTTGTGAACACGAACCATTTAAATATTGAAGTTTGTACATATTATGGAATTTGCTGAAGCGTATTATGATGATATCCTTGAGTTGAATGCTTACAAGTCATTTATGCGAAATTGTACTTTCGATCTAATAATATCTCGCGTAGTAACGACAGCTTGTACACGTATTCTTTTCATCATCATCTTATCACTTAGATATCTAGAATGTTTTCTAAGGTCAAAAACTCTGTTAATATCCTTATTAATTGCATAGGTCACTTTAAAGTCCTAGGTTCAATCCATTAACTTTTATCGATTAACTGGTCTACTCTAGCCATATATTTTGACTTTAAGTTGACTTACCAATTACGATGATACTCTCTGGTGTGATCTCGACTAGGCACATTTAAGAAGTTATATATATACGTATTTGTGTATCGATTCAATACTCATGGTTATGAAAAGATTCGTAACTACAATTGATAAAAGAATTTTCTACTTATATATGTTCGATGTATTTAATTCATTATTTCCCTGTAAAATAATGTAACATCTCACAAAATTTAATTAAAAAGTTAATAAAAGAAATAAATTTAATATAACAAGTGTAAAGATGTATTTTTTTACAAACGTTTGAAACTGGCTACCAAACTTGCATCTTTGCATTTATAGCAATTTTCTGGACAATTTTTATATACAATGTTTTGAAATTAGAGCTAGTACGAAAAAGTTATTAACGTTTGAAAATTCAAAATTGAAAATAATTATTTTAGGAAAGAAATATTTAAATTAGGAAAGCTCTACCGGTCGACATAATTGGTTGGACCGATCGACCCCTAGTGGTCGACCGTTCCAAACCAAGCAGTAGACCGTTCATCGCTTTCAGGTAAGGGTTTGGGCATGCTGAACGGCTCGGGTTTAATTATATTAAATCATCGGTGATATTTCTTCATATGCTACAAATAGGACAGTAACCCTAAATCCTAATCCATTCATCAGCAAATAGTACGTTCAAATTCTGTCCAAACTCCTATCTCCTCTAACAAAAAAATTTCTCAAGTAAAAATTAAAAACAAGATGACAGCAACATACAACTATAATTTCGACCAAGAAAACTTTAAAATTCCAGAAAACACAAAGAATGAAACATGTAGCACATGATCTAAGCTTTTCGGGACATCCAAAATTATCAAATTCGGTTAAAAAACGAAGAAGTTATGGCCAATTTCGTTTTAGTTTCAAACACAGAGAAAATATTGGTTTTGCTCTTGGGATAGCAGTAAAAATATTCGATTTTGACATAGCTAACCTCAAAATTGCAGAAAGCTCATATCATGTATTACAACTTTCATGTATTGAATTTTCTGTAATTTTGAGGTTAGCTATGTCAAAATTGAATTTTTTTACTGCTATCCCGAGAGCAAAACCAATATTTGCTCTGTGTTTGAAACTGAAACGAAATTGGCCATAACTTCTTTGTTTCTTAATCGAATTTGATAATTTTGGATGTTTCGAAGAGCTTAGATAATGTGCTACAAGTTTCACTCTTTGTGTTTTCTGTAATTTTAAAGTTAGCTTGGTTGAAATTATGGTCGTTTTAAGACAAAATCGAGCAAAGGGCGGAGATTAGCAACTAGAAGGAAGGGTGATTTAATACAAATCAAAGAGGGAAAAACTAATAAAAGGCAACTGGGTTCATAATTAATATGCGGATTTACATATAATTGATTTTTTTATACCTTATTTGATCCAGAGTTGTTTGATTTGATGTTTACCTAATAACCGTAGTGGATTGGGAATTTGATAATAACTTAACATATATGAAATTGATCACTTTTGTTCTAATCTAATTTTGGTGAAAGTAAATCTATTGGAAATGAATCGATTTAGATTGATTACACACTTTTTCTTAAATTAATATAAATAGATATTACACCGTTGATTCTAAACCCAAGTTAAGTTGATTTACTCCAATTGTATATGAAATTAGACATGAAATTATGGCGATTATAAGTTGTAAATATACAAGATTAGAGTTTACTATAATGGACAATTTGTAGTCAATAGCATACTGTAATGATAATTGAGAACTATGATTAATAGTGACAATAATTAAAAATCTACAAAAATTAAACTCCGATCGGTCGACAGGCTCACTAGAGGTGGTCGACAGCAAGTGATCGACCACTCCAGTAAGCAGCAGTCGACTGGATACAAAATTCCGGACGTAATTTGAACCTCAGTCTAAGGCCCAACTTATAATTTATTTTTGTATGTGTGTGTATGGATGTTAGTGTAAGCAGAGAAATTAGCTCTCTAGGTTTGCTATTCTTGGACGTTACATGATTGAATAAATGTGTACGTTGGCAACGAGGCTTAAGCACTATTTATTTGGTGTGATCGATATTCGACTGGAGCGATTTTATCGCAAATTATATTCACAGAAGGTTCTACGATGTACGTGCACACCAATAATGATACCCGGAGAAGTGTATGGCTCAACACTAACGGGAGTTCCTTTGTATGTACAGTGGCGCAAATGTGGTACTATGTTGTTAATGAATTCTGGCACAGTGCGATAAGTGGCGTTATGTTACAATTGAGAGTAGGACGTGGATGTAGCGACCTTGAGAGATGTCTTTGGTGTGAGTCGTCATTACGAGCTACCTCTCAATGCATATATATGATACGTTAGTCGTAATTTAGGAATGTAGTCCCATGGATGATACTATAGCCGACCCTATGTTGGAGTGGTTCCAGTAGCTGTTAGCCGATCCATAGTTATTTTGAGGTTCGATTAGTTATTCGACCCTAAGTATAAGCCTTCACAAGATGTTAGTGAAGGTGTATTTAAAACATACTCCTTAAATAAATGAAACAAGTGATTCACAAACTTAGTAGAATACTGTAGGTCAAATACAACATTAATGAAGTCAATTGTATGTGATCATCATATATTAATGATGTAACTCATTCACTAGTTTTTGTCTGACTCACTCATTTTCCTTCTTTTTCCCCCACCATAGGAGTACAGGGAAGCATGTGATATGCCCAAAAATTTGTACATGGAGAGACGAGCATGGCATTAAAGTTGCTTATTATTTTCTATTACTCTCCATGTAACCATTTATCATATTTGGTACATATCAGAGTATATGCTATATTTATGTATACTCTAAATTATGACTACATATGTTTTGAGACTGTGTTTTCTGAGTATTTCCTGAGATGACTACTTTTCTATATTTATATTTTATTGCCTTCCACTATGAGATCTGAAAGTGTAGAATATCTTAGATTTTATCCTTATATCCTTAGTCTTTGTAATATTTAAATATCTGATAGCTCGTACTTCTTGACACCGACGCAAGTCCAAAAGCCACCCTAGGCTTTGGATCAATAAGTCGGGAGGTGCGGGTTGTCACAAACAAAATATATAAAGAAAAATTAACCAGATGCATATATTATTTCAGACTAGATTCCTTTATAAGAGTTAAGTATATAATAAATTTCATAATTTCCCATAGGACGTGCTCTTAATTCTTTTAATATCTCACTTGCACTTGGGGCTAATTATGGTGCCTCATGTCCACACCTTCGATCTGTCTACCTAAACTAGACCAATAAGGGGCCTTATTGAAAGGATGTATGACATTATTATTTTTATCTAATTTTTCTTATGCTTCCTTTTTACCGATAACTCTTATCATGTATCATTACGGAGATCTTATCTTGATTTTTATCAAGCTTTGGTTCACATTGTAATATATATTGCATTATTGAATCATAATACGCTATTGGATTTTCAATGGTGTGAATCAGTCGTAGCTTTCTAATAAATTTGCGCATATACATACTGATTTTATTGAGGCACTACTTAAGGCAATGTACTTGTCCTCTTTATTTGAGTCTGCCATAACTTCTCGTATGGAATATTTCCAACTTAAAGCTCCTTAATTAAGGTTGAACATTATTTAAGATTGACTTTACTATATTCGATATGACTTATGAAGTTCATGTCCGAACACACCTTCATTATATATAAGAAACTCTCTAATATTTCGTAAATACTTCAAAACATATAACTACCATTTAGTGATTTTACCTCAGACTTGATATTTGCTTAATACACCAAGTGTATATGCAAGATCTAATATACCACGTAACATAGCATATGTGATGATCCTAATTGCCGATGCATAAGAGATCTAATATCATATATTCCATATTAAATATTCTAATGTGGTGTTTGTGTATATAGTTTGGGACAGTCCTAACATCCTCTAATACTAATAATAAGAGTGTTTCTTGTAGGATCTAGATTAACCCTAGGAGGGGGGGGGGTGTGAATAGGGTTATAGCAAATTTTCTCGAACTAAACGCAAAAACAAACTGCAAAGAAGTAAATATGCTGAAAAGTAAATCACACACAAAATTTACCCAGCTTCGGCAACCCCTGCCTACTGCTGCATTCCCAGATTGCTATTAGAATTAAACAGTCTCCCGCTTACAAACACTCTAACAGACTCGCAAACCCTGCTACCGCCTATAAAGTTTTGCAAACTCGCAAACCCTGCTCACTGAACTAATCCTAACTAGACAATCTGACACAACCTAAAACCTAGGTGGTGATTTACCAGGATTTGATTTGAAAGATACAACCTTAAAAAGAGAATTTAAATTTAAAACAAACTTAAAACAATTTTCAAACTAAAACCCTAATTAATATATAAACTAAAGCCCTTTTATAAAAACAAGGCCGACCTAATTTATTTCTTCTGCCCGTTCCTTTGTGATAATGGCGGCTCTGTTGTATCTTCGTTCGATCTGAATTAGGGCTTCGTTCCCTTGCGAAAATTAGGGCTTTCTTGGATTCGATTCTCTGGTTTGTGTGTTGCCTTACTCGACCGAGTACGTTGCTCGCTACTTCTCTAATGATCGGCTGCTTCTGGAGTTCGACTTCAATTTTGGTATGTGATTTTTCTTTATGCTTTTCTGTTATGCTCAATTGAACTCCGATGATTCGAGTTATTGATTTAATGTTCTCTGTTGGCTTGAACTCGAATTCTAAGCGCACGTCAATGATGAACATTTGGGTTTGAATTTATATCAATTCGACACTTTCCTAATTCTTGCTTTCCTGACTTGATGCGCATGGCTTTGATTATGCAGCGTTCGATTTTACTTGAGTCATACGACAAAAAACTTTCCTCTTTTGATTTTTTTTTGACTTTTTCAATACTGCATACACACTTGATTTTATTTTACGATATTACTTAGTTGGTCTGCATTTATATTTCTTTTGTTAACTTCGACTTGATTACTTCTGCTTTGACTTCGAACTTGTCACCTGATCTTTGGTACATTGTTTCTCGGCTTCAATTACCGTCTTCATTGTATATGGATAATTTCATATTGTGGTTCACTGTTTGCATCACTGATCTTTGAGGTTTGTGTAGTTGCTCTTTGCACAGATGAATCCTTAGGTCGCTGGTTCGAATCCGGCAAGTCGGAAATTTTTTCATTCTGACACAATGAACCACATTTCTACCCTCCATTAATGTGAGGTTTCTAATTCTCTGAACATATATGATTTCCTTTATATCCTTAACTCTCATATATTCAACCATAAAAAAGAAGATTGTATTCCAAAATTTTCCTGACTTGTTTGTTGTGGATAATCATGTCTGCCTTGTTTAGTTTCTGGATTTCATCATACTTATGTTGCATTCACTTCATATTATCATTGCACTCATATTGCCTCGAGCTTGTACTGTTTGGTTCATCTTTTCTGGTTGGTTTAACCTGAACTTCACTTGAGCATTGCATTCATGAATTTTGACTATAGCTTGTTTATCTCTTTCGATTTCACTGTGAATTATGACTTTGATTTTCTGGCCCCTATGAGCTTCATCTCTGACCATTCCTCATATGAATTGATTCATATTTGATATGTTGGCTTGTACTTGATATTGTTGACTTGAGTGACTTTGATTATCATGTAGCTCACTGTCTTTGTTCCTATGCATATATGTATATGCCTCTGTTTGACTTTGGTTATGTGACAGTTTGCCGTGTTCAATTATATTGCATTTGCCTGAGTCACTTGTATCAGTTCTCGGCCAGGCTTGAGTTTTGCATTGGTTTCACTGGTCATTGTTATTGCCTCTGTCCATTTGCCTCTGGTTATTTATAACTGCTGCTACACATTGTTGTATTTGGACTTGTACCCTCTGTTGTTTGGTTCATGTGCATGTCACTGTTGCATTACTGTATGTAGCTCATTGATGTGTTGCATTGTTGCTTTTTATTGACCGCGCAAACAAGTTGGCGAGGCAGTGCACACGTGTATAAATGTACAGTACACGTGTGTATTGCAGCCATGATTACCTGTCCCTGATAAGAATACTGATATGCACAGATATTATACAATCAAAGATGATGACAATAACCCATATATCTGAGACACCAATAAAACAAATTTATATTTTTGCAAATTCAAATTTGTTTATTTTCAGATTACTGTTGTAGTTGCTAATTATACAGGTACACATGAGATATGACAAGAACTGGAACTGGACAATGCAGATAGATGCAGATGTGCAGACAGAGTGAGAAACTAAGTGTTGAGCGTTGTAGCGAAAAAAAAATATGAATGTGAAATGTATGAACTGGTGTACGTATATAGAGAGAGCTGAAAACTTTGTACTGTATAAGTGTTGAAATAAAATATTATATTGAATAAAAATACTGATTGAATTATATAAATTCTGTGCAATAGTATTATTATTCAATATGAATATTTATTCCTATATGTATATAGTACAATATGCAAACCCATATATAAATTGATATATATTTGTTATCATCAAACAAAAATTCACATCAAACAATCTCCCCCTTTTGATGATGACAAATATATATATATATTAAAGATTTTGAAATTCTAATAAATGAGTTTGAGCATGAAATGTTTAGCTCCCCCTATATGAATGCTCCCCCTACAACTGAAACCACTCCCTATTTAGAAGATTTAGAAAATTACAGAATAATAAAAAGAACTAAAGAAAATTAACTAACAACATTTAACAAATTTGTTGAAGTATTCCAAAAAATATTTACTTCCTTATAGAAATCTTATTCTTCTCCCCCTTTTGTCATTATCAAAAGACTGACAAAAACTAATGGAACAGTAGGAAAAAGCATAATATTTCATAACGAGATAACAATTTCCACATTGTAGAGAATGGATCGATGATTCGGTTTTTATATAATAAGAAGAGAGATATTTTAAAAATAATTTGACATTTAAGCACAAAAATAAGCACTTACTAACCACGCATAACCATAAGGACTTTTAAATGGGATTAGCAGTTACTTATTAGTCTAAGCATCCGAACTTTGAGACCAGAAAAATACTTAGTTACCATACTCCATCCATGCATAACCATTAGGACTTTTAAATGAGAATGGAGTGATGATAAAAATAATTCACTCACATGCTCCATCCATGCATAACCATAAGGACTTTTAAATGAGAATGGATGCATGAGAGATATTTCTTTTTATTTATTTATTTAAAAGATAATTCACTCTTCTCATTTTACAAAACCATTATGAATGATAGAAAGATGGTAGAAATAGAAATGGTTATGGAATAAGTTACCAAGTTAATTATATTATGAAAAATCCACTAATGAATACCATATTCGAATCAATCTTTGAATAATATCCAAAAACTGGTTTGAATCCTAGAAATTGAAGTTGAAAGTAAATATCCAAGAATATTTCAATCAATAAATGGAAAATGATTAGTCAATTTCTATAATCCCCAAATCCAAACGTAATCTGGAAAATCTGTCTTCGGGGAGGGGTTTTGAGAAAATATCAGCAAGTTGAGCCTCAGTTGAAATGTGTTCAATGCAAATGCCTTCCTTAGCAATGTGATCTCTAAGAAAGTGATGTCTCACATCAATGTGTTTTGTGCGTGAATGATGAACAAGATTATTTGACAAGTCTATTGCACTTTTACTATCACATTTTAATGGAACTTGTTTATAAACTAAGCCAAACTCAGAAAGAGTTTGCATCATCCATAAAATTTGAGCACAACAGCTTCCTAAAGCAATATATTCTGCTTCAGTAGTGGATAATGCAACACAATTCTGTTTTCGGCTTGACCATGAAACTAATGAATGTCCTAGCATGAAACATGTCCTACTAGTGTTTTTCTGTCAACCAATGAACCAGCATAATCAGCATCAGAATAGCCAACTAAATCAAAATTTTCACAAGAAGGGTACCATAATCCAAATTTTTGTGTGTGTGAAAGATATCTCAAAATTCGTTTAGTGGCTTTCAAATGAGATTCTTTAGGATTAGATTGAAAACGTGCACACAAACACACAGAAAATATAATATCAGGTCTAGAAGCAGTCAGATAGAGAAGTGAACCAATTATCCCTCGATATTTCTTCTGATCAACAGCAATTCCTTTCTCGTCTTTGTCCAACTTTGTTGATGGGCTCATAGGAGTTCTCAACTCCAAATTTCTTCAACAGTTCCAACACATACTTGGATTGTGAAATGAAAATACCATCATTGCTTTGCTTGATTTGGAATCCAAGAAAATATTTCGATTCTCCAACCAAGCTCATCTCGAATTTAGCCTGCATGACTTGTTCAAATTTCTCGCACAAGAGTTCATTAGTTGCACCATAAATGATATCATCCACATAAATCTGAACAATCAAAAATTCACTTCCTTTATGTAATAGAAATAGTGTCGTGTCTGCACTCCCCTTTTTAAAGCCATTTTCCAAAAGATATGTACAAAGGCAGTCATACCAAGCTCTAGGAGCTTGCTTAAGACCATATAATGCTTTTTCTAGATTATACACATGATTTGGAAAATCATGATTTTCAAAACCGGGGGGTTGTTCAACAAAAACTTCTTCTTTCAAACACCATTCAAAAAGGCACTTTTTACATCCATTTGTTTAAGTTTGAAACCCTTATAACATGCAAAACTTAGCAAAATCCTAATGGCTTCTAACCTAGCTACTGGAGCAAATGTTTCATCAAAATCTATGCCTTCTATTTGGTTATATCCTTTTGCGACCAACCTAGCTTTGTTTCTAATTACATTTCCTGATTCATCAAGCTTATTTTTGAACACCCATTTAGTTCCAACAATTGGATAGTCATTAGGCCTAGGAACTAATTTCCAAACTTTATTTCTCTCAAATTGATTAAGTTCATCTTGCATTGCTAAAAACCAACTTTCATCATTAAGATCCATTTCAACATAATCAGGTTCAATCTCGGAAATAAAACCATTGTGGCAACAAAACGCACACAAATTTTTATCAAATGAAGAGCGAGTGCGTATACCTTCCGTAGGATCACCTATAACCAATTCAGGAGGATGATTGGATTTGAACTTCAATCTACCAGCATCAACAGTCCTACTTTCAGCTTTCTCACTAGATGTCCCTTCTTCAATGCCTTCATGATTTACCCCATCGTCAACCGTCTTTTCAGTCGTCCTTTCCAGGTCAGATTCATCGAATTTCACATTGATTGATTCAACAATTGTCTTTGTTCGTTTGTTGTATATGCTATAAGCCTTGCTCCTTGTTGAATAGCCCATGAAAATTCCCTCATCAGCCTTTGATTCAAATTTTCCAAGTTGATCACCTGTGTTAAGAATGAAACAAGGACATCCAAATACACGAAAATAAGAAATGTTAGGTTTCCTTTCATGCCACAATTCATAAGACGTTTTGTCAAGTATTGGTCTAATCATTACTCTATTCATTACATAGCACGAAGTATTCACTTCCTCTGCCCAAAAGGTTAGAGGTAGTTTATACTCACTCAATATGGATCTAGCCAATTCCTGTAATGTACGATTTTTCCTTTCAACCACCCCATTTTATTAAGGTGTTCATGGAGCAGAAAATTCATGTTTTAAACCATTTTCTTCACAAAAGCTTTCAAATTCCAAATTTTCAAATTCGCCTCCATGATCACTTCTCAAAGTTTTAATTGAAATTCCTTTTTCATTTTGAACAAGTTTTGCAAATTTTGAAAAATAATCAAAAGATTCAGACTTTTTGGCTAAGAAATAAACCCATGTAAATCTAGAATAATCATCAACCAATACATAACAATAACGTTTTCCATTCAAGCTTGCAATTTCATTTGGTCCAAATAAGTCCATGTGAATTAATTCAAGGAGCCTTAATGTGCTAACAATGTTTTTAGCGCGAAATGATGATCGACTAAGCTTGCCCAAGGAACATGCTTTACACACTTTATTATTTTTAAATTTCTGATGTGGTAACCCTCTGACTAATTCTTTCATTTTAAGTTTTTCTAAGAGGCTCATGCTAGCATGTCCAAATCTCCTATGCCATAAAGATGCCTCTTCGTCAGTGGCTACCAAACATCTAGAAAGACTTAGATTATCAAACGAAAGCGAGTAAACATTTCCTTTTCTTTTGCCCATAAAAACAATGTTATTAGAAGATTTATCAATGATTTTGCAAGTATCACTATCAAAGACCACATTCATACCTTTGTCACATAGTTGGCTAATAGAAATGAGATTGTGATGCAAATTATCAACGTATAAAATATTAGTCAAGGAAAAAGTACCGCTACCTACTTCACCTTTACCAATAATCTTACACTTGCTATTGTCTCCCATGATCACATTTCCACCCTTAAAATTCTCTAGGCTAAGGAACTTCGATTTGTCACCTGTCATATATCTAGAACACCCTGAATCTAGAAACCATTCTTGTTGCTCCTTAGCCCGCCAACAGACCTCACTGGATTCCTCTGAGCTATTATTTGGTGGATTCATGACTCTAGAGTTAAAGAAAGATAACCTCGCTTTGATAGCACTTGTAGGATCTAGATTAACCCTAGAGGGGGGGTGAATAGGGTTATAGCAAATTTTCTCGAACTAAACGCAAAAACAAACTGCAAAGAAGTAAATATGCTGAAAAGTAAATCACACACAAAATTTACCCAGCTTCGGCAACCCCTGTCTACTGCTGCATTCCCAGATCGCTATTAGAATTAAACAGTCTCCCGCTTACAAACACTCTAACAGACTCGCAAACCCTGCTACCACCTATAGAGTTTTGCAAACTCGCAAACCCTGCTCACTGAACTAATCCTAACTAGACAATCTGACACAACCTAAAACCTAGGTGGTGATTTACCAGGATCTGATTTGAAAGATACAACCTTAAAAAGAGAATTTAAATTTAAAACAAACTTAAAACAATTTTCAAACTAAAACCTTAATTAATATATAAACTAAAGCCCTTTTATAAAAACAAGGTCGGCCCAATTTATTTCTTCTGCCCGTTCCTTTGTGATAATGGCGGCTCTGTTGTATCTTCGTTCGATCTGAATTAGGGCTTCGTTCCCTTGCGAAAATTAGGGCTTTCTTGGATTCGATTCTCTGGTTTGTGTGTTGCCTTACTCGACCGAGTATGCTGCTCGCTACTTCTCTAAAGATCGGCTGCTTCTGGAGTTCGACTTCAATTTTGGTATGTGATTTTTCTTTATGCTTTTCTGTTATGCTCAATTGAACTCCGATGATTCGAGTTATTGATTTAATGTTCTCTGTTGGCTTGAACTCGAATTCTAAGCGCACGTCAATGATGAACATTTAGGTTTGAATTTATATCAATTCGACACTTTCCTAATTCTTGCTTTCCTGACTTGATGCGCACGGCTTTGATTATGCAGCGTTCGATTTTTCTTGAGTCATACGGCAAAAAACTTTCCTCTTTTGATTTTTTTTTGACTTTTTCAATATTGCATACACACTTGATTTTATTTTACGATATTACTTAGTTGGTCTGCATTTATATTTCTTTTGTTAACTTCGACTTGATTACTTCTGCTTTGACTTCGAACTTGTCACCTGATCTTTGGTACATTGTTTCTCGGCTTCAATTACTCTCTTCATTGTACATGGATAATTTCATATTGTGGTTCACTGTTTGCATCACTAATCTTTAAGTTTTGTGTAGTTGCTCTTTGTTGCACTAACTTGTTTGTTGTGGATAATCATGTCTGCCTTGTTTAGTTTCTGGATTTCATCATACTTCTGTTGCATTCACTTCATATTATCATTGCACTCATTGCCTCGAGCTTGTACTGTTTGGTTCATCTTCTCTGGTTGGTTTAACCTGAACTTCACTTGAGCATTGCATTCATGAATTTTGACTATAGCTTGTTATCTCTTTCGATTTCACTGTGAATCATGACTTTGATTTTCTGGCCCCTGTGTGCTCCATCTCTGGCCATTCCTCATATGAATTGATTCATATTTGATATGCTGGCTTGTACTTGATATTGTTGACTTGAGTGACTTTGATTATCATGTGGCTCACTGTCTTTGTTCCTATGCATATATGTATATGCCTTTGTTTGACTTTGGTTATGTGACAGTTTGCTGTGTTCAATTATATTGCATTTGCCTGAGTCACTTGTATCAGTTCTCGGCCAGGCTTGAGTTTTGCATTGGTTTCACTGGTCATTGTTATTGCCTCTGTCCATTTGCCTCTGGTTACTTGTAACTGCTGCTACACATTGTTGTATTTGGACTTGTACCCTCTGTTGTTTGGTTCATGTGCATGTCACTGTTGCATTACTGTATGTAGCTCATTGTAGTGTTGCATTGTTGCTTTTTATTGACCGCGCACACAAGTTGGTGAGGCAGTGCACACGTGTATAAATGTACAGTACACGTGTGTATTGCAGCCACTCATGATTACCTGTCCCTGATAAGAATACTGATATGCACAGATATTATACAATCAAAGATGATGACAATAACCCATATATCTGAGACACCAATAAAAAAAATTTATATTTTTGCAAATTCAAATTTGTTTATTTTCAGATTACTGTTGTAGTTGCTAATTATACTGGTACACAGGAGATAGGACAAGAACTGGAACTGGACAATGCAGATAGATGCAGATGTGCAGAAAGAGTGAGAAACTAAGTGTTGAGCTTTGTAGTGAAAAAAAAATATGAATGCGAAATGTATGAACTGGTGTACGTATATAGAGAGAGCTGAAAACTTTGTACTGTATAAGTGTTGAAATAAAATATTATATTGAATAAAAATACCGATTGAATTATATAAATTCCGTGCAATAGTATTATTATTCAATATGAATATTTATTCCTATATGTATATAGTACAATCTGCAAACCCATATATAAATTGATATATATTTGTTATCATCAAACAAAAATTCACATCAAACATTTCTATCAAAAACATTATCGAGAATCAGACTACCATACATAAACTGATTTTAAGAATAGTACATTGTTACCAATTAATTGTATGTTATTTAATTATATATTAAAAATATTTTAGTATCTTTTAAGTTCTCTCTTAAGGACACATACTTCCCTTGTATTTCGACTGAAAATCAAACTATTTGATATATCTATCAAAATATCCACTCAACTCTGATGCTTGTAAAACCCCATTGTTGTATCTACTCTTGAACCATATAAAAAAACCTACAAACTATGTTATCGCTCCTTGTAACGTCAAGTTATTTCATATTTGTGTAATGATAACAATATTTATTTTTGATTTTAAATGCGGAAAATGATTTAAAATTTAAATTTGGAATTTGAATTATATTTTTGAAATTCAAAAGATGTTTGAAAGTTTGTTTTGACAAAATACATAATATTTAAGGTATTTTGGAGTTTTTTGGAAATAAAACAATTAGTTTATGATTGTTAAAAATTAGAAAGTGATATTTTATTAAAGAAAAATCATTATAGGTATAAAATAAAATTTGAATTAAAAAGCATCAAACAGAATTTTAATCGGAGACCGAATCACGGTAGCTGGGTAATAATACACATTAAGGGTGTAAATAAATTATTTAAAAGGTGTAAAATTATTTAAGGAAATATAAAATAATTACTTAATTTTTCATTTGACCAAAAATTTTCATTCTTAATTGTTTCATCATCAATTTTTTCATCATCAATTTTTTCATCATCATAAATTAACGTATCCATTTATTTTTTACCCCAAGGGAATCTTAAACTTTGCCAATATAATTGCATCAATCTCCTTCACGCTTCTCCCTGTACAAATATGAAAATATCACCACATTATCACCTTTATCATTCACCTGTAAACCCAAAATTCCCAGTCCGCACCATTATTTCTTCATCATCTCGGACTTCTTCACCATCAACAACATGTTAGTGTATCACAGTGAGTATAACCCCGTTCCATTTATAATCAAATATACTTGTTTTAATGATTGGAATAGCATTTAGTGTTAATTGGAAAAAAAAATTAAGCATAGAATGGTATGCATATAATTGTCACTGTACATGTGTAAATATACATACATATATACAAATTTATATGAAGTTTTGGAAGTTGGATTATGTGTGAGCAAATTTGCATTTTTTCTTTCAAAAAAAAATACTTGCATTTGTTTAATAAATATTCAATTTATATATATATGTATATATATATATATATTTGAGTACATGTGAAAGCTTAGGCAAATGCACTACCGTGTGCTAATATTTATCTCGAAATATATGTTGTGTATATTCTTTTAAACTATAACCATTTATAACTCAAAAATTAAGAGGAATTTGAGGGTGAAACCAAATGAGAAATTGTAAAGGGCAGTGAGACAAATAAATCAGTTAGTTTTCTCCTTGTTTTCAGAGTCCATAATGGTTAGAAATGACACCGTTATGTCCATGTGCGTACCATGAATGGATACGCTAGACTTGAAACACAAGGTACCCATAGAATCTTATTGCGTAGTTGATGCAACGATGGTGTCGATTCGGTCATTGATGGCTTAAGGTGGCATATCCATGGCCAAACAACCGACAAGGAAGAAGGAAAATGGTACATGTAGGTAGAAATGAGAGGCATTGGAGTTGGTTGATGGCAAAGAAGTCGGAAGGTAGCATGGCTGATGGTGAGGTCGCGACGGTTCAAGGTGGCCGGAGGTGATAGGGTTGGGCATAGCGGGGATGCTCGTGGGTTTTTCTCTTGTTCGCTCCTGGAAATGAACGAAGCAAGAAAGAAAAATTTAATAATTACATGGTCTATTTTTTGTGCATGCACAAGTAAATGTGACCATCATTTTATGCATGCACCGTATATTTAGTTAAAAGAAGAAAAGAAGGGAAGAGAAAGTGATGAGGTGCCTGGAAAAATACTTAAAAAGAGAATTTTAAGTTTATTAAATGAAAAGAAAAGTAGAGAAGAACAAAGTTTAAAACAAAATGATGATGATAATAATAAGTATTCAATTATTATCAATTCAAAGCAAATAATATGTTTTTGAATTACTGAATTTGAATTATTTGGGATTTAAAATGAAACAAAAAAATAAATCCTATTTCAAAATATTTCAAACAAAATATGATTCGAATAATGTGGATATGTGATGTATTGTGTTTATTTTTATGATGTTATGCGAGTTTATTTATTCATGAATTCCGTCATTGCAAGCTAAAAACTTTGTTTTATCCCAAGTATTAACATTCGATGTCGTGTTTTATAATTTCTTTTGCAATAAATAATGACATAGACTGCAATTTTAACAATATTGCACAAACATGGCAAATAAAATGGGCTATATAATGAGTTTAAATGGCATTTCTGAACGAACGTCTTTTGGAATGATCAAGTGAGTTTAAAAGTAATAAATTTAATATTTCCCAAGTTCTGCATAGAATATTGACTACTAAACTACTAGTATCCATCCTATCGGACTGATTCAGGGATCGCAAAGCTGAATCGTGACGACCTTGTCCCTCGTGACTATGTCCGAACAATCTATTGTCAAGACATATAAAGCTATTAAGGGTAATGAAGATTGTCGGAGACGTAGTGCAAACAAAGAGAAGTAGCGCCACCGATAGAGACATGATGTAGTTGATGTAGTGGACTACAACACCAGTAAGATTTATCATGCCTCCATATACCTGAAGGATATGATAACTAAGAGATCGTGTGAAGTGCACAACACAACTGATCGAAAGTGTACGGGTGAAATAGATCAGAGTGACTTGCGGGGAAGATTAATCTATGTACATGGTAAATCCATAGATGAGATATAACCGAGAGCAATCCTCCTGGGATTCACAAGATGGGAAGGTGATTTAAGCTTCTCATAAGTATTAGTAGAAATACCGTTTATCTCGAAAAATGACCTTTTTCGAATATTGATTTGAATTTATACAACACAAGGCAACTTATAAGTAAAATGATAGGATATGATATCCCAATTGATTAGTGTTGCAATTGTATATGTTATATTGAGTGGTGCCGTGACATAGGTGTTATAACTGATTTGTGAAAATGAGGATTTAGGAATTTGTTTGGTGTGTGTAACCTAGTATGTAACTTATATGACCCATAGAACCCGACATGACACATTAATCTATTTCTATCACATGATTATACTCATAGTTAGATGTCTAGCTTGACTCTGGGTTTTAGTTTGTGACAACTTCTCGAGTCAGACCGAGGTTGTTTTATTGGTCAATATTATGACTACATGTGCTTTTTGGGCTACGATATGGAGTTGGAGCAAATGATGATGGCGAATAATTTCTCTATGTGTACTTGTATTAAATTGTCATTGTATTAGTCAACATGATGTGATGCGTTGTATATATATACGAGATGATGTAATTATAATATGATATAAAATTCATCGTTTTTATCCACTTCGATTCTATTAATTGGGAAATTTACATGTATGCCTCTAATACTGTATTATTCAATTCTATAACCCGTGTGCACCGCCTTTCGTCGTGATGGAATACATATTGTTTCAGATGTATTCAGGTATTAAACTGTATCGGTGTTGATCTAAAGTAGTGTATATGAGAGATCACTCATTTCGTGCCCATCGATCCGAGTTATCGAATGGTAAACTCCCTTTAATATTTCGATCACTGGAGCCAGGGAGTAACACTCCCAAAGACCTCAAGACATTTTTGGCTGTTATATGCAAACAATCTCTTCTAAATCATTATTTAGAGGTTCTATTTCAACATCAATGTGGAAAAATTCAAAATCAAATTGTGCGATAATTGCATGTAGAATTCAAATGGATTTATTCATATTGACTAGCGCAATTACTTTATTAACTTTGGCATTTGAAATTCACAAAGTTATTTCCTTCCACCGTTGCTTTATACAATTCCAATTGCATTGATTTGCTTCTCAAAGACTCATTTAAGGACAATGGATCATATCCTCTCAGGTAAATCTATAAAAATCATAATTTGATAATACACTTGGAATTCATTTTAGATGTAAAGCATTATCTCATGTAGTATGGTCTATACTCTCCATGGCTTGTCGAGAATTGACAATATTTTTATTGCTAACGGTTTATTTTCTCGACGTTGATAAGAAACTCGTAGTCCTCTTCAGTATGTGAGAATTATCATTAAACATTCTATTGTGATTGTGTCCTTTTTAGGTTTGGTTAAATTTACTTCGTCAACATATTTTGTTACTATGTTAAACCCATGGATCTTATCCAAGTCCGCCACATTGACAACTAAGTTATCCTTTTAAAGAAATTCCTTCGTCAAGAAGGTTGTATGTCTTGAACAATGGTTTGTTTTTCAATGTGATAGAACTAGTATTCAAAACATTGTATGAACTTCCTGTAGACATACATAAAAAAAAATTAGTTGGAGACTACAAAATTACATTCATAATGTAAATTGAAAACCTTGTATCTTAAACTATTCAAGAACATGGTTCCTCCCTAATTCATATCTTACATAAAATCACAAACTATTCTCTTAGATGAAATTAAATTTAACATGTGCACTTACTCTTAAATAAATATCCTTATAGAAAAAAGTAACTCAACTTCACTCATTATCAATCATATTATCTCCAACAACTTCTGATTACTCCTTATCGATACATCATTATATAGCACAAGAAGGAGTAACTTTGAGGGTGAATTATATTCGTTTTTTTGGTACTATTGAAATTCTTTTTCAATATATCCACATATTGATCAAATCAAATTGTTTTATTTTCTTTGCACATTTTGTATTCTATAAACTCATCATAGATGTCGAACTTGAATATCAAATACATATGTAATACATATGTTCATATCTTAGATAATTCATTGGTGAATTTAGCAAAGGAAGTGGATCCCTTTTAGTATTTTAGACTTTGGACTACATACATTTATATGTATCAATGCAAAAGTTCATTAACTCCTTTGTTGTTCACATCGAATGGGTGCTTTGTCCTTAGTCATTTGAGATACAATGCACATATACCATATGATTTATAATCGTACGATTAAAGAATTATTTCTGAAATATATGGCTTGGTCTAGTCTATAATTCTAAATTAACTATCAAATATTTAAGAAACTTTTGTATTTTCTGTAGATAACATTTCATTACTGTTGTGAAGACGAATACTATCATCAAAATGGAAAAGCTCAAATTTTTTTTATAATTAATATTCATAATATTCATATTAAAAAATGGATCTATTTTCAGTCATTTCCAGAAATAGTTATTATTTCATAAATTATATTTGACATATGTGAAAGTCATTTTTAAAATTTGACCTATCCACTAGCAAATGCCATATGGTATGCTCCCCCTATTTCCGTTAATACAGTAACAATGTATGAAATAAAGAGCTCCATTCAACCACATACTATAGGCTATTTATTTTCTTTACTATAACTAGTTTATAAGCGTGAGTTTTAGATCATACATCTTGATCCCAAACGAATAAATTTTTCATAAAATAATTTTCTGTAAGAAAAATACATTAGGAATAAAAACTATATTTCTTATTCCCTTATTAAGCGTACAAATATTATGACCAACTACGTTTCCGATGTATCTTCATGAACATGAAGTGGCAATTTACTCCACTCATCCCAACCGTGCAAATATTATTACCATTCTCAAACTGTCGCTTTCTGTTTAAAAAAACCAAACTGTGGAGAAAACCTTTACTTCAAAACTGCATTAAATTGTTCATAAGAATGCACTCGGTCTTCCTTAACATTTTAAGGATATCGAATATGTTAAACTTAAGTAAATAGATCAAACTGATATTTCAACAATCGAATTCCTTGGTAGATGAGAAGTCATCGATCTAGTGTTATTTCTAACACAATAAGATCCTGATTATATTCAAGTGTATTGAAACATGACCCAGCACTATGGTTTATTTTTCATTTGAAATATTTTTCATCGAGATATCATATATTATAATGCGACTATTAACCATACAACTTTTGTATGTGATCGAACATGGATCAAATATCCTTACTATAGTATTGTTTTAGGATTCAAAACTCATAGAGGACAATACACAATCTCGGGCAAACTAAGGCTCAAGTGACCAAGAGATGAATATTTTAATAATGATATAATTTTGGCCCTTGCATGGGTTTTTAGTTGACAACATGCCAAGGATTTATTTGCAAGTATATTTTGCATTTCTTCGTCAATCTTTAATTCGGTTCATCTAGTATATTTTGATTGATAAACAATTTTATCGATTCTATTAGTCGCCTAAAGTAGACTATTTTAATATCCCATATGTTCTTATACTTATTAGATCAGTTTATTATATTTATTTAAGAAGGCTCCTACTAAATTTTGTCTCTCTTAAACCCTAAAAGAGGTACGAGAATTTCATAAATCCCTTTAGTGAGCGTTAGGATCCATTTATCATGCTACCATAACCCCGAGTTTGTCTAACAAATTGTAGTCCCCACAAATGATAAGTAACATTATAATAATTTCTTCTTGTATATAACTCCTAATGTTCATTTTACCATGCTCCTAATCATCTTCATGATCTTATGAGTGCTAAAAAAAATCATAAAGTGCATTAAACACTCTAAACCCATCATTTCATAATATCCTAAGAGGATTTATTTTAACCTTGAGGGTGGTCAACAAAATTGCATAACATTCTTACTTATCTATATATAATATAAACATCACCTTATATACTCTACGGCTTGAGGGTACTCAACTACCATATGTATGCACTGTAGTCTATTTATATTAGAAACATTGATAAAAATTATTATTTTAAATTATCCGATTTAGAATAATTTTTTAGGGTTATTTTAATTATTTAAGTGAGATGAGTATAACGTGTATAACTCGTGATATCAAATTCTTTTAAATACATCCAATGTATACTCCCTTAAGTCTCATGGGTTTTATTTATTTTAACATCTCGTTTTCTTCATACATAATATATATACATATATATAATTATTATAATATTTATAATTTATTAAGTTATATATATAGATATAAGTATTACTTTTATTGATTAAATAATTTAGTTAATTTATTAATCTAACATTTATATTTATTTATATATAATATAAACGATATTAAGTCAATTTATCTATAACCTTTATGAATATAATTTTGAAACAATTTCAATTTATATTCATTGCCCATTATAAAATTTATTTTTAAATTTAAAAAGATTTTAAATTTGCATTATATATATATGTTTATAAAATTATCTAATTATTTAATTTAAAACAGTTTTAAATTAATTTTATAATATTCAAAACAATATTTGAATTAACCTAAGACTCAAAGACACTATGAATCTTCCATAAAGGCATGCTATAGAAACTTATCATATCGATGAGCAATGTAAAGGCTAGAAGATGGGAAGGTTCTCCACCGACGAGTGCTCTGTAATCAGAGTAACATTCTCCTTTGTTTAAGAATATTTTTTAGACACCCATATACTTTGACTTTCCAAAAGCAATGCTCATAGTGTTGGTTAATTATTTACACAAGCACAATGTGGGCTATGATACCATTGTTGGATCAGTTATACTGGCAATAAGGTTAAATTTAAAAAAATTTACCTTTATTATTTGCATAAGATCTTTATTTTGTGTTTGTGTAAATAATATTTTGTTAACATTAAATTAAATTTAGTATTTATATTAATAAAAGAAATTTGAAATATCTTTTTTAATTAATTTGATTAAAATACTTTTTAATCTTAATGTTTAAAACAAATTTATTAATAATTTAATTTAAAATTAATTTATTCATTTATTATAATTTATATTTAATATGTTATGATATCATATTCATAATATGAACATCACCTCAATATATACTTAATATATGCATTCTAATTATATATAATTAAATAAATATATGTAAATATGTATATATACGCACATATATAAATATTATTAATAAAATATGTCACTGTAGGATACACACATATATAGAGACACACACACACAATGTGTGTGTGTGTGTATTATTAAATTTATATGTATATATGTTATTTTTGACTAGTTAAAATACATCAAAATTCTAATTTTAAACATTTTGACTTATTCAAAATACATACATACATATAATTAAAATAAAATTTTAATTATTATATTTGCAGTAGCTAAAAATGATTGTTTTAATTAATTTAATTCGGCTGCATCTAATTAAGTTTATTAAAAATTCAAAATCTGATTTTAAAATTCATTTGACGTGGTAAAAATGTTAAATATTTAAATATAATAATATTTTTACCGAGATCCAAAAATTTAAGTTTTTTAATAAAAGTACCATATGGATATTTTATTTCAACACAAACACACACACACATATAATTTGTAACAACGAAGAATATATTGAAATTATTATTTTTTAAATTAAAATAAAAAACATAATTATAAAAGGTACTAACCTAAATTAATTATGTAACATATATATAATTATATTTGTACTTTCGGATCTAAAAATGAATATTTTTCCTTAAATTTGCCGAACGTAAATATTAATGTGTGTGTATATATATTTAATATAAGATATACAGTTTAATATAAAATATAATTTTATATGAAAAATATTTTTTGAAATAATTATGGTTGAATATACATAACATACTAAGGTGACATATACGAGCCTATTCGTATGAATTAAATCTTGATAAAATACATAACCTTTCTTTGAAAATAACCTTGTCGAGTGTCGGTTTGTTTAGAATGTCCTCTTAGGGTACCACTATCTCTTCCTTCTCTTCAAGTTGCAACGTTAAAGAAATGGCTTCACCAAGCAGGGGTAGGCGGCAAGGGATGGAGGCACAACACTAAAAAAATGCGTAACGAATTATGGTTGAGGCTATTATATTTATAGTTTAAAGTCTGCAACTTATTCTCCCCCCAATAGAGTTAGCGGTATGCCTTAGAGGTAATTATATAATTTATTGTAAATTAACTAACTTTGTAATCAATTCTCATTTGAAATAAACGTGTTCTACTTTATGTTATATATGTGTTATAATATGTTTAAATAATTAAATATTTTATTAAAATATATTTAAAAGAAAATTCTAAATGGTGTGTTTGTGATAGTAACCATAAATAGTTGTAATCATGAGTATTGTACCACAATATAATGAACACATCATTTTAAATATTCCTAGTCAAAATGTATTGAGATTGGATATTAATGCATCCATTGAGACAAGAGTGCATAACACTTTCCAAATATTGTGCAGTGTATTACTTGTGACTACTGCGGGCACCAACGGATTACATACTGATAATTATTGGATAATTATGGAATGATTCACTCAATGGTTTTCTGTTGGTTAATATAACTAAGGTCAACCAAAAAATATCAATGTGACTAATTTACATAATTTTCTCGATTTGAGAATACCGTCGATCTTCAATATGAAAACTTCACCTTGATCATAGTCAAATCGTGACATGACATCCATCAAATGACTATAGTTAGGTCGGGTGGAAATACTGAAAGTGAAATACTATTCAAGAGAGGATTCGTGTAACAACCCGTAAATTTAACCGGTTTTAATAACGTTATTAATTGGAATTTTATGGGATTTTAAATGATAAACTTTTGAAATATAAATTTGATATTTGGAATACATCCAGTTAAATATAGCAACCGGTAAATTTTCGTCCGAAAATATAAAATTTTATTTCGCGCGTAAATTTACTTCAATCTAATCAGTTAAAAAGCGATGAAAATAAAATGTTTTCGAAACCAAAATATTTTTACATAGAAAAATTCTAAATCGTCTTCTGAGCAAGCCGCCATTTTTCGTTTTTCAAAATTCGGACTTCTTTAGCTCCATCGATCTTATTTTTCTACGTTTTTATTGCATTTTCCGCTGGTAGAAAATTCGAATTTTTATAATTCAATCAAACCACTAATATCTGTATACCGTTTTGATCGCCTCGTCGCACTGATCAAAATGGTATATTCATTCTTGCAAATTGGAGTCCGACGAAAATCGTCGCGTTAATTTAACCGTTCCGGACGAACCGGTTACACCATTTTCAGCCCAAAATCTTTAACCCGTATCTACTTAAATTTAAAAATTTATAATCTCAGCTGGTGTATTAAATAAAGTAGTTGGCAGCTGGTGAATAGCATTGGAAAGGAAGTTCCATTTCTTGTGAATAGCATTAGAAACGTCGCGGATTGAATAGCTGGTGAATAACATTGAATAGCATTGGAAAGAAACATTTATTGTACTTAAAATTTATAAAAAAAAGAGTTCTGTTTCATTTCTTTCACTCCCCAGGCACGACACTCACCTCCTTCTTCTTCCTTATTCTTGTTTCGGTAAATTAAAATGGCCTAAAGAAAAAAAAAGCGCTCAACATTCCTTCGCCACTCCTCGCACACCGGGCTCCCACCTGAACCGGCACCGCTCCTTGACACCATCTCCATGTCGCAACTCTACTGACATCGAGCACACATCGCAGCTTCACACCGTCACTACCCCGACGTACCTCCACTTCATACCTACAGCCAAGCCCAGTTTCATGGCCGTATTTCCACCTTCTGTTTCCACTTTCCACCTCCGCCACAGCTCACGACCACCCTCCGCCGAAGCCTCTACAAACCATTGAGCTTGTAGCACGTGACTTCGATTTTTCACGCGCCTGCCTCCTTATCTCTTGCGTAAGTATATGTATCATATATATGATTATTTACTTTTCTGTGAGTATTGTTAGCCATGGTTTATATATTTGTTTGCTGGTATAAGTTTTTTTTAAAACAAAAAGAAAAGAAGTATTTCTACCTATATACAGTGATTTATAGAAGTTACAGTAGATAAGATGCCTACATGTTTATATTAGCTTGTATACAATTTGTTGTATATATTTTATATT
Organism: Allium cepa; assembly: GCA_030765085.1. NCBI lineage: Eukaryota > Viridiplantae > Streptophyta > Magnoliopsida > Asparagales > Amaryllidaceae > Allium > Allium cepa. The sequence continues at coordinate 669,601,421 of CM060943.1, read as the reverse complement.
ACTATATTTTAATTATGCAATACGTTGTAAGTATATTTCCACCTAGTACAGATTTCCAAATATATATATATAAAGTATGTAAACTATGGTCTTAAGCCTGGATATGTTTCGGTTATGAGTATTTTCGAAAATAATAGAGTCAGTTGATATATATATATATATATATATATATATAACGTTTGAACAATTTTATACAACGAATTGTTACTGATACATCTTTATATATATATTTTTTGTAAGTTGTATACATGTATAAACCAGTCTTGTTCGTGTATAGGCTTTTGTTAGTTATAGGACAGTTTTTAATATATGGTATATATATACTTTTGTTTGTGAAAAATTTATTTGTATAAACTGATTGTATAGGTTTGTTACATGCAATGTTTTGTTAGTTATATATATATATAAATAGTTATATATATAGTGGTATATATGAATTTTCTTATTCCATTTATCATCATCGATTAAATTATGATTTGACTTCGCCTATTTCTATTATCAGCTTTGATCGTTGGATTCGTGCCGATTTTGCTTTGATTCGATTCGTCATTCAAATTTCAGTGTCCGTATCAGTGTGCATATATGTGTCAACGTCTGTTCTCTCTAGCCTCGAAAGATGAGCAATCACTCACGATTAATGTTCTTTTATTTATTAAATTTGATTTCAATTGAAACGATAAATTGAAATATGCTGTTGTTAGTTATTTACACTGTTATATAAGTTATTACCTGTATCAGTCCACCTGTGACATCAGACACCATTATCTGTTAATTATACGATGATAATCTAGTTTGGTTGATAAATGATTGATTGTTTGATGTTGATATTGGACGTTAAATTGTTAAGTATGAAGTGGTAAATAATTTACAATTGAAATTGACGTAGGAGTTAAATTTTTTAAATTTGATATATGTGTTGAATTTGATTAGATAAATTTATATAATATGACCCCATTAAATGTTTAATTTCTTGACACGTAGAAATATAGTTAATTGCACTTTGAACCATTGAATGTATGTTTTATAAATTGATTTAGTATGAAAGTGAATAATAGATGTCAAGTGAAGAACCGCATAAAATATTAGTGCAATAATCTTTAATCTACATGAAATGATAGTGTAGATTCTAGAAATAATTATATTAATTTGCACAAACAACAATGTAAATTAATACGATTATTTCGGGATTATTTGAATTGATTAGTGGATTGTTATTGATTGTTGTTATTGCTTATTTATTTACTTTGACACCATCCCAGTTATCACACTACAAGTTCCCTTTGCTATGCTTTGATTCGAATTGAAATGGAATCGGGTTGAAATGATAAATACCCAAAATGAACTTGACTTAGGATAGAGAATTAAATTAGACCCGATTGGTCAATAATTTGATTTAAATAAATAAAGATTTTATTTGAATAATAATAAGGTTTTGAAGTGAAATTGGAATTTGAATTTAATGAAAGGAAAATGTTAATATTTTAAAATCTGAAACAAAAATATTAACATAGTAGTTGAAAAAAAAACATTGTTTTAAATAAATTATTTGGCGATAAAATTTGGAATTATTCATTGAATTAAGTTGGAAATGATTTAATAATTAAGTTGAATTTATAATTAAATTTGAAATGATTTAATAATTAAGTGAAATTATTCAATAATTGAGTTTTGAAATTATCTAAATAATTGAATAAGATTGGATTATTTGATAATTAAATAAAATTTTAAATTCTTTGGTAAGAGAAATTGAACTTTTGAATAAATGAATTTGAACTTCGTTAATAAATAAATTTGGGTTTCTTTATTTATTAAGTTTTGAAAAATTATTTAAGTGAGTTAATAAGTGAAAATTGAACTTATCGAATATGCAAAATTAGTTTCTTTATTAATTTAGTTTGAAATTTGTAACTAAGTAAGTAAATAAGCGAAATTGTTTTTCTTTAATAAGAAATAAAATAGGATTCATGTGTTGATTAAACACAAGACTTGTAATATAAGAATTTGATTTGAAAAAATCTAATTTGACTAAATTTGGAAGTTTTGATACAATGAAGTTGAACTTAAGAAATTGTTTTAATGAATTGGTAATTTAATAGAAATTGTTTGAATAATAAATTAACTTAACGAGTATTGAATGAAATCGATAAATGAATTTGAAATTGATTTGAGTGTTAAATCAATTTATTTAAATGATGTCGGAAGGAAATTTATATATGAATTTGAATCGATATTTGAATTGTTTAAATAAAAGTTGAAATCGAATTATAAGATTTTGAAATGGTAATTTGGAAGTTTTGAAACGTAAATTTTGGAAATTGATATTGAAAGACAAATGAAATATTGATTTATAAATTCTAATTTAAATTGAGATTAATTTGGTTTTGAAATTTATTAAACGACCAATCGGTATAATAATTACGAAAGTTATTAAAGAAACCGGAATCGGTTATGGACATACTCTCTGTCTAAACCGAAACCACTTTAATGACTATACGCGGAGTGATGATCCAAAATGAAGTGGTTGGAATGATGTACGTGATGACTGAAGAAAGTGAATGATAATGGATAGCCTTGACACTTGTGTCAAATTGGAAATGACTAAAACAGGAGCCGGGTCGAGCCAAATGGGGTTAGCCACCTCGAGCGAACACACTTCTTCGATACTACTCATTACATGTTATTGATTGGTGCACCCTCGTACTTTTGGGAGTGCTGTTTCGCGGTGTTGCGATTGTTGCGGCGATGCGTTTTCACCAGTCCGGATCAGGCAAACAGTAGTTTCACTACCTTGAGTATTGCCTCATGTGCCTTGTCATACTTGTATCCCTATATACGTGACCACTACGAATTTTTTTTGTGTTATACCTATGGAGTACTCCCTGATATCTCACCAGTTTACGGTGGAGTTTACAGTGCTGTATAGACTATAGCGCTTGTATAAAATGTGTTAAGGGGGATAATGGTAATGCCTTAACACTATTTTGATATCTATGTTACTGATAGACACTATCTATTTAGCGTATATTACTACATAGTAGATAGTTTAACGGATCCTTAGAGGATGCTTATTCCAACGTCCTTTGAGTTACTTGTATTTCAATTGTTATTTCACTTGAGTTGGATTTATTGATATAAGAATGTTAATCCTGACTCGAGTGTTTTGTGTTTTGCTTTACGCTCGGGTCAGACTGAGTGGTTCATCTTTTGAGACTCACCTTTGGAGTTGGAGCTTGCTAGGAGATCCAACTATCTATCCAGCTTTCAGATATTCCGTTGATTCCAATGATGTATTTCGATTATTGTATTTGACTTTTGTATTCGAGACTTCTGTTGTAACTTATTAACTCTGTTATATATATAGTAGCTTCATGAACTACTATCTTTTGCTTCCGCTGCATATTTATTACTCTGTGTCTGTGATCTATGATTTTTATTTACTGTATGTGTTCAGTTTTGCCAAATTTAAATCAACAATTCGGTATTTTGAATTATTCAAGTCCGACATCAGCGGATGCGAATAGTCCAAAATAGCGGGTCGTTACAGTTGGTATCAGAGCTTTGGTAGCTCTAGGCAAAATTTAGCATATAGGGTAAATGTATTTACAGAGTCGCTCTCATTCGAGTTTGAATCTCTTCCTTTTGAATCGAATCCCTTTGAATTTTGGAACGTTCCTTGCGGTTCCAAAATTTATTCGTGTCCCTCACCATTCGATTTCTTTCAATTCTGGAGCATCCCATAACTCCACTTTGAATGATATCAATAGTAGATCGGCGGTCTCGCCAAACTTCAGATGATTTGTAAAGAGGCGAAACTCCTTTATAATAGGCATTGATTTACCGGAGATTTCTGTATCCTCGGTTTACGATGCTATCTATCTCCTGCTATACCTGAATTCTATTTCTTGAGATCAAATGTCGATTTACCTCGGAATTCTACATCGATCTTATGCTTGAAGTCACGGTCGATCCGGTTAAGATTGCCCGCGATTTATATAAGCTTATCCATCTCCCGAATTTGTTATTTAAAACATCTTATCTTTGTTTCGAACGTAACTTCGAATCAAAATTTTCTTTGATTTGAGTCCATCAAAAATTTGAATTTCTATACTGCTTTGGAATCCCTTCTTGTATCATCAAGCGAAAAAGCATATTTGTAAATTAATATTTAAATTTTTTTAACATATATTGTGTTGTTTGAGTTGTTGATGTTGATTTGGGTTTTCGATCGATTCGTTTGATCAACGCTATCGATAGGATTTCCAAAACACTTGAACAGAGCAAACTGACACAATATTGTTTCAAATTTAGTAAATAATTTTGAATGATTATATTATATATAAGTATAAATTTTTCTGAAATTAAATTGTTAATGAACCTATTGTCCGAAATGATAATATTTTCATTCATTGTTTGTAAACCATTGACTATTGCATAATAATAAATAAATGAATTTATAAAAAAAATTGGTTATAAATTGATTTGGAATTGAAATGAATTTAAATTAGAATTTGAAAATTTAATTTCCGTTGATTTCAAACTTTGGTTTTAAAGTTTAAAGATGTATATTATTTAAAATATTTTCAAATGGAAACTGTTTCAAAGAATCTTAACTGTTTAAATTAAAGCTCTTCTCTTTGTCGCTGGAAAATAATTTCAGTGATGACGGCCGCATCATCGATATTCATTTTCGGGTTTCGAAGTGGAGAGATTATTTTGTAGCCCCACTAAACTTTTGTTTGAAAAAAAAATTTGATTTGAATTTCTAAACATGACTTGATATTGAAGATTTTAAATTAGATTTGGTATATTATGTATATCTATTTATTTCATCTATTAATGGTTTGAAGTTAATTGAAAATTTATTTCTTAAAATTTTGATTTAAGGATGATTTTCAATGATGCCAAAAGGTTTTGACTAAAATACTTAACTTGAAATAAGTAAATTGTAAAATTTTGTTTGGATAATACTCAATTGCATTATTTACAACTTACCTAAATTTTCAAAAGTCAACTATGTAATTGAATATTATACAGTGGAAAATGATATCAAATGAATTTTTGAATAAATTTGAGTAGTTATAATATACTTAATGTATATGTGATAAGGTATATTAAGTAGAATAAATTTAATAATAATTTGGAATAAAGAAGAATTAATTTTTTCGAATAAATTTTGATTATAATAAATGACTATTCAAATTTATGATCTTTGAAATTGTTAATTTAAGAAAATTTAATAATATGTAATATAAATTGTCTTTATAAATAAAATGTGAGCGCGTATAATAAATGTTATCCACTTAAGCTTTAAATTATAAAATGTTAATGGAAGAAAATAATAGAATAATACGTTAATTGAATAATAGATGTGATAATAAAAAAAGATTTTTTTTGAAAGTTAATAAATTGAAATTAAATCAACTTAATGAGGTATCTTGAATTAATTGAATTTAATCGTTTTGAAAGAAACCTTTTGTAACTAACATTAATGAATGTGAAATCAAATCAATTTAATGAAAATCTTGAATTTAAAAACAAATTGTTGAATATAAGTTATTTAAATTGAAATTCATATGGTTTGAATTAATTATTTTACTCTGTTTTCAATCAATTTTCTTCTGGTTGTTTCTATTTCCCTACTTCCTTCTTTTTCGAGGACGAAAAGTTTTTGAGTGGGGGAGAGTGTAACAACCCTTAAATTTAACCGGTTTTAATAACGTTGTTAATTGGAATTTTGTGGGATTTTCGACGATAAAATTTTGAAACATAAATTTGATATTTGGAATGCGTCCAGTTAAACTTAGCAATCGGTAAATTTTTGTCTAAAAATATGAAAGTTTATTTCACGCGTAAATTTACTTCAATCTAATCAGTTAAAAAGAGATGAAAATAAAACGTTTTCGAAACCAAAATATTTTTGCATAGAAAAATTCTAAACCGTCTTCTGAGCAAGCCGTCATTTTTCGTTTTTCAAAATTTGAACTTCTTTAGCTCCGTCGATCTTATTTTTCTACGTTTTTGTTGCATTTTCCGCTGGTAGAAAATTAGAATTTTTATAATTCAATCAAACCACTAATATCTGTATACCGTTTTGATCGCTTCGTCACACTGATCAAAATGGTTTATTCATTCGTGCAAATCGGAGTCCGACGAAAGTCGTCGTGTTAATTTAACCGTTCCGGACGGATCGGTTACACCATTTTCAGCCCAAAATCTTTAACCCGTATCCACTTAAATTTAAAAAGTTATAATCTCAGCTGGTGTATTAAATGAAGCAGTTGGCAACTGGTGAATAGCATTGGAAAGGAAGTTCTATTTCTTGTGAATAACATTGAATAGCATTGGAAACGTGGCGGATTGAATAGCTAGTGAATAACATTGAACAGCATTGGAAAGAAACATTTATTGTACTTAAAATTTATAAAAAAAAAGAGTTCTGTTTCATTTCTTTCACTCCCTAGGCACGACACTCACCTCCTTCTTGTTCCTTATTCTTGTTTCGGTAAATTAAAATGGCCTAAAGAAAAAAAACAAACGCTCAACATTCCTTCGCCACTCCTCGCACACCGGGCTCCCACCTGAACCGCCACCGTGCCTCGACACCATTTCCATGTCGCAACTCCACTGACATCGAGCACGCACCACAGCTTCACACCGTCACCACCCCGACGTACCTCCACTTCATACCCGCAGCCAAGCCCAGTTTCATGCCGTATTTCCACCTTCTGTTTCCACTTGCCACCTCCGCCACAACTCACGACCACCCTCCGCCGAAGCCTCTACAAACCATTGAGCTTGCAGCACGTGACTTTGATTTTTCATGCGCCTGCCTCCTTTTCTGTTGCGTAAGTATACACTACACTGAAACAGGCAAATACTAACATTTATAAGTGTTATAAATAATTTCAGTAACACTTTTTAAGTGTTACTAATGGACTGTGAGGAATGGAGCGGCCAAATTTGTAACACTTATAAGTGTTACAAACATACGTATTACTAACACTTATAAGTGTTGGTACCTAAATATACTGTACCGCTTATAAGTGTTGGTAACGAAATATATGGTAACACTTATAAGTGTTGGTACAGAAATATATGGTAACGCTTATAAGTGTTGGTAACGAAATATACGATAACACTCGTAAGTGTTGGTATAGAAATACAAGGTAACAGTTATAAGTGTTGGAAAATGATTATTTAGTAACACACACACACATATATATATACACACCAAAACTTAAACGCAAAGTTTAAATATAAATACACTGCAAATAATGGTTTCCATATCACAAATAATTCATCATACATATTCAATGCAAAGTTTAAACGCTCTGCGAATGTAGTATAATATATCGTAAACAATTATTTACATATCTAAAATACCACAATGTCATATATTCAGATATTATTACAACATAAGCTTCAAAAAATATATTTTAAAATACACTTAAAGTTTAACTTACGGTTAACCTAACTATTCCTGATCATCCACTCCAAACTCTAATGGTTTTGAATATTCTTCAACGTCCAATACAACAATCCAAAACATCCTTCTTCAAGTTCCTGCGTTTAATATAAACTAGTGAGTGGCCCGTGCTACGCACACGGGCAGTTGTTGGTTCATAGTTAAGGATTAATCAAAGACTCGCTATAAGTGGACAGATAAATGTGTTAAGGACACGTTGATACTACTGTTTGCCAACTAATATACAAATGATCGCTCATAAAGTTCACAACACGTCATTCATATTCCAGTTGGCACTTAACTTTTAGGTTTGAAAAGTGAGTACGCGTTCGAAATTAGTTGAGGATCCAAGTCAAATGTTCAACTACTTAAAGAAATATAGTGCAGATGTAAAAGAGTGAGTTTTCATTCGAAATTACCTCAAGGATCCACCCAATGTACTTGACATTGTTCACATGTTGATTGACATCCAAATCGCTCCATCGAGGCTGCAGTTTTCAAAATGTAAAATAATCATTAGTTGATAGGGCTAATCTAAATACATGATGGTAACTTCAAAATGTCAGATAAACTTCAGTTAAACCATTGCGAACATGATCTGCATTGTCGTCGCCCAACTTTGGAAGTTTTCTGCTATCTTTCTCAATAACAGGGTCCTTATCCAAGAAATAAGGCCCGATTTCAGCTCTAACCTCCTATGGAAATTTGGATAGCCTCCTTGTTTGTTTGTTCATCATCACCCAATTACTGAGACAGTGCACAAAACAAATTATTGCCCACGCACATAATTCATATAGGTAAAGCTAATGGTACAGTGTAAAAATAAATCTACAAACCTGGTGGCTCTCATTATAGTCTGACCAGTTTGACGATCACTTACATGCCAATCTCTCCTCATACAATTCTTCCCCGAGGCTCCAACCCAAGTATCTACTTCAATAATATCTCCCCTGCATAATCATACAAACTCCACTAGTGCAATTATGATTGTCATAATTATAGGATATAAAAAAAACAACTAAGCTTAGCAGATGTTTTATATTTTTTTACTTTAAAAAGAGGATAACATATAGTAAGATAAAATCCAACAGAGGTACCAGTCAATTATTTTTTCAACTATATTTAATAACATGTATGCATAAACCACTTTTCAGTCAAGTCATAAATGACAGAATATAATTTGCAGAGCAAATTACAGTTTTGACTAGTAAACGAGTCATCGACAGTTGAAAATTGACAAACCGAATAAAGAAAAAAAATGGAAATCAAGGTGGACACGGGACCTACCAAGAAGGATAATATTCAACACCAACTTGCATCTTGGTGACGACCCAAATTAGATTTCTCTTGCTCATTTCAGGTGTTAAACCAAATCCATCACCTAGAAGTCCATCACACATGACATGATTTAGGGTCGTTTCTTGATCAAGCATATTTATGTTGAAGATTAGTTACACATATCAGTAAGTCATTATCAAGAGTGGACATGTAACAAACAAAAAGCATGTGTCCACCTACCTGTAATGGTTCATTAGCGTCTCAATTGATGCTGTTTTATCTGCACCAATTTCATACGACCTAATTGAAAAGTTTTGCCTATAAACAAGTCAATTTTCAATTATTTTTCCATGTCCAAAAGCATCAGAAAGCATATCAGGCTTCTTTGGCTTCCAATCAAGCAGAGTCCACTGTTTCTCAACAGCCAAGAAAGTGGTAGTGATTGCGGCAAGAAAATATCTTATCCTCCCCTTCTCATTTTTTCCCTGAGCCTAAAAACCCCTATCCTAAACCCCTTCCTACGAGCAAATACAAAGTAAAAAACATTGGTACACAAAATAAGATACCATCAAAAAGCACCACACAAAACGTGGAAATGGTCAAAAAGGTAAAAGTTCATCGCCTTCTCATCCCCTACGCCCACGTCCACCCATTGCACCTGCAGCCTCCTCCTGAGCACTCTCCGACTGATAGGAAAAAGAAAATACATATAAGTTAGATATTATATCGTTACATTAGGTTGTTTGCACTGGTTGAAATTACAAAGTACAATGAAGCTACTAAAAATGCACAAATGAATATTATTTTGAACACTTATATCTCATATCATTTATCCATATAAAAATATATCATTTCCATCATATAGAAGTAATAAATTCAAAATCTACATTTGGCTTGCATTGTAAATAATGCAAGACTCAAAAATATCATCAAAATTACGATAACATATATTTGAAGTTAGTAGTTTATATCATTTGTTTTCCTAAACATACCACATGATAAATTAAAAAAATTGAAAAAATATGGTAGCTTGCATTGTAGAAATGCAAGGTACAATAAAATAAACCAAAATAGCATAAAGACACGACCATGAGATTTTTGGCAACTTGTAGCACTTATGTTTACATGACAGGTCCTTTTAATCCGGAAATATCCATATTTTAATTTTCGGATACAGATATTTTTGAATATCCGAGAATATCCACGGTTGTGGATATGCACTTTCAGATATTCACGGACAACAAACATAGATTCGGATATGGATTTTTATTCTCAAATACGGATACACCGGTATTCATATCCGTTAGCATTTGTAGACAGGCCTAGCTCAACTCGATATAACCCAGTTTATTGATACATTTAGAAAAATGGGTGACAAAAACAATAGGGCGTTCACATTTAAAGTTACGGTCTGTAAATTAATGCGGTTTGTAAATTAAAGATAGGAACTTCTCCGTGGGGATCTGTTTCCAAATATTAAATGCAACGGAAAGATTTAATAATAAATGATAAATAACAAGGATGTAAACATAATTTCCTAATACCAGTGTATGCGAAGGTTCACATAAGGAGTACATTGCAGTTTCAGTGTGTATGATTCACTGTTATAAACGACGGGGTATCCATGAGGTTATTGTCTTGAAAATTAATAAATATTTTATAAGGATGAAGCCGGGTGTTGATCTCAAGATGTTTAAGTAATCATAGAAAAACAAAAAAATATCTCAAGATGAGCTACGGAAATGCATAAACTACAATGCAAAAGAAACAGACAAAATATAAACCTTTAAGTTAAAGAAAAATGGAGATGAACAGTTTACAGTAGAAGTTAACAGGATGAATAATATAATACTCTGAACGTAATAAGCACATGTAGCTGTTAGAATGCAACCATCAATTATGCATTGGCAAGGAAGGAAAAAAAATGATATACCTTGGGGTTTTTCACCGATTCATCCACGCTTAAAAAAAGATATACCCAGACTGACCATAAATTCGAACTATCCCAAAGTCTACTCATACCCAAAATCGCCGGCTTCAATCTAACCTCGCAAGTCAAACTCCTCAATCTGCAATCCACTCAAAGTCACCTCTGGCCTCATCGACTCCACAGCCACTCACAGTAGCCACATCATTCGAATTCCACAACCACTTTAATCACCTGACAAAATCACGAATTGACATGACCCAAATTGCAACAGTTAACCACCACAAACGAAATCACCCGGAGCCCGAACCACAAAAAAAGGAGACAGGTTTTTGAATTGCGGAAATAAACTCGATTCGAGATATAGGAGATTCAAAAAATTTAGAAATAAAAATTGCGATTGAGGGAGAAGAAGGACGTTGGTTTTTCTGTGAGGAAGAGTAAACCCTAAATTAAATTTTAGGCGGCCAAAATCTGTCTAGGAATGGGCAAGCATGGGAAAAGGGATTGTATTTACAAATTACAAAAGACTCCTTTTGTTATTAAATTATTTACATTTTTACTGATTGTTGTAACACTTATATGCGTTGGCAAAATAAATGCAGAAGACTATTTATTTTTGCTAATACTTTTAGGTATCCTAACACTTTTACTGTTAGCGGTCTGTGACATTTATAAGTGTTAGCAATTGACAGATATAAAATGTTGCAAAAACACTTATTTGGTGTAGTGTATCATATATATGATTATTTACTTTTCTGTGAGTATTGTTGGCCATAGTTTATATATTTGTTTGATGCTATAAGTTTTTTTTAAAAAAAAGAAGTATTTCTACCTATATATAGTGATTTATAGAAGTTACAGTAGATAAGACGCCTACATGTTTATATTAGCTTGTATACAATTTGTTGTATATATTATATTTTACTATATTTTAATTATGTAATAGGTTGTAAGTATATGTTCACCTAGTACAGATTTCCAAATATATATATATATATAAAGTATGTAAACTATGGTCTTAAGCCTGGATATGTTTTGGTTATGAGTATTTTCGAAAATAATAGAGTCAGTTGACATATATATATATATATATATATATATATATATATATATATATAAAGTTTGAACAATTTTATACAACGAATTGTTACTGATACATCTTTCTATGTATATTTTTGTAAGTTGTATACATGTATAAACCAGTCTTGTTCGTGTATAGGCTTTTGTTAGTTATAGGACAGTTTTTAATATATGGTATATATATACTTTTGTTTATGAAAAATTTATTTGTATAAACTGATTGTATAGGTTTGTTATAGGCATTGTTTTGTTAGTTATATATATATATAAATAGTTATATACATAGTGGTATATATGAATTTACTTATGCCATTTATCATCATCGATTAAATTCTGATTTGACTTCGCCTATTTCTATTATCAGCTTTGATCGTTGGATTCGTGCCGATTTTGCTTTGCTTCGATTCATCATTCAAATTTCAGTGTCCGTATTAGTGTGCATATCTGTGTCATCGTCTGTTCTCTCTAGCCTCGAAAGGTGAGCAGTTACTCACGATTAATGTTCTTTTATTTATTAAATTTGATTTCAATTGAAACGACAAATTGAAATATGCTGTTGTTAGTTATTTACATTGTTATATAAGTTATTACCTGTATCAGTTCACCTGTGACATCGGACACCATTATCTGTTAATTATACGATGATAATCTAGTTTGGTTGATAAATGATTGATTGTTTGATGTTGATATTGGACGTTAAATTGTTAAGTATGAAGTGATAAATAATTTACAATTGAAATTGACGTAGGAGTTAAAAATTTTAAATTTGATATATGTGTTGAATTTGATTAGATAAATTTGTATAATATGACCACTTTAAATGTTTAATTTCTTGACACGTAGAAATATAGTTAATTGAACTTTGAACCATTGAATGTATGTTGTATAAATTGATTTAGTATGAAATTGAATAATAGATATCAAGTGAAGAACCGCATAAAATATTAGTGCAATAATCTTTAATCTACATGAAATGATAGTGTAGATTCTAAAAATAATTATATTAATTTGCACAAACAACTTTGTAAATTAATACGATTATTTCGAGATTATTTGAATTGATTAGTGGATTTTTATTGATTGTTGTTATTGCTTGTTTATTTACTTTGACACCATCCCAGTTATCACACTACAAGTTCCCTTTGCTATGCTTTGATTCAAATTGAAATGGAATCGGGTTGAAATGATAAATACCCAAAATGAACTTGACTTAGGATAGAGAATTAAATTAAACCCGATTGGTCAATAATTTGATTTAAATAAATAAAGATTTTATTTGAATAATAATAAGGTTTTGAAGTGAAATTGGAATTTGAATTTAATGAAAGGAAAATGTTAATATTTTAAAATCTGAAATGAAAATATTAACATAGTAGTTATTGAAAAAAAACGTTGTTTTAAATAAATTATTTGACGATAAAATTTGGAATTATTCATTGAATTAAGTTGGAAATGATTTAATAATTAAGTTGAATTTATAATTAAATTTGAAATGATTTAGTAATTAAGTGAAATTATTCAATAATTGAGTTTTGAAATTATCTAAATAATTGAATAAGATTGGATTATTTGATAATTAAATAAAATTTTAAATTCTTTGGTAAGAGAAATTGAACTTTTGAATAAATGAATTTGAACTTCATTAATAAATAAAATTGGGTTTCTTTATTTATTAAGTTTTGGAAAATTATTTAAGTGAGTTAATAAGTGAAAATTGAACTTCTCAAATTTGTGAAATTAGTTTCTTTATTAATTGAGTTTGAAAACTGGAACTAAGTACATAAGCGAAATTGTTTTTCTTTAATAAGAAATAAAATAGGATTCATGTGTTGATTAAACACAAGACTTGTAATTTAAGAATTTGATTTGACAAAATCTAATTTAATTAAATTTGGAAGTTTTGATACAATGAAGTTGAACTTAAGAAATTGATTTAATGAATTGGTAATTTAATAGAAATTGTTTGAATAATAAATTAACTTAACGAGTATTGAATGAAATCGATAAATGAATTTGAAATTGATTTGAGTCTTAAATCAATTTATTTAAATGATCTCGGAAGGAAATTTATATATGAATTTGAATCGATATTTGAATTGTTTAAATAAAAGTTAAAATCGAATTATAAGATTTTGAAATGGTAATTTGGAAGTTTTGAAACGTAAATTTTGGAAATTGATATTGAAAGACAAATGAAATGTTGATTTATAAATTATAATTTAAATTGAGATTAATTTGGTTTTGAAATTTATTAAACGACCAATCGGTATAATAATTACGAAAGTTATTAAAGAAACCAGAATCGGTTATGGACATACTCTCAGTCTAAACCGAAATCACTTTAATAACTGTACGCGGAGTGATAATCCAGAATGAAGTGGTTGGAATGATGTACGTGATGATTGAAGAAAGTGAACGATAATGGATAGCCTTGACACTTGTGTCAAATTGGAAATGACTAAAACAGGAGCCGTGCCGGGCCAAATGGGGTTAGCCACCTTGAGCGAACACACTTCTTCGATACTACTCATTACATGTTATTGATTGGTGCACCCTCGTACTTTTGGGAGTGTTGTTTCGCGGTGTTGCGATCATTGCGGCGATGCGTTTTCACCAGTCCGGATCAGGCAAACGGTAGTTTTACTACCTTGGGTATTGCCTCATGTGCCTTGTCATACTTGTATCCCTATATACGCGACCACTACGAATTTATTTTGTGTTATACTATGGAGTACTCCCTGATATCCCACCAGTTTACGGTGGAGTTTACAGTGCTGTATAGACTATAGCGCTTATATAAAATGTGTTAAGGGGGATAATGATAAGCCTTAACACTATTTTGATATTTATGTTACTGATAGACACTATCTATTTAGCATATATTACTACATAGTAGATAGTTTAACGGATCCTTAGAGGATGGTTATTCCAACGTCCTTTGAGTTACTTGTATTTCAATTGTTGTTTCACTTGAGTTGGATTTATTGACATAAGAATGTTAATCCTGACTCGAGTGTTTTGTGTTTTGCTTTACGCTCGGGTCAGACTGAGTGGTTCAGCTTTTTAGACTCGCCTTTGGAGTTGGAGCTTGCTAGGAGATCCGTCTATCTATCCAGCTTTTAGATATTCCGTTGATTCCAGTGATGTATTCCGATTATTGTATTTGACTTTTGTATTCGAGACTTCTGTTGTAACTTATTAACTCTGTTATATATATAGTAGCTTCGTAAACTACTATCTTTTGCTTCTGCTGCATATTTATTACTCTGTGTCTATGATCTGTGATTTTTATTTACTGTATATGTTCAGCTTTTTCAGATTTAAATTAACAATTCGGTATTTTGAATTATTCAAGTCCGACATGAGCGGATGCGAATAGTCCAAAATAGCGGGTCGTTACAATTCGTCTCCTCAATTATATGGAGTTAGAATCATAGTAAACCAAAGTAAAAATCTCCAATCAGAGTAATTTGGTTAATAATAATTGTTATTGTTGAACCAATAATTTTTATTTAGACTATAAAGTTGAATATGAACGATATTGGAATTTTGACCAGTACTTAATTCCTTAAGTTTAAATTAATATAGTTTTGATGAAGAGAATTGGTATAAGTAATTATCACTACTGGGTAATGTTTAATAAAGTAAAACATAATTTTACCAAAATCGAATAAACGATAAATTTGGTCATAATGTCACACCACCTGCTACGTGATGTGTGATCGTTAGTATTCGATATAAATCGCTGACCCAATTTACACTTAAGAGTCACACAACTGAACGATGAATACCCCTTATATCAACTGATTTAATTAATTTGTAATTTTTATAAATTAATTAAATTATTTAATATTTATGAAATATTAATTATAATTTTTTTATTTGATGTGTTGAATAGTGTTAAACAGTGTTTTTATGATAGTTATAAATTTGTTGATCTATATACGATATCAGTATGCGTTTAATTTAGATTTAAATGCAACAGACATCGTTCGAGCTTGGAATAGTTTTGAGGCCCATACGGGGCATGCATATTTCGACCATAAATAGTTTGTTTAGGCCATCCTAATGTCAACTAAGGAGGAATGCTTTTGAATGATTAAAAAGAGTGGAATTGGTAAGAGAGAGATAACGATGCGATCCACTTTTCTCCCCATTAGACTTCCTATTTATATTCCACCTTTTACACCATTTCTTTACACACTTTTTCTTCTCCTTCTACCTAAAATTTTTTTGTAGAAATACCCCATACAAAAACCTAAAAATACCCAAGCACAAATCTCATCAAAACTCTTCGATTCGACCATCAGTGGTAAAGCAGTTCGGGAGTTGGCAACTCTAGAACTTGGTATTCGATTCAAGGGGCCATTTCATCATTTCAAAGTGAGATCTCTAAATTCTTGGTGAGAGGTATTGTTCTGATTTATTAATATTTTTAATTTCTTATTTAATCAATTATACATATATTAGCTAGATACACCTTATCACGTATTGGTATATTACTGTATTGTCATACATATGTGTGTGCATAATTTATTTTGTATGGAAGTATTCTTATAGCTCATGGCCTAATAATAAAAAATTATTATTATATGATTTTATCAATTAAATCTAATAATAAATTTTAATTCGTATGTCATATGTATGTAAAAATTCTTAAAAAATTTATATACACCTAAAAACTTTTGGCAGTAAAATAAAAAATGTTTTTATATATGAACATTTTAAATTATTTATTTGATTTAAAATTAGTTAAAAAAATAAAATTTTACAATACATCTATATATAATATATTTTTTTGAATTTTTTTATATAACATAAAATATACATTTTGATTCTAGAAATATATATAAATGAGACTAATTTATGAAAGCCCACTCTGTCCAATCCAATTAATGTATGGTTGGTTGTCTCTGCAATTAATATACTGACTTTCAGTTCGTGCTTCACTCGCTTCCCTCACTTCTTCCTCTGATAGATGATGTTAAGATAACATCTCCAATGCCTGTTTTCTTAATGAAAAATGCTAGTTTACGGTCTTAGTGGTCAATCATACAAACTACGAATGGATTAAAATGCATTCTCATGCGTTTTCTATGCTGGAGAAAAGGTAGAGAAGGCGCATCGCCATGAGAACCTATTCCCTAATGCTAGGACTTCTATTGTTGTTTATGCTGAGAACAAGGAGCCAAAGCTACATCAAGGCGGTGAAGGCAAGACGAAGTGGAATGGAAAGAGGAAGCAGCCCCAGGGTAAGGGTGGAAAAAGAAGGGTAAATGGGAACCCATTTGTTATAGGTGTAAAGAGAAAGGTTTTTTAAGCAAGGATTGCAAAGTGGGTGATACGAAGAAGTGCTACAATTATTATAAACCACGGCATTTAAAGAAAGATTGTCCAGAATCGGTGAAGGATAAGAAGATAGTGAAGTCATATGCTTTAGACGCAGTCCCGACTTCGTCGAGTGCTCCCTTAGTGAAGGAGAAAGGGAAAGGTGTCATCGTTCAAGGTATGCTTTTTATGGTGATGTTCCTGTTCGAGTTTTGTTTGATGCCGGTGCTTCACATTCATTCATATGTAGTGACCTAACTAGTTAGTAACTTATATATATATATATATATATATTCTTTTTTATTGTTTTTATCTTCTTAGATTTAGATTCGGGCCAAAAATAGAAGAATTAAGTTGATCAAAAACTTAAAGGAGGTACTAACGGAGATTTATAGGGCTCTCGAACGAACTCTGTCTCTATCTCGCTGGCTTAATCCCTGGAACTCATGCCAGATAAGGGAGCATGCCTAGAGGTAGGAGGCCATAGTAAACTCAAAGGAGGAATCAAAGTCTGTCCTCGTAAGGAGACCAAACAAGGAGTATATCAGGAAGCAGGGGTTTCATAAGTAGGGAGTTTCCTTTTATCAATGAATATGACTTAATCCATACAAATTTTAATATTTAATAGTATATTTTATCTAAAATTATTTAGAACGAAAATAAAAGTAATAAAAAAAATCCTGGCTGTGAGCAGCTGTAGATATGCATTTAAAAATACATATTATATATATATATATTAATTAACTAGTTGTACGGTTATATACGTTATTATAATTCAATGTGTATATATATATATATTACATAATATATGATAAAGGTTTTAGATTATTTTGCAAATTAATATTTAAAATAATTTTGAAATTTAATTACACACACACACACACATATATCTCATAAACGATTTATACAATTAATTATAACCAATATTTCATAATAAATACACAATTAACTTTATACATATATAAATATGTATATTTATTTATATAATAATTTGATGCACATTTATGTATATTAGACAATACATTAGTATACATGAGGGATTAACATATCCGTTGCGGTGTAAATCCCAACACCTATACACAAGCATGCCAAACCATGTACATATTATCCCGTTGTACACGCATAAACACATGTGTATATGATACACATATATGAAATATAATGCAAATTATATAAAATAAATTTTATTTATAAAATTCAAATAAAATATTGATTTTATTTAAAAGAAAATTTAGAATATTTCTAAATGAATTAGACTACATAGGCCCATTAAAGATCTAATAATGGAAAATTTTGAAATTACCCAATTCCTCCACTATGGGTTGACCCATTTTCAACAATGGTATCAAAGCCCAATAGCCTACAATGTCTAAATTAGTCATGTTAGGGTTAACTAATTTAAGCTAACAACCCGGGTAGTAAGGTGTATAGAAAGGTAATGTCGAAGGATTGAGTTTTGGTTAATCAAGTATGCTGCCCTACTTGGCTACTGGCCTGGCCCGAACATATATGTGAGCCCAAATGTTACCTTTGATAGAAAGTGCCCAAATTGAAGTGGGCCTTTGGTTGATTTTCAAAATTTTTGAAAACTAAAAAATATAGATTTTAAATTTAAAAGTTAAATTTAAATAATATATATATTATGAAAGTTATTATATCATAAAAAAGTTCAAAATATTTGAAAATAAATATAAATTAGTTTCAAAATTAAATTTATTAATAAGATTAGTAAAAGAATTAAATTAGTTAAATAAGTTAATTAAATAATATACATATATGCATGTATAATATATAATGATATATGTTTTGTTGTCTTAAAATGTTTAAGGCAATATAAGTGTACATGTATGCATATATAAAATGATTTTCAAAATAAATAAAATTTAATTTAAATAGTTTAATTAAATAAATTAATTAAAAGTTAATTAATATATTAAATACACATATATCTGATATATGTGTATCACTATAAAGGTTATAGTATATATATAAATATTCAGTATAGTATGTTAAGATTGAATAATAAACAATTAATTAAACCGTTAATTGATTAGAAATTTATTAATAGGATTTAACTAATATAATGTTATACACAAGATTATTATATAAGCTAATTAAAATATAAAAGCCATATAATAACAAAACGTATATAATATGAATGTATAAACAAAGGTGGAACATTATAGACACACTAAATAGACCTAAGGAATAAATACATACGTATGGAACATTATGGCAATCAAAACCCCTTTCATTATCTATAGCCGCCTTCCTCTTCCGTGTTCTTCCATAGAATCTTCTTTCCACAAACTGTCTCTTCCATCTTTCAATTATCGCTTCAACATGAACAAGACTATGCAGTTAAAGCGCTTATCGGTTTTTTAGCCGTGGAGGCGCAAAAAGCTCTAGCGGGGATAAAGCGGGGATATAGAGAAAAATAGCGGAGGTGCAAAAAGCTTTATTAGATATAAAACCAAATATTTAAAGTTAATTTATTCTCATATTCACATTGTTTTTGTTGGAACAATAATAATATTTAATCTTATATAACAAAATTGAAGAATATCTTGATTTACACAGATTAAATTTGGTGATTACAATAGATTTTTAACTTATATTGAGCATTTATGCCTTAAAATTAGGTCATTACCCTAACTTTGTTTTAAAAGAGAACTAGTCAAATCGACCTTCATATATTAATATTACTAAAGTGGGTGCTAAAAAGCTTTGATTTTGCGGACAATATTCGGGCTTAAAGCGGATCTACTATTTAATATAGCAATATTGAAATGGTGTAGCGGTCGAACACTATGTGCTATAGTGGGGATTTTCGAGACTTTAGCTAAATAGAAAAAAGGGCTTCTTGAAGTTGTAGCTACATGTATTGTTCCACTCTCGCCTAGATCTACCAGATCTTGGAAAAGCTTACAGCTTCCTTCCCTTGTCGAATTTCCACCATTGTCTGCTTGTGGTCGCTTCTTGAAGCAAACTCCGGCCAAGCAATTATCACCATCCAAACAAAAATCATCGTACTATTTTCCTATTCCTCTAGTTCTTTTGAAGATCATTGACAAATGCCAGCCTTCCATAAAACCTTCTCAAGTTGAAGATTTATTGTGTATGGAATCTTTGTTCAAATCACCAACATGTTCTAGCCTTTACAGTCCTTAGATTCCTTCAGCCATATATGTAAATGGGTTTATGAAGCAAAGTGTTTGTGTGGGGAAGGCTTTCAATGTGGATTCTCTACATGACCCCAAACTATAATTCTTGACATGAAAACATGCCCTGCTCTGCAAACGCCTGCCGCCAAAGTTCACCGGAAATATTTATTTACTCGCAAACCAAGCAACGCTGGAAGGTATATCTCACGATGTTATGTGAATGCTAGTGTTAATGATATCCTAATCCCTCCTCAAGAACTTGTATCCATTAGTAAATCATATTGGGAGAATTACCTTGTTGGTTTTTTCTTAGTAAAAACTTGCCTTATAGACTAGTAAAGGATGATTTGATTAGTGTTTGGAGGTTTATGGGTAAGGTGAATGTTTACTTTGACAAAGATATGTTCTTTTTTAACTTTGTTATCCCACCTTTTAGTCAAGGCTGGGATACCAACAAATTGGCAAAAAAGAATGGATATTAGGGTTGGAGATCGATTGAAAACAAGGCTGCAATCGATGTCGTTAAAATTTGCCGAGCTCCGATCAGGACAAAATCGATTGAAGATGATGATCAGGACTAAGAGAGGCTACGTTTCATATTTCAGGTCAATCGGAGTTCGTGTGTTCAAGATATGATCAATGCAAGTTAGGAAAAAATGTTGTTCGAATCCATCATAGAGCCTTGTCCGAATCAATGCTGTTCGAATCCATCCGGGTTTAGTCTATTCACATCGATCTAATAATGACAGCGTCGTGTCGATTTTACTTCGTATCCATCATGATAGAATGGCTTCGTATCAATCAGGGTGCAATACAGTTCGTATCAATCACAGGTGAGCACAGTTCGTATCCATCCCGTTCGTGGTTGCTCGAATCGATAGCATCTGAGTCCTTGCTCGTATCCATGCTCAGGCGGGTTCATTTCGTATTGATGGTAGCAGCGATCGATACGAAATATACCCATAATTATCGATACGAGCAGGGTCTACGTTAAATGGATGCGAATTGATAATCGATTTGAAGGGCTGAAGTGGATGGACGCGGATTAACGGTCGATACGAGCGAAGCTTCGGTATTGGGTGTAACTCGGTCAACGCGGCGAAGGATGTGGATCTTCCTCGGTTTTTCGTTCCACGTCACGAGAAAGCACGTGCTTCTGATCGATGCGTAGGGGATGGATACGAAACCATGGACACTTGGAAGCCTTTGAAGAACATGAGATTGCATCGATCATATCTCCCAAACAACAGGTCCAAATGGTACGAAATTTTCACAGGAGCTTACTTACAAGCTAAAGAATGTTCCTGCCAAGTTTCAACTCGATTGGGCCATTTCTTGATCAATATGAAATTGATTCGTATCGATCACAGATCGAGTCGAAACTTGGTGGGATCGATCGCGTGGGCCCACTCACATGCCAGAAGAAGTCTCCCAAAGTTTGAGCGCGATATCAGCCTCCTACACCTATAAATAGCCCCCTGAAGCCTACAGAAAAAGGATCTTTTGGCTATCCGACGTCCAGACTCTGCCGAATGCAATTCCACACTTCATCACAACTGTTGTACTCGAATTTGTTCATTGTAATTGCTGTAATCACCTGTAACCAGCAAGGAAAATTCAATAAAGGATTATCATCTGAAGTGGACGTAGGCAGGAGATAGCCGAACCACTATAAATCTCGTGCCCTTGATTGTTATTTCTGAATTGTTATACTTAATATTGCTTAGATCTGAGATTTGTGTTTGGAATATTGCTGATCTGTATTCATAACTTGGTGCTTTCACGATACTTGGGGTTTGTGACCAATTTTGGCGCAAACACTTTGGTGCTTTCACTAAGAACAACTAGCACCCGCTACACCAGATCCAGAGTTCAGATTTGAAAGGCTTGAAGAATTCAGGTTTTGAAGATAATGACTCGACAAACAAGCAGAAGACAAAGAGCTGAGAGAAGCCAACAAGGAGGAAGTCAAGAGGCATCCTCTGGAGCTGGAGAAGGGCAATCTTCTATCTATATTACCAGGGATGAGATGGAAGCTATGGTGAATTCATTTCATGAGAGATTGTTGAAGAGTCAATAGGATATGATGCAAACCTTCTTTGAACAGATAAGATATGCATGAACACAGAACCTTAGGCCGACTACAACAACGACGAATGTGGAACAAGAAGCTAGGGTTACAGAATCCAATGGAGGACAAAATACAGAGCCAAAAGGCGATCAACGAAGGCTTGGGGGCAGGGCCGCAAGATCTGACATTGGAAGACCTTTGAATGGAGCTCAGCGGGCTAGAGATGAGCCACACGAAGAATACGTACCAGAATTCCCCCGAGCTTGGTATGGCGGGAAACCTTTGACAGAAAATGCTGGATTAGCTGAGATTATTAGAACTATGCATGGAGGTTTAACCAATGGAGATCTGGAAGGAGTGAACAAGAGTCCGTTTACTCGGGAAATCAAGATAGCTCGAAATCCACCCGATTTCAAGCTACATAACATGGATGTCTACAATGGCAAGGCTGACTCAACCGATCACCTGATGAGATACACCAGACACATGGAAGTGCTGGGGGCATCGGAGGAAGTTATGACCCGATGTTTCCCTCTGTACTTGACGGATATAGCTACGATGTGGTTCAGGCAGCTGGAAGAAGGATCTATTAGGACGTGGGCGGAGTTGGTGGACAGGTTTTTGAGGCAATTTCGGGTTCATATTAAGAGGCCAAAGAACGTGATGACACTAACGTTAATAAAGCAAAGAGCGGACGAGTCACTTAGAGCCTTCTTAACTCGGTTCAATGCAGCAGTTGCTTTGGTGGATCGGTCGGATCCATCAATGGTTTCGATGGCAGCAGTATCGCGAGTTAGAGAAGATTTGGATTTCAAGGTATCTCTAGTACGAGACCCACCATTGGATCTCGGAGAATTCTTTCATGAAGTTGAGAGATTCCTTCGACAAGAAGATGCATGTACATACTTGAAGTCAAAGGAAGTGAATGCAGCTGAGGATGGAGGGCCATCCATCGGAAGCTCGGATAAAGATAAAGGAAAAAGGAAGTTGGAAGACGATTCAGGAAGAGCTAGAAAGCGATGGATGGATCCAAAGTTTTCCACATACACAGGATTAAACGAGACGCTGGAGCGAATATACATGGAGACCTAGAGTCGCCTTCCCTACCGAAGGCCGACCAGGAGAGAACCCTTCGAACGTGAGAGGGAATCAGGAAGGTATTGTCTATTCCATGATTTGGAAGGACATGATACCAACAACTACAGGCATCTAAAGGACATAATCGAGGAGCATGTAAGGAATGGACAGTTGTGACAATATATCGGGGCTCGGAATGCAGCGGTGGAGCAGGAGCAACCACTGCCTACCTTGAACAGCGATGGTGCGAGGCCCAGGAATGAAGGTCGATTTGTTATCAATTGACTAGGATAATGTGAAATAAGTAGCAAGCTACTAGCAAACGAAAAAGTCATTTACTCATGTACGGGGACGGAGATAGCCCCTAGGCATGCTCTGAATGATGATAAACCGCAATGCTACTGTTTGTGAAATCTGTCTTTTGTTTCTGGATCGGACATTCATTTTTATGGTTTGATTTTGGAGTTTGGTTTGAACTCCTGGTTTTGTTTGCTTTCTGGTTTGGATTCTCGTTTGGATGATTGTTTTCTATTTTGGATGTTGGTTCGGATTTCTGATTTGATTTGGATTTCGGATTGGATTTAATTGGATATTTATCTGGTTTTTGGTAAATGGACGTCAGGTATGGATTATATCTGGCAAGGGGTAAGTCTCTTCGTCCGCATGTGGCGAATTGGCTTATTCAGGTCGTCGAGTATGGGCTATGCTCAACAAGGGTCCGGAGTGACCATGATTCGACTTAAGACTTAAGCCATGGCATTGTACAATGTCCAGGGACATTGGACCATGGTCGTCAAGTGTGGATTGCGCTTGGCAAGAACCCAGAGAGGTTAGCTCAATGTCCAGGGACACTGGACCCCGGTCGTTAGGTGTGGATTGCGCTTGGCAAGTACTCGGAGAGGTTACGGATTTGGATACCGACCCAGAGAGGTCCTGGATTCGGTTATTGGCTATTGAATAAGGATGGATTAGGACTCGGTTGTCGAGTTCAGATGGATATGGAATCGACTAAAGACTTTGGTTACTTGATTTGGGATTGGCCATGGACGCGGAGCAGTCGAGAATGATTTACTCTGGTGATATGGCTATGGACTTTGTATATCGGATTCGAAACTATTCAAAACATGCCTTCTTATCACACGGCATGTTTTGGGGGGCAAATATTATCCCGCCTTTTAGTCAAGGCTGGAATATCAACAAATTAGCAAGAAAGAATGGATATCAGGGTTGGAGATCGATTGGAAATAAGGCTGCAATCGATGTCGTTAAAATTTGGCCGAGCTTCGATCAGGATGAAATCAATGGGAGATAATGATCAGGACTAGGAGAGGCTACGTTTCAAATTTCAGGTCAATCGGAGTTCGTGTGTTCAAAATATGATCGATGCAAGTTAGGAAAAAATGTTGTTCGAATCCATCATAGAGCCTTGTTCGAATCGATGCTGTTCGACTCCATCCGGGTTTAGTCTCTTCGCATCGATCTAATAACGGCAGTGTCGTGTCGATTTTACTTCGTATCCATCATGATAGAATGGCTTCGTATCGATCAGGGTGCAATACAGTTCATATTAATCCCAGGTGAGCATAGTTCGTATCCATCCCGTTCGTGGTTGTTCGAATCGATAGCACCTGAGTCCTTGCTCGTATCCATGCTCAAGCGGGTTCATTTCGTATCGATGGTAGCAGCGATCGATACAAAATATACCCACAATTATCGATATGAGTAGGGCTACGGTAAATGGATGCGAATTGATAATCGATTTGAAGGGCTGAAGTGGATGGACGCGAATTAACGGCCAATACGAGCGAAGCTTCGGTATTGGGTGTAACTTGGTTAACGCGGCAAAGGATGTGGATCTCCCCTGGTTTTTCGTTCCATGTCACGAGCAAGCGCATGCTTCTGATCGATGCGAAGGGGATGGATACGAAACCATGGACACTCGGCAACCTTCGAAGAATATGAGATTGCATCGATCATATCTCCCAAACCACGGGTCCAAATGCTACGAAATTTTCACTGGAGCTTACGTACAAGCTAAAGAATGTTCCTGCCAAGTTTCAACTCGATTGGGCCATTTCTCGATCAATATGAAATTGACTCGCATCGATCACAGATCGAGTCGAAACTTGGTGGATCGATCGCGTGGGCCCACTCATGTGCCAGAAGAAGTCTCCCGAAGTTTGAGCGCGATATCAGCCTCCTACACCTATAAATAGCCCCCTGAAGCCTACAGAAAAGAGATCTTTTGGCTATCCGACGTCCAGACTCTACCGAATTCAATTCCACACTTCATCACAACCGTTGTACTCGAATTTGTTCATTGTAATTGCTGTAATCACCTGTAACCAGCAAGGAAAATTCAATAAAGGATTATCATCTAAAGTGGATGTAGGCCGGAGATAGCCGAACCACTATAAATCTTGTGTCCCATATTGTTATTTCTGAATTGTTATACTTAATATTGCTTAGATCTGAGACTTGTGTTTGGAATATTGCTGATCTATATTCATAACTTGGTGCTTTCACGATACTTGGGGTTTGTGACCAATTTTGGCGCAAAAAAACTTCACATGCCTAGATGATCGTGCTAGAGTCCAAACCCTTCTTCATTAGAGACAATATATTTGTTATGATAAATTGGACTCCCACTATAAACATTGCTGGAGAACAAGTTCACTCCATTAGAGTTTGTGTTCGTCTCACCAACATCCCTTCACTTTTCCAATCATCAGCGGGCCTTGATAGGTTAGTAGGAAACATCGGTAAGCTTGTTTGTTTTGACGAAGCAATGTAGCACCGCAATAAATTGTCTTATGCTTGAGATTTAATGGAAATAGCCCCTGATAGAGAACACCTATCCTCTCTCCATTCATCTCTCTAAACATGTTACTGGTAAAGTGGTTGTCTCTTTTCTTCGGAAGCATCCTATTTGCACATTCTATAAATCTTTTGGATACTAATCCTCTTCCTATAATCATACCCTCCAATTAGGTCTGACACCTCCCCTACAGAAGCCTCCCTCTCGAATTTGGCATGCCAAGCCTAATATAGTGCCTTCACCAAACATTGCACCCACTGGTGAAATCATTTATAAGAACAAAATAAACTCACAGACCTTTATTATTGTAGATGCCGCTTCCTGTGCAAATCCTCCCGTGGTTGTTGTACCTATTCTGCTTCCTCCCCTCCTCCATATCTGGCCCAAGATCTTTATCTCTGTACACGGATAATCTTATCATAGACGACCTCGATGATGGTATTCAGTATTTTATGTTGGACGTGGCCCTTAAGCATTCTGAGGACTTTATGCCTACATGCTGTGTTTTGATGCCTCAGTAGCCTGCTATATATATTTTTATCATGTTATATTATGTGATTCCTTGGGTGTTTCCTTGATGTGTATGCCTATCTGATTTGTTTTTTTGGGTGGGTTGTAGTTTTGAGATATTTAGTCTCAAATTTGTATCAACTTTCATTTATAAAAGTGGACAGACCACTATAAAAATCGGCCTGCCTTAGATAAAAAATATACATATACTGTGATTTCTGATGTGTCCAGCACCTGAATCACAAGGTTATTTCATAAGAAATACATTATTTCATAAGTCGATATCGCTAAATATAATATATGGAAGATTATGAATCTTCAATGTAATGTTGTCCTCTACCACACACACACACATAAAGTACTTGCATATTCCATAGTTATTGAGCAAACTCAAGCTAGGGATGATATGTGTAGTATTATTAATATATTGAATAGGAAGGTAAGATAACTATATGTGTTTGTTGAGAAACCTCAAGATATATATACTATACTTATACTGTCGCGATATGGTAGGTATAAGTGAATAATTTCATTTCGATTGTTGCGAAAACTGAAGATCGAAGTGAAATTAGGACAAGATACTACATGTTTGGTGTTGCATAAGATACAATCGATAAGGATTTATCCATTATCTATGGATCTATGACTTGTTGAGCAAACTCAAGGTCAAAATTCCAAGATGGACGAATCCTAACACCCACTAGTGAAGTTGAAAGGCTTCTATATTTCAACTTAGGTCTGGCAAAACATAACAAACTATTGGGGCTTATTAGTAAAATGAAATATAAAGTTTAACCTTACTAATATTATAAGAAAATCTACTATTATAATTGTCCTAAAAATCTACCAATTAAAACTTTCATAAAATGTTAGCTCCTAAACTGTTTTATGAAAGCGACAAGCTTACTGGACTAAACTATATCGATTGGCTAAGAGCGATTAAGTTAGCATCGACTTACAAGGGTCTTTGGTTAGCTACTACATGCGACCTAAAGAACAACCCACTCATGATGCGGACCCCAAACTTAGACTTGTTTATGAGAGATGAGTTTCAGATCTAGAGATTGCCCATGTTTTTGTGCTATCTATGTTAAACAAACTATTGCAGAGGCAACATGAAAACATGTTTGTCCATGAGATATTTAATAGTCTCAAGTTCCCGTTGTTTGAGCAGTTATGTTTTACAAGGTACGAGCTTATGAAGAAGTTATTCTATACCAAAATGACTAAAGGATAAAAAGTAGATGATTGCGTACTAATAATGAAGGGCTATATTGATAGGCTTTCACAATTAGACATACATATAACCAACGAATTACAAGTTGATTTGATCCATGGTTCTCTTACGACTTAGTATGAACCGTTTATGCTAAATTATAATATAAACCAATTGGATGTGAATCTCATGGAGCTCCTCTATATGTTGAGGTCGACTGAGTATGCATCTATGGATTAAGGGGACGTGCTTGCTATAAAGGTGGTGCATCACCTTCGAAAGGTTCGAAGAATCTGCCACAAGAAAGGTCATCAGAAAAGGAACTGTCCTATTTACATAAAGATTGTTAGAGAAAGAAAGCACAATGACTCTGCAGCTCTATCAAGTACATTTATGATTTAAAATTATTTTTAGAATGTCTTAGGTTATAGATATCGGATCTGAAACTCATGTGTATAATTCGTTACAAGGGCTTACGAACAGCTGCATGGAAAAAAGGAAAGATGAGGCTTCAAATTGCTGATGGATCTACCATAGATGCAACGACAGTAGGAGATTATCATTTGTATTTACCTAGTGGAGCAGTATTAACATTAAATAATTGCTGTTTTTGTAAAAGACTTTATTTATGGAATTGTGTTTATTCATAGATTGTGTGAGATTAGATATATATTTCATTATGCAAATAATGTTACGAACATTAGTTTGAATGAAAATAAAGTCTGCGATGGTGTTCTTGAAGATGGTATTTATGCGATCGATACAAATTATGCGTGTTTTGTGAATAGTTCTTCTAACAATATGATTGATAGTTATTTTTTACACTATAAGCTAGGTCATATTAGTGAGAAATGACTACTCAAACCGAAAACCGAAAGTTTTCTTCCATCACTTGATTCAGATTCATTTGACATGTATGAGTCATGTCTCAAAGGGAAAATGACCAAGCACCATTTCAGTGGGAGCAACGAAAGAGTTGATGAACTCTTAGGGTTAGTACATAGTGATGTATGTGGCCCGTTTCCTATAATCACCAAGGATAATAGTTCTTACTTTGTTAACTTTATTGATGAATTCTTGGGAATAGGATATGTATATCGAATTTGATGTCCGTAAGAAATTTTTTGAGTCTAAAATGTGGTAGAAAACCCAACGAACTATAAGATTAAGATTCTTCGATTTGATCGAGGAGGTGAGTATGTTAGACAGGAATTCCAACAATACTTAAAAGATAGTGAGATTATCTCTCATATTATTTCACCTATACTTCACAAGAGATTGATGTGTCGAAGTAAAGGAACCGTGCCCTATTAGATATGGTTCATTCCATGACGAGTAAGGTTGAGTTACCAATGAACTATTAGAGATATGTGCTAGAGACCATAATGCATATGTTTAACTTATTGCCCACTAAATATGTGTCGAAAACACCATATAAGATGTGGTATGGTAAGAAACCCTAACTCTAATATTTGAAGGTATGGGGTTGTTCGGCGTGTGTTTAGAACATTGGTCCGAATAAACTAGAGGCAAGATCAGTACCGTGTAAATTTATAGGATATCCCAAAAACTCGATATGATATATATTCTACAACACTGAGGAACAATAGGTCATTATTTTGTGGTGCATTGTCTTTTTAGAAAAAGAATTTCTATTAAAAGAAATTAAAGCAAAATTGTAGGCTTGGATTAGATCCAAGAAGTTAACACTGAGGCCGAATTAGTGAGAGAACCAAGTTTACGAAAAGATGCAACTTGTTTGAAGGTCCGGTAGAGAATCTTGTGCATTAGAGAGATACTATTGTTTTCTCATCGATAGCGAGAAGGAGGGCCATGTCTTAGAAGACGACACTCCTCTATTTTTCCAACAAGCACTACAGAATAAATACTCTATACTCTGGCTTGGAGCAACGAAATCCGAGATGGATGCCATGTTCGAAAACAAAGTATGGGTTTGTTGGACGTACCTGAAGGGATAAAACCCATCGGTTGTAAATGGATTTTTTAATAAAAAGCTAAATGCGGATGGAGAAGTGGAGACTTATAAGGCTACGCTATTTGCAAAAGGTTGTCATCAAATTCAAGGCATCAAAACCTTTTAGCACATAGCCATGCTTAAGTCCATTTGGATTATGCTAGCGAAAGCTGCATTGTATGACTATAAAATATGGAAAATGGATGTCAACACGGCTTTTATGAACGATGATTTAGAAGAAACAATCTATATGTTGCAGCCCGAGGATTTAGAAGAAATCGTCTATACGCTTAAGTCCATTCGGATTAAGGCATGCAAGTTGTTAAAGTTCATTTATGGACTCAACAAGTTTCAAGGAGTTGGAACAAGTATTTGATAAAGTAATCAAATAGTTTGGTTTTTATCAGAACATAGAGGGTGGTGCATATACAAAAAGGGACAAGGCAATGATACCATATTCTTAATGCTATATGTTGATGATCTATTGTATATTGGCGATGGCATTTCGTTATTGCAATCAGCGAAAGCTTGGTTTTCCAAAAAATTCTCCATTAAAGATTTTGTGGCCTATATACTAAATATAAAGATCTACAGAGATAGATCCAAGAGGCTATTAGGATTATCTCAATCCCTGTACATTGGTACCATATTGAAGAGGTTCGGTGTGGAAAAATGCAAGCGTGGAAACATTCCAACATAGTCTAGAATCGTCCTTTCTAAGAAGGACGCACCTCATACCGATGAGGAGAAAGGGCGCATGAAGAGGATCCCTATGCTTCAGACATATGACCCAAAATGCATGCTATGCTATATACTAGACTAGATATAGCTTACGCATTAGGATGTGTGAGTCGATATCAGTCTAATCCTAGAGAAAAGCATTGGATAGCTGTAAATGTATACCGAAGTATTTAAGAAATGCTTGAGACTTATTCCTCATTTGTAGGAATGGAGATCTCCTTATGAAAAGGTATATGGATTTGAACTTTTATAGTGACGTCGATGATAGTAAATCGATGTTTCGTTATGTCTTTACGCTTAATGGCGAAGTTGTCAATTGAAAAAGTTTTAAATAAGAGACACTAGCCGTTTCGACGATGGAAGCCGAGTACATCGCCCTCAATGAAGCAACTAAAAAGGTAGTATTGATGTGCAAATTTTCGAATGAGCTTGGAATAATTCGATATCGAGTTGTTCTATGATAACAATGTGGCGATTCAGATCGTAAAGGAACCCAGAGTACATAAAAGGTCACGATATGTACTTCAAAAGTTCCACCTCATTAGAGCATTCATCGAGAAGAAGGAGGTCGTGATACAACGGGTAAATACCAAGGATAACATAGCAGATACATTCACTAAGGCTCTTTCTCGATCGCCTCTTGAGAAGCCGATCGAAGGGATGGGGATTGAGATTCCATAGTTTGCCTCCAAGTGCAAGTGGGAGAACGGTAGTGTTAGGGGTATGCCCTAGGGGCAATTATGTAATTATTTAAATTAACAAACACTGTAATCAATTCTTGTTCGAAATAAATTCTTTTTTCTTTTTTTATACCTTTATGATAACGTATTATAAATAATTAAATATTAGTTATAATATATTTAATATAAAATTCATAAATGATGTGGCTGTGATAGTAATTACAAATAGTTGTAATCATGAATACTGTATCATAATATAATAAACAATCATTTTAAATATTCTGTAACGACCCAGAATTTCAATCATTTGCAATTTGTTTATTTAATTGATTCTAAACATTCACAATTAAATTTTATAAGTTAAATAACTTATATTTTGAATATCTCGATTTAATTGGATAATTAAATTATTAACTTAATATTTGAAATTGTAGAAATAATTGGAATTTGAATTGTAATGTGAATGAAAATGATTTATAAAATGGAATTAAATTCTATTTGAATTTGAATGGTGTTAGAGAACTTTTGAAAATGAATAAAAAGTTAAATTATTAAAATTGAATATTTTAATATTTAATTAACGTGTAAAAATAGTCATTTTTGATACAGTCTCAGACTTCAACAAAAACGGTTTCATTGGATCCGTAATGTTATATTATTCTAGGATTTCAAATTTCATGTCAATCGGACTTACCGTTTAGTCGTGGCAATCTAAAACGCTTAGAAATTTATTTAAGTAATTTTAGATTTAAATAAGTAATTTGTTTGGATGAGATAAGATATATTATCTATATATTGATTGGTATTTGGATATATTCTTGTCTATTGGAGCAGATGAGACCCTATGCGTTCCCATGTATGAGCGGATGACCCTTTGTACGCGCGTCTGCCTCGAAGCGGACATTGTACACATATTCTAATATGTATATTTGTTGCAGGTGATAGGTTGGAGGGATCCAACTGGATTCCTCACTAGTATTGGTTTTATTTACAGATATTGATATATACGGTGTTATCATATGATATATGATGTTTTGGATGCTGTGATTGATGTGAATCATCGTATTTAGTGCTGTTGCAGCATTGAGCCTATTTTTGGTAGTTTAAAAATATGAAAGTGATGATTTCAATTAAAAAGGATTTTGATTTTGGAAATATATATTTTATTAATTTTTGAATTGTTAAGTAAATGGATTTATTTTAAATAAATAGATGTTATAATTTTTATGTAATAAAAATTATGATTTTTGGGAAATATAATTAGAAATGTGATTTTTGAAATACGAAGTGAACTATTTTGTAAGATAGTTTAAATTAAGAATTTTGAATTATTATAAACGGTTTATATGTATAGATTTATAAAATTGATATTTTATAAATAAAAATAATGGAAATGTAAAGGAGTTTTATAAGTGTTAAAATGAAGTTATAAATGGATTTTATAAGCAAATAAGATTTATGAATTGTTGATGTTATGAATGGATGAATTTGTAAATAAAGAGAATTATAAGTGAATTAACTTATAATTTGGATTTTTGGCATGTAAATGAGATATATATGGAATTGGTAAATAAAGGAATTTTATTAATTGAATTTTTTATAATATATAAATGGAATTTATAAACATTATTTTATAAATGTGAAATCAATTTAAATTGATAAACCAGATATGGATTTTTGTTAAAGGAATTTCGTCCGCGATTTTGGACAGTGGATAATCCTTTAATTAAAGGTGTAGAAATAATGAATTTAGATTAAAGGAGATATATTCACGATTTTGGACAGTGAATTATCCTTTTATATTTAATGTGCAATAGTAATGAATTTGGTTAGGGAATTTCATCCACGATTTTGGACAGTGGATAATCCCTAAAATAATTGTGTAGAAACATTGAATTTGGTAAACGATTTATATTTACGATTTTGGATGGTGGATTGTCCTTTAAAATAAATATGTAGAAACATTGAATTTGGTAAATGAATTGTATTCATGATTTTGGACAGTGAATAATCTTTTGAAATTAAATAAATGTTTTGGAAAGTGATATTTTTAAATAGAGTTAAATGGTTTGAAGATGTTTTAAAATGTGTTAAGTATCGAAATCATAGATTTCAACATTCATTGTTTAAATAGACGTTTTTGAGAAGTAAAGAAATGATGGACTATAATATTGTTGTTATAGTAAATGATTTTTAAAAGAAGATATTTTGTATGGTTTATAGGATTTATATATCTATCTAATTTTCGAATCCCTATACTAGTGATTTTGGGTTGTCGTAACGATGTTTTACGCAACATTCGTTTTGACCCAAATAAATATGTTTAAGAGAATGTTTTCCTTAAAAGAATAAAATATATACTTAATCATGATTTAAGTATATGTAATATTTCTAAGTGTTGAAAATTAATTGATTTGTGAAATACTTAATGTTAAATTAGTATATAGAAATGTTTTCCAATGTTGAAATGTTGAAACAGTTTTGAGATTATATCTTTTTAAAGATAATTTGAAGTGAATATTTGGCAAGTGATTTAATTTATAAAACTTAATTAAATGGATTTAGTGATTTCTTATGGTGTTAGATATTTGTTTATTTGCTTTGATAGTTAAATTACCCACTACCAAATTTGGCCATTTTAGTTCCTTGACTTGATGTGGGAACTATTTTATCATACACTTAGTACATAGCCTTCTGTATAGGCTTCATTATCATTTATGTTGAGGATGTTGATTCGTGTAGTAAGGAGTATTACTCTATCTATTGAGCTTCCTTCTTGATCGAAGGATAGCAAGTTGAAAGTTTGAGATGTGATAAGTTTATAAGACTTAGTTTCTGTGTGAGATTGGGAAATGCTTTTGCATTGTTGGTGCGAAGAGACCGGGATCAAATTTATCTGAAAACCACTTCGGACTAACGTATATGCGTTCGATTGTGCAGATTGTAATGATATTGATATTCATGATTTTCATAGTGGAGGACTACTTGTTGATATTTGGGGTTAAAATCCCAATATACATATAGTAGCAATAGTCTCTTCGTTATGAAATATCCAATGCAAGGACTATTTGCTACTAATCCTAGGGATTTTCCGACAGGATTTGGTAGGAAAGTACCTTTAGTTTGTCCTGTTCCTGGACAACTTGTATGGATGTTTGTCTGACATTGCATTTCTACAGATTACGTACATTGGTTTTTACAAACGTACATCAGTGGCGGCGGAGAAGGCAACTTCTCTTAGCTTAACACCCTCCTTAAGATATACGAGCTTAAGGCTTGTATTTTTGTAGAAGGCAATTAGTAATCAACAGAAATGGCCGTGTGGCATTCAAAGTGATGTGATATATGATATGTGAAAGGTAATTGTTACCTCGGTCCCCATCAACTGAAAATGACCAAAAAAGGGTTAGATGCACCAAGGCTAAGTGGGTCGCTCCCATCAGGGTATGATCATCCTCTTCTAGATATATTTCTTTCCGCTATGATGTTTGGGATGTAAATTAATGTGGTTTGTATGCTATGAGGGCCCTCGGAAAAGGTCGGTAACGACCAGAGAATGACATATTTGGTACTATCTAGTTATAGAGGTAGGCCGGTCTTATGTTGGTAGAGGAACTTTGGGATGGTTTCTCGGTACATCCATCTAGAGGTGTATCCATCGGAAGGTAGTCCCTTCACCTGGTCATTTGTATGGAAATCCAAACCTCACTACGTGCCTGCCATTTTAATTGTATTTCCCATTTTGGGATATATGATGGAATTTAATCACTGTAACAATTTCGGCTGTGATTAATATTATTTATGCAATAGACACTATTATAATATAAGAGGATTTGATACGAAATGATTTGGTTATCGTAAGGTAAAAAAATGTATGTGTTTATGTGTGGGCGTATCTTACAAGATACTTTTGTTTTGAAAATGAAAAGTTTTGGTGATATAATAAATTCAGTTGAGTGTGTTTCTCATGCTAGTTTACCATACCGATCTGGGCGTTCTTCCCTTTTAATGCTCGCGTCAGACTGAGTATATTTACAGGTTCAGATTTGGTGCTTTTGGAGCTTCAACAGGTGAGCTGCAGATCTTCATTTTCGTATACCCGTATCTGTTTTGATTATCCGTTTTGTGCATTGTTATTGTTGTTGTACATTATCGGAAATTGTAAGGACAAATTATTATAATTGTCCAAGCCGATGATTGGTGATTGATTGTTGAACTCTGATTTATGTACGTCTATACAGTTTCTGTTTTGTAAAGATCATTGATATGATATTATATGTTTTATGCTGCAATGTGAGATTCTATATTGTTCTGTTTTGTTTTCTCTTCTCTCTTTCTTCTCTTCTCTTCTTCTCTCTTCTTTTCTTTTTATGACTTTCCATCAGACTATGCTTTCTGGGTCGGACATGAGTTGTTTATATTCGATTCAAAGGGTACGGATTTGCGGGTCGTCACATATTTCTAGTCAAGATGCATCAAGATTGGATATCGATGCATCCATTGAGACTAGAATACGTAATGCTATTCGTATGTTGGGCAGTGTATTGCTCATGGCTACCGAGGGCACAAATGAGTTATGTACTAATTGTTGTTGGATAACCATGAATGACTCGCTCGATAGTTTTATGTTGGTTAATATAAGTAAGGTCAAACAGAAAATATCGATATAACTATTGTACATGGTTCTCTGGACTTGGGAATATCATCGATCTTCATTATAAAGCTCCACTTAGATTATAATCAAATCTTAGCACGTGTATCGACCCGGATTCGGACACTTTGTATTTAAATATTTGAATTATTTAAATATTTCATTTAGTGCGATTAAATTGATTTAATAACGTTGTTAACCCTTTTTAAAAAAATAACCAATGACAAGAAATTTGTTTTCGATATTTATTTATAAACATTAATAGTTCGAATTAATATCGATAGTAAGCGAACGTATAAAACGATATTAATGCGCACGAAATTACCATGCCGAGACACTATCTTGTATTTTGACGAAATCCATCAGAACCGGAATAATAAGGCGATATGCGTAGACGAGTTTCGTGATGGGTCAGACGTGCTGTGTGATCGTGCGGGCTTGAAACGCGCAACGATTAAAGGAGGAATTAAAATAATAGTAATAATAATAATTATATAAAAACCACACCATCCGTCCCTTACTCCATTATTTCTCTTCCTCTCTCTTCTTTCATTTTTTTACTGCAAACAGAATACACCAGCTGCCCCATAGATTGAATTGTAGCCGAAGTTGTAGTTAACAAAATAGAACCACATTGGATCCATTGAACTCATAGCGGAGAGAGCTTCAATCTATGTAGTAATTGATGGGTGTGGTCAATCTTAGTCGAACATGACAATAAGGAGGCCGAACTAGGGTTCTATTCGATGACGATTGAGGTGGAGTTAAAGGAAACAGAGAGTAGGGTTGAACTCGACGTGGCAAGAGAAGTCAGTGGCAAAGGTCTAGGGATGCGTGGCTCTTGATTGCATAATGCTACATTACCCTTATCGTGGAGTGGATGTCAGGTCGCGAATTACTATGACGAACCGAGCTTGGAGATTTTGGGATGGTTGTGAAGCTCACGCATAGAGAAGGTCGAAAAGTTAGCACGTTGTTTTATAGTGGATTGAAGGAGAAAAGAGTAGAGAAAAGGATCGGTTTTGGGTTATATCAGTATACATGAATATCATGTAGGATTAGGGAAGAAGGGGAAGAAGTAATTAGTTGATTTATTAAAGTTAATTAATTAATAATTAATCCGAATTCTTATAAAACCAATAACTTTTACATACGAGATCCAATCGAGATGTCGTCTTCACCATTGCACTCAAATTTGGATTATCCATGTCTTAGTTAGGCTTGGTCTTGGGTTAGTTGACTCATCATTTAATTTTTATAATATTATATATATTGGTTGTTTGTTAAAATATAAATTAAAATCGACAATAATGCAAGTTATTATTTTGAGTCCCCTCCTTTCTTTTGAAAGCATGTGACAACATTATTGTAGTATACGACCCTTAAAAATATGTGATGTAGTTGAGACTTGTTGTTACATGTTTGATATCGTGTTATGAATGGATGAAGTGAAATAGTTGCTATAAACACACTTTGAAATCCCTTGTATTTAACATATGTTAAATTGGTTAAGATGTGAATGTATTTTGGAGATATATATTAGTTATTCATGACTCTCATGACATAGAGGAATTGGTTCGGAAAATATAGAAATTGTGAAATGAAGTAGTGTAAATTTAGAAGCGAAAAGGTTACGATGGACGCACTTTGAAAATGCCTTATTTTCGACAATTTTCAAAGTTAACTTGAAAGATGCAACGACCCATTCGTTTTGCATTTGAATATTTAAATCATTATTATATATTTAAGTAATGGATTTTAGTAACAAAATAAACATAATTTAAACATTAATTAATGATATTAAAATCATCTTCAAATTTTTCTTACCAAAATAATTAGTTTAAATAAAATTAGAAAATGTGACAGAAAAAGTTTTCCGAAAATTCGACTTTTCGGCATCTAAAACATTGTGAACATTTTGTATCGCTCATATATGCATGCACACACATGTCACATATGTTATGTGATAAGATAATTAATGTGTTAAAATTAATAATCAAGCTTAATTTAAATATAAACTTGATTTGACATTAAATGCACAAAAACGTATTAAATAACCTTTGGAAATTAATTAAATACCCTAACCATAACCTAAACAAGTACCTAAAGCATGGTGTAGGTGGTCCTAAGGGGGTAACGTGTGCTCTAAGGTGAGGAGGGAGGCATGGAAGCATGTTACATGAATACATTTTGTTATTTTATATTAGTATGTTATTTTAATCACCACTACATCTCTTTCGCCTATAAATACTCCTCATCTCCGCACATTTTCCACTTTATATATTCATTTCCATCTTCATTTCCTATCTCTTCATATACATGAATACTTTAACGGCTTCCAGGATAAATTCCCAAGCCAAAAATTAGTGAATACACTACTAAAAATCAAGTTAAACTTCATATATTCACCTACAAACACTTATCTACCAAAAAAGCCATTTCCACCTCAAAACCCTAAGGCCGAGCCCCATATTGTTCAAGCCAAACCCAAACCCAGCCCATTAAGCGCCTAAAAGTCCAAGTTAAGGTGTCGTGATGATAGTGCGTGAGTTCGGCAACTTGTTGTGGTGATCCGGTTAAGTTAGAAGTGTTTTTGTAAGTAAAGCTTCAACCTTTAAACCAAAAGTTAAACTATGTTTATGTTTATAATTACGACCTATGAATGCTTGTTGTAATAGTGATGGTTTGGTTCATGTTGCAAAAAATTGTCGCATTTGGAAGTTAGTTTGCATGTAGTAAACAAATATGAAAAGTTTGTGGCTAAAGTAATTATATTGCTAGTAAATACTTATCACATGTTGTATCATAGAAAATTACCTTGTATATGTGCTCATACTCTTGATTGTGATGGTTGGTTGTATTGATAATGTCATATACTCAAATTCTGAATTGCCCGTAGAGCGATAGTCGCAATATCGGCACTTTCGAAAAATCACCTTTTATCGAAATCATTTGGTTCCATTATCATGCTTGGTATTATTTTACAAGTTAAGCAAGTTATTTGATTAACGACATTTTCAAGAATAATTAATTATTTTAATAATGATTAATTAATTAATTAATAAGGATTAGGGTTAACTAATTCACTTGTTAATGATGTGTTTTAAATTTAACTAATTACTTAATGATGTTTTAAATTTAATTAATCATTTTATTTAATAATGTTTAAGGCTAATTAATCTTTTGATAACGATGGATTAAAGTTAGTTAATAAATTAATTAATGATGTTTTTTAAGTTAATCTTTTTAAATGACTTTTAAAGGAAATCAACTTGTTTTAACTTTAATTAATCTTTCCTTTACTGATATTTTGAATTGATTAATCAATTTAAACAATGATATTTGATTATTTATTAATTAACTTAATTATTTATCAAATATATGATTAATTAATTGAACTAATGATGATTTAAAGGTGATTTACTCTTTTTAATTAAAGGCATTGAAGTGAATTTATCAACTTAATTAATGAAGTTTTAAAGTTGATTAATATAGGTAATAAGAATATTTAATGTTATAATCCTTTATAATTATGTTTTGGAGTCAGGGAACTTTATTAACAAAGTGTTTTTAAAGCTAATACTTATAAAGTGAAGCCAAGTATGAATTTGGTTTTTAAAAGAACTTTTTGATTCGTTTATGGAAAAGATTTGTTTGTATAATTAGCACCAAACATCGAGGAAGTAGACTTGTCGCTATTTTGAAAGTTAAGAATAACCATGAGACATGACTTTGAGGTAACACTACTTTGACTTGTCCGGAACTATTGTTAACAAAGAAATAGTACAAGCTTGAATTCATTGGGTGGTGGTAAGTATACAAGACTTAATTTCCACATACGGTCATTTTATATCCTCGATAGTTGGTTTCTCAACTATCAGTTATTTTAGCTTCTTTGTTTTCGTCATTCTAAGATGATATGTTGCTCCATAAAGCTTTGTTAACCTTTTCGAAAATACTAAATCAAAGCGCGTGTTTTAGGGGGGGGGCAAGTTATGAGGGTTTCTCCCATTAGAGTATTTTCACATCTCATCTAGACTGGATTCAGTTTTGTGCATTTAGATGTGAAATGCTCGGATTCTTGGGATTAGCAGGGTCTAGCTTGGAGTTCCCAGGGTTTTCAAGTATATTTCTAGAGGTACACTTCTTTTAAGGGGGATGCGCCCTTCTAGTTATTTGTTGAAGATTTTCCTTTTCTTATTTGATTCGAACCTTCAAATTTATTTCCCTATTTGCATCGGGAAGAGTCAACTACTCTTTGCAGAGTTTAATTATTTATCCATTCTTTACATTTAGATGTTGATTTATGTGAGAGTAAACCCGTTCCATGTTCAGCGGCGTGGTCTCACATGTTTGTGTTTAATTTCATGCCTATTGTTTTAAAGCTTTACTCATACCAGACATATCGCCTAACCTGAGTTGTTTGTTTTTCTCCTAAACTCTCGGGTACTCTTTTTATTTGAGTAGTTTGAGAGAAGCAGGTCTTTGTTGATCCGAGCAGGAGGCTTTCTTCTTCTTAGTTTTCTTTTCCGCCATATTATCTTATTTGTGTAAGTACATTTTGTTGCAGCATATGTAAAGGCAGTGTGTTATAACTGCCTAAGCTGATTTGTAGTACTTTTGTGTAACTCTGATAACTCCTTATTAAGTAGTAACCTGATGTACTATTGACTGTTATGATTTATATTGCAGTTTCATTATAAGGTTTTCTATTCTGTTCTTTATTTTACCCCACGATGATTCATCTTTTCGATGCTTGGGTAACGACACATGAATACCGAGGATGTGCTAAGTATCATTCCTAGGGGTCAGAAAGGTAGGTTATCATAGTAGACATCTCAGGACATCTTCGTATTTATTATTGCAAAAATGTCAAAGTTTAAATATATTTTTAATAACTATTTATGTATTTTTTAAGTAAAAGGTTTCAAATTATAAAATATTCTTTTATGGTTTTTAAATAAATTATAAATTAAGTAATAATTAATATACATGTTTTAAACCATAATATAAGTATTTTGAAGTATTTTTAAATATATATACAGTTTATAGAAAGTTAGTTAAATATTATACTTAAAATAAGTAGAAGCTTATGTAATATAATATCGTTTTAAATTGCCTTTGTCATTAAATATTTTTATCTTATAAATAAATTAGTATACACACACATACACAAATATATATACATATATATACATATATCATTTTAAAAGGTTTTTTAGTAAATATATTAGTTGAAGAAAATAAGTTAAATATATTATAAAGAAATAACATAAGATTTGGATTATAACACTTTAGTTAAAATAAATAGTTTTGTAAAGTAAAGTAAAAGTATATTAACTTGTCAAACTAGTTTAAAAGATTGTAATTAAGATTATAATTAGAATTATAATTTGAAATATAATTTGGAATATAATTAGAGTTATAATTTGGAATATTATTCAAACTATAATTTGGAATATAATTGGGCTTAAATAAGAATATTTTAATGTAATTATAAGTGAATTATTTTGGGATTATAGTAAACAATGTTTGAGCAATATTTGTTTTTAACCCTTATAAATATAATTAAATCTTTAAAAGAGAGTTTTAAAGATACTGGTTAAAACGAGAAATGTTTTCGGCTTGTAGTAAACTATGTTTTCATAACATTTGTTTTTAAACTCTTGAGTTATATTTAAAGTGGGAAAATGTTATAAATATAATAAGATCTTTAATAATGGAATTTTGAAGATAATAACAGGTAAGGAATCTTTTGAAATAAAGATAGAAAAATTAAATATTTAATTTAGAAAAGAGAAGGGGTTTATAATAACCATGTTTAAGTAACATTGTTTTTAATCTATTTGATTATATTTTAAAATGAGTAAATCTTGTTAGATGATTTGTGAATATACTTATATTGTTGAAATATGTATATGAATACTTTGAGAGTATTGAAATGCAATGAAATGAATAGTTAAGTTTTAATTGAATAGTGCATTTTAATTAATAAGCGAAGTTTCATTAATAAAGAAGTTTATTGAGTAAAAAGGAGTTTTACTAATAAAAGAGGTTTTGAACTAATAAAGAATTAATTAATTAAAAGGGGTTTAAAAGTTGTTTATGTAGCTTAATCGTGATTTGTGTGCTTTAGTCATACTTGTGTGATTACTTGTGTATGAACAGTATATGGGGCTTAGTTTCCCTTATGTTATCATTCTCATTATTGTTGAAAATGTCCAAAATACAACTCTAGAAAAATCTAGAAGAAACACGGAAATTATATGATACAATTATCTTCGGTGATGCTATATTGTACGTATAAACTCATTTTGCTTTTCTAGGACAAATTATAAGGAAATCTAACCCCATACGGTAAGAAGGTGATCTCCGCTCTTATGCATTGTCTGTTTATTCACAAAAACACCGGAGTTGAGTTTACCAAAAAACCATCGATTAGTTTTGGAGCACTCGGTACGTGGAGGAGTGTACTTATATGAGATGAATCAAAAACGTAACCTCTCCAAAACCGTATACATGTTCTACGCATTGGGAGAGGTTCGTGATTGGTTCGAGATGCTAGAATCTACGTGAAGATTCAAGATCTGATTAAATGCTCGAATGCATATAGTTGCTCATGATCTATTCAGGATGCGGAAATCCATGTGTGATTCTGAGATCTGTTAATATATGGACATCCATGTGTGATTCTGAGATCTGTTGAGATGTAGGAATTCCTATATGATTCCGAGATATGTCAAGGTATGAGAATTCATGTGTGGTTTTGAGATCTGTTCGAGTTGTGACTCATGTGCTAGAAAGCCGGATGTAGATTTACCATCGGTATCGATAGGAACCAGAGATAGGATGCATAGCCGGGGGCTAGCCACTCATTATGGGTTCATTTGACTCCATTCGATAGGTACTTACAGATATGCATGTGGAAATGATGCACTCACCCGCACGTTGTGAGGGCCAGCTATGTATTTCATATAGTACATTCACTTGAGATGTATACTGTAGTAGGTTGGAGTCAGCTTTGGTCCGAGGAGATCTATGTGGAAATCCTACACAATTGGTGAACACACCTTAGAGGTATTGATTATACACCTATTATTTCTGTTGTGTACACTCACATACAACACAACTATTCCATATTTATTTTCAACCCTAGACATTATTATAATATCGCTGAATTTCCTAATAGCAATGATTTGGTTATCGTAAGATAAAAAACCATCCATGTTTATTAGGGTCTGTTCTTACAAGGTACCTTTATTTTAAAGGATTTTATAAATATAAAAGTCTATTTGATTTGAGTTTCTCATGCTGGTTTACCAGGCTGATCTAGGTGTAGTTTCCTTATAATGCTCGAGTCAGCCCTGAGTATATTTCCAGATTTAGTTGGATGATTTGGCGCTTCAAAAGATGAGCTAGATGACTCCATGACTATTCACATATTTATTTTCCGTTGCATTACTTGTTTTGTATCTATTAGCATTTGTGAGGATAGGCTATTATAACTGTCCGAGCTGATGATAGGCTTACTTACTCTGATTGTTGTATGTATTTAAAGTTTACATATTGGTAAAGATCTTTTTAGATATTATATATTATCATTCCGCATGTGAGATTTTGATATTGTGTTCTTCTTTCTTGTTTTTTTCTTTTTTTTACCCTAATGTTTTATGTTTTCAGCATATGGGTGCTCGACATGTGAATACCGTGAATGTATTAGTATTAAAATATGGGGGTCGAAAAGGTCATTCATTACACACATCATCCATCGAATGACTATAGTTGGGTCGAGTGGAAGTGTTAAAAGTGAAATACTATTCAATAGAGGATTCATCTCCTTAGTTATGTGGGGTTAGTACCATGGTCAACTGAAGTCCACTTAAAGTCAAAACCTCTAGCTAGAGTAATTTGACTAATAATAATTGTTATTATTAAACGAAGGACTTTATGTTTGGAACATAATGGTGAGCATGAATGATATTGTAAAATTTTCCATTACCAAATTCCATAAGTTCAAAGTGCTATAGTTTTGACATAGAGAATTGGTGTAAATAATTGTCATTACTAGGTTACACATAGTAAT
This sequence comes from Allium cepa, assembly GCA_030765085.1. NCBI lineage: Eukaryota > Viridiplantae > Streptophyta > Magnoliopsida > Asparagales > Amaryllidaceae > Allium > Allium cepa. The sequence goes on along the minus strand of CM060943.1, from coordinate 669,557,354 downwards.
GTAAAATTGTATTACACCAAAACCGAGTAAGAAATAAATTTAGCCATAATGTAACAACTCGCATATTTCAAGATTATATATTTAAATGTTTTATTTAAATATAGCACTGTTAGTTGAATTTAAAGTCCGAAAGTCACATTTTTGTAAACAGTCGAATCCAAACTCGAGACCACTTTCATGAGTTCAAAATGACATTTACAATTTGTTTGAGTATAAACATTGATATGTTTGGAGTTGATTAGGATTTTGGATTTTTTTGGGCTTTGGGTTGTGTTCTAGCCAACTAACCCAATAAGAGAACCCAAATTCTTCTACCTAATAGCTCCCACTCCATTCCTCCTCATTCATTCATTCATTCATTCATTCATTCATTCATTCATTCATTCATTCATTCATTCATTCATTCATTCATTCATTCATTCCACTCATAATTTCCTAACACTCAATCCCTAAGAAGAATGGTAGGAATAGGAAAATAAAATTCCTAAGCCCTAGTTTCTTTTAGGAATTCAAATTCAAGTTATAAATCAAAGAGAAGCTTAGGTAAGCATCCTCTTCATCTTCTCTATCTTAATTTCTCTTCAATTTTAAGAATTTCCTATAAACTAACTTAGGAAATCTTTGCATGCGATAATAAATTAAAGATCTTAGAGGCGTCGTTGAAGAGGAATTGATCTTTCCTTGTTTTAGAGCTTCTCATTCCTTTGTTTTGACTTTAAAGGTGAGATGTTGATCTCACATCTATGTCTATAGCTTTCATTGTTGTTAGGTATTAATGCCTTACATCTATTTCATGTTCAATTGCTTTTGATTTGAATTGGTTTGGTGAATTTTCCAATTTTTGGTTTTGAAGTCAATATTTATGAAAATCCTACTATGGATGTTAGGACATGTAATTTGGGGTGTATCGAAGAGCCTATAGGACTGGGTTATCATTTGGCATAAATCCCTAGCCTTCATCGCTCATCAGACCACTTCCAAATTGATTTAGTCATCATTGGCCTAGGTAAATTCTGCCCAGGTCCAGGCAGCCAGACGTCTGGTAGGGGATTTTGGAAAAAAAATAAAAGACGAAAGAAAAAAAGAAAATTCCAGAGCCCAGGACCAGACATCTGGTTAAACCCAACCAGACGTCTGGTTAAACCCAACCTGACGTCTGGGAGGCTTCTGGAATTAAAAAGAAAAAGGAGAAAGAAATTATTAATTTCTAGAACCCCGGGTCAGACGTCTGGCCAAACCAACTAGACGTCTGGTCCTGTTGAAATTTATCTGTTTTTGAGTGGATTTTCAATTTTTATCGATTTTTGTTAATCCAGCTAGTTGTTGTCATTTATTATCGACTTTGATGACTTCTTTTCTGGATTTTTGAGAATATCCATTTTATTGGATTTGATATCGATTTTTATGGTTTTAATTCACATCCTCGAATGTGGATTTTTGGCGATAGATTATTTATATAATCATTTCTATGATTTATCACTTTAAAATACAAATGTTTCTATACTGGTAATAAATACTCAAACTCTTTCACAAAAATGATTTCAACATTACTTGTAATACAAAGCTTTTTTTAAAAACCGTTTTCCAGTCATTAGTATATACAAACCTTTACCTCACTCGTATGAGAAGTCCAATTAAACGACTTAGTAAAACAAGTGGTATGAAATATTTGCGTTTACTTTGTCGGTAAATTCTTGGACTTGTTCGATTGAAATCTCATGATAATTTTTCGAGTAGGAATTTGCAATTTGTTCATAAATATTTAAGTTAAGCCACTAGTTACGGGACATGATGCTAAACTCATTTATTTATTAACTAGGTGTAATTTACACTTATTGATCTATGATGATCATTCTGTGGAGTTTTGGCTCAATTTGGTAGGGTAGCAACCCATGGTCTTTTGACTGTTCATGGAGCAATTGGCTTAATGAGTCGGTGCATGGGGCGATCTTTTTAGGTGCATCGATGTTCAGCTCAATAAGTCTGTGCATGGGGCATATCTTTTTAGGTGCTTTGATGTTCGATTGTACATGGGGCGTATCTTTTTAGGTGCGTCGATGTTCGGCTCATTCATCCCTAAGGGGGGACTGTACCCTGTATTTTTATGGGTTAGCGACCCATGGGATAGCGACCCATTTATGATACACGTGTTGGTGAGTTTTCATGCTCCCGTGGTGATAGGCCTCCATCTTTTATGTTTTCTGAATTTTCAATTATGGATTTTTGGAATTTCTGTTTCACCAATTTTTGCAATTTGCATTGATACGTTTTGTCAATATTTGAGGTTTGGTGAATAAGTTAAAGAATATGATATTCTTTTTTTGGTTTTTGAGAAAATTTGAGATATTGTATGATTTTCATTGTTATCACATATTTTTGTCATATCCCTTATCCTATCTCATCTTATATGATATTTATAGCTAGACTGATCCGTTTATTATTTTTCTTCTTAAATAATACTCAGGTCAGACCGAGGTGTTTCAGGTGCTTCCCTTGACTTCTTAGCAGGATAGGCTTCTGACTTTTGACTAAGTACTTTAGCTTAGTAGTTTTTGTTTTTATACATTCGAGATAGAGACTCCTTGATGTATACCTATTCTTTTGTGATGCGGTGGATCATGTATGACCACTACTTTGATGTTCACTTCTATGTGTTATATTTATATCTATTTCTGCTTTAGTGATATGAATATATGTGACTGATTTGTGTGATGCTTATTTTATATTTGTTTCCGAAAGCTACTTAGCCACTGTGTAGTAGCCTTAAGTTTGTGTTTGAGATGTCAGATTTCCTCTTGAAATGAAATGCATGTCATACTATCTGACATATCGTACTCGCACAAAGCAATTAAACAGATGGTCGCTCCTCAATAGCCTTATTCTTCGTGCTAGTCGATGACATTACTCCGTAGTGTCCTTGGCTAGCGTAAGTATAGTGGTGTGGCATCACAGCATGGTGTCAGAGCCAAACTTCGGAACAATGTAGAATAATCTAGTAAGGATCATTGTCCTAAGTCTCTTTTAGGAATCGTGCCTTAGGATTCAAATCGAGTTTTAGGACCCATTCTCTCCTATTTACTTTTATGATGCCTTGTTTTATCAATCAAGTTTGTTTGATATTCATTCTGAGAATAACCTTTTTCCTCTTCTTTCTTTCTTTCTTTCTTTCTTTCTTAAAGAAGAGATATGGTTAGACCTGGCCGTCCTAGAGCCAGTCAATCCAGTGTTACTCCTTAGGATGGGCGTATTCATGTCTGCTCAATAGCTTTTGGATCTTCTAAAGAATGCCAAAGCTGCCGAACCCATACCTGAGTCTACTCATCCTAATCCGAGTTTGCATGCTTGTGTAGTGATTACACCAATTTGGGTGGAAGGCCATTCAAGGGTTTCAAAAGCGTTATAAAAGTCCAAGCTTGGCTTAGAAGATGCGACCGCATCTTTTCTTGCTTGAACCTTGTAGATTTACATTAAGTCCAAGTGGCTTCTAGCATGCTCTAGGAGAGAGAATTAGATTGGTATGAGCTTTGATTTCGAAAATCATTGAAGCGGATCTTATTTGGAAGCGATTCTGGGAAAGGTTTGAGTTAAAGTTTGTGCCGGAAGCTAAAAAGTAACTTTAGCCTTACACTTTATTAACCTTGTTCAAGGTGAATCTTCTGTGACAGATTATGTCGCATCGTTTGAATCTCTCTTTAAATATGGGGTCGAGTATATTAATTCCCCATTGAAGGAAAATCAGAGGTTTATCTATGGGTTGAATAAGAATCTTAAAAAGTCTTTACTTCTACAACTAGAAGTTTCTTTCGATCAGCTTGTAGATATCGCTCTTCGACTTGAAGAAGCCAATAAAGAAAGTGATGTTAAAGTTGTGGGTGCCAAGAAGAACTACAACATCAAAAAGAAGAGGCATATTAAGTTCAAACCTAATCCAACAAGAAAGGGAAGCAAGAAACTTTGGTAGCAAAGACTCTTATCCCTGATCGTGGAGTATGCTACAATTGTGGTTCTAAGGACCATTATGCAAATAGGTGTCTGAAAGCCCTTTACTGTCGCTATTACAAAAGTTCGGGTCATCATATTTCTTCATGTCCCAAACTTCAAAGCAAGAAAGTGGGAAAGCTAAATGTTATGCAAACCCCTAGTAACACTTCTCTTGGTCAAGGTATTTCTCATTCTGTCCTTGATGGCATTATTATGTTTCTTGATCATCCTATTCGAGTTCGTTTTGATACGGGTGTATCTCACTCTTTTATATCAAAAGAGCTTATTGATACTTTATCTTTAAATGTTATGGGCCTGATGACTTCACTGAGAATTACAAATCCGATTGGTGGATTCGCAACACTCGATTTACTTTGTAAAAATTATCGATATTATTTTATGCGGTTATGCTTTCCGATCCGATTTGCATGTTATGCATTGCTTAGGTTTCAGAATGATTTTGGAAATGGACTGGCTTAATCGTTATGAAGCCCATATCCTATATCCTAAGAGGACTATCCATCTTCGACATCCTTAATCTATTAAGCAGATTTATATTATTCTTAAAGATTCAGAATCCAATTCGGTAGCATCCTTATATTTTCTAAATCCATATGATGATGATATGATGATGAGGATGATGTCATTTCCCTCATTCACGTTGTTCATGAATTTTTCGATATATTTGAGCCCGTTTTAGGATTACCAGCTAAGAGAGAAATTGAGTTCATAATTAATCTAATCCCTGGAGCTCTACCTATCACTCATCCTCCTTATCGTATGTCCAATAAGGAAAATGAGGAGATGCGTAAACAATTATCCGAATTGGAAGCAAAACAGTTCATTCGTTCTAGTTCCTCTCCTTGAGGAGCTTCAACTATTTTTGTGAAGAAATCCGATGGTACACTTAGGATTTGCGTTGACTACCGCAAGATTAATGATCTCACCATCAAGAATGAATATCCCTTACCTTGGATTGATGATCTATTTGATCAACTTCGTGGTGCTAAAGTCTTTTCATAGTTAGACTTAGCAATCGGTTTTCATCAGCTTCGTATTGCATAGGATAACATTCCTTTGACATCGTTTCATACTCATTATGGGTCTTATCAATGGTTTATTATGCCATTTGGCTTAATGAATGCTCCAGCTTATTTCATTGACCTTATGAATCGAGATTGCAAAGACTTTCTTGATCGATTTGTTCTCATCTTTATCGATGATTTTCTTGTTTATTCTAAAACCAAAGAAGAGCATGGAAAACATCTTCTGATTGTGTTGGAAACTCTTAGGAGCAATTAGTGGAAGGCCAAATTTTCTAAGTCTACTTTTTGAAATCCCATGTGAAATTTTTAGGACATTATTTCTGAATCTGAAATTTTCGTGGATCCTTCAAAGATTGAGGCGATTCAAAATTGGAAGAGACCGGAGAGTGTGATGGAAATTCTTAGCTTTCTTGGATTGGCGGGCAATTAATGTCGGCTCATAAAAGACTTTCTAAATTTTCCTTACCTCTTACTAGTTTGACAAAGAAGGGAGTTAAGTACATTTGGTCAGACAAATGTGTAGCTGCTTTTTTGAAATTAAAAGAACTCCTTTCCGATGCTTCTATTTTTGTGATTTCCGAAGTAAAACAAGACTTGATTGTTTATAGCGATGCTAGTCGTGTTGATTTAGGAGCAGTTCTCATGCAAAGGGAATGTGTTATCGCATATGCTTCTTGGCAACTAAAGCTTGCCGAGACTAGATATGCGACTCATGATTTAGAGCTCGCGGCCATTGTTTTCGCCCTTAGAATTTGGTGTCATTATCTTTTGGGAGAGAAATTTGTTCTGTACACCGATCATCAATCTTTGAAGTATTTATTCACTCAAAAATAACTTAATTTGCATCAACAACGTTGGCTCTAACTCCTTGATTTTATGATCTTGATATTCTTTATACTCCCAGAAAGGGAAATCGTGTTGCCGACGCCCTTAGTCGTAAGCAACAAACGGTTATTTCCATGATGATATGCGAATGGAATGATCTCGAGACTTCGTCCATTTGTGAGATTCGAGATCGTGAATCTGATTCATGTTCATCTCTTGTTTTATGTAGCCTTGAGGCTCATCCCTCTCTTTTAGACCGCATTCTTGAAGCTCAAAAGCATGATCCCGAATTGGCTCGTCTTAGCCAAAGTTGTAGGGATAGAAATATTGATGGTTTGAAAGACTTTGAAATCGATGCATGCAGAGATATTTGAAAATTTGGTAAACTTATTATGCAAAATATTAGTGATCTTCGTAAAGACATTTTAGAAGATTCTTGTTGTTCTAGATTTACCATTCATCCCGGTAGTAGTAAAATGTACGCGGACATGAAGCGACTTTATTATTGGGATGGAATGAAATCTGATATTGCTAACTTTATTAAGCGTTGCATGACTTGCCAACTCGTAAAGGCCAAGCATCAAAGGCCCGGTGGGTTATTGCAACCTTTGGACATTCCAATTTGGAAGTGGGATCAAATTTCCATGGACTTCATTGATGGTCTTTCCCGTTCTCGTTCGGGTCATGACAGTCCATGGATGATAGTAGACAGACTTATAAAATCCGCCCATTTTCTTCCCGTTCGGTCCAACCGGACCATACCACTTTTGGCTAAACTCTACGTTAAAGATATTATTAAATTGCATGGAGTTCCTACTTCCATTGTTAAAGATTGTGATCCATTATTTACTAGTGGATTTTGAAAGGGTCTTCAAAAAGCTTTGGGAACAAAGCTTAATTTTAGCATAGCTTATCATCCTCAGTCCGATGGACAAATAGAGCGTGTGAATCAAACTCTTGAAGATCTCCTTCATGCATGTGTTCTTGATTTTGGTGAAAGTTGGGAAGATCATATTTCCCTTTTCGAGTTTTCTTACAATAATAGCTTCTAATCTAGTACTGGTATAGCCCCTTTCGAGGCACTTTATGGAAGGCCATGTCGATCTCCTTCGTGTTAACTTAAAGCTGGTGAGAAGCTGGTTTTAGGTCTAGATTTTATTCGTGATTCCACAGAAAAGATTGACCTTATTCGTCATAGGATGAGAGAATCTCAAAGTAGACAAAGATCCTATGCTGATAACTGAAGAAGGAATTTGGAATTTTCTGTGGAAGATTTGGTATTCATTCGTGTTTCACCCATGAAGGGTGTTGTGCGTTTCAGTCGATCGGGAAAATTAGCACGTCGATATATTGGCCTATTTCCCATCACCGAACGCATTGGTTCCATGGCATATCGCCTTTTATTACTGGCTTAATTTTCTGCTATTCATGATTCATTTCACGTCTCTCAACAATGGAAATGCCTTAGAGGTTCCGGTTCTATTCATGAGCCCGGTGTTATTGAAGAAATTGAAGTTTCACCTAATTTGACTTATGAGCAACATCATATTCATACCATTGCTACGGAGGTTAAACGCCTTCGAAATAAAGATGTTCTGCCTGTGAAAGTTCAATGGTACTCAAATCCTAATGATTATTCTTGGAATTTCATAGAATTCATCGAGCGAACACATCCAGATTTACTATCTCGTGCTCCTTAAGGTGAACTTCTCACTTCAAATTTTTCTTTGGTGTTGTTATGCCTTAGAGTGGTTGTTACTCTTTATTCTCTTTTTAAGTATTACGAGGACACAATTTCTTTAAGGAGGGGAGTCTGTGATAACCCGCATATTTTAAGATTATATATTTAAAAGTTTTATTTAAATATAAAATCGTTAGTTGAATTTAAAGTTTGAAATGTGACTTTTTGTAAATAGTCGAACCTGGTCCCAAGAACACTTTCATTGGGTTCAAAATGAAATTTAGTACTTGTTTGAGTATAAACATCGATATGTTTGGAGTTGATTAAAATTTTGGTATTTTATTTTGGGCTTTGGGTCGTGTTCTAGCCCACTAACCTAATAAGAGAACCCCAACTCTAATACCTAATAGCTCCCACTCCACTCCTCTTTATTCATTCGTTCCACTCATAATTTCCTAACACCCAAGCCCTAGGAAGAATGGTGGGAAAAGAAAACTAAAACTCCTAATCCCTAGTTTCTCTTAGGAATTCAAATTCAAGTTATAAATCAAAGAGAAGCTTAGGTAAGCATCCACTTCATCTTCTCCATCTCAATCTCTCTTCAATTTTCAGAATTTCCTATAACCTAACTTAGGAAATCTTTGCATGTGATAATAGATTGAAGATCTTAGAGGTGTAGTAAAAGAGAAATCGATCTTTCCTTGTTTTAGAGCTTCTCATTCCTTTGTTTTGAATTTAAAGGTGAGATCTTGATCTCACATCTATGTCTATAGCTTCATTGTTGTTAGGTATGAATTCCTAACATCTATTTCATATTCAATTGGTTTTGATTAGAATTAGTTTGATGAATTTTCCAATTTTTGGCTTTGAAGTCAATATTTATGAAAATCCTATCATAGATGTTTGGACATGTTATTTAGGGTGTATCGATGAGCCTATAGGACTGGGTTGTCATTTAGCATAAATCCATAGCCTTCATCGCTCGGTTGACCACTTTTAAATCGATTTAGCCATCATTGACCTAGGCAAATTCTGCCCAGGTCTAGGCAACCAGACGTCTGGTTGAAAAATCTGGACGTTTGGTAGGGGCTTCTGAAAAAAAATAAAAGACCAAAGAATAAAAGAAAATTCCACAGCCTAGGACCAGACATTTGGGAGGCTCCTGGAATTAAAAAGAAAAAAAAGAAAGAAATTATAAAATTTTAAAACCCCGGGTCAGACGTCTGGCCAAACCAACCGTACGTCTGGTCCTGTTGAATTTTGCCTATTTTGCCTGTTTTTGAGTAGATTTCCAATTTTTATCGATTTTTGTTGATCCGGTTTGTTGATATCATTTAGTATCAACTTTGATGACTTCTTTTTTTGGATTTTTAAGAATATCCATTTGATTGGATTTGATATCGATTTTTATAGTTTTAATTCACGTTTTCGAATGTGGATTTTGATGATAGATTGTTTTTAAAATCATTTTTATGATTTGTGACTTCAAAATACAAAGGTTTCTACACTAGTAGTTAATACTCAAACTCTTTCAAAAATATGATTTCTACGTTACTTTTATTACAAATCTCATTTTGAAAACCATTTTCCAATCTATTAGTACATACAAACCTTTACCTCACTCGTATGAGAAATCCGATTAAACAACTTAAAAAAACAAGTGGTATGAAATGCTTGCGTTTACTTTGTCGGTTAATTCTTGGACTTGTTCGATTGAAATCTCGTGACAATTTTTAAGTGGAAATCTACAATTTGTTAGTAAATATTTAAGTTAAGATAGTAGTTATGGGACATGAAGCTAAACTCATTTATTTACTAACTTGGTGTAGTTTACACTTATTGATCTATGATGATCATTCTGTGGAGTTTTGGCTCAATTTGGTGGGGTAGTGAGCCATGGTCTTTTGACCGTTCTTGGAGCAATCGTCTCAATGAGTCAGTGCATGGGGCATATTTTTTAGATGAGTCGATGTTCAGCTCAATAATTCTGTGCATGGGGCATTTCTTTTTAGGTGCGTTGATGTTCGGCTGTGTATGGGCCGTATCTTTTTAGTGCGTCGATGTACAGCTCATTCGTCCCCAAGAGGGGATTGTACTCCATATTTTTATGGGTTAGCGACCCATGGGATAGCGACCTATGGGATAACAACCCATTTATGATACACGTGTTGGTGAGTTTTCATGCTCCACCGTGGTGATAGGCTTTCCCCTTTTACGTTTTCTGGATTTTCAATTATGGATTTCTAGAATTTCTATTTCACCAATTTTTGCGATTTGCATTGAAATGTTTTTTGAATATTTGAGGTTTGGTGAATAAGCTAAATAATATGATATTCTTTTTTTGGTGTTTGAAAATTTTTGAGATATTGTATGATTTTCATTGTTATCACATATTTTTGTCATATCTCTTATCCTGTCACATCTTATATGATATTTATAGCTAGACTGATCCGTTTATTAGTTTTCTTCTTAAATAATACTCGGGTCAGACCGAGGTGTTTCATGTGCTTCTACTTGACTTCTTAGCAGGTATTAGCTTCTGACTTTTGGCTAACTACTTTTGCTTAGTAGTTTTTATTTTTTATACATTCGAGATAGAGACTCCTTGATTTATACCTATTCTTTTGTTATGTAGTGGATCTTGTATGACCACTACTTTGATGTTCACTTCTATGTGTTATATTCATATCTGTTTCCGCCTTAATGATATGCATATCTGTGACTGATTTGTGTTATGCTTATTATATATTTTCTTACGAAGGCCACTTAGCCATTGTGTAGTAGCTTTGAGTTTGTATTTGTTATGTCAGATTTCCTCTTGAAATGAAATGCATGTCATACTATCTGACATACCGGTACTCGCACAAAGCAACTACGTAAATGGTCGCTCCTCAACAACCTTATTCTTCATGCTAGTTGACAGCATTACTCCGTAGTGTCCTTGGCTAGCATGAGTATAGAGGTGGGGAGTCACACATAATGTCACACCGCCTGCTTAGTATGTGAATGTTAATATTTCAATTGTTCGATATTAATCTTTGACCAAATTTACACCTAAGAATTGCACAACTGAAACGATAAATACTCCTTTTACCACTTGATTTAATTAATTTGTAATTGTTATCAATTAACTAAATTGATTATTAAATATAAAATTTTGTATTTGATAAGTTGAGCAATGTTAAACAGTGTATTTTTAATAGTTATAAATATACCGATCGTTATACAATATTGATACTCGTTTAAATTTTGATTTAATGTAAAGGACTTCATTCAGGCTTGGACTGGTTTTGAGATCCATATGGGGCATGCAAATTTCAGCCAGAAATATTTTGGTTAGGCCGGCCAATTGTTGAATAAAGGGGAATGCTTTTGAATGGTTAAAAAGAGTGGAATTGGTAAGAGAGAGATAAGGATGTGATCCACTTTTCTCTTCTTTTGACTTTCTATTTATATTCCACCTTTTACAACATTTCTTGGCACACTTTTGCTCCTTCTACCAGAAAATTTTGGCTAGAAATACCCATAAAAACCTTGAAATTTCTAAGCATAAATCATATTAAAACTTTTCGAGTTCATCGTCAATAGTAAAGCAGTTCAAGAGTCAATAACTCTGGAACTTGGAATTCAATTCAAGGAGCCATTTCATCATTTCAAAGTGAGATCTCTTGGTTTTTGGTAAGAGGTATAATTTTGATTTGTTAATATTATTAAGTGCTTATTTAATCAATTATTCATATATTAGCTAGATAAAACTTATCACGTATAGGTATTTTACTGTATTGTCACATGCCGATGGTTATATATATGCATGGATGTACGTATCTATATATGTATATATATTGTGTGTATGCGCGCACGCATTATTTTTTTGTGTGGAATTATTATTATATCTCATGGCCCAATGATAAATAAATTATTATTATATGAATTTATTAAACCTAATAATAAAATATTAATACATGTGTTATATGTATTTAAATATTCTTAAAAAAATTATATACACTGAAAACCTTTCTGTAGTAAAATAAAAAAATTATTATTTTTATATGTATAAACATTTTAAATTATTTATTTGATTTAAAACTTGTTAAATAAGCAAATTTTTATAATACATTTATAATATAATGAGGGAATTAGTGAGAATGACAAACTTTGAAAAAAAATTAGACTGAAGGACACCAAGTTTGAATTTTAGGCTGAAGGACAAATGCTAGTCATAATTAGCATTATATTCAACTTTTGCACTATACAAAATGCTAGTTATATCTAGCATTATATTCGGTTTTACACTATACAAAATGCTACTTATAACTTGCATTATCTTTCAGTCTAAAAATAAACTTGTTGTCCTTCAGTCTAAATTTTTTTGCTAAGTTTTTCCTTACGCCTATTTTCCTGTAATATAATTTTGTTGAAAATTTTTATATAACATAAAATTTGCATTTTGATTCCAAAAATATTTTTGATTATTTTTTTGTCATTTAACGCATATAGATTTTAATTTATAATAGTATATTTTCTCTAAAATTATTTAAACTGAATAAAAAATTCTTGTCCATGAGTAACTACAAATATGTATTTGAAAAAATATATATTTATATTAACTAATTTACTAACTATACGGTTATGTATATTATTATAATTCAATGTATATATAAAAAAATTTCTTTACATAATATATGATGAAGGTTTTAAATTATTTTACAAATTGATATTTAAAATAATTTTGAAAATAATTATATATATACACTTATACATACATATATCTCATAAATGATTTATACGAATAAATTATAACCAATATTTTATAATAATACATAATTAACTTTACAAATATATATATATATATATATTTGTTTATTTATAATTATACAATAATTTGATACACATTTATGTGTATTTAGGCAATACATTAGTTCAAAATGAATTAGACGACATAGGTCCATTAAAGATCCAATTGTAGGAATTTTTAAAATTTACCCAATTCCTCCACCGCGGCCTGGTCCAGTTCCATCACGCTCATACCTCTAACTATTGGGACTTGGTAAAGCCCAAAAAATTCCCTTGATGTGGCTGACTCTAGATGTTTACCAAGTAAGGTAAAACAACCCTTTGACTCCTTTAGAACAATTAATTCTTGCTCCAAAAATCTATTAAACTACTGTATGACTTTTATACATCGTCATGCGATTTTAAGCCTAAGGTAAATAACTTAAATTCTCCATAAGTATCAATATAAATTTCTTATTTATTTATTATTAATTATATCATTTATAAATTATTATTTTTCTTGGTCAATATCATAAATAACCGACAACACGGTTGTATCAACTCTTCTGTATGAACTCGATCCATAATCAATGTTTCAATAATTTAAGTGCTGAATTATGTATGGACTTTGCTAAATCATGGTATAAGATCAAGTTCAATGCTTATAAATCATTTAGGAAAAATCATATTTCCAATCTAATATAAGCTCACCTAGTAATAGTCGTTCGTACACGTATTCGTTTTAGCATCACTGCATCACTTAAATACCTAGAGTTTTGTCCAGTGTTAAAACTCTATTAATATCCTTATAAATCGTGTAGGTAATTTTTAAAGTTATTGGTTCAATCCGATAATGGTTATCAATTAACAATTTCATTATGGTTAGAGATTGTGACTTTAAATTGACTTACCAATTTAGGATGGTATTGATTTTCAATAACGAAGGAGACGAATTCTCTCTTGAACAGTGTTTCACTTTCAGCAGTTCAATGTGTACCTAACCGTAGCTGTCATGATTGTCATGCCATATGGTTGAGCATAGTCAAAGTACATCCTGCATAATTAATTTGACAATACTCTCAAGTCAAAAGGCTATTGTACGTCGTTACGCCGAGATCTTTTATTTTGACTTAGTTATATTAACCTATAGAAGATTCTCATAGGGTCGTTCTATGATTGTTCTAAACAATCATAAATATGTAACCCCTTGGTTTCCTCTAACGATCATGAGTAAGTCACCATCCATTATACGGAGAGTGTTACATATACTAGTCTCAACAGATGTATCAATATCTTTTTCTTGATACATCTCAACCAGGAACATTTAAGGAGTAAGTTGTGTGTGTGTTTGTGTATTTATCGATTCGATACTCATGGTTACAAACATATTCATAACTGTAATCAATAAAATACTTCTCCTAAGGGTTTTCTTCTTATATACGTTTAATACATTTAATTCATTATTTATTTCTCTATATAATGACAAATATAAAAGAAAAATAAACTAGATTCATACATCATTTTGAATAAGATTCTTTTATAAGAGTTTAATCATATAACAAATTACATAATTACACCCAAGGGCACAACCTTAACTCTATCAATATTGTCTAAAAGGAAAACATAAATTTGTGTTCGGGATATTTTATTAATTACTGTTTTATGTTTATAAGAAAATTAGACCTATTTTCAATAGATTAACTTGCTTTATTTACTAAACCAATTATTAAAAGTATTAAAATACCATAAATTTGGGTAATATAATAGAATTAATTCAATTAAATCGTTAACCAAAAAAATTATTTTACAAACTGAATTTAAATTGATTTAATTTCATAACCAAATCAAACCAATCAAGCCGAACCTATTTGGTTAGTTGGTTTAGTTCTAATGGAATATTGCTTACCCCTACTTCAATAGCCAAAGATGTTCCATCAAAGAAACTACCTTTAAGATTATGGAAGTGTTAATTCCTTCGAACATACTTCTGTCCTAGATTTGTTATTAGGACCATAATAAGAGCAATATGAACTTGCGCTCTTTGCTGAGCCATCATCATGTTCATCATTTGTTAGAACATGGCACTGAACTTTCTGTAACACCTCATATTTTTAGTAACATTATTTAGAAAATTTAATTAGTAAATAAAATAAAATAATGTAAGGTGGTTGATGGGTTGATATTTGATTATAATTAAGGGTAGCTATGCCATGTTAATGTGTAAATCCAAACGAATTAGCATGAATACAACGTGTTAGGAAATAAGTAAGGGGTAAAATAGGAAGAAGGGCTCTCTAATTCCCTAAACCCTTAGCCATGGGTTATCATTTCATTTCATTTACAAAAATTAAAACCAAGGAGAGGTCGGCCACCAATTTCAAGAGTAAGACAAAGAAGGATAAAAGGGAAGCTTAATCAACATCAAATTCATTCAAATCTCACATCTTTAATCACAAAGCTAAGGTGAATAATTACTACATCTCACTTTTCTTATGGTTTTTAGTTTTAAGGATAGTACAAGTGTTTTTGCATGTTTATGCCATGTTTTGAATGATTAGAAGTTTATATATGCTTGTTGAAGATTTATGCATGAACATATTAATTTTTATGATATGTTTTGATATGAAAATTCTAATGATGACATCCAAATGCCTTGCAAATTTAAATATAGATCAGAAATAATATTTTAGAGAAGGGTTTCAATTTTTGTAATTTTCTAAATTAATGTGGATTTTATATTAATTTTCTAGTGAAGAAAATGGTTATTTGGGTTTCAAATTATTTATGGCTAAATAATTAATTATTTGGATCTGGATTTAATATATGTTAGAAAACATATTTAAATTGGACTTTCTGAAATTTTTATAGATTTTTCCTAAGAGTTTTGATGAATATATAAAATTATTTAAGGTACGCGACTTAAATGTTTTATATATTTATTTAAGGAGAAGGGGTATTTTATAAATTAATTTTTTTTGTTTATTTCTGAAATATTGGCAACACTTTTGAAAAGTTATAGCAACCAATGAAAATTTGACAATCATAGCAGGTTAGTTAAGAAGCGTTTCTCTTTTAAGTTAAAAACAAAATTTGCATGATTTTAGCATGTTCCGACTAGGACATTTCGCCACCATGTTTTCGAAACCAATGTGCATAGTATCAAGTTACTTGGTACATAGCGTAAGGATAAAGATGGTAGGTACATAGTCGAAACACAAGGTTCCAATGGAGTTGAAGCATGCCATGGTTTTAAAAGAAGTAGCGCCTTCTTTGCTTTCAAAGGGATAACTTTCGACTCGGTTGGCTTTCGACCGAGTCAAATGTTTTTAAAGAAAAGGTTTCGAATTTGTTGCTCTTTTGTTTTAAGTAATTCTTTCGAAAGGGTCGATACCCCTATCTGTCGCCTTTCTACCTTTCGAAGTCAATGGTTTCAAAAGGTATACTTAACTTTAAAATTAGCCACTTCTCCAATGCTTTTAGAAGGGTGTTTTCGACACCACCACTTCTTTACTTAGGAATACTTTCGAAAGGTAGGCTTTCAAATTAAATTATTTTAAAGACCCACTTAATCTGTTGATGCATAACCCAATGGTTTTGGAAGAGAAAGTTTAAATTGTTTCGAAATGTGTTATCCACATGGTTTAAATTGAACCCAAGTGCTTTCGAAAGGTTTGATGCTTCCAAAAGTTTTTAAAAAATTGGTTTCGAAGGGGTGGTTCCCTAAAGGTTTTGAAGGAGTCGAAAGGTAATGTTTTACTAATTTTTTCGAAAGGGTCGAAGGGAAAGGTTTTTCCAAGGGTTTCTAAAGGTAATGTTTTGAAGTGTTTTAAGATATGATGTCTTAGGTTTCATAGCTTTCGAAGGAGAGGTTTTGCAAATGTTTTGAAAGGTTTCGAATATGGTTTCAAAAGGAAGATTTCGGCCTTGGTTAAATAAAGGGATTTACTTGGTTTTGAAAGGGGCACTTTCCATTGATTTGAAAAGGGCACTTTCAAGTGTTTCAGTGTTTTCATCAACAATGGTACGAGTAAAGGTTATATATATATATATAACATGGCAATGTGATTTTGAGTAAAGAATAGAGTATATGTATTTTCCTTGTGTGAGTTTGATTTAAAGGTTTTAAGTCATTTTGAAAAAGGTTTTCAAGGAAAATTATGGAAAGGGATCCCTAAGTAAAAATGAGTCAGATATAGAATACTAGATGAGACTAGTATAGGGTCGTGCCCTATACATTAGCTATTGGCCCAAGCTAATTTTGTCCAAAATTCCAGTATATAGGGCTTTTTCACAGGTAAGACTAAAATTATGATTACACATAGAAGGGAATATATATTTGTTTACAGATAGGTTATTGGTGAGATCGCAAAACCATTAGGATTAGGTGACACTGGGAGATGTTAAGTTAGGGACAAACCGTCCTGAAGAGAAGCATTTAATAGATGGTTAGGGATAGACCGTCCAAAAGAGGAGTGTCTAACAGATGTTAGATAAATTGTCTGGTAGGCCCGAGTCAGGCGAAGGTCAGTAGTTAGCTAAACAAAACTATAGTGTTAGAATAGATAGTTCATTTATTACTTGATATATATGTTTACATAAAATGCATTACAGTTTTAACTAGCTTTGATTGTAGGAAATGGATTTGCAAAAGATATGTTTTAATAGGATATTAGTGAGGAGAAACATGTTCCTCTAAGCGGCATGGTCTCGCTTAATTTTAAATTACCGAACGTATAGTATTATTTACACTAGGCTCTATGTCTGACTTTAAGTTTATGTTTTACCCTCAAACTCCCAAATGCTCAAAATTGATTTGAGTAGGCTGAGGGTTGAGGTTTTATAGGTTTTAGTAGGTTGACGAATAAAGCTTCCAAAGACGAGCAGGTGGCTTACGGATTGCTATTTAGGGGTTGCAGTTTTATTTTGATGTATTTTCGCTGTGCATGTATTAAGTCAAATATGACTATTTGATAACTCTGATCAACATATGTCTCTCTTGGCGTATTTATGTAGTAATTATTTTACCTGAACCTGGAAAAGTGATGGGATTTTGTAATTTGAATACAGAACATGTTTTGAAAATGTAATGTGAAAAGTTGTATTCGAAACCTGTGATTTTGTTTCATATTCATGTGATGCCGATATTATGTATATCATTAACATTGCCGTATTTGGTCACCGGAAGTTAATACTTTGGATGACTGCGGCGTCTGTAGCCCTTAGCTTCGGGCCTATAGATAGGGTATGTTACAACTTGTTATCAGAGCAAAGTTTATGAAATACTTTAACTAAAAATGATTAGACATATCAACAGATACTTTCGGATGTGAATATTGCCATATCCACATTAGAAATGATTTTCAAATATTGGATATCCGCATTCCCGGATAAAGACAGATATCAGATGATTATCCTGTCCGCTAACGACTGATAAATCAAGAAATATGAATATAAATTTTAAGTTTAACATACACTTTTTCAATCCAATTGATTATAAAAGTGTTAAATATAAACAAATATGGCGATAATAAATAGTTTTGAGTAGTTAATAAGCATTCAGTGCATATAATATAAACTACAAACTTAATAAAACAATAACTAAATATCATTATAATAAAATACACATAATTTATACTATAATCTTGACAAAGTCCGAATGGATAATTTTCGGATGCGGATGTCTTCGTATCCACATCCGCATCCGCATTCGTTTTTTCACATATCAGATATTATGCTTTTCATATACGGATGCGAATGGATTTCGGATTTTTCGGGTATCCATTGACAGCCCTAAAAATGATTTTTTTCAAAAATAATCCATAGGAATTAAAGTTTAGATCGGGTTATGAGATAACTCTATAGTAACATCCTTGTATTTACTAAGTATACGCTATGTCTCTATTCTCCTATCTCTCTTAAGATATTCTTTTGTATCTCACAAGGTTTAGATACAGATAATGGATTTAAGAAGAGTTAATCTTAGGGGAAGCACTCCCACAAATTGGAATGCCATACTAAATACTAGAAGGAACCAAGGTCAGGCACAAGCTAAAAATGTTGGTGCCGGAGTCCCACAAGTGGATATGGGAGCCATGTATCAGTTTTTCATGAACATGATGCAAGTTGGAATTG
Source organism: Allium cepa (assembly GCA_030765085.1). Lineage (NCBI taxonomy): Eukaryota > Viridiplantae > Streptophyta > Magnoliopsida > Asparagales > Amaryllidaceae > Allium > Allium cepa. The sequence goes on along the minus strand of CM060943.1, from coordinate 669,538,916 downwards.
CAGCTTGAGTTTTTGGAGGGAATGCTGCCGGAGGAGGAGTTCAAGAAGCTCTGATGGTCAACCATTATGCTAACTTGAGCAGAGGTTATGCTAGGCTTGGAGGAAAGCCGTTTATTGAAACTGAGGATGCTATTGAAGTGGAGAACTGACTGCTGCATTGCAAGTGGATCTTTATAGATATGGAGCTCAATGATGAGCAAAAGAAAAGTCTAGCTTCGATATAGATTCAAGGAGTTGCTTTATTTTGGTGGAATGGTGTGACAGCTGGAGTTAATGAAGAGGAGATGACATAGGCTGAGTTTAGAAGGACGTCCAGAAGAGGTTCATGTCGGTGATGGAATAGTCAGCTTTGATCAGAAAGTTCGTTGAATTAGAGCAAGGAGAAATGTCTGTTTTGGAGTATGCTAGAAAATTTGAGGAGTTGGCAAGATATGGATATGCCACTGTTGATACGGTGCTGAAGAGAAATGAGAATTTCATTAGAGGATTGAAACCAAGTTGGCCAGGGATACTTTAACACATATTAGAGATCCCTGTGATGTAGTTGTGGAGATGACTTTAGGGCAAGAGGAGATACTTTCTTGTCTAGAGAAGAATAAGGCCAAGGAGGTCCATGTTGGGTAAGGTTAGAAGAGAAAGTTCTTTCATAAGAAGGGTGCTCAGAAAGGAGGAGCAGCGAAGAAAGGGAAGTCTGAAGTCGTTTGTTTTAAGTGCATCAAGAAGGGAAACTATGCTCATGAGTATCGTACTGGAAAGAGTAAGGAGGTGATCGGAAAGTAGAACATCAGGTGCTTCAATTGTGGTCAGATAGGCCATTATAAGAATCAATGCAAGAAGCCTACAAAGGATGGAAAGGGTAAGGTGTATGTATTGGAGCCCACTAATTCAAGACCAGTTTGCAAGAGAAGGGAAAGACAGTCTTAGGAGGTATGCTTCAGATTATCGATATGGCTGTTAGCGTTTTTTGATACCGGTGCGTCACACTCTTTTATCTCAATGTTTGGTAGATAAGCTTGACCTGGAACCCTCGTATTTAGTAACTTCCTTAAGGGTTGCAAATCCGATAGGAAGATATGCGACACATGGGATGAAGTGTGACCATCTAGAGTTTGATTTGTTAGGTCATACCTTTGTTTGCTGTTTGCATGTGTTTGACTTTGTAGGCTCGGTATTATATTGGGTATGGATTGGTTAAGTGAGCATGATGGTAGGATATTTTGTCAAGATAGGAAATATCGCTTTGACACCCTGATTGTAGTGATCAGATAGTTTATACCATGGAAAACCCTGGTTGTGCGGAGAATGCTTTATTGGATATTATGGAGTTATAAGACGAGCTGAATCGAGTTTCCGTTGTTAGAGATTCGCAGATGTCGTTGAGCCGGTATTAGGATTGCGACCGAAACGAGCCATTGAGTTTCGGATAGATTTGATGTCTGTAACAGAACCGGTTAGTAGGACGCCAAGTAGGATGACACCTACGGAGATAAGAGAGTTGAAGGCGCAATTGGTGGATTTGGAAGGGAAGAATTAAATTAGACCTAGTGTTCACCTTGAGGAGCAACCGTAGTGATTGTTAAGAAGGCGGACGGATCGTTAAGGCTATGTATCGACTATCATAAGTTAAATGAAAGAATGACAAAGAATCGATATCCATTGTCGAGAATTGATGATTTTTCCATCAGCTAAGTGGAGCCAAGGTATTCTCTCAGTTGGATTTGGCTACAGGTTTCCATCAGCTTAAAGTAGCGGAGGATAGTATTCCATTGACAGCGTTTAGGACTAGATATGGATTGTACGAATGGTTAGTTATGCCGTCCGGATTGACTAATGCACCAACATTATTTGTGGATTTGATGAATTGAGTTTTCCGAGAGCACTCGGATAGGTTTGTATTGGTTTTGATATATGATATCTTGGTAGACTATAACGATGAGAAGGACCATAAAGTTCATCTCAGAATTGTGCTTGAGATGTCGAGGCAGCATCAGCTGAAGGCGAAGTTTTCAAAGTGCCATTTTTGGAAAAAAAGTGAAGTTTCTCGGTCATGTAGTCTCAGAAAGAGGATTGGCAGTAGATCCAACTAAGATCGAAGTAGTGAATAGTTGGAAGAGGCAAGAAACAGTGACCGAGATAAAAAGTTTTCTTGGATTGGCTGGGTATTATAGGAGGTTCATAAAGGATTTTTCACGCATAGCAGCACCGATGACCAAGCTAATGTGAAAAAAAGTAAAGTTTATTCGGACTGATAAGTGTGAGGAAGCATTCCAGAGCTTGAAACTCTTATTAACCCATGCACCTGTATTAGTTGTTTCGGAGGGATATCAAGATTTGGTAATTTATGCATATGCATGTGGAACTGGGTTAGGAGTAGTGTTAATGCAGAGAGATAAAGTGTTTTCCTAGCTTCTAGACAGCCTAGACCGCATGAGGTTAGGTACCCGACTCATGCCTTGGAGTTAGTTGTAGTTATTTTTGCTTTGAAGGTGTGGAGACATTACCTACCGGGAGAAAGGTTTGAGTTTTATATGGATCATAGGTCATTGAAGTACTTGTTCTCTCAGAAGGAGCTAAACATGAGACATCAGAGGTGGTTGGAGTTTATTGCTACTTATGATTTTGGGATTGAGTACACACAAGGGAAAGGCAACAAGGTTGCAGATGCACGTAGCAGGAAACATCAGAATGCGGTATTGGCGTTGATTGCTGAGTGGAAAGATTTGAAAGCATTGCTAGATTGCAGAGTGCAGTGAAGATCCGAGACTTGGTCTCATGGAGAATCTGCTATGTTATCTTATTTAGAAGGCCGACCGTACTGATTAAGAAAATTGCTTCTAAATAGGAAGAGGATCTAGTGTTAGTTGAAAGGATCAGGAAGTTAATGGATGGAACGGAGAGCGATGACTTAAAGGACTTTAGTCTTGGCTAGAATGGTAAGTTGAGAAAGAAAGGAAGATTATGTGTTCCAGATATGGGAGATATAAGAAAAGAAGTTTTGGAGGAGTGCCATCATTCGAAGTTCACTATTCATCAACGAGGGATGAAGATGTATCAGGATATGAAGAGAAGTTTCTTCTGAGAAGGAATGAAGAGGGATGTTGGTCTATGGGTGAAACAGGTTTTGAACAGTCGGCAAGTGAAAGCCGAACATCAGAAGCCAAATGAGTTTCTTCAGCCATTGGATATTCTAGCATGGAAGTGGGATTATATTTCTGTGGGTTTCATTGATGGGTTGCCGAGATCGAATAGTGAAAATGAAAGCATATGGGTCATAATGGACAGATTGACCAAGAGTGGCCATTTCATTCCTGTTAACTCAAATAGTACGTCATCTGTATTAGCTAAGTTATTTATGAAGAATGTGGTTAGACTGCACGGAATTCCTAGTAGTATTATTAACGATAGAGATTCCTTGTTCACTAGTGAGTTTTGGAAGAGTCTACAGGAGAGTTTAGGAACCACCTGAAGATGAGTACCGCTTATCATCCGTTGACAAATGGGCAAACAGAAAGGGTTAACAAAATCTTAGAAGACTTGTTAAGAGCATATGTATTAGACTTCGGGGAATCATGGAAAGACCATATACTTTTAGTCGAGTTTTCATATAACATCATTTATCAAACTAGTATTGGGATGGCACCGTTTGAAGCTTTGTATGGAAGGTTATGAAAATATCCCATTTGTTGATTAGAGACCGTGGATAGATTGGTTCTTGGTCCGAATTTGGTAAGAGAAGCTGTAGAGACGATTGAGCTGATAAGGGCGAGAATTAAGGAAGTTCAGTCTAGGTAGAAGAATTATGTTGTTAGAAGATAGAAAGATTTAGAGTTCTCTGTTGGAGATCATGTTTTTGTCAAAATATCGTAGATGAAAGGTGTTATCAGGTTCGGGAAGATAGCGAAGTTAGCACCAAGATTCGTAGGACCGTTTCCTATTTTAGAGGGAATTGGGAAACTCGCATACAGAGTAGAGTTACCGAGTAGTTTGGCAGGAGTCTACGTTGTTTTCCATATATATCATCTAGGGAAGTGTGTTAGGGATCCAGAAACTACTAAGCACCGATTGTGTTAGTGGATTTAGTAGTGGAACCGTAACGACCCAGAATTTTCGACCTCGAGGATTTCGACACTAGTACGTCCACTGTAGAAGTATCGAGCAATCGAACGCCGAAAATTACAGATTGTTAGGGAAAAGAAGAAAAGAGGTAGAAGAAGAAACAAGAAAACAACAACACAGAATCTCACATTCGCAGCGGATTAAAATATAATATCAAATAATAACATTTACAAAGAAAGCTGTAACTATCAATTTATAACAATATATCACAAATAAACTGGACAGTTGTAACACTTGTCCCAGACTACAAACAATACAATCTCAAATACACAATGGAATATACTCCATACGTTCCTGCCATCCAGCTCGCCTCCTGAGCTCCAGAACGTCCTAACCTGAAAATCTGTAATACTCGGTATAACCCGAGCATTAGGTTAAAGTAACACCCGAGTCAAGCTGGAAACTAGCGTGAGTAAACCCTTATAACTTGAAACACCAAGTTATAAAACTTCATTGAAAACCAAGGTAACTCGTACCTCAATACGAGTTCTTATCTTGTTATAATCAAATACTTATTTTACAAAATAGGACCTGTGTACCAATTCTTAGTTCCAAAGGTCCAGTTACTCAATTTATTTCATTCCAGCCTATTTGATTCTATAGTCAAATTTATAAAGAACTTGTATATTTCTAATCGAAGTGGTTTTGGATATTTACTGATATCCGACCCCAATCTTTTTGAATCTAATGCCATCTCTAATCCAAGATGTTTAAGTGAATACAATTCAATTTTAAATGCAGGATGCCAATTTACGCAGCAATTCATCACCGATAAATAACTCACATTATCACAGTTCAATTCAAACATGTCATATCGCAGAACATCACAATTTATCATTCTAGAGACATTAATCCGAGCACTTAATATAATAAAATCATCCATAAGCAAGATTTATTTGTCACCCAATCTAATTAATTTAACTAACACAAAATAAATTAATTATCTTAAAATCCTGCTTAATTAACTTTTATTAAACCATTTAATTAATTATTGAAACTAATTGATTATCCTCTAATTATTTAATCATTCACATAATTAATTAACCTTTAATTACTTACATAAATTAATTATCCTTTAATTAATTTCATTAAGTAATTATCCTTTAATTACTAAGACCTTAATTAATTAAGATAAACCATTTATCTTAATCAATTACTTAATTACATCGTTAACTTTTGCAATTAACTAAATAATTAACATAAATATAATTATCTCACCTAATTAAATTAGCATCATTATTCACATAAGTTAAGGGTTAAGTTAAACCTTGAAATTACTTTATTAGATTTCCATTTCTAAATAAAACATTAACTTTTGAGCTTGACATAAATTCTTGAACTTTATTTACATTTTATTTCATTTTAATAAGAAGGAAACTCGGCCCAAGAGAATGAACCAGCCCAAACCCTAATCTTTTTCCTTTTATTTAAACCTGTTAATTTACTCAGGTTCTACACGAGCCTAACCCAATGTTTCCCCCATGTAAACCCGAGTTCGACCCCTCACTTTTCCTTCTCTTCTATCTCCCTCTATTCAATTTCTACAGAAAACCAAACCCCACGATATCCAGTGCACCGTGCACATGCACACGGCGTCGAAGTCACTTCGATCATTGCCTCCAACATTCCTCAATCGCCACCGACCTCCTCGACCATCCTCGCAACCCAGAAACACTCATAAGGCCCAAAATCAAAAAACGAGCAAAACGACATACCCAAGAATAAAACTGATTGACTTCTTCCGCCCGCACTACCCACCTCCGATCACCAGAGGCCTTGTCCTTGTGTTCTTACCTTCGCCAAACATCCTACCTCCCTTTCCCCTGCCACTCAACCATTTTGATGCCTCCTCGTCACCGCAATAGCCAAAAAATCCCAACTCGACTCGAACAAGCTCTAAACCCTACTCCACCCTTGCCGCTCCACCACACTGGCTTAAAAATCCTGACCTTATTTTCCCCCGATCTCCAGACACCCAACTACCTTGAGCAACGAGCACGATGCTCCTCCACCTCCTATCGTCGAGAAATCGGCACAAACTTTTTTTCCGTTCAACTCGAAAATTCCCATAAACCACAAACTTAAAAATCTTGATTTTATCATTAAAATTCATGGTTTACAGATTCGAATTAGATTATGTAGGTGAGACTTGAAATCATGATATTCAAATCTTGACATGCTTTAAATTTCACTGTATTTTCTATTTCTCAGTTAAAACTATTTTCTAATTTTATTTAAAACTATTTTTAAAATTAATATTTAGTTAATCCAAACATAATTCCTTATATAACAGAGCCCATAAGTGATTAGAGGAAGAGAATTTGAATTTTGAATAGCTTTTTGAATATGTAAAACAAGAACAGAGGCTCCTATATCCAAACACAGACATGCATACAAATATCAACTTTACACTGATATACATGCAAGCATAATCATACATTCATGCAAGCATAATCATACATTCATGCAAACATTGCACACATAACTACAATGATTTATCCCATGCATCAGGTTATTAAACAGATTAAGGATTTAAAAGTGATGTTTACTCACCTATGCAATGTTGAACAGAGAAGGCTTTTGAAAGTTTGAAAACTATAACAGCAAGCTTGAATTTCCAATTGTAACTTGATTTATTTGTTTTGAACTAGAACTTGAATCTTTCTTTGCTTTGTTTCATATGAAAACTTGAAGTTGTTATTGTTTAATTTTCTTTTGGTTTTTTTGGTTTTTTTTAAAACGAAAGAAAGAAGAGAGTTAGGATTATGAAAATGGAAAAGGTTTGAACTGTATACAGATTTCTTCTCATAACATTTTATTTATATTTTTACTTAAAATAAAACCATGCCACTTGTCTTTGCATTTTATACAAAAGCCACAAATGTCAAAACCTATAAATTTATTTTTCTTTATGTTTTTATTAATTTAAATATTATGTTTTATATTTATTTATATATTTCCTTTTTATTTACTAAGGTTACTTAATATGATAGAAACACCTTAATGTTATATAATTATAGTTTTATATTTACTAATATATGTATCACATGTATACCTTAAAGAAATATATTAAAACCTTTATCTATTCATGTTTAAATTTTACTTAAGTTATTACTAATTTAAATAATAACTATATAGATAAATACTTACCTTAAGTTTTTTAAAATGTAGAATTTTAACTTTAAATAATTTTTGAGAATTATTATATTAAATTCAAACCAATGCTTCCTATTCACAATATATGTATGTATGTATGTATGTGTGTATATATATATATATATTAAAATTAGAAATATCTCATGTGAATTTTTGATATATATATGTATGTATGTATATATGTATGTATCCACACTTTTACAAATTTCCATATATTCTACTACCCATGGCATATATATATATATATATATATATTTACACGCTTATATATTTGTATATGTATACATTTAAAATTTTCAACATTATAAAATTTGCATACATCTATTTATATATAGATATTTTATCCTGAATTAAATAGTGAAATATATTATTCATTTATCTAGAGATTTATATTTCAACATTTATTATAGTTTCCAATATATATATCGAGATATTTATCAGAATTTTATTTGTTTAATATAAAAATTAGTATTTTAAATAAATTTAGTCCTGTTAATTACCAATTTAACAGATGTTCAAAAATCCGGGTTATCACATTCCTCCCCTCTTTAAAAATTTTTCGTCCACGAAAAGGAACGAAGCAAGAATTTAAATTATACAGTTAATTATCAGCTAAATTATCCTTTACACATTTTAACTCTTAACTCCTTTTTATTTAAATTTTTTCTTTAAAATTCTTTTAAAATCTACATAATATTACCAAATAGCTTTATAAAAATACTTTTTACAACTCGATGTCTCAACAAGTCCATCCTTATTCTTACAGAAATTCGGTCATACGTTGATCAGACGTAGGACTGAAAATCTATAAGTACTTGGTAAACCCGTTTTCAACCCCCAATGAAAATACTTGGAAAATATTTTGTTGAAAATATAGAAAACATTTTTGGTGAGTATGCTTTGGAAATCATCATCCCCTTCACGGTCGTAGTTAACTCGATGATTACGTCGCCATCACAGCAAAACCATAGAAAACTATAGGCCTCCGTGCCCCTCGATTAGGCCATGGAACCCGCCACAGATCGCAGCTACACCTAGGTTTTACGTTGCCATCACGGCGAAAACCCATGTATTTGTAGGCATCAGTGCCCTCGAATTTCGCTGCCGAGTGAAACTTCTCCATACCGACCACATAGATCGCAAACTACATCAGTCGAGTCCCAATGTAGCCTGTAGGCACTCACTGCCACACGACTTTCGCTATGTTTTCATAGATCGCAGTCTACCGATGTTATGTCACCCTACTAGCGAAATTAAACGTAGACCGTGGGAAATCGCTGCCCCTTGACTTCTGCTATGGTGTGCAGTAGATCGCAGTTACATCGAGTTACACTATCGTCACATCATAACCAAATGTCTCTGTAGGCATTAGCGCTCTTGACTTTTTCTACCCTCACACAATCCTTAGGAACTTCAATTTGTCCGGACTTCCTCCTAGGATCAAAACCCTCCTTAGGTCTCAAGGCAGAACCACCCCGTGGATCTCCTACTAGAAGTTCATTTAAATGGGAGCGCATTTTTCTCCAGAGCCATTCTCAAAATATTTTATACTATACACATGTAGTATCTCTCAAATCACACTTTTTATCTGTATCACATATAAATCTCCTTTACACAAAATCGATATCTCAAAATCGATAGTTCCCAAACTTGGCTTTCCAATTTCCAAAATTAATTTTTCCCAAACATCAAAATCCTTTCAAAATCAATGGGTTCGAAAAACCTTTTTCCCAAAATCATTCTCATAAAATCATTAATATATATAGATATATATAAGTTCATTCTTTCAACTAGAACAAAATATTTTTCAAAGATCTTTTCTTCTGATTATAGATTCAACAAGGGAAGTTTAACATATATAACATGTATATTTTACTTACTTCATTTATGTCAAATCAAATATTCAAGTTAGATTTTCTTTTAAAAAAATTGTTTGCCACATTACTTACTTTTTATAAAACAGTTATAGTGATATCCAACTTCCACTTTTATTCATCATATATTTTTCAAAATGTACATTTCCATTACAAAAATTATTTTACACTTCTTATAAAATTTTCAATATCTCTTTCACTCAAATGCGTACGATGTACATATATCATCCGTACGCAATATCAAATTCGATCGCTCACTCGATCACACAATTTCACTTCCGAACTAGTATCGTCCACCCGACTTCCTAGTGCGGACTTAGATCTGGTTTCTTGATCAAAAACTGTCATTCTCCTTGCATAGACATAGCTATGATAGATAATTTCCAGAACCAATCAAAAATCCATATCCAGGGTTCGCCGTCGAAAATCGAGTGAAAAATCCTAACTCAGATTGATATACTATCTTGAAATTCTGTGCTCGAATCTGGATCAAATTATTATGCGAATAGAACATACGTACATCTTATGTATTTGTCTTCGTTGATTATCAACTAAATCAATTTCTTTTACTACACATTCATTCTGTATTCTATTCACTTATTCATAATTGCTTCATTCCACTTAGTTTATAACTTCCATTATCGACATTTTGCACTCTGACTGGCTTGAATTTAGAAAATAGCTTGAAAAAGTTTAAAATAGTTAAGTAGCTGTAAAATAGTTATTAGTTGTAAAATAGCTGTAAATAGTTAACTGATTATAAAATAGTTGTAAAATAGTCAAATAGTTGTAGAATAGTTAGATAGTTGCAAAATAGTTTTAAAATAGTAATTAGTTTTCAAAGTAGTTGTAAAATAAGTATAAGATAGTTTGGGTTTTAAAAAAAAGGTTGTATAGTAAATAGCTAGGAAAAATAGATTTAAGACAGTTTATGTAAAATAAATTATTTGAAAATAGTTTCAAAGTCAAACCGGTTCAATTTTTCAATCTCCACTTCCAATCAATTTCAAAATTCAAATCAATTTTCATTTGAATTTAAACTTATTCAACTTCAAACTCACTTCCAATTAGCTCAAATCAAATTCAATTTGAACTAATTTCAATTCCAATCTCAACTTTAAACCATCACGAATTATATAAATTCGAGTTAAATTTTTAAATGTTGATTTAATCCTTTAAATCAAACTAACCTGTACTTTTAATTTAACAACCTACGTTTTTAAACAATTAATTTTGAGTCTAAATTTCAAATACCAATTTTAAATTATCTTTACTTAACTTATTTTAAGGTTCATGTAGGAGTTCAAAACTTTTAAGCAATTTAATTTTCAAAATCCCATTTATTGCCTAATTTTAACTTCAACTTTGAAACCAATTCTTAACAATTTTAGTTTGCAAGTTCATTTTAACATTTAAATCTTAAGTTCAAAGTGATTCCATAATTTCATTTTTATTTCTAAAAATCAAAATTATTTAAATAATTTCAAATTAAAGTTTTATTTCATTTCATTCAGCAATGGATATATTTTATCTCAATCCACTTATTAATTCAAAAATAATCCAATTCACAGTTTTATAGATTAATAATAACAACAGGATGATAGCAGGATATGTCAAAGTAAATAAACATCCAAAATATCTAAAACATTCATCAATAGCATCCATTACCAATTTCCAGAACTCAAACCCTTTTTGAGATCACACATAACTCGCATTCAAACCAACCATTTAACTTCCCTAAGTTAAATCTCAATTTCATCTTGAAATTTTCAATTCAGATTGTTCGTTCTAAACTTATTTAACTTTGATTTTATTCCTATTTAATTTAATTCAATTTCAAATTTCAATTAATTCATTACAATTCCACCTCTGAATTAATTCCAATTCTATTCTTAAATAAATAAAAATAATTTTATATTAGATTATACAGCCACAAAATATTCCATACATTGATTTACTACACACTAGTAGTTCAAACATTACATCCATTTATTCAAAATAAGAGTCTTATAGAAGTCATAAATCTAGGCGCCTTCCCTATTACCTAGGGGTTTGGAAAAGAACAGAGCCTTAGTATTCATACAAGAATCTAGGGACTCCCTTCCAATGGGAAAAGCCTGAACATGCACTTTTCAACAGGATGTCCCCACCTATAACATTTACTACAAAAGGTTTCTACCTTTCCATCCATCTGGATAACCCTTACTCCTGCATAATGTTCCATAATCTTACTCTTCTTCCACCTCTTGGGACAATTCCAGGCGATGTGTCTTACAATGATAGCAAATAGTCGACTCATTGACTGGTTCCATGGGTTTACGCTTCACCTTCCTGACTTCAGGGAAATGGTTTAGGAAATGTCCTTTCTTATGACACTTAAAGCATAAGATCTCAGAGCGAAACCATTGGAATGTACCCTTTAATTTCTCCCTTGTTTTACTGCACTTGGCTGCATAATGACCCTTATTGTAACATCTGCAGCAGGTGACATTATAATAAGGCCTTGGTTCAACCCTTTCCTTAACTTGTTTCTCATACTTCTAAATTGCTTCTTCTTGATCCTTACGTGCACCTGCTATTCTCTCTCTGCGTCTAGCCTTCCATTCTTCATTCTTAGCCATCTCTCTAAGACTGGATATAGTGGGACTTCCTAACCTATATTAGACTTAATTAGTAGAATTCCAACTTATATTTTTATTATCCTATTCAATTTCAATAACCAACAACCAATTTCCTTAATATATATAATAATTAGAAAAATTATTGCTTTATATATCAAAATATAATCTTATATAAGAATCATTCATTTTTAAAATTATTTTAAAATATTTATAAAAGAAAATAACAAGTATGCTCTCATATAATACACTAAACTCATTCTAGGGTACTACTGACCCTATCCTTATTGAGTAAACCCACCAGAGCAAATTTCTCGCTTAACCTTCGGCTCGGAGACCAAATGTAATGACTCGAAATCCTCGAGGTCGAAAATTCCGGGTCGTTACATGAACCATACTTGACTATAGTTAGGAAGCCTATCTGGATAGTCGAGAGAGATGAGAAGAAGTTGAGGAACAAGATAGTCAGATTAGTAATGGTCGGTGGAGTGATGGTGAAAGAGACTGTACTTGGAAGACCGAGGGCAGGATTAGAGACGCTTATCCTGATTTGTTTGATGGTATTTTTTACCTTGTTGGTTGATGTGTTGTGTACCTTATCGTAATTTTGAGGACAAAATTCTTTAAGAAGGGGAGTCTGTAACACCCCATATTTTTAGTAACATTACTAAGAAATTTTAATTAGTAAATAAAATAAAATAATGTAAGGTGGTTGATAGGTTAAGATTTGATTATAATTAAGGGTAAGCGTGCCATGTTAATGTGTAAGTCAAAATGAGATAGCACGAATAACATGTGTTAGGAAATAAGTAAGGGGTAAAATATAAAGAAGGGCTCCCTAGTACCCTAAACCCTTAGCAATGGGTTATAACTTTATTTCATTTACAAAAATTAAAACTAAGAAGAGGCCTGCCACCATTTTCAAGAGCAAGAAAAAGAAAGATAAAGGGGAAGCTTATTCAACATCAAATACATTCAAATCTCACATCTTTATTCACAAAGTTAAGATAAATAATCACTACATCTTACTTTTCTTATGGTTATCAGTTTTAAAGATAGTCCAAAGTGTTTTTGCATGTTTATGCCATGTTTTGAATGGTTAAAAGTTTATTTATGCTTGTTGATGATTTATGCATGATCATATTGATTTTTATGATATGTTTTGATATGAAAACCCTATTAAATGACATCCAAATGCCTTGCAAATTTAAATATAAATCGAAAATAATATGTTAGAGATGGGTTTCAATTTTCATAATTTTCTGAACTAATATGGATTTTATATTAATTTTCTAGTGAAGATAATGGTTATTTAGATTTTAAATTATTTACGGCTAAATTATTAATTATTTGGGTCTGAAATTAATATATGTTAGAAAACATATTAAATTAAGGAGAAGTGGTATTTCATAAACTAATTTTTTTTCTTTTTTTTGAAATATCGGTAGCACTTTTGAAAAAGATATTTAGCAACAAATGAAAATTTGACAATCATAGCAGGTTAGTTGAAAAGTATTTCTCTTTTAAGGTAAAAACAAAATTTGCATGATTTTAGCATATTCCACCGCTTTCAGCACTAGCGGTTCTGACTAGGACGTTTTGCCACCATGCTTTTGAAACCAATGCGCATGGTATCAAGTTAATTGGTACGTAGTGTATTGGATAAAGGCGGAATGTACATATTCAAAACACAAAGTTCAGATGGGGTTGAAGCATGCCATTGTTTTAAAAGAAGTAGCGCGCTTTGCTTTAGAAAGGATAGCTTTTGATTCGGTTAGCTTTTGATTGAGTCAAATGTTTTTAAAGAAAAGGTTTCGAATGGGTTGCGCTCTATTGTTCTAAGTAATGCTTTCTAAGGGTTCGAAACCCCTAGCTACCGCCTTTCTACCTTACGAAGTTAATGGTTTCGAAAGGCATACTTAGATTTTAAAATTAGCCACTTCTCCAATGCTTTCGGAAGGGTGGTTTCAACACCACTTCTTTACTTAGGAAAGCTTTCGAAAGGTAGGCTTTCGACTTAAATGATTTTATAGACCTTTTTATTCATATAACCCAATGGTTTTGGAAAGGAAGGTTAAATGGTTTCGAAAGGTGTTTTTCCACATGCTTTAAATTAAACCCAAGTGCTTTCGAAAATTTGTGTTTATAAAGGTTTGATGCTTTCAAAAGGTTTTAAAAAATGGTTTCGGAGGGGTGATTCCCCACAGGTTTCGAAGCAGTCGAAATGTTTTACCGATTGTTTCGAAAGGGTTGAAGGGAAAGGTTTTTGCAAGGGTTTCTAAAGGCAATGTTTTAAAGTGTTTTAAGATATGATGTCTAAAGTTTCATAGCTTTCGAAGAAGAGGTTTTTCAAGGATTTCGAAAGGTTTCGAGTATGGTTTCGAAAGGAAGGTTTTGGCCTTTTGGCCTTGGTTAAATAAAGGGTTTTATTTGGTTTATAAAGGGGTACTTTCAATAGATTCGAAAGGGGTACTTTCAAGAGTTTCAATGTTTTCATCAACAATGGTTTGAGTAAAATACATGGCATTGTGATTTTGAGTAAAGCATAGAGTATATGTGTTTTCCTTGTATGAGTTTGATTTAAAGGTTTTAAATTATTTTGGAAAAGCTTTGCAAGGAAAATTATGGAAGCGATCCCTAAGCAAAAATGACTCATATTAGAATACCAGATGGGTCTAATGTGGGGTCACGCCTTATACATTAGCTATTGGCCTCAGCTAATTTTGTCTAAAATTCCAGTGTATAGGGTTTTGGCACAGGTATGACTAAAAGTATGATTACACATAGAACGGAATATATATACAGATAGGTTATTGGTGAGCCCACAAAACCATTAGGATCAGGTGACCCTGAGAGATGTTAAGTTAGGGACAGACTGTCCAGAAGAGAAGTATTAACAGACAGTTAGGATCAGACTGTTCAGAAGAGGAGCGTCTAACAGATATTAGATAAATTTTGTTTACATTGTCTAGTAGGCCCTAGTCATCCAAAGGTTAGTAGTTAGCCAAACAAAACTATAGTGTTAGAATAGATAGTTCATTTATTACCTGATATGTATGTTTACATAAAATATTTTACAGTATTAACCAGTTTTGGTTGTAGAAAATGGATTTGCAAAAGATATGCTTTAAAAGGATACTAGTGAGAGGAAACCCGTTCTCCTAAGCGGCATGGTCTCGCTTAATATCAAATATCGAGATGTATAGTATTATTCACACTAGACTTCATGTCTGACTTAAAGTATATGTTTTCCCCTTAAACTTTTGGATGCTCAAAATTGGTTTGAATAGGCTAAGGGTTGAGGTTTTACAGGTTTTAGTAAGTTAATGAATAAAGCTTTCGGAGACGAGCATGTGACTTAGATAGCTATTTAGGATTTGCAGTTTTATTTTGATGTAATTCCTCTATGTATGTATTAAGTTAGATATGACTATAAGGTGACTCTGATCAACCGATGAGGCATCTTCAAATGTCGCTCTTGGCGTATTTATGTAATAATTATTTTATCTGAACCCAGGAAGGCGATGGGATTATGTAATTTGAATATAGAACATGTTTTAAAAATGTAATGTGAAACGTTGTTTTTGAAATCTATGATTTTGTTTCATATTCGTGTGATGCTAATATTTTGTATACCATTAACATTACCTTATTTGGTCACCGGAAGTTAATACCATGGATGACTGCAGCATTTGTAGAACTTAGCTTCGGGCCTCCAGATAGGGGATGTTACACTTTCCTTCTCCTAATGGCAGCTCGACAATAATATCCATCGTTGATGCACCATTAGTAGTCATGCTCTCCTCACTTTATTCAATCAACTCATCATATTCATTATTTCCTTTTCTTTTTCTATCTCTTTATAATAGTCTTTGTAAGAAACATAACATAAAAGGAGTAAGGAATTTGGAGATGCATACCTGCACACACATCACTATATATGTACATATGCATGTAGTTACAAAATTACAAGTACGCTACTAGAATGTTATCCCACGCCCCTTGTCATTCCTTAACATGTCCTATTTTTTCTTTTTGTTTGGGTCAAGTTAATTTAACTTTCCTTAAGTGTTACTAATCTAATGCTATGATACCAAATGTAACATCCCTTATTTTGAGATCTAAAAATGAATACTAGAGTTTTTCAATCACTTTAATTTTATTTTTAAATGACAATATGAGATTTTTTTTATATGTACAACAAAATGATAAAGAGCGATAGTTTTCTTAAATAGATTGACTTCATCATTTCAAACAATATTAATTGACCAATATTTCCATCTTAGAGAAAAATATACATAACATAAATAATATGTGATCATTATATGAACATATAATCATGAATGATCAGAGTTTATATTACATAATTTCTACATGATGAAATGAAAAGCATAATAAATCCGCCTCCTATAGTCGTATTTTTCAGCTATTGATAAAAAAACCTTCTAAATTTTCAACTTTAGCATACTCAATGAGTACTTGAAAGTTTAAGGGAAAAACATAAACCTCAAGTTAGATGTAAGCCTGATATGAATAGTATTGGCCTCAACAATTCATATAAGCGATACATAGTGAGACCACCCCCATGAAGTGGAATGGGTTCTCCCATCACTAGTATACTTGCGATATATGTAAGTAAATTCTTTACATAACCAGGTTTCAGTCTCGAGTGCAAAACATCGTGTCATAACCACCAAAGTTAAATTTTATTGTTATATAAAGTAAATGTGCTCAGTTTCTTATCTACACAGTTTCACAATTTACTTGTCACAAGGTTATATGGCTTTACCTCGATATATAACACTCCCAAATATTACTACTATTTATGCAAGTATAAAATTCATTCAACATTATCTTGGGTAGTTATGAAGACTAACATTATTCATTGAGATATAACATTGGTTAGCTCCTTAACACCATCTCTTAACTCTCACATAGGTCACTAACATTCACTAAGGTTTTAATTTTTCTTAGCAAATTGCTCTCACAGATGTTATTATCATCCCTCTAGTGTCTACCTTATCATTCTAGTAGATTTCTCTTAGTAAGATTACTATATTTTCTAGGTGCTTATTAATATAAAAAAATTTCTCTCATGGATGTGACTGTCATTCCCCTCGGTATTTTCCTTTGCCATTATGGTAAGTTTCTCTGATGAAGGTTACCATCATTTACCTAAGTGTCTACCAACATTAACTTGGTAAATTTCTCTCAGAAAGGTTACTATCATTCACCTTGATGGTTTCCATCCATACCTAGGTAATTTTCTATCATGAAATATTATCCTCCTTGGTATTTACCCCATGTTATCTTAGTAAATTTCCATACAAAGATTGTTGTTATTCACCTCGGTGTTTTTCTAACAATGTCCTCACCCTCTAATGTAGGTTGTTTTAGCTCACTAAAATTCACCTGGTGCATACCTTAGGGCATTCAACATTTATGACAATGTATCCCATTAAAGATTACTATTTTTCAAGTTAATGTTTATCATTCTCATATTTAGCACTTAACATTTGAGTTAATTTATTATAAATACCCTTGTTATTCCTATCTCTGTTTTTGTATCATTTCGTTAGTTAACGTCGAAAATAAGTGACTTCAACCTAACATTTCTTGTGCTTACTTCAGGAAATACCAAAAGTTCCACTACAAAAGAACTCACATTTTTGGATGCCTATATTGTGTAAGTATGGTGTTAGAAACAACCATATGCTATTTGTGATGTCGGCAAATAGCTCGTTGAAAAAATAACATCGGCACCTTTTTCGACACCATGTGTGGCTAAGTTTCCAATACCATCTTGACATTAAGTTTTTCCTATGCCATATCGACTTATATCTCAGTTCTTTATAGAATTTACACAATGTCATATTTTTATCTTCCTTTTAATAAATCATGCTTCCACCTAGGCACATGTCAATTTTTTCATATGATAAATCAAAGGTAGAGACTTCATCTTTTAGTGAGTACCGGTTCTCAACCAACATATTATCAGGTGAAAGCATTTCTTTACACAGACTGAGAATTTGTTCAATAGGTTTTTTGATGTGTTGTATTCGGGTCTTATATCATTAACCTAGATGTCACTAAAAAGTGTATCATTGTACAAACTTTAAAAAAATGGTTGTTTTGATGCTTCTAATAGGTCGAATTTTTTCTTTTCAGGCCACGTTCTTTCTCCAAATATGGTACATCTGTCCACATCCTCAAACCAATGAAATCATAAACCATTTTGGTCATTCTATTTTTTCTAAAGGTTCACCACAATCTGCATCTATGTTTATAGTCTCATCTTCAACAACGTCAGTTACCTGTTCTTCATGATATCTCTACATGTGATAGTTTGCATAAAACCAAATTTTTGCAAATATAGAATTACAATATCATACTCTAGAAGTTTCAGGTAAAGACATTTCAAACACAGACATCGGACTTCTTTCAGATTTATTTTATCACGAGATGCCACTTTTATGAATGCTTCTACACCATTCCTAAAGAGTAATAGCATCATCCCTTTTTCTAACCTACATGCCATACATCCAACATTGAACTTTCAAATAATCTGTCGTTTACTATACGCGTAAAAAAAAATTATATTATTTTTCACATAATAGTATATTAATCCTTTTTTAATACAACCAAACATTATAAATAATATCATATATTATTATCATATAATTTATAAAACCATATATTATTAATTTTTGTTAGCGCCATCTTATATTATTAATATTTTACTACTAATAATAATTTATTATTCTTCATTAATAATAACTAAATATTTTTCTTTGTTGATATTACCATATAATATTGTTGCTGTTATTATTTTTATTATCACTAATACATTATATTACTATTTTTTTAATACCACACATTATTAATTTTAATTAAAAATACCATTCATTGTTATTTTCTCTTATCAATACTATATCTTATTATTATTATTTTATAAATAATACATTAATATTTTATCAATAATACGAAATGTTTTTTAATAGTATAATCCATCATTATTATTTTTGATTACTAATACCATTCATTATTATTTTTGTTAAAAGTACCATGTCTCGTATTTCATAATGAATAATTTGATAATAATATTCAAAAATGATTCATAACCGCGGATTTTCTGAATAATTTTTAAAGCTATTCTTATGTATTTCTACTTTTATTAAATGGCTGGCCATCAAACCTTTTATTACAAATGCAATAATATTTACATCTCATAAATTTTTTCAACTCAAACGATTCAATAAAATTTCGACAACATTTCTTCTTACTCTCTGTATCGTATGCAAAAGAGCGTACTCAAGGAACAATAAGAAAGTATTGTCAAAATTTTGAAAACATATACGATTTGAAATGATTTATGAAATGTAAATATTTTTGCATTAGAAACAAGTCCAATATAGTGACTAATCCGATAAATAGAGTATCAAATGAATATCTAGTTCTATTTTAGTTAAAATTGAATATATCTATATAACGATCATGTATGATACTAATCAGACGTAGTCAACTAAATATCTAAGAGATCTCATGAATACTTTTACAGTGGAAATGAAAATAAAAAATAATCTTAAATAATCTAATATACTTATGTCAATATCACTCAATATTATATGAATAGAAAATATTCAGTTTGAATGTCAGTTTCAAAATATCAATTATACCAACGATTATTTCAGGAATGTCAAACATACCAATGTTAATTTCATAATTTTCATATACTAGTTTCAATTTAATAATGTCTAATTTATCAACATAAAACATATTATATTTTAATTTTTAATTTTATATACTAATTTAAGTATATCAGTTTCACAAATATGAATATACTAGTTTCATGAATTTCAATTTTTAAATTTTAACTTATAATTTTAATTTAAAAGTCTATAATTTGAATCATACGAACTCTTGTAATGCTTGGCGAGGGCTAAGGATTCGTCAAAGCTAAGGGCGATGCATAAGGCCACCATCGTTGGTAAGGCTAAAGGGTTAACGACGACAACACACAGTTTTGGTGGGTTATCGTGTTGGAGGACTAGGGTTTCGGTAGTGCGCATAGTGCTTTGGCGATGTGCAAAAGGCTTCGGCGATGCACGATGCTCGACAATATTTCTTATTTTTATGAAATGTTGTAATGAGAATAGGAGAGGGCCGACAGTTGGTAAAGAGGATGTGTCATTAGGTATTTACATAGCCTCGGAAGGGTTTTAGAAAACTCTATCACCTTTCCAAGACCAAATAGATGCCACACCTATATTAGACAACATTCTGATGCCATTCCGACACCCCGCCTTAGGGTGTCGGAATGACATCAGAAATATCAAGTCAAAGAAACAACCTTTTTTATATAGTGTTCGTCTCCTACTTTTCTTTTTGGTGCTACTAACAGCCGAAGCTAACTCATTTAGATTCCAATATCCTAGAAGTCATCCTTGACGTCACTATTCCTGAACCAAGTTGACTTAGTCTTGGTTTTATACAAAATTCATAGCCTCATCTTTTAATATTCTTGCTCATACATCCCTCGGCCATGCCGACCTTCGGATTCAGTATTTAGTAAAGGCCAGCGCTTAATGATATTACTTAATCATTTATTCATGGTTTTGTGCTCTTGCACATTATGCCCTATTATGTAATATGCCTGTTATAAGTCGAATTATATTGGGTCATTATAGTAACCGTTTGTACTTAATTTAAGAAGAAAAAACATTTAAGGGAGACTTTTTTTCCCTAATCTTAAGTACATGATCTCTAATTAGACCTATGTTTAAATTGATTTTCTTAACCATAAACAAGAGGATTGGCTAAACTCTTTTCTCTTTAAAGAACCACTCAAAATCATTTTAGAAAATACCCAAAAAATATCATAACTTTGTAAATCATTTTCTCTCCAACGCTAATTGGTTTAAGGAAAAGATGAGAATTTTAGTTTCATTCTTCCTTTCAAAGGTCATTTCTTGCCTTTAAAATCCATGTAAATTCTTAAAACTCAATATACTCACTTTCTAACGGAATCCACTTCTGAAAATCAAAGCTCGTCCTTTAGAAATTTAGCTCAAGTGTTCTTAAGGTAAAAACTAAGGTTAACTCATATAATGACATTATAATTCAAAAAACCTCTTATAAAATGCACTTATAATTACCATATATAATCAAAACTAAATTAATTAGTCTTTAAATTTGCATTGAGGTAATATCATTCACATAAACACAAAGATGAAGGTTTCTAAGCTCTCCTAGCTCTTGATATCCTAATGTTGCTTTCTTTCTTCTTCGCTTTCACTTGATTTCAACCAAAAATTATAAGGAAGCCATTAATGAATTTTTTACCAACATTTTTTTGTTTGAAGGAATGAGAAATAATGGAATATGGAAGTGCAAGCGAATGGGAATTGACATGCATTCGTAAGCTTCCCCCGACATGGAAGCCCATTGGAATTAAATCCCCATCACACTCACACTTTTGCCTTCTATACATAATTTGACAAACAACAAATAATTAGCTCACTTATAACCAATTATCCTCAACTTAACTTTAATAATCTAACACATATTAGTTAATTATCATGTCATCTTATCAATCATAATAAATTAATGTATTTGATGTTGTTAAGAACATAATAGAAATTGGGTCATTACAAATTCCATTTTTATATAATGACCGAGCTAAGTTTTAATCTTGCTAGTTTCGATCTTACAAACGCCTTGTTCATATGGAAGTACATAATTTTTTTAAATTCAAATAAATAGTTACATAATTTTATAAAGAGTTATCAAATATGAAGTTTAAAATTGTTTGAATTTAATATATATAAATGTTTTATTCATAATTAATTAAATTGTTTAATTAAAGAAAGAATATAAATGTTGACGCCAAAAATGGGAAACAACACCCGATAGAATCTTGTAGAGATTAAACAATGAATGAAATTAAAGACGTAGCAGCAAAAGTAAACAAACATATAGATTTTTATAGTGATTCGGTAGTCTTGGCCTACATCCAGTTCATATTTTTATTGATCTTCCATTTGATTATCATTACAAGAATGTTTGGATCAGTTGGGATCCGTTAGTACAAAAGTGAAAAGTAACAATGGCAGAGCTTCTGCAACCGAAAGAAGGATCCCTTTTTTGAAGCTATGCGTGCTGTATTTATAGGAGAAGACGTGCATGGGATGAAACTTTGCAAGAAGGCTCTCTACATCCTCAGGGCCCATCATATCGATTGGTTATGCTAACTCGAAGATTACGATCAATCGGCCTAATCTTGACGATCCTTTTTCTTGGCTCTAATCATAGGGCGGTCGTTCATAAGGGGTTCCACATGCCTCTTGAGGTTGCTTCTTGAAGATGAGTTCATTCCAATTTGTAAATCGTGAGATATGGATCGATCTTGGTTGAAGTTGAATCATACACTGAATTATGCCGATCATTATGATGGATCGATATGGACGATCGATGAATAATAATTGGCCATCCTCAAACCATAACTCTATGATAAGCTATTACTGTAATTGATCGGCATTAACGATCGATTATAAACAAACAGCCATCCTCAAGTCTTTATCTCGTGGTACGTGTGTGATGTGATGCATCGGCAAGACCGATTGGTCAAAACAGTTGGCCATCTTCAAACTTTGTACTTTGTGATGTGCGATCATTTGGCATGCTTCCCTCTTTATTTTATTAATGCTCTAAGAGTTTCACATGATTTGCTTCATGGATTTCGAGATATTAAACTTTCCCCGATGACTTGAACTGTTTCTTGGATCGTTCTCTAGTCGATCCAAACAAATCCGTGCTTCATCTGTAGCTTAAGCATATGAACTTCAATCAACTCCAAACTTGAGACATAACTTCATGGGGTCATGCTAGTTATTTCCTTCTAACTACACCTCGATTGGGTCCAGGTTCAAATCTGCTTAACTGTTGTCTATAGTACTGTACATAACTGACTCTTCCATTCCTGGTCAAATTGATGATATCATGGCTTTGCCAAAAGATGAGATAACATTTTCCCTCCAAAGTATGTCTTGTGAGTAACATGACGTGCTTTGAATCGAAAATAGTCTAAATTGCTATAAAGAATTCCACTTAGTTTCCTGATCGATTACTATTCCTTTATGGACTTTCAATAGTATAAACCCAATGTCGTATTCTATTTGCATATACAAACTTGGCCATGTGGGATTTACAAGCCTTATGTTATCTGATCCAATCTCAAACTCGAAAATTCCAGGTTCGATTGCAATTTCTGTTGATTTCAAAGGACTAAATTCTTAAACTATTCCCGTGCATACTCATATACACGTTTATGTTGTTGGCTCTCGGATGTGTTCGAATGTCCACAAAGGTCGTCCCTAATTTTTATGATATTCTGTATGTTCTCATTTGCAATCAAATTCCCACGATCATTCATCATTCCTCTTTTCATTCATTTTTTAACAAAAAACAAACATCAAACCACTTGTGATCATGGAATCGATGGTCATATGTTAAGTTGCGAGACGATCGGCTTAATGTTTGGATAAGGGACGATCGACATAGAGTTGGAACAAGGGACGATCAACATAGGGCTGGAATAAAAGACGATCGACATGTGGCTTGGGAATGGATCAGTCGGCATAAAGGTTAGAGATGGATCGACATAGACTTTGGGTGTGGGATGATCGGCTAAGCTCTTTAGACCGAAAAATGATCGGTTAAGCCTTCTTATATATAAGCTCCTTTACTTAGTTGTTCTCCTTCATTTTTCTCCATTCCTCCTTTCTGGGACAAAAATAAAGTAATCTCTTCCGCTCCTTCCTATCGATCTTCCATCAAACATAGCTAATTCGTCGTTCTTTTGATCGATTTGACTCCTTTCTTAGATTTAAATCTAGGAAGTACGAATTTCACGTTTGCTTCATAATTTCAAGATCGAAACCTCGGTACTAAGGCGACTCGATCCGTTTGAAGGATCACTTCCTTCCTCTCTCTCCCCTTACGATCATGTGTAATGGGGATTAAGTAGTTAGGGACAAACTGGTCGCGCCTTGATGAGAGATAATTGACTGCTATTATAGTAGATCATTTACTAAAGAGATGAAGTAGCGAGTATAAAGGAGTTGCATGATCGACCATACATGATTGTCTGTGGACGGTCGGTGAAGTTCTGGGTCATTGGAGTTCAAAAATTATCTATGAGCCATCGGTTATACCTTAGACATAAGAAAGATCGGTGGGTGAAGGCTCGCGATGAACGATCGGCATAAATTCACATGGATGATCGATCGGCCTAGTTCATAAATGGACTTTTATTTTTATAAAATGGAACTTTGATGAGAAATCTTGAACTTAAACGATGAGCTTTAGCCTTTTATATTTGAACAAACATTTTGATTGGTGTATGACTTGCATATAGTATAAACTTCATGATTGGTAGCAAATTGCCTTAGAATAAATGACACGAACTAAAGACTTTAACTATCATGTAAAAAATCATCTGTAACTTAAACGATAATTAGATTTCTGCTGGCCAACGATCGTCCGTGAAACTCAAGCTGTATCATTTCCCAATAACATGCAGAGATAGTTGAGACGGTAAGGAATGACGGTCTTCTGGACAAATTTCTAAGACTTATTGTCTTTTTTGTCTTTAGTTTTGCACAACTTATTATTATATTGGAAAAACTTTATCGCACTTCACTTGCACTCACCATGCACTAGGCGGTACAGTTATTTGTTCTAATAATGATCTTTACTGAGTTTAATAGCACTGTAATCTAGACGTTCCGGGCGCTCTACGACCATGCCAGCTGGATCATCTTCGTAGAGGAAAATTCTAACATAGAGTCTAGTTTGGCAACCGAGTCTAATAGTCTGCCGATCAGTCATGATTCAGAACAGCCAGAAGGCTCTGGTCCATAGCTTGATCATTTTGAAATCGTCCCTATCCTTTCGCTAGAAGTTATCGATCTTGTGCCTGATACTTTAGAGGACGCAATCATCCTCGAAAATCCTCATGATTCGGTAGCTTAAAATTAAAGAAGACGCTCTCCAAAGAATTTGCATAAGGCACAGAATTTCTTTCGACGAAGTGTTTGTTCCATTGTGGCATGATAAGGCTCATAGATTCCCTGAAGGGTATACAACATGTAACAGTTTTATGTGATTGGTAGGGTGCATCCCGCCTTTCAACTCATATATCCGAGAAATCCTATATTATCTAGGATAGCTCCGTCACAACTCCATCCGAATGGTTACGCTCTCCTTAATTGTACTTATATGGTTTTTATGGAGTTTCTGCATCGTTCACCCACTATTGAAGATATCCGATTTATTTTTACTTTCAAGCAGCAAACGAGAAGTCTCTCGTTCACATTTCTTGAGTCGGCAAATAGATGCCAAATTTTGATTGGCATATGGAACAAACTAAGTGCCTTCAAGAGCGAATGATTCTTTGTTCGCTGCTCGCTTAGCTTTGGTCGACAATGGCTGGACAGACATAAATGCTACTCATCATTATTACGATAACATAGGAAAATAATATTCAGGTTGCCTTTCTGATGATGCTAATCATTTACAGTTTCGTTACCAGGCCTAGCTGCAATATTTATGAAGAGGTGATCTCAATTTTTAGGAATGCTTCACTTGAGGATAGAAATATCAAATATTTGCTCAAGGACGAACGTCTGGTCACTTATGGTTTGTTATAGAAGGCCTCATGTAGGACTAACTAAAATTGCCCAAATGGCAGGGATAAGATCATGGGCCACATTCGGTCAAAGAGATAGTCAATCCGGTCCCATGGTGCCCCCAGCCACGAGTACTCAAGAGTCTGCTGATATTAATGCTGGAGGACATGGTGAAGATGCACATGGTCATGATGATAATAAATTTGATCCTGGGGTCGGCGTTATATTCTTGCAAGTCTCACGACCCCCGGTCGTGGTTAGGAGAAAAAAGAGAACATTCGTAGACAGGCTTCTAAAAAGTCACCTCTCTGACCAATCTAAATCATCGATGGATCCACCACTAGACCCTTTGTATGATTTAGCAATTCCACCTAGTCTCGATGCCTACCATTTTACTGTGTAAGCATTGGAGGTTCAAAATCTCCTATCAGAATTGGCTCGGGGATCCCAACTTCCGGAGGGTAGTTTACACCAATGAGTAAAGCTCCTGCACCTGATCTGTCAAAGGGTTACACTAGGACACTTACACACACTCGCACTATTCCACACTATATTTTACTTGACTTGCACTTTCTAATACTTAAAGTTGATTGATATGCATTTTTCTTTGCAGAAATGACGGTGAGGAAGAGGAGCATGTTCGATTCTTTATGGGATGTACATCATCAGTCATCAATATCACGATCCGGCTCCTACCACGGCAGTCGGGGATATTATTATTCTAGAGATCGCCCCAGCCGCGATCGGGGTTATCAAGAGAGAGACGACAGGGATATGCCAGCTCAAGATGTACATGGATCGAGATCTCGATCTCCTCCTCAAAAGGTCCTAAAAGACCAGCTGAGCGTAAGGGCATGTCCATCGATCCCCCTTGCGGCACTTCTATCACTCCAATGCCTCCAAAATACTTGTTTCCATCTTAATCTTAGTGGACGAGTGATCGTCGCCTCCATGGTGAATACACTATCATTCACAGTCCTGGCAAAGAAAGTACCAGAGTCAAAGCAGCTTTTGAAGATCTTCCAATCGATCCAAATGTTCGAATGGCGAAACTTCGAGAGAAATTTCTGAACTTATGCTTTGAGAGGATTCTATTTACCTCCTAATTTGAAGAGGGTTATGGATGATGTCCAGAAGATGACCATCAATTCCGTCATCGATATCCACATGCAATATTGAGAATGGATGCAGGCGGCATAAAAAATGTCAAAAATTTCCTTCGAGCATGCGGCAGAAATTGAATAACTAAAATGACAAAAGGCCCAGGACAAAAGAATCATCGACGCTCTGACGAATGAGCTAGAGGCCTCTAGAACCGCCTTAACAAAAGCCGAAGAGAAAGCTAACGCTGCCATGAAATTTATGGGGGAGATGAAAACCAGTCATCTCGATATGGTCGAAGTATTGCATCATCGGAACTAAGAGATAGCGCTCGAGCAAGATGCCGCTCGGAATAATGAGTCTGCAGCCTTGAAGGAAATAGCTATAACACTCCACACCCCTTAGTATACCTAAAAGGACACACTAAAAGGCGTGGTGCGTTGTAGGTATAACTAAAGCTAGTAGAGATTATGATTCGCAAGACAAAAATATATAGAAACAGTGGAAATAATTAAAATAATAACTTATCTAGAACAAAACTTCATAATTATTCTAAAAAACAAATAAGTCACCAAATACCATTTGATGTACCCATACATGTCTTACGAAATCAAAAAAACATAGTCTCAATAAAATTCAGAGTACAAAAAATCCCTCAAATAGTTCCAATACAACATAAGAAATAAAACCTGAAAATAAAGAAGTGAAATACATAGAAAAAATCTCAGCTGCTGCAACCTCCCTAAATCCACAAATCTACCTCACTCGCCCTTGATGGCCTATAGGGAGGAAGGGGAAAATAGAGGAGTGGTCGGACTAAAAGTCTGGTGACTGATAGTAATTACCAGTATTTTTAAACAAAGTAAAGGTAATAGGCTTTACAACAGTTCTAGTATTAAAAAGAAACAAAGGGAATAGAAAGAAGGAACAAGGTGGAAATAAATACGAATTAATTTGATTAATATGATTGATTAACTTTGATTGTTTGCACTTGTCTTTAATTGTTGCTTTGATTAGGCAGAATTCCTAATCCTATAATTAGGTTGAAATCCTAATTCTACCCTTTGATCGGCCACGCTACTCCGTAGAGCTACTGTGGACTAGATGCTATATAGCTCCCTACACAAAAGGCAATGGTGTCCACGAATGACACGTAAAGTATCTACTAGGGACTAGATGTTATATAGCTCTATACATAGAAGGCAATAGTGTCTATGAAAGACAAATATACTAAGCGCTTGGAACTCATAAAAATTTATGAGCCATCACTGGAAGTCCATGCAAGACCACTACTAAGCTCGCGTTACCTGTTATTCCACCTATTAGTTATTCTTATTACCTCAAGCTCCAGCATAAGCGTTCCCTATGTCTCACTTCAAGATTATGCGAAACACTGTATCTACAGAAATAATAAAGGAAATGCTGTTGGTACTGGCTCGTCATCCAAACAGTATCTAGTTGCTCCCTTTTGCCCAAATCCCTATGATTTGGACTTCTACTTATTGACCAGTTACTACCAGTATTAGCATAAGCATGGCCTCGTCTCACTTTAGGATAATGTGAGACCACCATTTTGTCCAATAGAGAATGCTTTTTGGTACTGGTCCTACTTTCATCTTTGCTTATTAACTTAGATAAATTATTTAAATAAGCCTTTATTATTATCTTCACTATCTTTGCTTATTAATTTATCCTAAGTCTTAAAATAAACCTCATTCCGTTCTTTTTCTTATTATAACCTACGTTATAATCATGCTTATTACTTAACTCAAGTTCTAAGTGTGAAAAGAAGCCTCTTTTATATTATACTCTTTTTAATTATGATTCTAAGTTATAAATAGGCCAATTATTTTTAGTTAGTCCAATTCTAACATTAGTATCATAATTAGACGCAATTTCAGCCTTAATTCCATTTTTATTACAGTCTTTACAGTTCACTTCTTATCTTCCATTATTTCAGTATTCTTATAATTTTAATCCATATTTGCGTTTAATCTATTCTAATCCATACGTGAAGAAGAAGGAGAAATAAAAGAAAACTGAAAATGGAAGAAAATCCAAAGCATAGGAAGATGATGTAAATAACGCATAAATCGCTATAAATGAACTAAAATACCGTAAATAAACTTTAAATAAATGAGAAGGCTATAATTAACAGAAATAAGCTAAAATTAACTGAAAAGAATAGCTAGAAAAAAATAGACTGAAAATAATTCTAAAAAAACTATAAATAAAACTGCTAAAAAAGTTATTCCAAAAATCATAGTAAAACTACAACTACTGAAAACCCTATTATTTTAGATTACTTAAAAATCTAAATAATTACAATCACTCACTTGTGATCCTACGCTCTTCTCTTTTGGTCTTCTCGGATCGACTTGACGGTATTAAATTATTTTTATTAAAAATATTCTCTCCTTGGAAAATTATTTCTTTTAGGGACTTTCTTGAAAAGGTGAACGCAAGCGGAGAAAATCTAAAATGAGAAAAAGTTTTAGGTCTAGGGTCTTATTTATATGGGTAGAAGTGAATCTCAGACCAACGGATTTGGAGATTGAATAGGATGCAACCACATTATAGGCTGAATGGGAGCCGTCGGATGGTAGCACAGGGGGACCAGACGAGCCAAAATGAAAAAAACGTATAAAAAAATTTGTTGGAACAAACAGGAATGAAGGAAATTTCCTTCGTTTCCTATTCGCAGGCAGGTCGACCTACAGGTCGGCTGCCCATTGGACTAGGTCGACCGGCCGGTCAACCTAAGCCTTCGGATGGTCGACCTCTAGGTCGAGCTCCCCACTTATATTTTTTTTCCGTTGATTCTTGTTTGCTTTGTATCTCGCTTATATTAACTCGGATTCTGACATTCTGTATATGGAAATTGATCAGAAAATTACCACAAACACAATGGTGCAACTCCCATGGCTCAATTCTAATAATTTCATAAATTTATTTTATTATTTCATTAATTGAATAATTATTTATTATGGGTTAAATTTTAGGTTAAATTTCGGGTTGTTACATTCTCATTTCCTCAAGGAATTTCGTCCCCGAAATCTCTGAGGATTAAAGAATGAACTAATGTTTTCATCCAAGTTCTACAACCAACTACTCAACCATCATCCATTCATCCATTGTCCTTAAGTTTTTTAATGCAATTTATGATACTTATGAAATTATGGTAGTGTTAATGTCCCTAACTAATGCAAAAGATTAGGCGGTCCACTGATTCAGTTGACCTTCTTTTATGCAATCATGTTCGTGCTATGTATCCAAATGAATGCAAAAATTCCTAATGATAAATGATAATTCTATATGCATGCTTCAATCATCATCCAAATGCAACAACCATGTGATAAACAACCATTTATAGCAACCATGAAAATAAAAATAAAAATGCGCGCACATCCATATGCATATGCTCTAGTGTCCTAGTGAGGCTGATCCCCAAGAGATAATAGTGCCTAGTAAGTATATGTGTCCATTAGCATCCACTAGCAAACACTTGTAACCACTTGCATACATCATCCATAACATGTTCTAATAACAAGTTTACATCAAATCCTACCATCCATAAGTTAACTCCTAAGTTCTACCCTCCTAAAGGATAACAAAGGAAAGAACCTATTCAAAACTAAAATGGAAAATAGGAAATTCGAAAGATTACTATCAAAGAAAGGATGATATGAGATACGAATTTTCTCTAAATCAAATTTATTCTTCTCCGAAGTCTTTTTTACCTCTGTAGGCTCTATCCAACATGAAAGCGACTTGTGCGGTCTTTCATAAAGAGCTTTGAAAGGTGCCACTCTAATGCTAGCTAGAAACTACTATCATGTGAGAATTCCACTAAAGGAAGATGCTTTTCCCAAGCTTGTTCAAAATAAAAAATGCACGTCCTCGACCATGTGTGCCTTACAATCTTATTAATTTTACTATTCTTCTTTAGCCTACTCACATGAATCAACATTCCTAGGTTCTCACTAGTGCCATATATGCTTTACGGAAAACTCTATTATTACTTCCAAAGTAATTACTACCGTCTCCTTTATAGCCTTACACATTTTCCGTCACTCCTTTGGGAATGATTCCTATCTATTCCATTTTTAAGAGTTTGGTTTGGTATTTATCCTCTCATTTCAAAAAGAAAGGCTTTTAAATATTCGAATCCCAAAATCTTTCTCCTTAAAAGTGTTATCTTTAAGTTCTTCTTAAATTCAAAAATACTCGGTGGCTTAACATTTTATGTTTCTAAATTTGCATCCTTACATCTTTTTGAATTTACATTATTTCCTAAACCTAGAAGGAAAAACATTCAAATTCTAAATCCAAAACTTATCCTCGCTTTCTTTTAAAGACCTTTTCAATTTTCTATAAAATTTGAATTTTCAAATTCTACTTTTATTAAGTTTTTCATTTCAAAAACTTATTTACCTTTTCACCAAACTATTTCCTTTTAAAATATCTTTAAAATATCCTTATGTGTTTTCAAAACATCTTCTTATTACACCTAATGGTCTCATACCCTTAATGTATTGGAACTACTTTCTCCTATGAGAAATTATTAATGTTAAAATCTTCTAAGAACCTTTTAAAAGAGGATTTCACGTTTATGAGAAATTACAAGGAACATATTTTATATTTTTCGAAATAGGCTTTAAAAAATATGGTGCTCCCATTCCTTGTATATCTCTTTCATGCATTCCTTGTAACCTACACAAAACATTTTTATTGGTTTCATAGAAAATTATACCATAATTCTTTTCATTCCAATAGATTAAAGTAATTTTAAATATATTTTCTTACGATAGATGTCTTCTAATATCTAACCTTTTCTTTTCAGAAAAACTCATCTTCAAAATTGTTTTAATATACCAAAACAATTTTTTTTGTTATACCTATTTAATTAATAGGTGTATTCAATCACTTTTATTTCTTTTCTTAGAAATTATCTTTTAAAAATACAGTTTTATTTTGGTTTAAAACCGATGTTGTGTAAAACACTATTACTACAACCTAAAATACTAGTGTACGAATTTAATTAAAGATAAATACTAATAAACCACATCTACTATGTAAAAACTTTTCCTTTGAGAGTCACTTACTATAACGGCAACGTTATAGTCTATGCTTCCTTTATTTTCACGAAAACATCTATTACAACAATAAATGTTGTAATCTATGTTTCCGATACTTGATACTTTTTAGGTTTTTATATTAATTTTTTTGTTTATTTACAAAGAAACTAGTAAACTTTATACGTTATGTAATTCTTAAAAAGAATTTCACTTTTAAAAAAAATTATATCATACAAAAACCAATTTAAATTTCTTACCATAATCTCAAAAACATGGTATTTATGTTTTTTAAAAATATTGACAATTCTTCTTTTTAATTCTAATAAATTCATTTATTGGGCTAGACATAAAGTGGCTAGGAGTATCCTTTCTTAACCTTGAAAATCTCATTTCCTTACTTAAAATCTTTTGTTCCCATACTCATATTTATTCTAAGGTGCTACCGTTAAATCCACTTACACGAAACAATTATAATTTCTCGAATTATCTACACATGGGTTTTCTTTGTTTTTTATTGTACATCCCCAATCATTGCCTACCACTCTTTGAATTTTCACAATTCGAGCCTAAATGTACAAAACTATTTATCAAACGCTTTCCATGTGTAGACCTTCTCTATGCCCTAAGAAACACACTTCCTTATGCCAAAAGTGGTACTTCAAGAACTTTTCTTTCAACTGAAGAATGCGAAGTATGCGAAGAACCTCCTCTAAATGAATAGCATGATCCTCCTTACTCTTGGAAAACACCAAATGTCGTCCACGAATAAAACCACAAACTTATTTAGGACTTATCTAATGACGCAGCTCATCAAATCTACGAAGCAGGCTGGGGCATAGGTCAGCCCAAAAGGCATAACCAACCACTCATAAAATCCATTTGGAATCCTAAACGCGGTCTTATCAATGTTGTCATCAGCCACCCTAAGCTGATGGAATCCCATGGCAAAATCAAGCTGAGAGAATACTAAAGAGCCAACTAACTGGTCAAAAAGATCATCAATCCAAGGGAGTGGATATCGGTTCTTCTTTGTGAGTTATTTAATTCTTTATAATCAACGGAACCATCTACCTTAGTAGCAAAGATGACTGGAAAATCTTTGACGACAGGAACCAAATTTAACTCTAATGATGGTGAATCGAGGGAATAAAGGAAGCTCAACATAACTGACATTTGTGGGTTGCAAGAAACGAGAGTCCTACCGCTGCATGTCTCTACCCTAACGAATCTCCTCTCGCAATCTAATATAGCTCTATATTTGGATAGCCAATCCATTCCCAAAATCATCCCATACCCCAAAAATCCCAAATCATAGGCATCGCAGTCAAATTCTGCACCTAGGATAAAAAAATTCAAACCACTACAAACCATAGACAAGTGTGCCGATCTACCTGTAGGGTTTGAAACAACAATGGGGTCTACTACTAAAGAGATGTCTAAGTGCAGACATCTACTAGAGAACTAGATATGAGAGAGTGAGATGCTCCAAAATCAAAAAAGAGCGCAAATGGGAAAAATCAAAAATAAAAATCAAATTTTCCTACGTTGATTTGGTCTACTACTGGAGGGTGCTGCCTCCAAAGCCTGAATCTGTGCTGCTGGTGCACCTGCTCTCTTCCCCGTCTTCTAGGAACAATACTTACTAATGTGACCGGGTTGTCCACAATTACAGCACTTTCCCTTCATCTTCCCTCTCCTTCTGTCCTTGGCCAAATAACCAGCCATCCCATAACTTTTGCTCTTTTCTAGATCTGTTTCTAAGGGCCTTACTCTTTCCTTTTGTCCTCATCTTTCTTGTCCTTCCACCTACTTCTTAGAACCTATAGGAGCCTCCTTACGTTCTCCCTTCAGCCGCCAATATGTAGGTTGAATTCATTGTCGTCCTTCAAACTTAACCGCCTAAACCTTTGCTCTATATCCTCCAACCTAGCTTGTGTCTCCTCGAAATCCTCCATAATAAAAAAATGTTCTGCTCTCTATGCTAGCGAAGTCCTTGAATAGCTTAGAAAAATCGACTGGTGCAGGTGGATTAAAGGGATTTCCACCTACCGGTGTTGTATTGGGCCTTGCCCTTGCACCTCTTGTACCGTAGCTTTTCTAAACTAGTTGGCCATACTATGCAAAGAATAGGAAATCGGACTTGAAAGAATCGAAAGAATGTTGAACTGGACTTTAAGGGGATTTTTATAAAAACTCTTTTATACTTGAAAACTATTTCTAAGAGTTTATTTTCTAAAAATACTTTTTAAAACAAGTTATTTTGGAAAATACTTTATTTTTAAATCAAATTTTTTAGGAATCTAGTAACCTCGCTTTATACCAAATGAAACAGCCCACACCCCTTAGTATACCCAAAAGGACACACCAAAAGGTGTAGTGCATTGTAGGTATAACTAAAGCTAGTAGAGACTAAGATTCACAAAACAAAATAGATAAAAACAATAGAAATAGTTAAAATAGTAACTCATTTAGAACAAAACTTCATAATTACTTTAAAGACCATATAAGTCACCAAATACCAAATACGCCATATGTCAAAATACCCATACATGTTTTGCGAAATTAAAAAAACATAGTCTCAATAAAATCAAAGTACAAAACATCCCTCAAATAGTGCCAATAATTTCATCTTTACTTATTAACTTAGATAAATTATTTGAATAAGCCTTTATTATATCTTCCCTACCTTTGCTTA
Organism: Allium cepa; assembly: GCA_030765085.1. Lineage (NCBI taxonomy): Eukaryota > Viridiplantae > Streptophyta > Magnoliopsida > Asparagales > Amaryllidaceae > Allium > Allium cepa. The sequence continues at coordinate 669,504,590 of CM060943.1, read as the reverse complement.
TTAATTTATCCTATGTCTTAAAATAATCCTCATTCCATTCTTTTCTTATTATAACATATGCTATAATCATGCTTATTACTTAATCCAACGTTTAAGTGTGAAAATAAGCTTCTTTTATCTTATACTCTTTTTAGTTATAATTCTCAGTTATAAGTAGGACAATTATCTTTAATTAGTTCAATTCTAACATTAGTATCATAATTAGGCTCAATTGCACTCTTAATTCCATTTTTATTACAATCTTTACAATTTACATCTTATCTACCGTTATTTCAGTATTTTTATAATTTTAATCCATATTCGTGTTTAATCTATTGTAATCCATACGCAAATAAGAAGGAGAAATAAAAGAAAAATAAAAATAGAAGAAAATCCAAAGCGTAAGAAGAAGATGTAAATAACGCATAAATAACGGTAAATAAACTAAAATACTGAAAATAAACTGTAAATAAATGGAAAAACTATAATTAACAGAAATAAGCTAAAATTAACTGCAAAGAATAGCTAGAAAGAAATAGATTGAAAATAATTCTAAAAAAACTGTTAAAAAAACTGCTAAAAATGTTATTTCGAAAATCGTAGTAAAACTACAACTATTGGAAACTCTATTATTTTAGGTTGCTTAAAAATCTAAATAATTACAATCACTCACCCGTGGTCCTAAGCTCATCCCTTTTGGTCTTCCCAGACCCACTTAAGGATATCAAAATATTTTTATTAAAAGGATTCTCTCCTTGAAAAATCATTCCTTTTAGGGTCCTTCCTGAAAAGGTGAACCCAAGCGGAGAAAATCTAGAATGAGAAAAAGTGTTAGGCTTGGGCTCTTATTTATAGGGGTAGAAGTGGATCTTAGACTGTTGGATTTGGAGATTGAATAGGATGAAACCACGTTATAGGCTGAATGGGAGCCGTCGGATGGTAGCACGGAGGGACCAAATGAGCCAAAATGACGAAAACAAAATGTAAAAAAATCTTGCTAGAACCAACAGAAAGGAAGGAAATTTCCTTCGCTTCCCAGTCTTAGACGGATCAACCTATAAGTCGACCGCCCATAAGGCTAGGTCGACCGACCGGTCGACCTAAGCCTTAGGGTGGTTGACCTCCCTACTTATATTATTATTATTATTATTATTATTATTATTATTATTATTATTATTATTATTATTATTATTTCGTTGATTCTTGTTTGCTTTGTATCTCGCTCATATTAACTCGGATTTTGAAGTTCTATATATGGAAATTGACTAGAAAATTACTACAGACACAATGGTGCAACTCCTGTGGCTCAATTAAGATAATTGAACAAAGTTATTTTATTATTTCATTAATTAACTAATTAATTATTATGGGTTGAATTTCGGGTTAATACAATAGATGATCTCAAGGCTAAGCTTTAATATGCAACTAAAGAAAAGGATAATGCTCATAAGATCACTCAGGATTCTTGCGAAGAGTTGATTCGTGTTAGGCTTAAGACAGACTTGGCTATTGAAAAGGTCAAAAATGTCGATGCGCTCATTCAACGTGAAGTGGAAACTACCAAAGATAAAGTCAGAGAAGAGATAATTAATGAGCTTGACCCGCTTCTTGTTCTCTACAACGCCAATGTTCTCAAGCATAGGAATTTAACGTGGCTCAGCGAAGACTATTCTTACCAGTTTCATCATGCCAGGGAAATTCTTGTAGCGGAAGAGAAAAACTTCATGACTTAGAGGATGTCGATGTGTCTAAACTTGAAAGTGAAGTGCTATTGGGTGATGAACCCAAAATATTGCATGACATTCAGGTTTCTCTTAAGAAAGAGTCTGTGGTTGCTCCTTCACATGAAGTGGGTGAAGGATCCAGATCACTGCACTCTGACATCGCAGCTGAATTTCCCCTGGTGTCCTAAGTCATGTCTAGCTTAGCAGCGAGCTCCTCAACTATCCTTGGGTATGATCCGGATAAACCATGTCTATCTCCAATTCTAAAGCATAGTTATGAAGAAACTCTAGCTCAACCTGGAGTACATACCGAAGATGGTATTTTGTCGACTTTTCCCGTCTTTCACAATGTTGGGTGCTATCAATTGATATTTCTATTCTTTTCACCTAGTTTGTCTCAACTTTGGATTCGTCAAACATCGCTCCTCTCCCTTCACAAAAGCCTTAGTTGGAGTCACAAACGGCCGCGATAGAGTCTGTTAAAGTTACGAATTCAGCCTCCACTCAAAGCACTCAAGAAGATACCTTTGTTATTGATGACCAGTTCATGGAGGCATTATTCAAGAAGAGAAGCGATCCACACCATGAAATCCCTCTGATGAGGAAGTGGTGATCACAGGTTCATCCAATCCCACTAGTAGGCTCAGCATGGAAGAGCAGATTGAGTGAGAAGAGCTATCAAAAAGGAAGATAAAGGGTGAGCCTGTTGATTCGGTCTCAGATGAACTGTCATGACCCATTTTTCCATACTCATTTAAACTGACTTTATACCGCAATTGTTGGCCAAATTGCATGGAAAGACGGATAGTGAAAGAAAGAAGGTAGAAATAGAAAGAAGATAGAAGAAAAGAGAACAATCAAAATCTCACAGCGGAATGAATAAACTATAATATGAATAAATCTTTACATGAAACCAAAACTGTCTCTTTAATAACATATACAGACTTTAAATCAGAGTTTACATCCATTCAACTTGGGTAATTTATAACAACTTGTCCTTATAACTAGTTAACACGTAACCAAAAATAAACTGAATATAAGCATCTATGTGAATACGTCTCCTGATTCCAGCTCCTCTCCTGAAGCTTCCAATCTTCGTGCCAAACCTGGAAATATGCTCGGTCTGACCCGAGCATATAGGAAAAACACCAAGCCCTGGTCAGTCTGGTAAACCAGCGTGAGAAACACACTCAACTTGATTATTAAAGTTTAATAATCCTTTTGAAATCCAAGGTATCTCGTAAGACCATGGCACAAATAAACACGTCGGGTTTTTACCTTACGATAACCAAAACATTTCTTATAAAATCCTCTGATATTATAATAGTGTCTATATACAAATACTTATTCAAATAGCTGAAATTGTTACATTATTAAATTCTAGCATACTAGCCACAAAGTGGGTTCTACAATCAAAACCGTAAAGCGCACGTAGGGAGAATGGATTTCCAACGAATGACTAGGCATAGGGGTACCGCCTATCACGGTACCTAGTCTAGATCAACATACCGAGGACCCCTTCGTTCCCCTGCAACACAAGACCAGACTACCCCTTATCGGATAGCCCGAGTAAGATCACCCCACGGTTGGAATCAGCAACCGCCTACACAGCCGAAATAAAAACGGACATCTAGACAGGGATGACCTTACCCTACTTGGGTGCTATCCACTTAGCCTTGTTGCATATCCCCTGATTTTCAGTCATTCCCGCTTGATGAGGCTCGAGGCTCAGCGTTACCTTTTTAGAACATATCACTTAGAATGCTCACTATCCTCCTGATGATGTTCTGAAAGCATTCATCCATACAAGTCCGTTCCGGGTTCGAACGAAACCAAAGGCACTATTCCTACTACATCCATTTTGGAATCACCCTCAGGATTAGTAGCGACTAGCCTGACACTTCACTGATCCATCTTAGACTCCAAGCTCTAGGCTTCATTACGAAAACGTACTTGTTGGATCGAAGTGGTTTTCAGATTATAAATCTGATCCCGATCTCTTCGAAACAAACGTTTGCTATTTCCCGTAAACTCAACCCCGGTTCTTTAGGAAATACACCGACAAAATACAAGATCGAAGTTCACCTCCTAACCGTTTGCGGACGGGTCTCCTTATAATTCGTTCTAGAGAACAAACGAGTTTATGCAATGGTATAACACCTCGAATGGTAACCATACCATATAATTCTCAAGTCTCCTCTAGATATTTCCAAAGTTAAGTTTTTGTCCAAATTTGGTAGTTGGTTATTTAACTATCAAAACAATCAATCGATTCAACAAAGTTATTTCCCGTTGCAACCATTAAGCCTTGTTCATATCTAAAATTCTAATAGATTAAAACTACTAAAGAAGCTTATTTTACTGGGTAAATATAAATTTGAAACAACTTCTTTCCAAATCATACTTATAGAATTTCCAAATACATTTTCAAGTTTTTTAAATAAAAATACTCTTGTTTATAAAAGGTTTCTATAATGTATTATTACAAAATACTACTTATATTTAATAGATTATATTGAATATAATATACTTAAATGCTAATTTAATAAAAGTTTACTTTTAAAATAATTATTACAAAAATAGCTTTTATACTTGAAATAGTTTAAATAATACATGCTTATAAAAATTTACCTTTATAAAGATTTCTAAAGATAATAAAAAATTACTTATGATATTTCCAAAATATTTATCAATCTTTCAAAACATCATTAAAAATTAATATACATTTTCAAAACAAAAAATAGGTTCAAAATTAATCCAAACAGAATAAGGCTTATTAGTGTCAACGGTACTTATCAAGCAATGAATCACAGTCAATACAGATATTCAAAATCAATCATCTTTCACAGATCGATTCACATTATACACTCAAATATAATTAACAGACAAACAACAGATATATGCATGAATAACAGATCAGAGATTATCATTGCTAGTACACAATAACACAGATAATATCATATTGATGGCTTAAACTACCCACAGAAGTTAAATTAACTATTTAGTGAAATGGTGTCTGTTCTCGCTTACTAGATGTCAAACAGTTTGAATAATCTACAATAAACACATCTATCAGTTGGGAACATCTCAATAGTTTGGCCATATAAAATTATTTAATGGCATTCATTTTCAAACGGTGATTTAATTTTGTCTATAAAAGTTTGTAAAATTTCACTTATTTATTTTCACAATGGATCGTACGACGGCGTAGCATCCGTTGATACGAACCATCCACTTAATATCACTTTATTTATCACTTTATTGTATGTGAAACTAAACAATTATTATAAATGTAGAATCACTTAAGAATTTTATTAATTCAAAAGTATAACATTTATTTTTCCCTTCATTATTTCAATTATACTTCACTTTATTCAAAAACTCAAGGATTAATAATAAATTATTTTTAAAAGCTTGACTACTTATTGATAAAATAACTTATTTAAATAACCTAAATAAAATCTCAAAGCAAATCAAGTTTATTTTCCAAATTTTCTTTGTCTTTATAAAACTTAAATTAAACATTTAGCATCAAAGAAAATTGGGTTTAAAATATTCATTTTAAATCATCATCCTTGTTATAAACTTTTGGAAAGTCAATTTGTTACGGATTTTGTTTTACTTTATAACCAAATTCCTTTATTAAAAAAATCTTGTTTAAATTAAAACAAGGACCCCTTGGCCCGAAGCACGCAGCCAAAACCAAAAACAACCTGCACCTGTTAAATTACCCAACACAAATACAAACCCAATTGGACCGAAGCCCAACACGAATGCACTAGAACGAACCCGAAGACCCTACCAACTTTCTTCCTCATCGCCTCTCTACTTCCAGGCAATCATCCCAAATCCACTCGAAAATTATTGCCACTAATCGGAGAGAACATCTTCAATCAACGTCAAACATTCCCATGCGAACATCTATGCTTACGCAACATGACAATGACCCTGGAATTGAACCCAATCTTCCACGCTCGATTTGCCCAACCGGGGAAGCTCCCATGTGCATGTTGTGCACGTGCACATTCCCAGCTCCGACCAACTCATCAAAGCTACCACCATAGCCAAGACACACATCATCCCCAGATCCCATTCACCATCTCGCTGGAAACTCGAACACATCCTATCGAAAATCGACCCTCAAATGAACCATCGAATCAAACCCAAAAACCCACCTACCTCCACCAGTCGACGAACTATACTCGCCATTCACCTCTGATTCCCTCGCCTCCTTCACCAATCGGAAGCCCACCCGCTACGCTACCTCTTTGCCAAAAATTGCATGCTCCGTAGCGCCTACAAATCCCGGTTCCAACGCAAACCACCCAAAATCAATACCACCCTTAAACCCTAAAATCGACTCGATCAACCAAACCAAACCCAAAACCCAAATTCCGCCACGGTCGGCACTTCCACAATGACCACCAGCTCCTTATAGACCTGGCCGCAACACCCCTCCTCGGCGAAGTCGGCGGAAATATATTTTTGAACAAAATTCATTCATCTACTAATTTCTTGAGATATACAACACTAAAAATTTACCACCAAAATTCATATTTTCACACAAGAAACAAGGCTGCATGTTGGAATCGTAGAATTAAAAACATTTATTTTTCACTAAAATTGGATTGTTCACTGTAAAATGGAACCCTATCGCACTACACAGCATAATTTGCTCACAAACTATTTTTAACGTAAACTATACACAAAATTTAACACTTTCCTAGTTTATAGCATCCACAAACATAAACTAGATAAAAAGATAAAGAATTTTGAAGTGGGGATAAACATATGGGTTACTGTCAACAGAGCATACTTTACTTTCAAATTTCGAATATAAATGTTTCTCACTTCCACATTGATTCTAGATGTTTTAAAATTTGAAGTTAAAGCCTTTGGTTTGAAAACTTGAAATCTTTAAAACTGAAACTTGAATCTTGCTTTTAAAATCTCCTGAGTTTGAATTCGAACAGAGATGATCCAGTCTTCTTGATTATAAGGTATTGCTTTCTATATTTGATTTCCTGTTGCTTATAATTTGAACAGAACCTTTTGTTTTTAAGTTACAGGTTTTCAAAATTTTAAACAATAACTCATATCTAAATGCTCATCTTTATATATACATGCTTGCAGCCAACAGATTATAGCCTGAAAAGATTTTTGGTAGCTGAGATAGATATTGTCTCTGCTGAGTAGAATTTTGAAAATAAAAGGAAATTATTACAATGTTTATTACTGCCAAATGTAAATATGTCTACCGATAAAAATTTATCACTGTCTACCCTTTTTTACTAGATTAAACTGTTTTACTCTTTGTTTACTGATCTAAATTTTTATTACCAACTTACCCATAGTTTTTCTTTATTAAACTATTTTTCTTTTGACGGTAAATAACTTTGAAGTCTTTTATTTATTATATAGTTTATATAAACCATGGGATACTTAAAAGTGTATATAAGTATGCTCAAAAAGTTAGGCAACCCATATTTAACATTGACAAGGTTAGTATTGCATTTGTGCAATTTAAAATAAAATTGAGAAACTAGATAACTATAATAATACTTCATGGTTTATACCTCTATAAATATGTTGTTACTTAAATAAAATAAATAACATTCAATATTAAACACCCCATGTGTTATAAGAACTTCAAAGTGGTAAAAAATTATTTTTAAATCCTTCATGTATATATGTAACCATATATACATTTTTAATTTATAATATAGAAATACATTACTTTCAAATAAATTAAATTCACTAGTTATCTACATATATATAGTTTTCTCTTATTTATATTTATGAGATTATTATACACATCCCTTAATTTATAACATTTTTATTAATTTAAATATTATGAATTTTCCTTTTTAACTTATCATTACATATATACAACTTTTCTAATTCAATGTGTGTGTATATATCATTTAAGAAACTTAAAACTCTTTTATTCAATATAAACAATATTGTTTATATGCGCAAAATCAAAAATATCTCTTTTTACTTTATTATTTACTTAGTGCCATGAATTCCTAATTACATTATATATTCATATAAATTTTATTATCCCTATATGTAAAAATATAAGCATATGATTTTTCAATAAATTTAATTTAATTCTCTATTGTATTTTATCTTTAGAATAAAATATTCATATTTTGTCTCTAAAGCAAAATACACATATCAAATCTAAAACAATATATATATATATATATATTTTATCTTTAAAACAAAATATACAAATATAAGAAATTCCATTCAAATCAATCTGTATTTTAATATAGATCTGAAATCCGAATTATACTGGTTTTGGAAAATTGAATACAATTATTAATCATTGATTATTGGGAATATTGTATACTAAAATACAATGTTATTGAATATTATAAATTAATATTCACGACTCGGGATGTCTAAAATCCCGGGTCGTTACATTCCTTCCCCCTTAAAAGATTTTCGTTCCTGAAATTCCATAGCTAATTTAGTAATATTATCCACACACATTAGAACTAATTAATAACAACTCAAACTACACCAGTAAACACATAGATTCATACTGTATATCAAAGTATACATTATATCCAGCCAAAATATTCCTATAAATGTTATCATCATCTATACAAACATACATGTATATACAAATATATCACCCTGCGAAACATTTAACATCTAGCAATCATGACGTCTAAGGGTCATAGACACAAACAAAAAGGCACACACTACCAAGAGAAAACAACCCAACACTAACTATGGACTCTTGCTACCCGAGTCCTCCCTTTCAGGTCCCGACAATTCCCTGGACTCAACATCACTGTCGGGAACCCAAACAATCTCTGGACTTGGCTCTCTAGGAAGGAAATCTACACTAGCAACTGGCTCCTCAAAAACTTCCCCTATTTCCCAGATGACTGCATCGTCATTTTCTGATTCGGGATCCTCCTCCACTTTGAACTCTTCCTCGTCGTCAAACTCCTCATCTTCTCCTTCGGCTTCAAATTTTTCTTCACCATCGATTTCCTCCACTGGATCCTCTTCTAGAGGCTGAGGCTGAGGTTGCTCAACAGGTTCTATCGACTCCTCTGACCTTCTTCATATAAGGACGGCTCGTTAAGATCCGCCTGAATCCTCCTGACCTGGTTAAAATCACCATCTCTCCTTGCCCTAGCCAGTGCTCCACCACGACTAATGCTACGGTTCTCTACAATCAATACCAAAACCCAAAGGTGAGATCCTAAGGTTAAACTTCTATAGGTTAAAGAGTACATCAAAGTTTACATTTCAGAATTTATTCCCCCTTTAAAATTTCTATTATCCAAAATTTTAAAATCATCTTTCTAAGAATAATTTAAGTATATATTTGATAGTGATTACAAGGTAGAGGAAAAATATACAATAATACAGTAAGTTTATAAACAACTTATTTCCTCAATTTATATATATATATATACACACACACATATACAACAAAGTAAGTGTTATAAGGTTTAAATTCTCAAATATCCTTTATAAATCCATAGTCATGAAGTTATTTTTAATAGTGGAAATTTTTTCCAAAATATTAGTTTAAAAGTTTTTCAAATTCCATAGGTAAATAAAAAACCATTTTTCAAAGATTCAAATTCTAAAGCATTCAGATTTCTAAGGGTATACTCAAGTCAAAACGGACAACCAATGGAAATACACAAGGTTGACGACTAAGACCACTCAATCCTGGATGATGAATTATTATCATCACAACCAATCATTTTAAATACCACTTATTTAAAAATCATACCTTTTTATATAGAAAATATATCTGGGCAAAATTATTTCATCTACCCCTTAAAAACAGTATTGCATCCATTGGTCTGGTTCAAGTGTTTAGAGATCCCTATCAATAACATTAGCTACTCGTATTGACCAGAATCCATATGCCACTTAACCGATCAATTAACACAATATAAAAATCATTTTTATATAACTATCAAATACATGCACTTGTATACACACATACACACTCAGACTCAAACAAGACTCAAACAGGTTGCTACAGACTCTATCCCTAATGAGCAACCCACCCGAACCTAGGTATTCACTCAACCTAGGCTCTGATACCACAATGACACGACCCATTTTTCTGTACTAATTTAAATTGACTTTAAACCGCACTTGTCAGCCAAATTGCATGGAAAGACGGATAGTGAAAGAAAGAAAGAAGACAGAAGAAAAGAGAACAATCAGAATCCCACAGTGGAACGAATAAACTATAATATGAAAAAATCTTTACATGAAACCAATACTGTTGCTTTAATAACATATACAGACTTTAAATCAGAGTTTACATCCATTCAACTTGGACAGTTTATAATAACCTATCCTTACAACTAGTTGACACACAACCAAAAAAAAAAACTGAATATAAGCATCTACGTGAATACGTCTCCTAATTCCAGCTCCTCTCCTGAAGCTTCCAGTCTTCCAGCCAAACCTGGAAATATGCTCGGTCTGAACCGAGCATATAGGAAAAACACCAAGCCCGGGTTAGTCTGGTATACCAGCGTGAGACACACACTCAACTTGATTATTAAAGTTCAAAAATCTTTTTGAAATCAAAGGTATCTCATAAGACCACGCCACAAATAAACATGTTGGGTTTTTACCTTACGATAACCAAAACATTTCTCATAAAATCCTCTAATATTATAATTGTGTCTATACACAAATACTTATTCAAATAGCTGAAATTGTTACATTATTAAATTCCATCATACTAGCCACAATGTGCGTTCTACAATCAAAATCGTAAAGGGCACGTAGGGAGAATGGATTTCAAATGAATGACTAGGCACTAGGGTACCACCTATCACAGTACTTGGTCTACATCAACGTACCGAGGACCTCCCCATTCCCCTACAGCACAAGACTGGACTACCCCTTATTGGATAGCCTGAGTAAGATCACCCCGCGGTTGGGATCAGTAACCGCCCACACAACGGAAATAAAAAGGGACATCTAGACTGGGATGACCTTACCCTACTTGGGTGCTACCCGCTTAGCCTTGCTGCATATCCCCTGATTTTTAATCATTCCCGGTTGATGAGGCTCGAGGCTCAGCATTACCTTTTTAGAACATATCACTTAGAATGCTCACCGTCCTCTTAATGATGTTCTGAAAGCATTCATCCATACAAGTCCGTTCCGGGTTTGAACGGAACCGAAGGCACTATTCCACTACATCCATTTTAGAATCACCCATAGGATTAGTAGCGACTAGCCCTTGCACTACACTGCTCCATCTTTGTCTCCAAGCTCTAGTCTTCATCGCGGAAACGTACTTGTTGGATCAAAGTGGTTTTCGAATTATAAATCCAATCTCGGTCTCTTCGAAACAACGTTCGTTATTTCCCCGTAAACTCAACCCCGGTTCTTTGGGAAATACACCGACGAAATACAAGATCGGAGTTCACCTCCTAACTGTTTGTAGACGGGTCTCCTTATACTTCGTCCTAGAGAACAAACGAGTTTATACATACGGTATAGCACCTCGAACAGTAACCGTACCATATAATTCTCGAGTCTCCTCTAGATATTTCCAAAGTTAAGTTTTTGTCCAAATTTGATAGTCGTTATTTAACTATCAAAACAATCAATCGATTCAAGTTATTTTCCGTTGCAACCATTAAGCCTTTTTCATATCTAAAATTCTAATAAATTACTAAAGAAGCTTTTTTTTACTGGGTAAATATAAATTTAAAACAACTTCTTTCCAAATCATACTTATAAAATTTCCAAAAACATTTGTCAAGTTTATTAGATAAGAATACTCTTCTTTATAAAAGTCTTCTATAATATATTATTTCAAAACATCACTTATATTTAATAGATTATATTGAAAATAATATACTTAAATACTAATTTAATAAAAAATTACTTTTTAAATAATTACTACAAAAATAGTGTTTATACTTGAAATAGTTTAAGTAATACATACTTATAAAAATTTACCTTTATAAAGATTTCTATAGATAATAATAAACTACTTTTTATATTTCCAAAATATTTAACAATCTTTTAAAAAATCATTAAAAATTAATATAAATTTTTAAAACAAAAACTAGGTTCAAAATTAATCCAAACAGAATAAGGCTTAATAGTCTCAACGGTACTTATCAAGCTACGATTCACAGTCAATGCAGATATTCAAAATCAATCAGCTTTCATAGATCGATTCACATTATACACTCAAATATAATTAACAGACAAATAACAGATATATGTATGAATAGTAGATCAGAGATTATCATTGCTTGTAAACAATTACACAGATAATATCAGATTGATAGCTTAAACTACCCACAGAAGTTAAATTAACTATTTAGCGGAATGGTGTCTGTTTCCGCTGACCAGATGTCAAACAGTTTGAATAATCTACAATAAACACGTCTATCAGTTGGGAAAATCTTAATAATTTGGCCGTATAAAATTATTTAATGGCATTCATTTCCAAATGGTTATTTAATTTTGTTTGTAAAAGTTTGTAAAATTTCACTTATTTAATTTCACAATGGATCGTACGACGGCGTAGCATCCGTTGATACGAACCATCCAATTAATATCACTTTATTGTATGTGAAATTAAATAATTATTATAAATATAGAATCACCTAAGATTTGTATTAATTCAAAAGTATAAAATTTATTTTTCCCTTAATTATTTCAATTATAATTCACTTTATTCAAAAACTCAAGGATTAATAATAAATTATTTTTAAAAGCTTGACTACTTATTGATAAAATAACTTATTTAAATGACCTAAATAAAATCTCAAAGCAAATCAAGTTTATTTTCCAAATTTTATTTGTCTTTATAAAACTTAAATTAAACATTTAGCATTAAAGAAAATTGGGTTTAAAATATTTATTTTAAATCATCGTCCCTGTTATAACCAAATATTTATTTTTGGAAAGTCAATTTGTTACGGATTTTGTTTTACTTTATAACCAAATTCCTTTATTAACAAATCTTGTTTAAATTAAAACAAGGACCCATTGGCCCGAAGCCTATAATCAAAGCCAAAAACAACCCGCACCTATTAAATTACCCAACATAAACGTAAACCCAATTGGACCGAAGCCCAACACGAATGCACCGGAACGAACCCGAAGACCCAACCAACTTTCTTCCTCATCATCTCTCTGCTTCCAGGCAATCATCCCTAATCCACTCAAAAACGATTGCCACGAATCGGAGAGAACATCTCCGATCAACGTCAAACGTTCCCATGCGAACATCCATGCTTACGTAACATGACAATGACCCTGGAATCGAACCCAATCTTCCACGCTCGATTTGCCTAACCGGGGAAGCTCCCATGTGCATGCTGTGCATGTGCACATTCCCACCTCCGACCAGCTCATTGAAGCTACATCATAGCCAAGACACACATCATCACTAGATCCCATTTGCCACCTCACTGGAAACTCGAACACAACCCATCGAAAATCGACCCTCAAATGAACCATCGAATCAAACCTAAAAACCCACTTACCTCCACCGGTCGATGAAATGTACTCGCCATTCACCTCTGATTCCCTCGCCTCCTTCACCGATCGGAAGCCAACCCACTACGCTACCTCTCTGCCAAAAACTGCATGCTCCATTAGTGCCTCCAGCTCCCGATTCCAACGCGACGCCACCCAAAACCGATACCACCCTTAAACCCTAAAATCGACTCGATCCACCATACCAAACACAAAATCCAAATTCCGCCACGGTCGACACTTCCACAATGACCACCAGCTCCTTCTAGACCTAACCGCAACACCCTCGTCGACGAAGCCGACGAAATTATATTTCTGAACGAAATCTGTTCATCTACTAATTTCTTGAGATATACAACACTAAAAATTATAAATTTACCACTAAAATTCATATTTTCACATAAGAATCAAGGCTGCATGTTTGAATCCTAGAATTAAAAACATTTATTTTTCACTAAAATTGGATTGTTCACTATAAAATGGAACCCTATCAAACTACGTAGCATAATTTTCTCATAAACTATTTTTAACATAAACTATACACAAAATTTAACACTTTCCTAGTTTATAGCATCCACAAACATAAACTAGATAAAAAGATAAAGAATTTTGAAGTGGGGATGAACATATGGTTTACTGTCAACAGAGCATACTTTTCACTTTCAAATTTTGAAAATAAATGTTTCTCACCTTCCACATTGATTCCAGATATTTTAAAATTTGAGGTTGAAGCCTTTGATTTGAGAATTTGAAATCTTTAAAACTGAAAATTGAATCTTGCTTTTAAAATCTCCTAAGTTTGAATTTGAACAGAGATGATCCAGACTTCTTGATTACAGGGTATTGCTTTCTATATTTGATTTCCTGTTGCTTATAATTTGAACAGATCCTTTTGTTTTTAAGTTACAGGTTTTCAAAATTTTAAACAAAAACTCATATCTAAATGCTCATCCATATATTTACATGCTTGCAGCCAACAAATGATAGCCTGAAAAGATTTTTGGTGGCTGAGATAGATATTGTCTCTACTGAGTAGAATTTTGAAAAGAAAAGGAAATTATTACAATGTTTATTACTTCCAAATGTAAATATATCTACTGATAAAAATTTATCACTATCTACCCATTGTTTTTACTAGATTAAACTGTTTTACTCCTTGTTTACTGATCTAAATTTCAGTTACCAACTTACCCATAGTTTTTCTTTATTAAACTATTTTTCTTTTAACCGTAAATAACTTTGAAGTCTTTTATTTATTATACAGTTTATACAAACCATAGGATACTTAAAAGTGTATATAAGTATGCTCAAAAAGTTAGGCAGCCCATATTTAACATTGACAAGGTTTGTATTGCATTTATACAATTTAAAATAAAATTGAGAAACAAGATAACTACAAAAATACTTCTTGGTTTATACCTCTATAAATATGTTATTACATAAATAAAATAAATAATTTTCAATATTAAACACCCTATGTGTTATAAGAACTTCAAAGTGGTATAAAAATTATTTTTAAATCCTTCATGTATATATGTAACCATATATACATTTTTAATTTATAATATAGAAATACATTACTTTCAAATAAATTAAACTCACTAGTTATCTATATATATATAGTTTTCTCTTATTTATATCTATGTGATTATTATACACATCCCTTAATTTGTAACATTTTTATTAATTTAAATATTATAAATTTTCCTTTTTAACTTATCATTACATATATATAACTTTTCTAATTCAACGTGTGTGTGTGTATCATTTAAGAAACTTTAAACTCTTTTATTCAATATAAACAATATTGCTTATGTGCCCAAAATAAAAAATATCTCTTTTTACTTTACTATCTACTTGGTGCCATGAATTCCTAATTACATTATATATATTCATACAGATTTTATTATCCCTATATGTAAAAATATAAGCGTATGATTTTCAATAAATTAATTTAATTCTCTATTATATTTTATCTTTAGAATAAAATATTCATATTTTATCTTTAGAATAAAATATTCATATTTTATCTTTAGAATAAAATATTCATATTTTGTCTCTAAAGCAAAATACACATATTAAATCTAAAACAATATATATATATATATTATCATTAAAACAAAATATACAAATATAAGAAATTCCATTTAAGTCAATCTGTATTTTAATATAAATATGAAAATCCGAATTATATTGGTTTCGGAAAATTGAATACAATTATTGATCTTTGATTATCGGGAATATTGTATGCTAAATACAATGTCATTGAATATTATAAATTAATATTCACAACTCGGGAAGTCCAAAATCCCAGGTCGTTACATGAACCGATTCCTTCCCCACTTCAGATGATTCCTCCTGATGGGACGATTCCTCCGGATGACATTACCTATGCTTCTAGTGATGAGGATGCCTCCATACCTCCTACTTCCAAAGATGATATTGCATTGATTCATACAATGAGGAAACTCCTTCGGAGAAAGGACGAGGCGGCAAAGGGTCAAAAACGGGGTCGAGTGGTAGCTCAGAGGGAACCACTCTGAAGAAGCAAAAAAAGGATATAAATCCAAAAAGTAATCTTTGGACATGTAGATAATTCAGATGATCATTTCTCTTTTTGTTGATTGTATTTGTTTCGGCGTGTCCCTTCACATTTGTTTTGTATTTTGAGTAGAGTCATGTGATGTACAACCAGTTCCATGTGAATAAGAATTCTTTTGTTCCTACGTATAATTTCTGCATTTACTTGTTCAAATATTCTAACTATAACATTTTTCATTTTATGCATTTATGACTCCTTGCTCGTAGAATTGAATGTTGATCTTATTAATCCATCTCAAGGCCTCGCTAAGATCGTGGCCTAGATTTGTTGTAAGCACTGAATGTGAGTTGCAGTTTTGAGCTATCACGGTAATTTCTTGGATGATCACACTTCTAACCCGATCTCTAGTTAACAAATGTACTGCATGAATGGTCGAGTCTCGTCCCATTTGTAGCTACACTCCCATCTGAGTTTTGAGGACTTAGAGTTGTTTTGCGAGCGGTCGGTTCGATTTATGTTCATGCTTCAGTCCACACTTTGGGGACTTAGACTTATCTTGTGGGAGGTTAGTCACACCCGATTTATGATTATACTCTAGTCCACGCTTTAGGGACTTAGAGTTATCTCGTGGGCGGTCAGTCACACCCAATTTATGTCTATACTCTAGTCTACACTCTGGGACTTAAAGTTATCTTATGAACGGTTGGTTCGTGCCCGATTTATGTTTTTACTCAGTGCCCGATTTATGTTTTTACTCAGTGCCCGATTTAGAGTTGTCTTGTGGGTGGTCGGTCACACCTAAATTATGTTTATACTCCAGCCCGCACTCTAGGGACTTAGAGTTGTCTTGCGAGCAGTCGGTATCCATCCGATTAATGTTTATACTCCAGTCCGCACTCCGAAGACTTAGAGTTGTTTGATGGGCAGTCGGTATCCGCTCGGTTTATGTTTGTACTTCAGTCCACACTCTGGGGACTTAGAGTTGTTTCATAAGCAGTCGGTATCCACTTAATTTATGTTTATACTCTAGTTCACACTCTAGGGACTTAGATTGTTTCGTGGGAAGTCGGTATCCGCTCGATTTATGTTTATAATCCAGTCTGCACTCTAGGGAATTAAAGTTGTTTCGTGGGAAGTCGGTATCTGCTCGATTTGTGTTTATACTCCAGTCCGCACTCTAGGGAGATAGTTATCTCGTAGGCAGGCAGTATTCGCCCAATTTATGTTTATACTTCAGTCCGCACTTTGGGGACTTAGATTTGTTTTAAGGCAGTCGGTATCCGCCCGTATATATTTATACTCCAGTCTGCACTCTGGGGACTTAGAGCTATTGATGGGTGGTCAATCACACCATTTAATGATATATACTCCATCAGTCAAGTCGAGGTAAGCGTTATCGAATGAACGGTCGGATCACATTCATTCAAGGAATGGAATTCTGCCCTCGGCATGAAGGATAGAACTTGGCCAGTGAGACGATTAATTCGTATTCGCTTGGTGGTTTTAGCTCCTCTTGCCAAGTCAAGGAAGGGAGTAGGCAATGGATTGTTGGACCACTTCCATGCTTGGATTGGATAGTCAGGTCATATTCACCTTAAGCTGCATTTATGTCCACGTGATGAGGGCAGTGGTTGATGAGTAGGCAGTCAGTCATGCCTACTTTAAGTCGGGCTCTTTAACTGCCTCTTATGTTCATGGTAGGAGTTAATGTGTGGAAAGTCGAATCATGTCCACTTTAGTGGGATCCTGGCATCACTGAGGTTCAGGAGAGGAATACGTGTTTTTCAAGCTTCATTTTTATGACCCGTGGAGTGGATAATCGGGCCACATTCGCTCCAAGTCTTTCTTAGGTCTCCAAGTCAAGTATGGAGGTTGATGAATGAACGGCCAATCGTGTCCGCTTTGTATTGGATTCAGACCTTGTCAGGATTTTCCATCTCGAGTCCTTGGCCCTAAGTCAAGGGAATATGGTAGCTGATGAGCGGTTGAATCAAGCTTATCTTGATGAAGCTCCAAAGGTCTGATCATGGTACATGGAGATTGGTTGATCGCCAACTCTAGGTACTTGGTCATCTGCATCGTTTTTGAAGTAGTTTAGTTCAAGTTGGTCAAAGTTCACAACGCAATTGGAATTGAAATAGAAATAATTCAAATAAGATCGAGATAAATCTCTTTGATAAGAGAAGCAATGTCATATGCTTGCTATTCCACTTTGTACAAGCCCTCCTCAACTGGGAGTCAACTGCGGATGGTTCAATTAATAGTTAAAGTTCTTCACCAATAGGAGTCGGATGTTTCTACAATCATCAATTTGATTCATTTTTACATTATAGCCACTTGTTATGCTTGTGAATTATGTATGCATGCCCCGAATATAAGTAAAGCAAGATGGATCAATGTCAACGGATTACTGGAAAGCTACTTGGAGTCGGACCTAAGAAAATCTGCTATTTGCTTGGAGTTACTGAATTCGAAGGTCAGTGATGAACGGTGCTTGGGGAAAATCTTGACCTTACCTAAGTTTGGCTTTGGGCCAAAGTATATTGGGTTTTCTTAGAGTCACATCACATATGTTCCCCAACTTTTAAGAGTATCGTTTGAGTAGCAGTTGCTGGTCCGTTCCTTGGTTGCAATTCAAAAGCTACCACTTGATCCTTTATGCCTCGCTCAGTCACAGGACATAAGGGAAGTGGATAGAATGCACTTTCTTTAAGTTGAGTTTTGAATGCAGAATACAAGGGCACTGCAGAATGGGAAAAAAAATTAGAGCCATGTTCTCAAAATTTGGATCGTAGCCGATTTTTTTTGAAAAATGATCGGTAATGAAAACGATCGGTTAAAATAGAAAATGGTTGAAAACGATTGGTTGGAATGCTGAAGTGTTGGAACGATCGATTGTAGATGATCTTGGAACGATCGGTACAAGAGATGTTATGGAAATAACGATAGGTGAAAAGATTAACCGGAATGATCGTATAGAAATGATCAGTATAAATCCATATAGCAAAGGAACGATCGTACAAAAATGATCATATTGAAACAACCAGTGTAAATTCACATAGCGTTAGGACGATCGTACAAGAATGATCGTATGATACTAAAGGGAGGAATGATCGGTTGAGGTGCGAACGGCCGTTAAGGAAGAACGATCGCTGTAAACTTAGGCTAGAGCTATCTTATAAGAATGATCGTACAAAAACAATCGTAAAGAAACGATCGGTATGGAGCGATCATACGGAAAAATGATCGGTGTTAGCAACGGTCGATGAAGATGGCAACTAGATAGATTGGTGAAGAAGTTAACTGGAATGATTGTACAAAAAAGCGATCGTAAGAAACGATCGGTATGGACAATGATCGTTTAGAAAAAATGATCGGCCAAACTTACGTTGGTGGAATGACCAGTGAGAACCATCGTATGGGACGAACGTACATGATGACGTAGCATATAGATTTGTAGGGAACGATCGTTCATTGAGTATGTATGGGGTATGGCCGATGGATGATCATTCACACATGCTTCAACACTTGAAAATGTAAGCACTTTCATCAAACATATAACTAATAGGTCATGATATCATGATTTCTTTCCTCTACAGGGGAAGTAGACTTGGGTTCTCTAGCCATGGCTAATAGTTTTCATGTAGATCACTTTGAAATATGAGTAGAATAGGAAATTTGATGATCGAAAACTGGATCTATCCCGCGAACATGAAAATCCACAAGTAGAAGATGAGAACCTCAGGTTAAGAATTCATTTCTCAGTGAAAGCACCAAAATTTTGACGCCAAAATGGTCATCAACACCTGATAGAATCTCATAGAGATTAAACAATGAATGAAATTAAAGACATAACAGTAAAAGTAAATGAACACACAGATTTTTATAGTAGTTCGACAATCTTGGCCTACATTCACTTCATATTTTTATTGACCATCCATTTGATTATCATTGCAAGAATGTTTGGATCAGTTGGGATCCATTAGTACAAAAAGTGAAAAGTAAAAATGGTAGAGCCTTCACAGCCAAAAGAAGGATCCCTTTTCTAAAGCTATGTCTGTTGTATTTATACGTGAAGACGTGCATGGATCGAGCTAAAACTTTGTAAGAAGCCTCTCTACGTCCAGAGGGCCCCATCATATGGATCGGTTATGCTAACTCGAAGATTAAGATCGATCGGCCTAATCTTGACTAATCCGTTTTCTTGACTCTAATCATTGGGCAAACGTTTGTGAGGGGCCCCACATGCCTCCTGACGTTGCTTCTAGAAAATAAGTTCATTCCGACTTGTAAATCGAGAGATATGGATCGATCTTGGTTGAAGTTGAATCATATACTGAATTATGCAGATTGTTATGATGGATCAATATGGACGATCGATCAATAACGATCGGCCATCCTCAAACCGCAACTTCATGATAAGCTATTACTATGATTGATCGACATAAAAGATCGGTTATAAATGATCTGCCATCTTTAAGTCTTTATCTCGTGATATGTGCGCATTGTGATGAATCGGCAAGATCGATCGGTCAAAACGGTGGGGTATCTTCAAAATTTGTACTTTGTGATATGTGATCATTTTGGCATGCTTCCCTCTTTATTTTATTGATGCTCTAAGAGTTTCACACGATTTGGCTTTATGGATTTCGGGGTATTGAACTTTCCCTGATGAATTGAACTATTTCCTAGATCATTCTCTACTAGATCCAAGCAAACCTTGCTTCATCCGTAGCTTGAGCATATGAACTTCAATCAACTCCAAACTTGAGATATAACTTCATCGGGCCATGCTAGTTATTTCCTGCTAACTACACCTTGATTGCATCCCAGTTCAAATTTTCCCGACTATCATCTATAGTATTGTACGTAACTGGTTCTTCAGGCTATTGACCATCTGTTCCTGGTCAAATCGATGATATCACGGCTTTTCCAGAAGGTGAGATAACAACATATAAGTGCGTATGTATATAATTTAATAAATTATAAAGTTATAATAATTAATATATATATATATATATTATGTATAAAGAAAATGGGAGGTTAATAAATTAAAATCCAAGAGACTTAAGGAGTTTACATTAGATGTGTAGAAAGACATAAGACGTCATGAGTTATAACCATCTCCCTTAAATAGTCGATAATACTCTATAAAAATTATTTTGAATTATGAATTTAAAATAAAATGTTTATCGTCATTTATAATATAAATAAAGTACCTAAATATCTATGATTTTTGAACACCCTTAAGCCATAAAATCTCTAAAGCGATGCTTATATTATCCCTAGATAACTAAGAATACTATGTAACTTTATTAAGAACCCTCAAGGGTTACATAATTCCCCTTAGGATATCACAAAACGATTGGTCTAGGGTATCTAATGTAATTACTGATTAGTTGAGCACCTTCAATGTCATAAAGATGATCAGGAACATACTCAAATATGTTAGGAGTTATTTAACAATATTTTGTTGAGCAGCCTCAAGTTTGTGGTAACATGATAAATATATTCTAACACCCACTGAAGGAATTTATGAATTTTCGTACCACATTTTGGGTTTTTGGGAGATGCAGAATTCAGTGGGAGACTTATTATATTAATATAATAAAGCAGTCTAATAAGTACAAGAACGCATTCAATGTTTTCTAGTTTTCTCTAACGAATTTGCATAGATCAAATGGCAAATACAAAGCTATTTTCTAAAAAGAACGCACTAAATGGTGCAAACTACAAAGACTGGTTAAGAAATGTTAAGATTACACTCACCTAAGAGATACTATAGTATGTTGCTGCTAGTGAGCCATTAGTTGGACCCGATAAGGATGCTATGCCCGAACAAACTAAGGCATACGAAAACTGGTCGCTATACCACAACCTTACCCACTGCTATGTGTTGTCGACTATGAGCATCGAGCTCCAAAGGAAACATGAGAATATTGATATTTTTGAAACATTCATACACATGCAAAGTTGTATAGTGAGCAATCTCATATCGTATGGTATGAGATCTCTTGGAAACTATTCCATGCAAATATGAGTAAGGGCTACTCAGTCCAAGATCATGTACCCGATATGGTTAGGTACATTGAAAGGTTGGTCAAGTTAGGGACTACACATGACACTGAGCTATAGGCTAATTTAATTTTTAGATCGCTTACACCACAGTTCGATCCATTCATATTTAACTTCATTATGAAATTATTGAAGTTTAATATTATGTGTCTCGTACCTATTTCTTGAATAGTTACAAGAAAAGAAAGCGGAAGTCCAAGGGTGGCAAAGATAAAGCAAGGGCCTAACAAAAGGGTGACTGGCACTTTTGTTTGAAGAAGGGGCACTGGAAGAGATTGGACTATTTGAAGATGCTCAAGAGGAAGTTATTGGGTTTCACTCCTAAAGATATTTTCTTTGTAGAAAATTGTTTATCTGTAAGTGCTTCTAATTAGGTTTTAGATACAGAATCTGGAACTCATATTTATAATTCGTTATAGGGACTTGGGAGAGGGAAGCCCATGGCAAGAGGAAGCATGGAATTCATAGTTATAAATATAGCTACTGTAGCTGCCAAAGAAATCAGAGATTACCATGTGAAGCTTGCTAGAGGACATGATTTGATTTTATATAGTTTTTATTATGTACTGAAATTATTAGTGGAATAATTTCTATTTCCCATTTGTTGGAAACGAGTATGGTTTTGTTTGTAATGGTAGTATAATGAACATTTATAATGGAAATAATAGTTGGTTATGCTACTTTGAATAATGGCATTTATATGATTAATAATAATCATGTGTTTGCTGTTGAAAATAATAATGCATCTAAAGTAACTGATAGTGACCTTTGGCATTGTAGATTTGGCCGCATTAGTAAGAAATGATTGAATAAGTTAAGAACTAGGGGATTCTACCATCGTTTAATTCTGAATTTTTTGGTACTTGTACATTGTATCTTAAAGGAAAATGGCCAAGCACCCATTTAGTGGAAGTAATGAAAGAGTTGACGAACTCCTAGGACTAGAATACCAGTGTATGTTGTCTTATGTTTACAACAATCAAAGGTGGTGGCTCATACTTTGTAACATTCATTGATGGTTTATAAAGATATTGATATGCGTTTCTCATGAAACATAAGTAAGAGGTTTATGATAAATTTATAGAATATAAGAATGAAGTGTAAAACCAGACTAATAGGAAACTAAAATACTTTGATGGGATCGAGGCAGTGAGTACTTTGGATCTGAACTCCAAGAGCACCTAAAAAGGAATGGAATCCCCTATCAAGTCACTTCTCTCTGAAGTTTATACTCCTCAACATAATAGTGTTTCAAAAAGGAGGAATCGAACAATGCTAGACATGGTTCGATCGATGATGAGGGACAATTGGTTGAATCTTTCTTTTTAGGGATATGCACTAGAAACCGCGACATATGTGATGAATAACATACCATCTAAATTCGTGCCTAAGACTTCATATGAGTCTTGGAATAGACAGAAACCCCACCTTAATTACCTTAAGATTTATGGTTTCTGGCTTATGTTAAGAACGCGAACATTGGTACATTTGAGGCACGATCGGTTTTATGTAAGTTTATAAGGTATCCAAGAAATTCTCATAGATACATATTCTATCAACTCGAGTAACAAAAGGTGTTTGTTTCAAGGCATGCCACTGTTTTGGAAAAGGGATTTCTGTCTTTTGAAATTAATGGTAGTAATACTGACTTGCATGAGATCCAAGAAACTTTAGTAGAAATTAAGAATTAGACAATAATTCAACATCCATAGAAAATACGGAACATATTAGAAGTTCTAGTAAAGAATCTCACGTTCTAGAGAGATACTGCATATTTCTCATTGATGGCAGAAAGGCAGATTGTGTCATTCATGACCACGATCCCCTCACGTATTGAAAATGCCTTGAGAGTAAAGACTCTGGCTTCTGGCTCGACGCATTGAATTCAAAGTGGATTACAAATACAAAAATAAAGTATGGAATTTGGAGAATGTACCCTAAGAGGTGAAACCCATCAGTTGTAATTCGATCTTTAAAAAAAGGTCGGTGTAGATGGAAAGGTTAAGACGTATAAAGACAAGTTGGTGGTGAAAGTTTCCCTCAAATCCATGGTGTTGATTATGATGAAACTGACAGAGTCAAGGGTGTGCACTAAGGGCAATTTTGTAAATTATAATATAAAATTAACTCTGTAAATAATCTTGTTTGAAATAAAGTGTGCTTTTGGTTTTATTTTCTTTGATATATGTTATTATATGGTGATATAAATAATAAAGTAAATACATTATATATATATATAGAAAATCCTTTGGAGAATGCTTTATCAATTATAGTTATAAATGTGTTGTAAAAATGAGTATTGGATCGATATATAGACACTAACTCCTTAATTGTTCCTATAATACATGTATTGATAAAAGGATATTGATACATCCAGTAATGCTCTCTGTACGATGGACGGTGAATTACTCACATTAGGGGCATCAAGAGGTTACAAAACTGTGAATGTTTTGAACAATCATAGAACGCAACGAGAGTCTTCTATAGGTTAAAGATCTCATGGTAACGACGTATAATAGTATTCAAACTTAAGGGTACTTTAGATTTTGAGTAACGAGACCATACTTTGATAATGGTTAATCACATGACGTTGCAATCGTGTTACGACCATAGTTGTGTATACGTTGAATTTCTTGGAGAAAAACACTACCTAAAGAGGATTCATCTCCTTCATTGTAAAAGGTTGGCATCACTGTAATTGGTAATTAACTTAAAAGTAAAAATCTCTAGCCAGAGTAAACATTTTATTTGGTAAAAGTTATCAAAATGAACAGAGTGTTGGATTAGGTGCACTAGAAGTGTTAGTAAAAGGGTGAATTTAAAAAAAAATCTTTTATTAATTAGCACAAGATATATAATCTGTTTTTGTGTAAATAAATATTTGTCAATACTAAATCAAATTTGGCATTTTAATCAATAAAGGATTATTTTAATACTTTAATTTAATTCTATTAATTTGAAAACTTATTCGTTATCAGCATTTAAATAATTTATCTAATATGTCATTATATCCCGTTTCAAAATATGGACATCATAAATATTATTATCTATATATATATATATATATATATATATATCTTATCTAAGGTTACTAGGAAAATTGACCATTTTGCCCTACGGTCAACTAGATGTCTAGTGTGATATATAATATATATAATATAAAAATCCTATATATACATATAAGTATCAATTATAAATTTAAAAACATATATATAAATAATAATGTATTTAAATCCATATTGGATATATATCATTACACAAAAAATAAAATATAATTATGTTTATTGTAAAATTATTAACTAATTGTTATTAAATATTTATATATATATATATATATATATATATATATATATATATAAAATATATATTTATTTTTGGCTATGGTTATTTAATTAATATAAAATTTAAAAAAATAACTTATTTAAATTACTATTTTCAATAAAATACATTTATTTCAAAAACAAAAATTATTTTTTTAAGTTATTTATGGTCAAAAATATAAACCTTGAAAAAATCAGAGTTTTTATTTAAATAATTTGGACATGGTAAAAATAATTATAAAATACATCTGTATTAAAATATCAGATTCGATCTTTTTATTAATATTAGAAATGTTATTTAATTTATGTAATATATTAATATATAGATATAGAAATATATATACATATATGTGTGTGTGATCAACAAGAAATAAGTTGATAATTTTTTAATTAATTATATATATGTATATTATTGAATATCTTATTTATAGTAATTTTTAATTATACATACAAGCATACATATAAAAAATTTAAAACCACTTTATTATTATGAAAATATATACGGTTGTAATGTATACATACATAAATTTATCGTAACGACCTAGAATTTCAGTCATTCAAATTTGGAATATTTAATTGACTTTAAATAAATTTATAAGTTAAATAACTTATATTTCAAATATAGCGATTTATTTGATAATTAAATTGTTAAATTCAATATTTGAAATTGTATAAATAATTGAATCTTGAATTTAATTGAATGAAAATGATTTCAAAGTTGATTTAAATTTTATTCGAATAAGAAGGAAGGTAGTAAACTTTTTAAATTTGATTTGAAAGTAACTAAACTGATTTTGGAAATTACTTGATTTAATTAATGTGTAAAAATAAATTTTTGAGGCATAGTGTCGGATTTTGACGAAACCAGTTTCATTGGATCTGTAATATTGAATTATTATATGCCACCGAATTTCATGGCAATTGGATGTATCATTTAGTCGTGCAAATTCAAAACGCATAGAAATTGATTTAAGGATTTTAAATTAAAAATAACTTGATTTTGCAAATCTATCATCTAAGTATGATGAAATTGGCTTTTGATATATTCCATGATGTTCAGAATAGGGGTACAACATATAGAATGCCAGGTGGCACACCTCTTTTGGAGTTTGGAATTTTCACGGATTAATAGAGCCATGGAAAATTTTCTATATAAGGCCATCAACTATCATCATTTGCAACTAAACCTTAGCTTCTAAATTGCAGCTAACATTGAACTAAATCATCCAATGGCCAACAACGACCGGAGCCTCTAGGGGACAAATTAGCCTTCGACTTCAACTGCAAAAATGTAGAGCATGATGATACGAAGAAACTCTACGGTTGGATCGTTGAATCATCGACCGTGGAAAAAGAAATTTGCTCGCGTTCATGAGCAGGTCATGTTCATTTCTGCCTCGATTCACGCATGCGTACTGCTGTATGAAGACGAAGGGCAACATGAGGTCGACGACGGTGGAGCTGGGTCAAGTGGTGCATGATTTGATCAAGAAAAATAAAAAAGAAAATGAAGGTGGGCCTGGGTGGAGCATGCACGAGTAGAGAGAGGGAAAGGAGAAAGTAAAGTTTAATTTTATCTAATTTTCTTATTATCTCGAATGTTCATAAATTCATAATTTGTTCGTTTGAGGTCGGTTTCGAGCGCGACAAGTTGTGTTCGTATCAGCGAGTACTACGATACGGAGTTAGATTGGACGAATTCAAAGCTAATAGGAATTTTGGGTTAAATTGAACAACCATTCAATTTTAATTCAAACTGGAGCGTTTTGGCGAGTTCTAGAATTTTTATGAGTTAAATCACCTCTCTGGCCTGCTTATATTTTTATATAAGTGGGAATAATTTTATTTATGATGTTCATTGCTTGTTTAGATGGTATACTATATTTATTAGTTGGTTTGGATAAATTCCCGCCTATTAGAGCGGATGAGACCCTATTACGTTCCCGTGTAAGAGCAGATGACCCTTTGTATATGAATCCTGCCTCGAAGCGGTTGATTTATATTTTTATGATTATATTTTGTATGTGATGCAAGGGTACAGGTTGGAAGAATCTAAGAGGATTTCTCACCGCTGTTGATTTTACTTTTCATACATATGATGTATTGGATGCCATCCTATTGATTTTGATATGATTTGACTTATTTAATGCAATGTAGCACTGGGCCATGTTTTCAATATTTTAAATACTAAAATGATGACTTTGATTTAAAAAGGATTTCAAAGTAATTTTGGGAGTGTATATATGTTTTAATAATTTTTAAATTATTATAAGGAATGAATTTGTTTTTAAACAAATAAAAAGTATGATTTTTGGTATTTTCGATTTACTATTTTGTAAAATGTTTTTAAATTAAGATTTTGAATAAGTTTATAAAAAAGATTTATAGAAGTAATATTTTATAAATAAAGAAATAGGTTTATAATTGGAATTTATAAATGTTTAGTAAATGGATCTGAAGTTGTTTTATAAATGGATTTTATAAATAAATTTGATTTATAAAGAAATGGATTTATAAATGGATTTTGATAGTAAAATTAGTTTTATAAAAGAATGATTTATAAAGAGAATTTTATATATGAAGGAATTTTATAAAATCGAAAGGACATTTATAAAAATAGTTTTATATACATGGAAGTGACTTATGTTGATATTTAAATATGGATTTTTATTTAAAGGAATGTTGAAAGTAATATTTTGATGCAGTTAATCATTTAAAAATGTAATTTATCTTTTTAAAGTAACGTTTCGAAAGTAATAATTCCAAATGGAATTTAATTGGCTTTGAAAAATGTGGTAAGCATCGAGAACATTGATTTCAACATTTATTGCTGTAATAGACATTTTCGTGGAAGTATGGAAGACATGGACTATAACACTGTTGTTATAGTAAATGATTTTCGAAAGGAAATGTTTTATATAGTATATGGGATTTTATATATATAATTTATCGATTCCCTATACTAATGTTTCGGGTTGTCGTAACAATGTTTTACGCAACATTCGTTTTTACCCACTAAATGATTTTTGGACCTTCCATTGTGAAATACACGAATCAGTTCTTATGATCGTACTAATGGCATGGTGGGGTAGGAGCATCGCTTCCTATACTTAACACCCATCCAAAGATGTACGGACTCTGGAGTTGTACGGTCATACAAATTTATTTGGCATGTCTCCAAATGGTAGTATTATTAAATATACTTATACCGTTGATATAAGTATATGAAAATATTTTTCAAGTGTCGAAAATTAAACGATTTGTGAATATACTTATACCGTCAATATAAGTATATGGAAATGTTTTCCATTATCAAATTTGAAATGGTTTTGAGATATATCTTTCAAAAGATAATTTGAAGTAAATATTTGGAAATTGATTTAATTACTAAAAGATCAATTAAATGGGCCTAGTGACTGCTGATGTGCTGGAGTTTATTTTTTGCTTTGATAGCTAAATAACTGACTATCAAAAATTTGGCCTCTTTATCATTGTTGATCTAGAGAGACCGGCATCTTTATCCGAAAACCACTTTGGACCAATGTATATGCGTTCGAATGTGCATATGTTGGAAGACATTGATATTTGGGATTTTTGTAATGAAGAACTGCCAATCGATCATCTGGGGATAAACTCCCAATATACATATTGTACTGTGGTCTCTTCATTATGAAATATTCAACGCAAGGACTAATCTTTACTGATCCTAGGGGTGATCCTGAGAGGATCTGGTAGGGGAAGTGCCTTTAGTTTGTCTAGTTCCTGGACAACTTGTACGGAAGAATGTCCAACGTTGCATTTATAATTACATTGATTTATCTCTATGAACGCATCATCTATTTTGTGGCGAAGAAGGAAATTTCTTTTAGCTTAATACCCTTTCCTGAGACCTACGAGCTCAGGAGTTATACGTTTGCAGAAATCAATTGTGTGATGATGGAATGGAAATGTGACATTCAAAGAGGAAAGCGACATGTTCTACGTGAAAGGTAAACGTGACCTTAGGCCTCACACTTGGAAATGACTGAAACAGGATAGATGCAACAAGGATATGTGGTTCGCAATGACAAGGATATGATCACCCCCGTTTAGATATATTTATTCCCGCTATGATGTTCGGGTTTTAAATTAATGTGGATGTATGCGATGAGGGCCCGCGGATAGGTCGGTAACGACTGGGGTGATGACATATTCGGTACTATCTAGAAAGCGGTAGGGCGGTCTTGTGTTGGTAGAGGAACAACAGTTGGGCCTCGGTACATTTCTTTAGAGATGTACTGCTAGAAGGTAGTCCCTTCACCTGGTCATTTGCATGGAAATTCATTATCCACTACGTGCCTGCCATTTTGTTTGAAGAGCCCACTTTGTGGCAAGTATGCTGGAATTTAACAAATGTAACAATTTTGGCTATGATTAATATTATTTTTATACTAGACACTAGTATAATATAACAGAATTTGATATAAAATGTTTTGGTTATCGTAAGGTAAAAACCCGTCCGTGTTTATGTACGGTGGATCTTACGAGATACCTTTGTGTTGATAAAGGAAAGGATTTATAACTTTAAAATTCAGTTGAGAAGTGTTTTCTCTCACTGGTTTACCAGTCTGATTAGGGCGTTCTTCCCTTTCAATGATCGGATCAGACCGAGCATATTTACTGATTTAGATTTGGATGCTTTGAAGTTTCAGCAGGCTAGTTGGAGGTCTTTTGGTCATATTTATGTATATGTTTATTTTTCCACTGCGTTGTTGTTTAAATTATTAGTAATTGTAAGGACAGGTTATTATAACTATCCAGACCGATGATTGTGATTTGATTGTTGTACTCCGATAGATGTATGTATATTATACTACAGTTTCTATTTTTTAAAGATCATCAATATTATATTATATGTTGTTCCGCTGTGACTGTGAGATTTTGTGACTGTTTTAGTTTCTCTTCTTCTTCTTCTTCTCTTCTCTTCTCTTCTTCTTTCTTCTTTCCCTTAAGGAATAACTTTTTCGGCATTTGAATTTCCGGCACATGAATATCGGGGTGTATTAGTGTTGATTTTCGAAGGTCGAAAATCTGGTTCATTACATTTATAGATTGAATACACACACACACGCGATTATAATCTTTTTAATACATATTGTTATATTTAAAACTAATTAAATAAATAAAATTAGTTTCGGTTTTTTAAACAAATGAGGAAGATGTTAATTACAACATAATGATGATAATACGTTTATATAAGTATATAAATGCGAATTAGAAAATATACATTGTTTCTAAGCAATTTCGCCAAGAATCAATTTATTTTTTTGGATAGTTCTTCCTTTTGGAGCACCATGGTCTCTTTGTTCCTCATTAATTCACAACGCCAAGTGAAGGCAACACCAAGGGGTGGGCTATGAGACAATAGGAGGGAGAGTAGAAAACTCTTTTCGAAAAAGTGTAGAGGTTAGGCTATCTATAGCCATCAACCTGCACCCCTTGCTCGCCTTTTAACTCTAGATCTGAAGACCAAGCTTAGTCTCCTCTGAACTCCAAAAAATAGCTGGCCTCTCCTATAACCAAGTGTCGTAAAGCCTCTTGTTGACTTCAGTTTCAATCAACAATTAATTAGTTATTTTCTAACTTCAGTATTAATCTATCTATTGTATAACTTTTATATAAATTCCATCCAATTTTAACCACGAAATAAATAATTGAAATTAGCCATAAATTAAACACAACATTTGTATTAATTTATAGCATTTATACATTAATTTTATCCTTGGTCGAATTCGATTGTCAATGTAGTTTTGCTGACTCTTTAGTGTGAAATCGATCCATGGTCAATATATAAACAATTTAAATATCAAAGTCTATATGTAACAACCCGCATATTTTACGATTGTATATTTAAATATTTTATTTAAATATAGCATCGTTAGTCGGATTAAAGTCCGAAATGCTACTTTTTGCAAACAGTCGAATTAGGACTCGAGACCACTTCCATTGAGTTCAAAATCGTGTTTGCGACCTTTTTAAGTATAAACATCGATATGTTTGGAGTTAGCTTGAATTTTGACATTTTTATTTAGGGCTTTGGGTTTGGGTTTCAGCCCAATAACCTAACAAAAAACCCTAGCTCCACCCCCTCTTCTCTTCATTCATTCCCATTTCCTAACACTTCAAGCTTTTGTAAAAATGGGGGAAGAGAAAAGGAAATAGAAATTCCTAAGCCCTAGCTTTGATTAGGAAACTCAAATTCAAGTCCACAATCCAAGAGAAGCTTAGGTAAGCATCCTCTCCATCTTCTCCATCTCAATCCCTCTTCCATTTTCATAAATTCCTAAACCCTAACTTAGGAAATATTTTCTTATGAGCTTAGGTTGAAGTTTCATGAGTTGAGATTGAAGAGTGGTTGATCTTGCCTTGTTTTAAAAGCTTCTCCTTCATTGTTTTTGGGTTTAATGGTGAGTTTTTGAACTCAGATCTATGTCCATAACCTTCGTTGTGGTTAGATATGAATTCCTAACATCAACTCATGTTCATTTACTTTTGATTTGAATGGATTATGTGAAATTTCCAATTTTTGATTCTTGTTGTCCAATTTATGAAAAATCATACTATGGATGTTTGGACATGTTTTTAGGGTGTGTCGAAGAGCCTATAAGGCTGGGTTGCCGCGTGGCATAAATCCCTAGTCATCATTGCTCGTTCGGTCGCTTTCATTTGGTTTTCGCCCTTCATTGGGGCTAGCCTGAAAATACTGGAAATCCCAGTTCAGTCGACTGAACTGGGAAGTCAGTCGACTGAACAGAGCCTAGGAATTTTCCTGAGCCAGTATCAGTCGATTGACCCTTGTGGTCCCGTCGACTGAACCTGAAAACGGAAAGTTTCCAAGCATAGTTCAGTCGATTGAACCTGGAAACTGAAAGATTCCAGGCATAGTTCAGTCGACTGACCACTATGGCCCAGTCGACTGAATCTGTTGTCTCAGCTAATGTTGCTTTTTGCGTAGGTTTCCAATTTTTAATCGATTCTAGTGGATCCAATTTGTTGTTATCCCCTTTGTTGATTTTGATAACTTCTTTTTGGGGATTTTGGGAATATCCATTTTGATGGAATTTGTATCGATTTCTTTGGATTTAATTCACGTCTTCAAATGTGAATTTCTGGTGATTGATTGCTTCTACAATCATTTCTATGGCTTATCACTTTAAAATACAAACGTTTCTATACTAGTAGTAAATATTCAAACTATTTTTCAAAGACGATTTCAACTCTACTTTTAATACAAAGCTTGTTTATAAAACTGTTTTCCAATCTATTAGTGTATATAAACCTTTACCTCATTCGCTTGATAAATCCAATTAAACGACTTAGCAAAACAAGTGGTATGAAATGCTTGCGTTTACTTTGTCGGTTAATTCTTAGACTCGTTCGATTGAAACTCTTCTAACAATTTTCGAGTGTAAATCTACAATTTGTTCGTAGATATTTCAGTTAAGCCAGTGGTTATGGGACATGAAGCTAAACTCATATATTTACTAGCTTAGTGTTATTTACACTTATTTTCGAGGGGGAGTCTACAATTTGTTCGTAAATAATTAAGTTAAGCCAGTGGTTATGGGACATGAAGCCTAACTCATTTATTTACTAGCTTAGTGTAATTTACACTTGTGGATCTATGAAGATCCTATGGTGGAGTCTCGGCTCAATTTTGTGGGGTAGCGACCCATGGTCTTCAGACCGTTTTGTGGAGCTTCGGCTCAAAGGTCTTAGGACCGTTTTGTGGAGCTTCGGCTCAATGGTCTTCGAACCGTTTTATGGAGCTTCGGCTCAAAGGTCTTTAGGTCGTTTTGTGGATCTTCGGCTCAAATTTGATGGTTAGCGACCATGGAATAGCGTTCCGTTTGTGATGCACGTGTTGGTGAGTTTTTATGCTCCCGTTTTGTGATAGGCCTCCCCCTTTTTGTGATTTCTGGATTTCCAATTAATGATTTTCTAGAATTTGTGTTTCACCAACTTTTGCGAATTGGCATTGATATGTTCATAAATATTTGTGGTTTGGTGAATAAAATAAAGAATATGACATTCTTTTTAGTGCTTTGAGATTTCTTGAGGTATTGTATGATTTTTGTTGTTGTTAAATGTATTCTTGCCACATTATGGAATTATTGTTATCATACTTTTTGTCATATCTCTTATCTTATCTCATTTTATCTGATATTTATAGCTAGACTGATTCGTTTATTATTTTCTTATTAAATAATACTCGGGTCAGACCGAGATGTTTCAGGTGCTTCTGCTTGACTCCTTATATGGGGCCATCATCTGACTTTTGTCTGACTACTTAGCTTAGTAGTATTTTTGTTGTTATACATTCGGGATAGCGACTCCTTGATGTATACATATTCTTTTGTCTAGCACTTGTACCTATTTTTTTGTGATATTTTGGATCTTATTTGACCACCACTCTGATGCACACTTCTATGTTTTATATTTATATATGTTTCCTCCTTTGTGATATGGATGTCTATGACTGATTTGTGTTATGCTTATTTCTATATTTGTTTCCGAAGATCATATAGTCTCTGTGTAGTAGCTTTGAGTTTGTATCGGTATGTCGTATTTCCTTTTGAAATGAAATGCATGTTATACTATCTGACATAACGGTGCTCGCACAAAGCAATTACATGGATGGTCGCTCCTCAATAGCCTTATTCTTCGTGCTAGTTGACGGCATTACCTCGTAATGTCCTTGGCTAGCGTGAGTATAGAGGTGGGGCGTCACAGCTTGGTATCAAAGCCAAACTTCGGAACAATGTAGAATAATCTAGCATGGATCATTGCCCTAAGTCCTTCTTACGAGTCATGCCTTAGGATTTATCCAAGCCTTAGGAACCTGTTCTATCCTATTTTCTTTTATGATGCCTTGTTTTATCAATCATGATTGTTTGATATTCATTTTGAGAATAACCTTTTTCTTCTTCTTTCTTTCTTTCTTAAAGAAGAGAAATGGTTAGACTAGACCGTTCCAGTGCCGGTTAATCTAGTGCTGCTCCCCAAGATGAAGTATTCATGTCTGCCCGGCAGCTTTCAGACCTCGTAAAGAATGCTCAAGCTAGCGGACCCATTCCAAAGCCTACTCATCCTAGATCCGGGTTTGCATGCCTGTGCAGAGACTATACCGATTTGGGTGGAAGGTCATTCAAGGGATCCGAAAGTGTTATAGAAATCAAAGCTTGGCTTAGATCATGCGACCACATCTTTTCTCGCATGAATCTTGTTGATCTCCATCGAGTCCAAGTGGCTTCTAGCATGCTCCAAGAAAGAGCATTAGATTGGTATAAGCTTGTGATTTCGGAGATTATCAAAGCAGATCTTACTTGGAAGCAATTTTGGGAAAGGTTCGAGTTGAAATTTGTGCCGGAGGCTGAAAAAGTAACTTTAGCTCGGTGCTTTATTGACCTTATTCAAGGTGAATCTTCTGTGATGGATTACGTCGCGTCTTTTGAATCTCTCTCTAAATATGGGGTCGAGTATATTAATACCCCATTGAAGAAAAATCAAAGGTTTGTCTATGGGTTGAATAAGAACATTAAAAAGCCTTTACTTCTGAAACTAGAAGTTTCTTTCGATCAGCTTGTAGATATCGCTCTTCGACTTGAAGAGGCCGATAAAGAAAGCAATGTTGAGATTAAGGGAGTCAATAAGAGGAGGCATCCTTTTATTAAGTTTGAAAGTCCTAATACTAACAAGAGAGTGAAGCAAGTGACTTCAGTAGCAAAGACTCCAATCCCTAATCGTGGAGAATGCTACACTTGTGGCTCTAAGGACCACTATATAAATAGGTGTCCAGGGTCTATTTCTTGCCGCTATTGCAAAGGTTCAGATCATTATATATCTTCATGTCCAGAACTTCAAAGAAAGAGAGAGGGAGAGCTGAATGTTGTGTAAGCCCCTAGTAACACTTCTCTTGGTCAAGGTATTTCTCATTCAGTCCTTGATGACATTTTTTTGTGATTATCCTATTCGAGTTCTTGTTGATATGGGTTCATCTCGTTATTTTCATATCAAAAGAACTTGTTGATTCTTTTTCTTTACATATTTTGGGCTTGATGACTTCATTGAGAATTACGAATCCGGATAGTGGATCTGCAACGCTCAGTTTGCTTTGAAAAGATGTCGAGATTATTTTATGTGACTATTCTTTCCAGGCCTATTTGCATGTTATGCGTTATTTGGGCTTCAGAACTGATTTTTGTGAAAGGATTGGCTTAATCATTATAAAGCCATATCCTATGCCCCGTGTGGACTATCTATCTTCGACATTCTCAATCTGTTATGTTGATTTCTATTTTTCTTGATGATTTTGATTCCAATTTGGTGGCATCATTTTATTCTCTTGACCCACTTGATTGAGAAAGATGTTATTCTCTTCATTCAAGAAGTTTGTGAATTTTCTGGTATTTTTGAGTTTGTCTTAGGATTATCGCTTAAGTGAATCTATTGAGTGGTGCTAAGGTCTTTTCAATTCCACTTTGCCACCAGTTTTCATTAGGTATGAGTTGCGGACGATAGTGTTCCCCTTACCGCTTTCCGCACTCGATATGATTCTTATGAATGACTCGTGATGTCATTCGTCTGTCCAGTTTATTTCATCCATCTTATGAATTGAATGTTCGACGAATATCTCGATGAGTCCGTCTTTGAATTTATTGATTATGGATTAAAACAACAATTTAAAATTTGCAAATCTTTTCCATAAGATATTTATAAGTATAACTGGATTTTGTTCTTAAAACGAGCAAAGAATATTCGCAAAGTTTTTAAGAGATATTTTTATCGTATAAAAGATGATTTTGTGTTGTTTTTCCCATTGAGTGCTTGAAGAATTCTGGTCGATGCGCTTGATCAACGTTATCGATAGGAATTTCCTAAATGCTATGATGAGACAATCAGACACAATAATTTGACTTGTAATAAGTAATTTTTTCTACAAAGATGATTACATAAAGTTAATTGTAATTTTGGGAGTCTTAGCTTTTCAGGAAAGAGGATCAATCAAAAGAACTCTTTTCCGATGCTCTTATTCTTATGGTTTCCGAAGCGAACCAAGACTTTACTGTTTGTACCGATGCTAGTCGTATTGGTTTGGGTGCCGTTCTCTTGCAAAAGGGAACGTTCTATCACTTATGCTTCTATACAATTAAAGCCTATCAAGAATAGTTATGCCACTCATGATCTAGTGCTCATAGCTATTTTTATCGCTTTTAGAAATTTGGCATCATCATTTTTGGGAGAGAAATTTTTTATTTACACCGATCATAAATCTTTGGAGTATTTATTTTCTCAAAAGGAACTTAATTTGCGTCAACAACGTTGGCTGAGTTCTTTTCTCCTTTTGATCTTGATATTCTTTATATTTTGGAAAGGGAAATCGTATTGCCAATACCCTTTGTCGTAGACAACAAATGGTTGTTTCTTTGATGATGTCCGAATGGAACGATCTTTTTGATAGGTTCATCTGGCGTACCGTTATTGAACTACGTCGTTGTACCGGCTTGATTTTCTGCTATTCATGACGTTTTCCACATCTTTCAACTACGGAAATGCCTTCGGGATTCTGATTTTATTCTTGAGCCCGGTGTTGTGGAAGAAATTGAAGTTTCTCCTAATTTGACTTAGGAGCAGCATCCTATTCGTATCATTGCTTCGGAGGTCAAACGCCTTCGTAATAAAGATGTCCCACTTGTGAAAGTTCAATGGTCGTCAAATCCTAAAGATTGCTCCTGGGAATCTAGAGAATTCATCTAGCGAACACATCTGGACTTGCTCTCTTGTGCTCCTTAGGGGTGAACTTCTTATTTCAAATTTTCTTTTGTGTTGATATTCTTTTATGGTTGTTACCTTTTGTTTTCTTCTTAAGTATTACGAGGACGCAATTTCTTTAAGGAGGGGAGTCCGTAACAACCCGTATATTTTATGATTGTATATTTAAATATTTTATTTAAATATAGCATCGTTAGTCGGATTAAAGTCCGAAAAGCTACTTTTTGCAAACCGTCGAATTAAGACTTGAGATCACTTCCATTGAGTTCAAAATGGTGTTTGCGAACTTTTTAAGTATAAACATTGATATGTTTGGAGTTAGCTTGAATTTTGACATTTTCATTTAGGGCTTTGGGTTTGGGTTTCATCCCAAAAACCTAAAATAAGACCCTAGCTCCACCACCTCTTCTCTTCATTCATTCCCATTTCCTAACACTTCAAGCTTTTGTAAAAATGGGGAAAAAGAAAAGGAAATAGAAATTCCTAAGCCCTAGCTTTGATTAGGAAACTCAAATTCAAGTCCAAAATCGAAGAGAAGCTTAGGTAAGCATCCTCTCCATCTTCTCCATCTCAATTCCTCTTCCATTTTCAGAAATTCCTAAACCTAACTTAGGAAATATTTTCTTATGAGCTTAGATTGAAGCTTCTTGAGTTGAGATTGAAGAGTGGTTGATCTTGCCTTGTTTTAAAAGTTTCTCCTTCATCGTTTTGGGGTTTAAAGGTGAGTTTTTGAACACACATCAATGTCTATAACCTTATTTGTGGTTAGGTATGAATTCCTAACATCTATTCATGTTCATTTGCTTTTGATTTGAATGGATTTGGTGAACTTTCCAATTTTTGATTCTTGTTGTCCAATTTATGAAAAATCCTACTATGGATGTTTGGAAATGTTTTTGGGGTATGTCGAAGAGCGTATAAGGCTGGGTTGTCACGTAGTATAAATCCCTAGTCGTCA
The DNA here is from genome assembly GCA_030765085.1 of Allium cepa. Classification (NCBI taxonomy): domain Eukaryota; kingdom Viridiplantae; phylum Streptophyta; class Magnoliopsida; order Asparagales; family Amaryllidaceae; genus Allium; species Allium cepa. The sequence goes on along the minus strand of CM060943.1, from coordinate 669,466,664 downwards.
TTACTCATTTGATCTCCTCCGTTTGGTTTTCGCCCTTCATTGGGGCTAGGCTGAAAATACTGGAAATCCCAGTTCAGTCGACTGAACTGGAAAGTCAGTCGACTGAACAGAGCCTAGGAATTTTCCTGAGCCAGTATCAATCGACTGACCCTTATGGTCCAGTCGAGTGAACCTGGAAATCGAAAGTTTCCAGGCATAGTTCAGTTGACTGACCCTTATGGTCTAGTCGATTGAACCTGAAAACCGAAAGTTTCCAAGCATAGTTCAGTCGACTGACCACTATGGTCCAGTCAACTGAATCTGCTGCCTCAGCCAATGTTGCTTTTTGTGTGGGTTTCCAATTTTTAATCGATTCTAGGGATCCGAATTGTTGTTATCCCCTTTGTTGACTTTGGTAACTTCTTTTTTGGGATTTCGAGAATATCTAGTTTGATGGATTTTGTATCGATTTCTTTGGATTTAATTCACGTCTTCGAGTGTGAATTTCTGGTGATTGATTGCTTCTACGATCATTTCTGTGGCTTGTCGCTTTAAAATACAAAGGTTTCTATACTAGCAGTAAATATTCAAACTCTTTCTCAAAGATAATTTCAACTCTATTTTGAATACAAAGCTCGTTTATAAAACATTTTCCAATCTATTAGTGCATATAAACCTTACCTCATTCGTTCGAGAAATCCAATTAAACGACTTAGCAAAACAAGTGGTATGAAACGCTTGCGTTTACTTTGTCGGTTAATTCTTAGACTCGTTCGATTGAAACTCTTGTGACAATTTTCGAGTGGAAGTGTACAATCTATTCGTAAATATTTAAGTTCAGCCAGTGGTTATGGGACATGAAGCTAAACTCATATATTTACTAGCTTAGTGTAATTTACACTTATTTTCGAGTGGAAGTCTACAATTTGTTCGTAAATAATTAAGTTAAGCCAGTGGTAATGGGACATGAAGCCTAACTCATTTATTTACTAGATTAGTGTAATTTACACTTGTGGACCTATAAAGATCCTTTGGTGGAGTTTCGGCTCAATTTTGTGGGGTAGCGACCTATGGTCTTCGGACCGTTTTGTAGAGCTTCGGCTCAAAGGTCTTCGGACTGTTTTGTGGAGCTTCGGCTCAAAGGTCTTCGGGCCGTTTTATGGAGCTTCGGCTCAAATTTGATTGTTAGCGAACATGGAATAGTGTTCCGTTTGTGATGCAGGTGTTGGTGAGTTTTTATGCTCCCGTTTTGTGATAGGCCTCCCCCTTTTTGTGATTTTTGGATTTCTAATTAATGATTTTCTAAAATTTTTGTTTCACCAACTTTTGCGAATTGGCATTGATATGTTCATCAATATTTGTGGCTTGGTGAATAAAATAAAGAATATGACATTCTTTTTAGTGCTTTGAGATTTCTTGAGTATTGTATGATTTTTGTTGTTGCTAAATGTATTCTTGCCACAGTATGGCGATATTGTTATCATACTTTTTAGCATATCTCTTATCTCATTTTATTTGATATTTATAGCTAGATTGATCCGTTTATTATTTTCTTATTGAATAATACTCGGGTCAGAACGAGATGTTTCAGGTGCTTCTGCTTGACTACTTATATGGGGCCATCATCTGACTTTTGTCTAACTACTTAGCTTTGTAGTATTTTTGTTGTTATACATTCGAGATAGTGACTCCTTGATGTATACCTATACTTTTGTCTAGCATTTGTACCTATTCTTTTGTGATATTGTGGATCTTATTTGACCACTAATCTGATGTACACTTCTATGTGTTATATTCATAACTGTTTCCGCCTTTTTGGTATGCATGTCTGTGAATGATTTGTGTTATGCTTATTTCTGTATTTTTTTCCGAAGATCATATAGCCTCTGTGTAGTAGCTTTGAGTTTGTATGGGTATGTCGGATTTCCTCTTGAAATGAAATGCATGTTATACTATTTTACATATCAGTGCTCACACAAAGAAATTACACGGACGGTCGCTCCTCAACAGCCTTATTCTTCGTGCTAGTTGATGGCATTACCTCGTAGTGTCCTTGGCTAGCGTGAGTATAGAGGTGGGGCGTCACACTATATGAACATTGTTGAAGTAGAGTATAGCGTCAAGTTCAACACTTATATAACTTAAGACTAACTTGATACTTCAAGACTAACTTGCTATCAAGTTCAATATATGTACATTATTACTCTAAGACTAACTTGCTATAATCGATATCACTTTGAAAGCTTAAGTCCGAATACCCCTTCATAAGGAGTTCGTCGCTTTCAATAATAAAAAAATCCTTGGTATTTCTTAAATACTTAAAGATGAGTTTGACAATTGACTAATGGTTTTCTCTTAGATTAAATTGATATCGGCTTAAAGAAGTGATATCTGGCTTAGTACATAGTATGACATACATGATTATATGGTCGATCATATTGTCGAAGCATAAGTAATATGACTCATGCATTGCCTTTCCACATCCATAACATGCGAGTCCTTCTTAGAAAGGACAATCCCATGTCATAGCGAAACATTTCCATTCTTAGAATTCCCCTCCTAAATCGTCTTAGTATGTTGTATATGCATATGGATTAGGACACTTCCAATATCCTTTTCTATCTATATTTATTGATATAAATTCCAAAAATAAACGATACCATACCTAAATCCTTCATCGAAAAATCATTGGACAACCATGCATTCATTGGTTGCAACATTGGTCCATCATTGCCAACCAGTAGCAAATCATCGACATATAGAACAAATAATATTATAGCACTATTTTGCTTATTTTATATATGCAAGCTTTCTCTTTGTCTTGATACAAACCAAACTGTTTGCTTACCTTATTAAATCATTTGTTCCAGCTTCAAGTTGTTTTCTTAGGACCAAAATCAATCTTAAGAAACTACAGGTCATTCCACCACTCCCATCGACCTTGAAACTTTTTGACTATGACATATAAATCATTTCTAAATCACTATTTAAAAAATCCGTTTTAATGTCCATTTGCTAAATTTTGTAGTCTGAGTATGCGGCGAATGCAAGTAGAATCTGAATGGATTTGAGCATGACGACTTTCGATATTTTTTCATCATAATCAACATCTTGAATTCGACGGAACACTTTCGCGAGCAACCTTTACAGGTTTCAACATTTCCATCCGCATTGATCTTCTTCTTGCTATCCATTTGCAACCATGGGTTTTAACATTTTCCAAAGTTCAAATGTTGTTCTTAGACATGGAATCCATCTAGGATTTCATAGCGAAGCCATAAGGTAGAGTCTTTATTCTCGAAAGCCTATCGGTTCTTGAGGGGATCGTCATCATGAATGACTCAATCTGCATTCTCACTATCAACAAGAAACTCGTAATATCTCTATGGCGCATTAAATTCCCTATTTATTGTGTCCTATGATTTTCTATGCATGTATAAGCGCCACAAAAATACACTTACAACTAATTTTCGATATTAAAAGAAGTGGATCGTTTGTTTTATAATTTAATTTTTCAGTAGCTATGAAAGAAAAGGTAAACCTCATAGTGGAATCAAACATTAATATGTATACATTATCTCAACAATTAAATATTACACATATTTCAATACATGAAAGGACATCCACATTTTTTGTGCATTAATCATTATAAATAAATAAAAGCGTAAATGTGACGTAAGAGAAAATATGTAAAGTCCACAACCTGCGAATATGCCCTATATCCAGACTTCTGCTCGCTCCTTTGCTCCCATCTCCAACTTCACAAATGCGTAAAAGAAAAATAATAATGTTCAACTATGTTTGGACTATGCCAAGTTCTATATAGCCTAACCACAAGGGAATCATGGTCTATTGCATAGAAAAAGTCTACCTACTTACCCTCTACGAATCCAGCCCACCTAGTTCTATTCCCTTCTCCTCTCTTGCATCCAAATACTTGTTAGCACATAACAACCATAACGTCCATGCAACCAATGTAAGCATGAAACACTACTCCTACCGAACAATAATAGCACATTTAGTTATTAAACATTACATACATTTGACAACACTCATTATCAACCCAAAACATCAAATAAACTAATCACAGCATATATACTCACACATATACTAATATTCAAATATTAGTAATACACAATCAGTTATTTTCCATTAAATGTAAAAATCATTTTACTATTGTTTATTAGAAAAAACACCTTTGTCTATCTCAAAACAATAATAATCCTTCAAGACCATAAGATAAATCAAAAATATTTTATTATAATCTCATAACTTCAAATCCCTTAAAACGTTGTATTTTCCATCAAAAATAGTAACAACTTAACCAAAAAAAAACTTTTGGAAAACATTCCTTTACAATTATTATTATTCAGAAAAGACCTTTTTATTTTAATACTCAGACAATGGTAATAAAAATAATAACTTCTCTATAGTACCGTAAAACCATTATACAATTCTTACATAAACCATATTATTATTTATGAAATCTCACTTTATTTCATAAATAATAATAAATTTCCAAAATCTTAATTTAAAATAGATTTTTCATTATTATTTAAGAACTTACCCAGGGATCCATAAATAATGACCATATTAAATTTCTTACTTTAATTCCAATATAATTCATTAAATCACTGTCATTTAAAAATATAAATTAAAATTCATAAATAACCATTTACCGTTTATTTATCTAATTTTTGCATTGTTACTCAATTTCATCCATTCTATTTCAATTAATTACACTCAAAATTTAAAACCATAATTGATTACAATTAAACACCCAATAATAATAAAATAACAATCAACAATCACAACATAATCCAGAATATTCACAACTTACAAACAATCTTCAATATAACACAACACATATCAATAATTATTAATTTTCATCGACAAACATGCATTTAATATTTACAACCCTAGTTAATTAAAATAAATAAACCATACCAACATGCTTTTTCAAATAGCCTTAAAGCTCAACAAACCAAACGTCAAATCGTCCGAAATTCCGCCATGACTCCAAATGAACAAACCACATGTGAATCGGAGTTCGTACGCAAATGTAATGGTGGTTAAAAGTTTAAGGCATTATTGTAATTTAATAATTAAAATAAATAATATATATTGTATTTCCTTCTCCATATGTATACATGTACATATACGACATTATACCCTCCTACAGCCACAACCTTCCATCTCCTCCTACCGCCACCTACCTTAGCTAGATTTGTTGCCACTGATGCTATGCACGCGTTGTTCCGCACCAAATGCACCCCCTTCGACCAGTCGCGGCATCATCGCCTTCCACCACCGACATTATAAATCTCAGTCATTTGTCGTCGATTTTTGGGAAGTTAAGCATATCTTTCGATGATTTAATTATATGGATCGACTCTATTTTACATACTCTACATGACTATACCTACCGATTCTCCAATTGTCGTTGTTTCACTGTTGGTCGAGAAGCCAAAGAGTGAATAATCGAAATTTCATTATTGATTTCTGATCAAATTAAGCATAGGATTGAAAAATGATTTTCAAACACCTGTTAGCCTTATCAAGAGCTTTGTAGACGTATATGATATACTTGGTTCGACGAATTTTAAGTGATTTTAATTAACTTGTTAATCCACCGTTGAAGTGTAATTAGAGAAGTTTTGGGATTAGAAGAGAAGAACTAAGATTATGGCTTCCCTTTAGGGTTCCTACGCATCATTTGTGTAGGTAAAAGGCGAGTTCTGTCATATGTAAGCGTTTGGTCCAAAAGTGGTTATATACTCTATTTCAATACTCCAATGCCTCTATTTTGCAAACCGTAAACCCAAATCCATAAAAATTATATACCAAATTGATCAGCTCGAAAAGACCTTTGCAATATTTATAAGGATGACATCCAATTCACCATTTTATTATAATTGATTTTAAATTAATTTAATATTAGCTGTATCAAATTTGCTGGTCATTACACTATTAGACTTTCTAATAGGTTATGTATTTTCAAGGAAGTAGAAGTACGGTTTTTGAACTTGGTTCTACTAAAGTTTCTTAGATCTCATCCAAGTTTATCATATTACCACTAATTTCTTGTGAGAGAATTCTTTTTTCCAAAAGGTGGAGTGTCGAGAAGCAAACAATCATTATTCCTCGATGTGATAGGATATGTATCCATGATAATTTCTTAGATACCCGATGTAATTACACGGGACTGATCTTGCCTCTAAATTCCTCAGTTTATGTTGTTAATGTAAGCCGAACAACCCAAAACCTTAAGATACTTAAGGTGGGGTTTCTTGTTAGTCCATAACTCATATGACATTTTAGGCACAGACTCAGTTGGTACATTATTCAACATATATGTCACTGTTTCGGGTGCATATGCTTAAAACAAAAGAGGTAACTCAGTGTCACTCATCATCGATCGAACCATGTCTAATCATGTTTGATTTCTCCTCTTCAAAACACCATTGTGTTGCAGAATGTACGGTGGAGTTACATAAGGGAGAATCCATTTCTCTTATAGGTATTGTTAGAGTTACAATCCAATATACTCACCTCCTCAATCAGGTTGAACAAATTTTATTTTCTTAATGCTTTGGGTTTTAACATCATTTTTATATTCAACGACCTTCTCATAGACCTCTGACTTTTATTTCATAAAAAACACATATCCAAATCTAGAGTAATCATCAGTGAAAGTAACAAAATAAGAGGTACCACCTTTGGTCATTATAGACATCGGACCACATACAACTGTATGTATAAGTCCTAAGATTTCATACACTCTTTCATTGGTCCCACTAACTAAGCGCTTGGCCATTTTCCCTTTAAGACACGAATTAGAAGTATTGAATGATTCATAATCAAGCAATGGTAGAAGCCCTTGGTTTCTTAATTCCTTGAGTCATTTCTTACCAGTGTGGCACAGTCTATAATGTCATAGAAAATTATCATTAACTTTAGGCACAAAATTATTTTTAGCAACAAGTGCATGATTTAAATTAAGAACGTAACAACAATTATCCAATGTATCAAATCCTATTGTTTTATTCTCAACACCAATATTCATAATATTGTCTTTAGAAATAAATGGTATCCGTCCTCTATCAAACAAGAAATGGATATTATTCTAAAAATAAAATTTGCTACATAATAACAATTTCTTAAAATATAATCATATCCACTTGCTAGTTTCAAATAATATTCGCCCTTTGCTTCTATAACTATGTTAACTCCATTTGCAAATTTAAATTCCACACTTCCTCTAGCAATGGGCCTCTTGCTCCTAAGTCCCTATAAAGAATTAAAAATAGTATTTCTAAGAAAGTATAGATAAAAAATTTCTATATGGAAAAAACCTTTAGGAGTAGAATCGGACTCCTTTCCCTTCAATGCCTTCAAGTACTTTGGATAGTTGCTCTTCTAGTGTCCTTTCTTCGAGCAAAAAATGAAAATCACCTTTCTCTTGAATTTTCAACTTACCCTCGCCACTCTCCGACTTGCACTTTCTATTATTCGAACTTTCTGACAAGAGCTACTCTTAACTACAAGCAGAGCACTTGGTTCCTTCGTGGATGTGCTCTTGGCAGTCTTAACATATTAAGGAGCCCAATGACAGTGTGACTTTAATATGAATGGGTGGAACTATGGAGTTAGTAACCAAGAATTAAGTTTGGTATGTGGCTCGTTATCTAGAGTAGTACCTAGCTTGGCTACATGCTCAATGTACCCAATCATATTGAGAACGTGGTCTCAAACCGAAGAACCCTTGCTCATTCTCATGTCAAACAATTTCCATGCAACCTCATACCTTACGGAATGTGATTATTCACTATACAACATTTGTAGGTGAAAGAATATCTCATGGACACTCATATTTGTGCTGTCATTGGAGCTTGAAGCTCATGGTGGACAATACATAGCAATGAGCTAGTTCACTACCCATTACCCAATTTTCGTAAGTCTTAACCTCATTGGGCGTGGCGTCTTTAATGGGTTTAATTAAAGGTTCTCTTTTAATGACATGCCATAGCTTTTCATAGGCGATTGCAATATTTAAACTCCATAACAAATCCTTGTAGTTTGTCCCATTAAAGTGTTTTTTCAAAGATTAGCTTCATACTTGCCATTTTATCTATGCAAATTCATTGAAGTCAATTAGGTATCATTGCATATGTTCTTATTCTTATTAGAATGATTTATTATACTTTTATAATAAGGCTCTGGCTGAATTTTTCATCCCTCAAAAATCCAAAAGAGATACGGTAATTTCATAAATTCCTTCAGTTGGTGTTAAGATCTGTTTATCATTTTACTACGATCTTGAGGGTGCTTAACAAATCATGAAGTACGTTAGATAGTCTAGACCTAAACATTTCGCCTTATCCTAAGGGTAACCATGTATCCTTAAGAGTGCTTAGCAAAATTACATAGCATTCTTATATATCAACAGATAATATAAATATCACCTTAGATATTCCATGCCTTGAGGGTGTTCAACAACCATATGTATGTAACATACTCTATTTATATTAGAAACGATAGTGAAATTAATTTATAATATAAAAAAATTGTGTTTCATAACTATTATAAAATTTTGCAATTATATATTCTTTTGATTTAAACAGTTTAAACTAATTTACAGCATTAAAATATAATATTCACATTACCCAAGACTCTAATAACATTTACGTCTTCCACAAAGGCATACCCTAAGATCAGACCATTTTGATTAGCCATGAGGTAGGAGATTAGGGAGGTTTTCCACATATAGTGGTCCTTAATTATGGTAACTTCTCCTTAGTTTAAGTATCATTTCCTAAACACCCATGTACTTTGATTTTTTCTTAAGGCTTTGCCCTTGATGTTGGTTAATTTATTTATATAAGCACAATGTGGGCTCTGATACCATCATTAGTCAGGTGCAGTGGCAGCATGGGCAAAAGTGAGAATTTAAAAAATTCCTTTTATTAATTAGCAAAAGATTTTTCATTTATGTTTGTGTAAATAAATATTTGTTAATCCTAAATTTAATTTAGTATTTTAAGTAATAATAGATGGTTTAATATTTTATAATTAGATTAAAATATTTAATTTTTTAATAGTGTTTACATAATTTTATTTATAATTTATTTATTTATTATGTCATGATATCTAAATTCACAATATGAACGTCATAAACTGTATGTGTGTGTGTGTGTGTGTGTGTGTGTGTGTGTGTGTGTGTGTGTGTGTGTGTCATATCTGTGGTTCATGGGGGAGTAGACTAGTTTGTCCTATGGGAAATAAGATATCCATTGTGACATATATATATATATATATATATAATCTTATATGTATAAGAAATAAAATATTTTCTCACTTTCAACCATTTTAAATTTAAAAACATATACGTAAATGATAATATATTAAATCCTTATTGAAAATATACATATATATAATTATGTAAATAATTAAATATAATTTTATTCACTATAAAATTATTAAATAGTTATTATGAAATATATATACATATATATAATATGTGTTTATTTTTGGCTATGATTATTTAAGTAATATAATATTCTAATTTTAAATTTTTTGACATATTCAAATTAATTTTCTCAACGAAATACATCAGCCGCAAAAAAGTAAAATATTTTCTTTCTTAATTATTTGTGGTCGAATATAGAGCTTGAAAATATAAAAAATTTAAATTTAGATAATTTTAACATAGCAAAAATTATAAAATAAATCTATATTAAAATATCAAATACGATATTTTTTTATTATTATTCGAAAAGATAATTAGTTTTATAGTATATATATATATATATATATAATGTGGCAAGAAATAAGTTAATAATTTGTTTTTTATATATATATATAACTGACAATTTTATTTATAATAAGTTGTTATGATTATACGCGCGCGCGCGCACACACACACACATATATGATTAAATTTTAAAATTAGTTTTTTCTATTACCAAAAATAGGTATGGCTATAATATATACATATTTAAAATTAGCTTTTTATATTACCAAAAATAGATATGGCTATAATATATACGTAAGTTTATGGATTGAATATACACACACACACACACACATATACATGTGTGTGTATGTACATAAGCTTATATGATTTTAAATATATATATATATATATTACATATTACTTATGTTTCGAAATAATTAAATAATTAAAATTAATTTTGAATTCTTTTGAACAATGGCCAAATATGTTTGTAGCATTATGATGATAACAAGATCCATAAGTAACTAAATGTAATAAAAATATCCTTGCTTTAAAGCAATCTCGCCAAGAATCGATACATTGTTTGGTAGTTATTCCTTTTAGATTACAACGGTCTCCTCCTTCGTCATTATTTTGCGAAGTTAAGAGAAGGAAATACCAAAAAGGTGTCAACTATGAGATGATAGGAGGGAGATCTAAAAACTCTTTCTAAAACTTTACGGAGGCTGGGCTATTTAAAACTGTAACAAACGGAAATTTTCGACTTTCGAAAATTCAACATCGATACTCACTTTATCGACTGCCGAGAAATCGAAGGCCAAAACCCCGGAATGTTATGGTTTAAGAAAAGAAAAAGAGAAAAGAAAAAGAGATAAGAAGAGATAAGAGGATAGAAAAAGATAGGGAAAAGAAAACAGAAAATAGAGAAGAGATAGAAAGAAAAGAAAATGGAAAATAGAAAGAAAAGAGAATAGAACAAAATTTTAAAATAGAACGGAACAGAAAGAAAACAACAGAACAACATCAGAATCTCACAATTCGCAGCGGGACAACATATAATAATAAATGAATAATCTTTAAACAAAGAACTATATCAGTTATTACATTACATTACATTTCATTTCATTACATCATCATAAGAGTGTACAACAACAACAACAACATCAAACAGTGCAGCGGAAAAAGAAATACTATATAAGTAATACGCCATGCCATCCATCTTGCCTCCAGCAACTCCAGTATATCCTGAATATCCTGATAAACCTAACTCTTGACTGCCCGTGTAGAAATTGGTGGGCACCCAGAGTTTAGGAAGGAAAACAATAAACTCCAAGTCAGTCATGTGACTGGTGTGAGAACTCAAAACAGTTTATTTATCTTTAAAAACAAAATAGAGGAATATTTTTAAATTCAATTCGCAATGCTTTTAAAAATGAGACTACCATAAGACCTCCTGCCACACACACAATGCAAACGCAGACTTGGAGAAGATTTCTCCTTATGATAGCCAAACATGCTTGATACGCATTTAAAAAGAACATTTGATATTATTATTAGTGCATAGTGTATAAAATTCATTTCGAAAGTAGAATATAAATCTTAGCCAGCATAGGTACCATTATATTATGCCTACTATAGCTACTTCCTGAGGAAGCAGGTTCTACAACTAAAACCGTACAAGTTTCGTATTGTTTCTTTGGATTTCCAACGAATGATCAGGCCAAGGAACTTCCCATTGCCACATGAGAATGCCTCTGGAAAGACATCCTCGAGAACCAAACCGGAACTCTGCCAACACAAGGCCGGGTTACCCCTAACTGGGTAACTACTGACACGAGCACGCCATTCCCCGATCGTAAACGACCTTTCTCACGGGATCCCGATAACCAACAACCACAAAGTAATAAATTCGCAGTCACCACATAGGTTAAATATCTGGGCTCCATACCATGATACCACCTCTATCCAGAAGGAAATGTACATACCCTAAAAGGAGCTACCCCTCATAACCTTGCTGCTTCTTTCCTGTTTTGACCATTCCGGGGTGTGAGGCTCGACGAAGTCACGTCCACAAAAACATACTTTATACAAAAGCCATGCTTTGGGTCAACAAATGATCAACACAATGATCACCAAGATAGACGATCAAACAAATGATCCTATCACAAATAATCAACACAATGATCATTTAACAGCAACACTCAGCATGTCACATTACCAAATTGGGAATATATCGCTGATAACTTCAACTATATAACCTCTGAGCTCGTACGTCTCAGAGAAGGGTGTTAACCTAAGAGAATAAATTCTCCGCCACCAACAGAAATATATTTGAAAGAAATCGGCTTTACATCTCAATTTGTAATGTCAGACACACAATCCATACAAGTCTGTTCCGGGCTCGAACAGAACCGAAGGCACTTACAAAGAAGTCCTTGCAATCCGGATATTCACAATCCTGATCGGATTCACCATCACATATGGAGAACTCTATACCGTAGCTACTCGGTGCAGAGTAAATCGACAGGTCATCCTATCGCTCTTGCAAATACCGGTTCTTCAACACCGATCTTCAATGCAATTCACAACGACGTATCACATATTCGGAATGGGTTATACGACCCCATGGTCCTTTCCCGGTTAACCCGAATAGTGAGCGCTTATTCAAAAATAAGTGTGGCATTCACATTCAAACAAATCACATCAAATACACATTCAAAGGGAAATATTGATAGTCGGCTATTGAACTATCACTGGATATGCACACATCAACAGATTCCAAATAATTTTCCAAATTATTTATTTTCCAAAAAATATCTTTACAAGATATATGTTTTCATACTTCAAAAATAAATCAATATTTATTTTTAAACCAATTCCACTTTCTTTTATAAATTCCTTAGTGAATTTATAATCCAAAATATCTGTGAATATTCGATTTCAATTATTCATTTCAATATTTCTTTTCAATTTATCTTTAAAAAGATAAATTCTCAAAATATTCACTTTATATTGGAAAACATTTCCATACTTATTAATTCATAAGTAATTCACAAATTTTATTTATTTTCACACTTGGAAAATATTCAATATACTTAAATCGAGATTAAGTATATATTTCATTCTTTAAGGAAATCATTCTCTTAAGCATATTTATTTGGGCCAAAACGAATGTTACGTAAAACATCGTTACGACAACCCAAAAATCACTAGTATAGGGATTCGAAATTAAATAGATATATAAATCCCAATACTATACAAAACATTTCCTTTCGGAAATCATTTACTATAATAACAGTGTTATAGTCTACTATTTCCTTCTATTTCTCGAAAACGTCTATTTCAACAATTAATGTTGAAATCTATGGTTTCGAATCTCAACACAATTAAAACTTCGTTAGATCGTTTTAATTCTATTTCAAATATCACATTCAAAACAATTTTCTTTAACATCTTATTCACTATTCAAAAACGTGAATATACTACGTTAACACATTTCATCCTTTTATACATTTTATTTAAAAGAATTATTCACTATTCAAAAAACGTGAATATAACTCCATTAATAGGTTTCAACAATTTACTTATCAAAATGAGTCATTTACGAATTTATAAAACAACGTTTATAAATTCCATTTCTATTTATTTCATAACTATTTCCTTTATAAATCTCCTTTATTAACCTATTCGATTTATAACTCAATTATAAACCAAAGTTCACATTATAAGTTAAATGCTTATAAAACGATTATTTTACAAAATCGTTCTTTTAAACTTCATAGTTATAAATCTTATAACTTATAAGATTCAATTATTCATCCAAATATATTCTTTAATAATTTAACAAAATTTATAAATCTTACTATTTATAAATTTCATTTATAACTTCACCATTTATAATTTTATAAATTCCATTCATTTACAAAATTTATTTTCACTTCATTCAAACACTTATAAAAACTCGTTTTATAATGTCAATATTTCAATTTATAAATATCCATTTATAAATCTCTTAATATAAATAAATTTATATTATTCTTTAAAACGACTTTAATCTCCTTTATTATTTCACCATTTTGATTCATAAAATAATTAAATTTTATAAATCCTATATTTAAACTTTTCACAATAAATTCTAAAATCCCAATTAAACTATTTTATAAAATCAATAGCATCGTATTCTCAAAAATCAGTTTTTAACTATATTTCTCAAAAATCATAATTTTTATAACATTATCAATTATAACGTTTATTTATTTAAAATGGATCAATTCCAAAATTATTTTATAAAACGTATACTTTCTAAAATCACTTTAAAATCATTTTGAAATCCCAAAATTTGGTCCAATGATGCTACACACCAAATAGTCAATCACGACAACAACGATATCATATATCGATATGAAAATCCATCAAATATCAAAATATCTGAAATCAAATAAAAACTGTTGAGGAATCCAGTTGGATCCCTCCAACCTGTTTTCCTGCATCCACAATCATTAGCACAATACCAATTTTGCTCCAGTACGAAATTATCGCGGTATATGGGATTTAAATATTATCCGCTTAATAGACGGCGCAATAGGGTCTCATCCGCTAAACAAATAAATGCGGAAAATCAATAACTCCAATATATACATATGCCAATATATATATATATATATTGCTATTATATATAATACCAATTTCACCGTTTATGAAATATTCGCGGTATATGTTTTTAATAAATAACATCTGCTTACTAACGGCGTATAATGTCTATTTTAACAATCAATAGATATTAATCAACATTCAAACATGCATTCAAATATTTTAAATCTAACTATTTAAAATAAAATCGAAACTGATTCGATTGAGTGAGAAGTTCTCACCTTGATTTTAATTCCGTTTTAGCGATTTATTTCGAATAAAATTAAACGGACGTTTAATTTTACCCAAAATTCTCACTAACTCCAAACGACTCCAATCCAATTTCATCGCATAGTGCTCGACGATACGATTCCAACGCAACTGGTTTCGCGCGTTTTCGACCTCGTATGAAAAAGTTATCGTGATTTAAAGATTGAACAATTTATAATATAATAAAATTTACAATTTCTTTTCAAATTTATAACCTAAATTAAATCTCTGCCGTTCAAATCTTCCTACCAGATCGAGGCCGCACACGCTCTTTCTTCTCCCCTCTCCAGGTATCGCACGCAACACCCATAGCCGAACCCATATACAAAATTTAGGGTTTAAATTTTCGACCTTTGCGTTGCACTTGAACTCGATCAAGATACTCCCCCACGTGCGCCTCCCCAACCTCCATGCTCGGCCCCAAGGCCATGAAATTCGGCCTCACCATCACCCTCGTATGGCGTGCGCAAGTTACTGCAATCGGCCCCCTTTTTCTCCCACTACGATGCTCCATTTACGATCATATCCGTATGGATCTGTAGAACACACTCCCCTCTACAACTTCTTAGTCGGTGATTTCGCGTGAATGTTTGTAGATTGAGAGATTATAGAGGAAGAAGACTGTCACTTTTTGGCCATTGAACCCTACACTGGCGGCTAGGGTTATAATTTAGGTTTTTTTTTCTTCTAAAATTATGAAGGCTCATGTCTATTTATAGAAGAACGAACGAACACTATTCATCCCGATTTTCCAAACTCCGATTCACGCGCCGTAACTGACATTCCTAGGGTTTATCCCGTGTTCCGGACACAATGGAATAGGTTTCGAAAGCTAATTCGGATATCTGTGCGAGTTATGGCTATAAACGTTCAATTTAAATTAAACCGATTTAAGCGATTTTCTAGGCGTTTTAATTTGTACCGGACAAACGGTAAATCCAATTGACACGAAATTTGAAACCTTACAATAATATCACATTACGGATCCGATGAAACTGGTTTCGTCGAAATCCGAGACTTTTTGAAAAATGGCTATTTTAACTCGCCAAATTAAAATTAAAAATAAATCGATGCGTTTCGAGCTGCTACGATCAAACGATAGCTCCAATTGACACGAAATTTGAAATCCGGTAATAACTAACTATTACGGATCCAATGGAACTGGTTTCGTTCAATTCTGAGACTGTTCAAAAATTGACTATTTTCACTAGTCGATTTAATATTAAAATATTCAGTTTTCACAAATTAACTTTTAATTCGATTTTAAAAGTTCTAAAATATCTTTCTAACTCCAACATGATAAAATAAAATTTTACAAATCATTTTCAATCATATTTAACCCAATTTTCAATTATTTCCATAATTTCACATATTAAATTATCGATTTAATAATCCAATTAAATCCAAAATTCAAATAAAAATTTATTCGACTTATAAATTCACTCATTTATATTTAAAATTAATTAAATATTCAAATTTTAATTAATAAAAATTCTGGGTCGTTACAATCTTCCCCACTTAAAAGAATTTCGTCCTCGAAATTAACTAGTAAGAAAAATTACGGAAGCTATTAATTTTCCCAAAATTCATAGTCAAACTTCTTACAAATCTTTACTAAGTTTTCAAATCATACTTAGTTATCCTTTCAGAAACAACTACTATTGTTTAACTTTCAATTTCAAGTCAAAGTTAAAGTTTTCAAAATTTTCCAAATTTCTCAAATTTTTTCTAACGCCTTAAATTTCCGGAAAAATTCGCCATAGTCTCCTTTGCGCGGCTCGATCCGGAAAAAAAATGACAGTATATATATCACAAATATACATCTCATCAAGTAATGAGGCATCCCGTAGGGAAAAAAGTATAAAAGTACGGTATGTAATCCGAGATATGTACCTTATATTTTATTAGCAAGCATATACGGCTAATATAGCGCGAAAGCGAGCTCCAAATGCGAAGCAAACGCGATCCGCACCTACTAAACACTCAACAAACAACATGAGAATCATGCATATAGACAATAGTATCGATATACAACATATAGTAACATAATAACTATACATGTCAACATAACAAATGTAGGAAAAGCAATAAATTCAACCATCAATCAACTAAATATTCATAACCAATATATATTCATTCATATTCTCATTAATATTCCATGAATTAGTTTTCAATTTAAATCACATTTGATTCATTAACAGTGGATGTTCTTACTAACATTCATTCTCAATTAGTTTATATTTACTAATTCATATTCAAGTTGGTTCACTTCCAATTCAAATTCAATTCTATTTAAGTTTCACTTAACTTCCAATCGAATTTCAATTACTTTAGCTTTCAATTTCATTAACTCAATTTCATTAACACTTAATGAATTATATACAATCAACTAACAACCATATAACAACCAATGTATATATAATTACAACCAAATTCCTTTGCTTATCAATTGGTTTAATTAAATGATTTTCATTCAACTATTCAACTTCCAATAACATTATATTTTAATGAATTTCACTTACATTCATTATTCCATATCAACTTAATTCACATTTAATTGATTAACATTCGATCCATTAATTTAATTCAATTACAAAAGTTGAATTTCATTTACATAACTCAAGTTCACATCTATCACTTGGTTTTATTAATTTTCTTTGATACTAACATCAACTTCATTCAACATATCTTAAGTTATATTCCATTTAACTTTAAAAATTCATTTTTATTCACAACTCATATTCATAAATATATTCATATAGTTTCACTTCTTATATATATATAAGTTTATTTCATAATTGTAAATCACTTTAATTATAATTCAATTCTTATAATTCTTTTGCTTATACAATTTATTCTTTTATTTAGATTATTCAAACATCTAAACAATCCACTTATATACTTTAATAATTTTGAAAAATTATTCCTTTATATATAAAACATAATCAAGATAAAATTATTTTATTTACCCAATTTAAAAACAATATTGTGCCGAATTGTTCTATTCAAGTGTTTAGAAACCCCTTCGGCATAGTCTTGCGGACCACGCTGACGAAAGTTCATATGCCACTCAATAAATCAATCATCACAATATAAAACAATTTCATATTCACTAACAAATACGCTCTCATAGCTATTATTACACTCAAACTCACTCTAGAGTACTACTGACTCTATCTCTAATGAGTAATACCCAACAGAACCATGGTTGTCGCTTAACCATAAGCTCTGATACCAAATGTAACAAACGGAAATTTTCGACTTTCGAAAATTCAACATCGATACTCACTTTATCGACTGCCGAGAAATCGAAGGCCAAAAACCCGGAATGTTATGGTTTAAGAAAAGAAAACGAGAAAAGAAAAAGAGATAAGAAGAGATAAGAGGATAGAAAAAGATAGGGAAAAGAAAACAGAAAATAGAGAAGAGATAGAAAGAAAAGAAAATGGAAAATAGAAAGAAAAGAGAATAGAACAAAATTTTAAAATAGAACGGAACAGAAAGAAAACAACAGAACAACATTAGAATCTCACAATTCGCAGCGGAACAACATATAATAATAAATGAATAATCTTTAAACAAAGAACTATATCAGTTATTACATTACATTACATTTCATTTCATTACATCATCATCAGAGTGTACAACAACATCAAACAGTGCAGCGGAAAAAGAAATACTATATAAGTAATACGCCATGCCATCCATCTTGCCTTCAGCAACTCCAGAATATCCTGAATATCCTGATAAACCTAACTCTTGACTGCCCGTGTAGAAATTGGTGGGCACCCAGAGTTTAGGAAGGAAAACAATAAACTCCAAGTCAGTCATGTGACTGGTGTGAGAACTCAAAATAGTTTATTTATCTTTAAAATCAAAATAGAGGAATATTTTTAAATTCAATTCGCAATGCTTTTAAAAATGAGACTACCATAAGACCTCCTGCCACACACACAATGCAAACGCAGACTTGGAGAAGATTTCTCCTTATGATAGCCAAACATGCTTGATATGCATTTAAAAAGAACATTTGATATTATTATTAGTGCATAGTGTATAAAATTCATTTCGAAAGTAGAATATAAATCTTAGCCAGCATAGGTACCATTATATTATGCCTACTATAGCTACTTCCTGAGGAAGCAGGTTCTACAACTAAAACCGTACAAGTTTCGTATTGTTTCTTTGGATTTCCAACGAATGATCAGGCCAAGGAACTTCCCATTGCCACATGAGAATGCCTCTGGAAAGACATCCCCGAGAACCAAACCGGAACTCTGCCAACACAAGGCCGGGTTACCCCTAACTGGGTAACTACTGACACGAGCACGCCATTCCCCGATCGTAAACGACCTTTCTCACGGGATCCCGATAACCAACAACCACAAAGTAATAAATTCGCAGTAACCACATAGGTTAAATATCTGGGCTCCATACCATGATACCACCTCTATCCAGAAGGAAATGTACATACCCTAAAGGGAGCTACCCCTCATAACCTTGCTGCTTCTTTCCTGTTTTGACCATTTCGGGGTGTGAGGCTCGACGAAGTCACGTCCACAAAAACATACTTTATACAAAAGCCATGCTTTGGGTCAACAAATGATCAACACAATGATCACCAAGATAGACGATCAAACAAATGATCCTATCACAAATAATCAACACAATGATCATTTAACAGCAACACTCAGCATGTCACATTACCAAATTGAGAATATATCGCTGATAACTTCAACTATATAACCTCTGAGCTCGTACGTCTCAGAGAAGGGTGTTAACCTAAGAGAATAAATTCTCCGCCACCAACAGAAATATATTTGAAAGAAATCGGCTTTACATCTCAATTTGTAATGTCAGACACACAATCCATACAAGTCTGTTCCGGGCTCGAACAGAACCGAAGGCACTTACAAAGAAGTCCTTGCAATCCGGATATTCACAATCCTGATCGGATTCACCATCACATATGGAGAACTCTATACCGTAGCTACTCGGTGCAGAGTAAATCGACAGGTCATCCTATCGCTCTTGCAAATACCGGGTCTTCAACACCGATCTTCAATGCAATTCACAACGACGTATCACATATTCGGAATGGGTTATACGACCCCATGGTCCTTTCCCGGTTAACCCGAATAGTGAGCGCTTATTCAAAAATAAGTGTGGCATTCACATTCAAACAAATCACATCAAATACCCATTCAAAGGGAAATATTGATAGTCGGCTATTGAACTATCACTGGATATGCACACATCACCAGATTCCAAATAATTTTCCAAATTATTTATTTTCCAAAAAATATCTTTACAAGATATATTTTTTCATACTTCAAAAATAAATCAATATTTATTTTTAAACCAATTCCACTTTCTTTTATAAATTCCTTAGTGAATTTATAATCCAAAATATATATGAATATTCGATTTCAATTATTCATTTCAATATTTCTTTTCAATTTATCTTTAAAAAGATAAATTCTCAAAATATTCACTTTATATTGGAAAACATTTCCATACTTATTTATTCATAAGTAATTCACAAATTTTATTTATTTTCACACTTGGAAAATATTCAATATACTTAAATCGAGATTAAGTATATATTTCATTCTTTAAGGAAATCATTCTCTTAAGCATATTTAATTGGGCCAAAACGAATGTTACGTAAAACATCGTTACGACAACCCAAAAATCACTAGTATAGGGATTCGAAATTAAATAGATATATAAATCCCAATACTATACAAAACATTTCCTTTCGGAAATCATTTACTATAATAACAGTGTTATAGTCTACTATTTCCTTCTATTTCTCGAAAACGTCTATTTCAACAATTAATGTTGAAATCTATGGTTTCGAATCTCAACACAATTAAAACTTCGTTAGATCGTTTTAATTCTATTTCAAATATCACATTCAAAACAATTTTCTTTAACATCTTATTCACTATTCAAAAACGTGAATATACTACGTTAACACATTTCATCAAAAAACGTGAATATAACTCCATTAATAGGTTTCAACAATTTACTTATCAAAATAAGTCATTTGCGAATTTATAAAACAACGTTTATAAATTCCATTTCTATTTATTTCATAACTATTTCCTTTATAAATCTCCTTTATTAACCTATTCGATTTATAACTCAATTATAAACCAAAGTTCACATTATAAGTTAAATGCTTATAAAACGATTATTTTACAAAATCGTTCTTTTAAACTTCATAGTTATAAATCTTATAACTTATAAGATTCAATTATTCATCCAAATATATTCTTTAATAATTTCACAAAATTTATAAATCTTACTATTTATAAATTTCATTTATAACTTCACCATTTATAATTTTATAAATTCCATTCATTTACAAAATTTATTTTCACTTCATTCAAACACTTATAAAAACTCGTTTTATAATGTCAATATTTCAATTTATAAATATTCATTTATAAATCTCTTAATATAAATCAATTTATATTATTCTTTAAAACGACTTTAATCTCCTTTATTATTTCACCATTTTGATTCATAAAATAATTAAATTTTATAAATCCTATGTTTAAACTTTTCACAATAAATTCTAAAATCCCGATTAAACTATTTTATAAAATCAATAGCATCGTATTCTCAAAAATCAGTTTTTAACTATATTTCTCAAAAATCATAATTTTTATAACATTAAAAATTATAACGTTTATTTATTTAAAATGGATCAATTCCAAAATTATTTTCTAAAACGTATACTTTCTAAAATCACTTTAAAATCATTTTAAAATCCCAAAATTTGGTCCAATGATGCTACACACCAAATAGTCAATCACGACAACAACGATATCATATATCGATATGAAAATCCATCAAATATCAAAATATCTGAAATCAAATAAAAACTGTTGAGGAATCCAGTTGGATCCCTCCAACCTGTTTTCCTGCATCCACAATCATTAGCACAATACCAATTTCGCTCCAGTACGAAATTATCGCGGTATATGGGATTTAAATATTATCCGCTTAATAGACGGCGCAATAGGGTCTCATCCGCTAAACAAATAAATGCGGAAAATCAATAACTCCAATATATACATATGCCAATATATATATATATTGCTATTATATATAATACCAATTTCACTGTTTATGAAATATTCGCGGTATATGTTTTTAATAAATAACATCCGCTTACTAACGGCGTATAATGTCTATTTTAACAATCAATAGATATTAATCAACATTCAAACATGCATTCAAATATTTTAAATCTAACTATTTAAAATAAAATCGAAACTGATTCGATTGAGTGAGAAGTTCTCACCTTGATTTTAATTCCGTTTTAGCGATTTATTTCGAATAAAATTAAACGGACGTTTAATTTTACCCAAAATTCTCACTAACTCCAAACGACTCCAATCCAATTTCATCGCGTAGTGCTCGACGATACGATTCCAACGCAACTGGTTTCGCGCGTTTTCGACCTTGTATGAAAAAGTTATCGCGATTTAAAGATTGAAGAATTTATAATATAATAAAATTTACAATTTCTTTTCAAATTTATAACCTAAATTAAATCTCTGCCGTTCAAATCTTCCTACCAGATCGAGGCCGCACACGCTCTTTCTTCTCCCCTCTCCAGGTATCGCACGCAACACCCATAGCCGAACCCATATACAAAATTTAGGGTTTAAATTTTCGACCTTTGCGTTGCACTTGAACTCGATCAAGATACTCCCCCACGTGCGCCTCCCCAACCTCCATGCTCGGCCCCAAGGCCATGAAACTCAGCCTCACCATCACCCTCGTATGGCGTGCGCAAGTTACTGCAATCGGCCCCCTTTTTCTCCCACTACGATGCTCCATTTACGATCATATCCGTATGGATCTGTAGAACACACTCCCCTCTACAACTTCTTAGTTGGTGATTTCGCGTGAATGTTTGTAGATTGAGAGATTATAGAGGAAGAAGACTGTCCCTTTCTGGCCATTGAACCCTACACTGGCGGCTAGGGTTATAATTTAGGTTTTTATTTTATTTTTTTCTAAAATTATGAAGGCTCATGTCTATTTATAGAAGAACGAACGAACACTATTCATCCCGATTTTCCAAACTCCGATTCACGCGCCGTAACTGATATTCCTAGGGTTTATCCCGCGTTCCGGACACAATGGAACAGGTTTCGAAAGCTAATTCGGACATCTGTGCGAGTTATGGCTATAAACGTTCAATTTAAATTAAACCGATTTAAGCGATTTTCTAGGCGTTTTAATTTGTACCGGACAAACGGTAAATCCAATTGACACGAAATTTGAAACCTTACAATAATATCACATTACAGATCCGATGAAACTGATTTCGTCGAAATCCGAGACTTTTTGAAAAATGGCTATTTTAACTCGCCAAATTAAAATTAAAAATAAATCGATGCGTTTCGAGCTGCTACGATCAAACGATAGCTCCAATTGACACGAAATTTGAAATCCGGTAATAACTAACTATTACGGATCCAATGGAACTAGTTTCGTTCAATTCTGAGACTGTTCAAAAATTGACTATTTTCACTAGTCGATTTAATATTAAAATATTCAATTTTCACAAATTAACTTTTAATTCGATTTTAAAAGTTCTAAAATATCTTTCTAACTCCAACATGATAAAATAAAATTTTACAAATCATTTTCAATCATATTTAACCCAATTTTCAATTATTTCCATAATTTCACATATTAAATTATCGATTTAATAATCCAATTAAATCCAAAATTCAAATAAAAATTTATTCGACTTATAAATTCACTCATTTATATTTAAAATTAATTAAATATTCAAATTTTAATTAATAAAAATTCTGGGTCGTTACAAAAACCATCAACCAGCACTCTTTTCTTCCCATTTATCCTAGATTTGAAGACCTAATTTGGTCTCCTCTAAACCCTCAAAAGTGGTTGATTTGACGATCCATGTTTTTGACCATCAAAATTCAACACTAATACATCCATGGTATTCATGTTTCGAGCATCTAAATGCCAAACATCCAAGTGCAAAAAGAAAGATTGTTGGGATGAAAGGACAGAAAAGACAGAATCTCACATTGTGACGAGTAATATATAATATCTAAATGATCTTTACACAGAAAACTTTACAACAATCAGAGTATATCCTATCATCAACCTAGACAGTTATAATAGTTTTTCCTTACAAATGCAGATAAACACAAAACAAGAAATACAGCAAAAAATAAAATACACCAAGTCTTGAAAATATCCGGCTCGTTTCCTAAAGCTCCAAGCGTCCTCGCTAAATCTAAAATAGTATTCGATCCTAACTCGAGTAAAATAAGAAAATAACACCTGAATCAATCTGGTAAACCAGCGTGAGAAACTCAAATCATATGGATTATTATATTTGCAAAACCTTTTCAATAATAAGAGTATCTTAAGATCACAACACGCATAAACACGAATGCATTACAACAAACAGAGGTTTCCATAGTATTTGAAAAACGCTATTATAGTTCACTACAACATTTCGGAGAACGCTGTGGAATGAGATGCTATAGTAGAATATCATCTTGTAAAGCAAAAATAAAACGCTATTTAAAAATCTCGTTTTCATAGTGTTTTTAAAATGCTATTAAAAGTAAACACTATAGTAGATCGTCAACCTATAATAGCAAAAATAAAACGTTAGAAAAACAATGCTTCCCATGGCATTTTAAAAACCGTGGTAGTTTAAAAATGATATTAAAAGTTAATGGCATGGTAGACCATCAATTTTTAATAGAGAAAATAAAACACTATACAATATCATGTTTCCATAGCTTTTTGCATTTTACAATGTAGCTACTTTTTTATAGCATTTTTATTTCAACATATAGAAGTATCAACTAATTATAGAATATATAAATATTACAGATTTTCACATATTTGATATCATTTTAGCCATTTCTTCATTGCATATAGGTATACCAGGTTTCACATGTATTATATTGACAAACAAAATATGTAATTAAAGCACATGATATTTCATACATACTGTTCAAACAACTTTTCCTTTGTTCAAATATAATATTTCATACTTATCACACATGTTTTCAACAAATGATGCAACATAATAACTCACCTACAAATGAATTTAGCTACGCGATATTTCCCTCCTCGCTCAGTCCTGAAACTAGCTACCAATAAGCTTCGACAATTCCTGCATGCCAAAAAATATATAGGTACATATTAACAGTTTTAACTGGGAATTTTGTTGAATGCATTCACAGATATTAATAGATATGAAAATACAGTCAACATGTTTAAATACAGTGAACACATTTACAAATAAACTTAATAACATTAGAGTAATATTAATATAAATAACATTTACAGGTAAAGTACAGCCAAGTTACATATAAAATAGCTATATTGTACTTCACGCTTTAAATGTCAATTACTTACAAAACTTTTTAAATTATGATGACACGTAGTTCTGTTGTATATCTTAACTGTATCTGAATCTTCATAGACAAACTTAAATTTGTGAATAATCCAACTAGCCATAAAAGTGGTAGTATACAAGCATCAAAATAGGATTTCATTTGGCAGTAACATATAGAATTAGGAACATATACTATCACTACAGGAAACGCCTCGAATAGCGTCGGACAGGGGCTACGGCTAGCGACGGCTAAAAAAGCGTCCGTCGCTAGCCGTTGCTCGACCTGTATATCTGCCAACCCGAGCTTCCTTCTCCCCCATTCAACAAACCGAAAAGAAAAAAAACTAAACCCTACCCGTCGCCCCCCCGTCGCCCCGCCGATTCGGTGCTCAAAAATTCGCTCCCTACCTCCCAAATTGATCCGGTATGTGTTCTAACCCTATTTTGTATTCAACTAGTGTTTAATTTGGGTTTATTTGCATGTTAATTGAGTTTATAAATTGGTTGTTAATAGCATGTTTATGGGTTTGAGATTGGTAGTTATGTGGTATATGTATGGTGATAGTAGTATTGTAGGTTGATTTGAGAATAAAATCATTTTATTTCGAAGTTGAAAACGATGATTAACGCATACTATTGTGATGTTGGTTATTGTAGAATTCATGATTGGTGATGTGATTTGGATTAAGATGGTGATAACATGTTTAAGATGCTTATTGATAAGTTTATGCAATGTTGGTTGTCGATTAGGTGAAAATTTAATTATTTAGCATGCGTTAGTTATAAGTGTAAGTACACTACAATTGTGTATTTTGTTCAAATATATCATTTATGCTCACTTGCAATGGCCATGCTAAAGTACTCATAGCCTAAAAGAATTACGATGATTCACTTTTGTCTCATTGTGGAATTTCCAATTAAACGTATATAGTTTAAAATAAAAATAATTCAATTTATTATAAGTGCTAACTTCTAATTTGATTTAGAAAAATTCGTTATTTAAAATTTGACTTAGTTAGCCAAATTTTAAAGTACGTGTCAAAATGTGAAATTTACTTGACAAATATTTATTGAACGTATTATTAAAAATTTTATAGTTGTTAAAATATAAATTAGAAAATTTGTTTTATTTGTGTGAACCCCTTAGACAATTTTTGGCCCCGTCTGACAAGTGTTGTATATGATCGTTATATGGATGTTCGTTTTTACACAGAACGGACATCTGTATTCATCTGATACAATATTTGTTGGATTTGTCCCAGTATTGGACAAGTTACAAACACAATAACGTAATCGCAGTTTATAAATCATTTCAGTTTAAACGGTTAACGAAATTTCGATGGCACTTCCTTTTTTCCCTGTGTACATGCATTTGTGTACGATACAGGGAATAAAGGGAAGTGCTGCCGAAATTTTGTTGAATCGTTTAATCTGAAATGATTTATAAAATATGATTACGTTATTGTGTTTGTAATGAGAAGTAGGATGACCGGCCGTTAAACAATAAATTTACTAATAAATTTAATTTAAAAGTTAGTTTGAAACTAATAAATTTGTTCAGTCTAATTTATTAAAGTTTGTTTAAAATTTACTAAAGTTAGTTTAAAATTTACCAAATTAATAAAGTTAGTCTAATTTACTAAATTAATAAATTTACTAAAGTTCAGTCTAATTTGTCAAATTAATAAAGTTACTAAATTAATAAAATTTACTAAATTCCAGTCTAATTTGTTTCAGTGGAGTGTTTGTTTGAATTGTCTAATATAATTTTTGCAAATCAGGAGATATGTTCGATTATTTTCTCGATCGTAGTTGGATGTATGAATCCCGAAAAGGTATGAAAGGATCAATAAAGGAACATTTTGTTAACGGTGTACACGAGTTTATTAGATTTGTTAAATCTAATAATGGAAATAACGTAGACATTCGTTGTCCGTGTGCTAAGTGCAAACATCTGAAGCATTGGAAGGCAGATGTAGTAGAAGTTCACTTGTATAAATTTGGTTTTGTACCGAATTATTATTTATGGGATCGTCACGGAGAGTTTGTTCAATACACACCTAATCCTGTAGTGGAAGAGGATGATAATACAGCGGCAAATCCAATAGAAAATATGGTGCAAGATGCAGCCCGATCAATGTTTCCATCCATTGATCAAGACGACATTGAAAACGAAAATGGTGAAGAACCGACTATGGAAGCTAAATTTTTTTATGATTTATTGAATTCCGCTAAGAGACCATTGTGGGATGGATGTGAAAGTGGAACCGAATTATCTGTAACCGCTGAATACATCACGATGAAATCAAAATTCAATCTTACAGAAGCAGCGTTTACAGCAATTGTACAAACTGCTAAACGACACATGCCACCCAATAATTTGATGTGCGATAGTCATTATAAAGTTAAAAAACATATGTCTGCTTTTGGATTGCCATACCAGAAGATAGATACATGTGTTAAAGGTTGCATGTTATTTTGGAAAGACGACGCTCACCTTAGAAAATGCAGAATATGCAACGAGGAAAGATACAAACCAAGGAAAAAGAAAGGAAAAGAAGTCCCTTATAAAAGAATGCATTATTTACCCATCACTCCCAGACTTCAACGGCTATATGCTTCTTCTTTTACAGCATGTCATATGCGATGGCACAGCGTGAGAACACCAGTAGAAGGAACATTGATACATCCAGCTGATGGAGAAGCATGGAAACATTTCGATAGGACGTATCCTGAATTTGCTCGAGAGAGCCGTAATGTTAGGCTCGGTTTATGTACAGATAGATTTTCGCCATTCTCTCAATTTGGTAGTAAATATTCATCATGGCCTATTATTGTCACTCCTTATAACTTACCTCCATGGATGTGTGTGAAAACTCCATGTATGTTTTTAATGATTGTCGTTCCCGGTCCTGATGATCCGACTCAAGGAATTGATGTTTATCTACAACCGTTGATCGAAGAATTGAAAACACTATGGCATGAAGGAGTTGAAACATATGACATTTCGAGAAAAAGAAATTTTCGTATGTTCGCTTCTTTATTATGGACTATTAATGATTTTCCCGCATATGGCATGCTTTCAGGTTGGAGCACAGCTGGACATCTAGCTTGTCCATATTGTATGGAAGAATCACGAGCATTTTCATTAAAGTACGGCAAGAAAATTTCCTAGTTTGACTGTCATCGGTGTTTTCTACATATTAATCATAAATTCAGAATGGATAAAACGAACTTTAAAGCTAACAGAGTAGAGAATATGCTACCACCTAAAGTTTGGACAAGTGAAGAGATATATGAAATCGTGAAAGACTATCCTAAGATTCATGAAACTGGGAAACAGGTCGACATTCCGGGTAAATCGGACATTCATAACTGGTGCAAGCAAAGTATATTTTGGGAGTTACCTTATTGGAAAAATCTCTTACTGCGACATAATATTGACGTCATGCACAATGAAAAAAATGTGCTCGATAACGTTTTTAATACAGTTTTGAATGTAAAGGGGAAAACCAAGGACGATGCGAATTTGAGACGTGATATATTACATTTCTGTAAGCGGCCCGAACTTCAGTTGTACGACAATAACAAAAAACCCAAAGCATGTTATAAGCTAGACAACAAGCAAGTAAAACTCGTACTCAAATGGGTGGAAGGACTAAGATGTCCTGATGGGATTTCTTCTAACCTTCGCAGATGTGTTGACTTGAAAAACAATAAATTGAGTGGGATGAAAAGTCATGATTGCCATATCATGATGGAATATTTCTTACCTGTGATATTCAAAGAACTGTTGCCAACAAAAATAGGGAGTGTTATAACAGAATTAAGTATGTTTTACAAACAGCTTTGTTCGACCACATTAAAGGTAGATCATTTACGTAAACTTGAAGTAGAAATTCCTGTATTGCTCTGCAAACTCAAGAAAATATTTCCGCCCGGTTTTTTTAATGTAATGGAGCATTTGCCTGTGCATCTGCCATCCGAAACACTCCTTCGAGGTCCTGTGCAACATGGATGGATGTATCCATTTGAGAGGTGATTTTAAACTCCTCAATATTCTTGTTGATTAGTTGAAAATGTATATTCTTGTACCAATATATTAAATTAATTATTTTTGTTATAGGTACTTGAATCATTTGAAGAAAAAAATTAGACAAAAAGCACGAGTAGAAGGTTCGATTTGCAAATCATACCTTGAAGAGGAAGCTTCTTTTTTTTTCTCACACTACTTTAGTGACGATGTGAACTTATCGTTTGTAAGTGTTCCCCGTAATAAAGAAGCTGTTGAGCATGATTCTTCTCAAACAATGTTATCTATTTATAGACAACATGGAAGACCTACTGGAAAATGTGTGGAAATATGGTTAGATGATAGAGACTACCATGTGGCACACATATGTTCTTTTAAATTGTGTTGAAGTTGCACCATTTATCAGGTAATACTGAATGATTGTACAGTTCAATTATACGTATATTAATATATTAATAATTAGGGGAATATAATACATTTATTTGCAGCATATACGAATCACAACATCCATCTGGTGATTTCAGTAAACAATTTCCTGGGTGGTTTGCAAGCTATGTTCACGATCCGAATAACAGTGTTGTTGACGAAGGAATACGACACCTTGCTATCGGACCAAGAAGAAATGTCAAGACCTATCCTATATACTTCGTCAACGGATTTAAATTTAACACCAAAGATTATGGAGCTGAAAAATCAACGTATAACAGCGGTGTATTTGTCAAAGGCAGCGATGATCCAGAAGAGCATATAAAAGATTTTTATGGCGTCTTAACACAAATTTTAGAGTTGACTTATTATACACAACAGCTAGAGAAAGTTTTTTTATTCAAATGCAACTGGTTTAGCAACGTTCCCGGTTCCGGAATTAACGTACATAAGGATTATAAGTTAATTGAAATAAAGCATACGTCACATTACTATAAATATGATCCTTTAGTGTTAGCTAAGCAAGCATTACAAGTTTATTTTGCTCCGTATCCATCCTTAAAAAAAGATAAAGCAGACTGTTGGGCTGTTTTTAAAACAAAGGCAAGATTTACATTTGATGGAAATAATATTCCAGATGAAGCAGCGTATCAAGCAGATCTTGAGCCAAATACCAAATAATAATAGCCGATGACATCGATGTAGGATCGTTGAATGATGAAGCGAATGTTTTAATAGATGCATTTGTTAGTAACGAAGAAAACGATATAGAGTACGAGACCGAGTCTGAATCAGAAGATGATAAAGAATGATCACAAATGGCATCGTTTGTTGTATTATGTGATGTACTATATTAAGAGATATGTATCTAGTTATGTCATGTGTTATATTGAGCTATGTATTCACTTATGCAATGTACTATTCTGAGCTATGTATTCACTTATGCTATGTAATATTTTGAGCGATGTACTATTCTGAGCGATGTATTATTCTGATTTATGCGTTATCGTTTTATTGTATGATTATGTGATGCTCATTTGATCATTATGCTTTTATATATAATATATGATTGTGGCAGATATGGCTGATAGAAGACGTAGGAGTACATCTCAGCCTTCTCCATCTCAGTCTCCTGGAGCTGCAGCGGGTCCTAGTAGCTTAGAGGCAGATACACGCCGAGTTGCAGAGATTATTCCGAAGAGTGTTGGGTAAATGTCAAATTTATTTCAATTATATTATTTAAAATATATAAACTATGCACGTTAACAATTATAGGGGGTTCGAGGTGGAACCATCACAGTTTATTTTAGATGTCTCGAAGAATTCATATAAGAGTCGGATGTCAGCAGCTTGGCCGCATTGGGATAGCATTCCAGCTCATATTAAAAATGCTATATGGGCCGACTTGATGGTAATTACAATTTATATATTTCTATTGAAATAATATGCTGTATGTAATTCAAAATAAATTCAATATGCAGGCTGTTGTATGAGTGGAGCCGCATGATTTAGATGTTTTTAGCAATAATTGGAACCAAAAAATGCGAAAGAATTATAGAGAGACGATATCAAGGGCTGGCAAAAAGCCAGGTTGGATGAGCGATGAAGTCTGGAACGGATTTCTCACATATTGGGAGTCAGAAGCAGCTAAAGTAAGCTATGATGAGAATGCTTACAATTATGTTAGTTGCATTATTTTAATCGTGTATCTAAATTAATAGGAAGTAGCAGCAAGAAACCAAGCCAATAGGAATAAGAATCCTGGTTTACATCGAGGTGGCTCTAAATCTTTCCAACAGCATAGGAGAGAATTGGTAAATATAAAATATATTTAGCATATGGTGATGCATATCTTCATGTGTAACATTTATGCTTATTTTCAATATATCTTATTCGTGTATATCTTCAGTTTGCAAAGTACGGAAGGGAGCCTACAATGGCTGAGGTTTTTAGAGCCACACATGCAGTTGAGTCTGTTGATGATGAGGGGAATGTGACCTATGATTGAACCGACAGTAAAGCTGAAGAAGCGATGGTAAATATGCTAACTCATGATTCAAATTGTATATATGTAAATTGTATACCAATTGTTTCAAAATTATGTTTGTAATTGCAGGGGCGATATGAGGCAAAGGCATCGGCATTGAACAGGCGAGTGGAAGAGCAGAGCTTACAGTTGAGGAGTCCAACAGGATTTGAGATTCCGTTATTGCACCGCCTACTCGAAATAGGCGTTATGGTTTCGACAATCAGGAGGTAAACCATTTCACTAACTTCATATTAAAAGATCCACATTATTCTCACATCAAAAGAATTATTTATATACTATCCAATTCATTCAAAATTCATGTAAAATGCTATCGTATTAACTTCAGTTATTTCACAGGCTGTTAATTTTCAAAGAGCTTATAGCAAATCGATGGAGGAGGAGCGTATTGCTCAGATGCAGAGGCAGCTGGATGAGCTCAACGATTGGCGAAAGGGCCAATTGGCACAGCAGATAGATGAGCGCATTGCAGCATTTTATCAGGAGCACGGCTCCATGCCTGGTGAGCAGGGAGATGGACCTGATGATGCCGAGGATGATGAGGAGGATGATGATGCATAGTTTTACTATTCTTGTGGGTATGTATTTATGTACATATTTAGACTAGATTTGATACGTTGGCTTGGATACTTGGTATTTTGGATGATGTTTGGGTTTGGTTATATTTGGATTTGATCCTTGTACCTTGATACTTGGTTTGGTTTTATATATTATGTTGGTTTGGTTGGTTTTTGTGTTTTTTTGGTTATAATGTTGAATATTGATGTTGTGGGTATTGTTGAGATGTGTTATTGTTGATATTATTGAGGTTTGAGATAAGGTTTGAGGTTTGGGATGAGCTTTGATGGAAGAATAGCTGTTGTGTATATTGCAGGTTTTGCCCAGAAAAGCGACGGCTCGTAACGACTACGAAGCGACGGCTAGTAACGGCTGGTAACGGACTTCCGGGAAACAAACTAACTGCCACGTGGCTTTGACACGTGTACGTTGTCGTCGCTTGCCGTCGCTTTTTTAGCGACGGAGCCGTCGCTATAGCCGTTGCTTTTCCTAGTGGCAACGGATAGAATAGCGACGGCCAGCGACGGCCGCCGACGCATTTTTGCCGTCGCTATACGCTGCCTTTGTTGTAGTGTATACAAAACTGAAATGAAAGGCGTAGGAAAATGTACAGTGCAACAAGTTGCAGAACTTACAGTTGTAACTCCAACATTCCCCGCTGCACTTGATTGTTGGATTTGGTGAATCGTAATAATTTCTATAGCAATGCTCTTTTAATATTAAAAAAGAAAATTTTAAATTTAAATTAGAGTAATCCTATTGTCATTATAACCAAAGCATGTTTTTCATTCTTTATAGATATAGATAGATATGTATAGTTGTGTGTGTGTGTATAATTATGTAAATTAGTGTGCTACTATGTATAATAGTGCATTTGTTTTTCAAATAGCTTTTAGGGATTATGCAAACATTACAATACACCTTACGGGTAACGAATAGGGGAAAAAATGAAAAAAAAACATATGAAAGGAAATGCAGAATCTGAGGATAGTTCAACAAACTGAGACGTGCATGTTTGTTTTTTAATGCGACAAGAGCAGAGAAATGAGGATCAAGTGCATTAGGCTGCAAAGAGTGTATACATAATATGAATGAGCACAAAAAGCAGTAAGAAATAAAGAAATCACCGGGGTAACAGTTTTCTGCTATTGCTTTGACAATATATGTCTCTGTCGTAAGACATGATCCATCTAAATATAAAATAGAATAATAAGTAACAAATAAGTTTTAAAATACTACAATACAATCCAAGGTAACAAGTAACAAATAAGTTTTAAAATACTACAATACAATCCAAGGTAACGATCCTGCATTTAATGGTAAGGGTTGGACCGTAGTTTCTCATTTTATACAAAGCACACTAAAATAAACAACATGTTGATGCATGCAACAAATATGAATCATAATGAAACTTTTTGTACCAACTGTTGTTGTAAAAGAGTTATGTAATCATGTACGTATATCAGAACACAAATAAACATAAGATTATATGATCTAAAAGTTCAATTTTTCTATTGTTAATAATTGATCTAGTCTATATACCAAACTAATATGGTTTGATAATTATAGGTTTATTTAATCTTTCACGAAAGTATCAGCCATTGAGGGTACTACTCAAAAAACCGGTAAACGTGGTTTTTCTTGTGGTGGTTTATTGAATAAAAATGCTTATATCAAAATGAACGAGGAATTATGTGATTATATTAAGCGTTGTTTATTATTTCCATCATAAGAAACCTTTCGCAAAACTTACGTATAAGGAAAATAATATGGAGCAACAAAAGAGCACACGTATAAAGGAAAAAGCGCTTGTCTTAATGCATAAATAGTTGATTTATGACATTCAAATATATGCAAAGGTGAACATCACCATTTGAATTGGTTATCTATTGTAAATTGAATATATGAGTGATAAAAGAATATTTATACAGTATTGTAGAAAAAAAAAGCAACGGTCTTCTTAGTGGCGACTTCTCTCTGATTTCTGCGTCTTCTCTTCTTCTTCTTTTATTGTCACCTTCCTCCCTTCTGATTTCTGTTCGGTTTTTGTTCTCTACTCTCTATGAATCCGATTATTGGAGAGGAAGCCTTCTTCCTCAAAGGCTCGTTCTTGAAACTGTGCCCTAGCTTTGCCTCCATTGCCAAGGCTTTGCGCGTGCTCATTGAGGTTCCGATTTCTCTTACTTTCTCCGGTCCTGCCACTATTGAGATTCAGGTATATTCTTTGCGCGCCTTCGCTGATATTTCTAGGCATTGTATGGTGGTGGTGGAGGAATGTTTTCTGGAAATCCTCCCTTGCTCTGACTTCGGATTGTTTTTTCGTGAGCTTTCGCTTGGGAGCAGTTCCGATTTGGGTTTCGACCCTTTATTGCGATTCGCTGATACTTGCTCTTTGGTGAATTGGGGAGATAACCCTCCCTTGTTTGGTTCGTTTATTGGGGGCTTATCTGTTGCTAGCATTGTTGAGACGGAGTGTTCTGCTGCGAATGGGGATTTCATCTCCCCAAGCAGTTCTTCGATGGTTTCGGGTTGTTCTCTGAGGCGGCGGTCCTCTTCTGCGCGGCGGCGGCGGAGGCGACGCGCGCGTCATCTAATTCGCTCGCTGCCTTCTTGCGAGAAGCTGTCGCTGCCCTCTGCTTCTGTGGATTTTTCTGTCGTTGATTCAACGACAGTTGGTGCCGGTTTTGGTTTTTCCGTTTTGCCATCTGCTTTGTCCGATCTGATGGTTTGGGAGCATTCTTTGCCTCTGTTCCAGCCGCTTGATGCGGTGCTTTCATCGCTTGACTATTGTGCTGCTATAGGGGATTTCACCGCCCCTAGAAGTTCAACCATGATGTTGTCGATGCTTTCTTTTGTTTTTGGACCAATGGCCACTGATGCTTTGGGTTCTCTGATCATTGGTTCGGTGTCAACTGATGTTAGCTTTTACTTGGGGGATTGGTTGGGTTGGGCTTTGTCTGCGATACTTCCCCTATCGCTTCGTGCGACTGTTCTACTGCAGGTGCGTTTCTCTTGCTTCATTTCTTTTTTCCATAATCCTGTTGGGTTGCCAATCTTTTACTGGTTGCTGGCCGATGGCATTTGTTTGTTATGCATGAGCCACGTCACACTTTGGTGTGTGCTCCATGTCTCTACTACTCGGTTCCTTATTAGTGGTGTGACAGGTCACAGTAGATTAGGTGTTTCTGTCTTTCTATTGCCTTCCTCTTCGCAGTATCGTCTTTGCTTCCACGTCATTGCTTCGTGGGAGTCTCACATCGGTTGTGTCCATACTAGGCTTCTAGTATGGATCAAACTGATGTTTTCCCCTTGCTGGGTTCTTATGTTTAGACATTACGAGACCTTTCCTGTGTCGTATATGTCTTATGCTACGCTTCTTTTCTCATTGTTGTTGGGCTATCGTTGGTCTCTAGGGCGGTGTCTTCGGGCCTGGAACAATTGGTTCAGGCGATATCCCCTCTCTGTTCGAATAGTAGTCACTAATGCGGACCTCTATTCGGACAGATATGACCATTGCCATCCTACATTGTTCTACTTTATTGCTCCCTCCTATGAGACCGACCTGCGACACTTACCTGCATCGCAGGGCTGTACTATTAGTGACAGTCCGGCTTCGGTAAGTTTCCTACAGCAACGTGGGCTGCACCAGTTTTGCTCCCATACACTTCCTGATTCTTTTTTTGTTTTCTCTCATCTCATTCTTCCTTCCCCTTCTTCGCCTTCTTCTTCCCCGTCTCCGGTTCTCTCTGCGCTCTTGCTCTGTGATCGTTCTTCCTCTTCATTAGCCTCCTCTCTTTTGTCCCATTCTTACCCTATTGTAGACTGGCTTGTTCGGCAGTATGGGTTTCAGTTGGCAAGGAACCACTCTCTCTTGCGCTCTCCATTTGTACCTCATGACCGTTTGGACCCGTCTACTTCCCCCTGCTCCTCGGCGTGCTCCCTTCCTTCTTCTCTCTGTTCTCTGTCCATCACCATTTCTCTAATGTGTGAGGCTGAAATTGCGCTCCTTAATGAGCGGCTAGATTGCATTTCTAGGAACTCTTCCCCTTCACCTTGTGATTCTCCTCTAGCTTCCATATCCTGCTCTGATGGTGAGGTGTCTTTTGAGACATCCCCCCTCCCCCCTCCCCTCCCCCCCGTCAGACACGACGCAGATCGCGTCGAGTAGAGTCTACCCCTCGCACCATTCGCACATGCTCTATAGCGGCGTCCGAGCAGATTGACAGATCTACTCGTTTTTCTTTGTATCTTATCTGAGTCCGCTCGGCTTTGCTCAGTTGGGTGTCCGTCTTTTCTTTTTCTTACTCCGACCTTCTCCCCTTTCCTCATGTCGAATTTCCTTTTCTGGAATGTTCGTGGCATTGGTAACGATGCATCTTTGGCTAGACTGAAACGCATCGTCAAGAAGCACTCGGTGGGATTGGTTGCTCTCCTGGAACCTTTTCTGGCCCCGGAAGGTATGCCCAAAACCATTCTAGCCTTAGGTTTTGGGGGTGGATCAGCCAATGCCTCCGGAAAGATTTGGATTTTCCGGTCCAAATCCTTTGTTGTGCATTCCATCTTTGACTCTTCGCAGCTTCTCTCTGTGGCCTACTCTTCTCCCTCGTTCACTTCTCCCTTTCTTTTCTCGGCGGTTTACGCCAAATGCGATCAGACGGAAGGGTTATCTCTTTGGTCCGACATTCTTGCCTTGGAGGAGTTGGGTTTTTCTTCCTCGGTAGTTGGTGGCGATTTTAATATCGTCGCTTGCCATGCAAAAAAGCGAGGAGGAGCCGCCACCAACCGTGCTGCGATGACGGATTTCAACTCGTTCATTGTCAACTCTGGTCTATCTGAGCTCTCCTTTGTTGGCTCTGCTTTCACTTGGTCGAACAACCAAGAGGGACCGAACCGTATTCTTTCTAGGCTCGACCGTGTCTTCGGGTCGAAAGAATGGCTTCACCTCCCATTTTCCTTCTCAATCGCTCACCTTCATCGTACTTTTTCTGACCATGCTCCTTTGGTTGTTCGTTGCCTTCCTCTCTCCCTCTCTGGGCCCTCTTCTTTTCGGTTCCAGAGCATGTGGAGATCTCACCACTCTTTTCATCAAGTGGTGGCTAACTCTTGGAGTGCTCCGGTATCTGGCTCTCCTTGCTCTATCTTCGTTCGTAAGCTTCAGCGCCTCAAAGCCTGCCTTAAGGTGTGGAACGTTGATGTTTTCAAGAACATTTTCGATCGCGTTCGGGTGGCCGAAGAATCCCTGATCTTAGCCGAATCCTTGTTAGATGAGGTTCCTTCATCCGCGAACAAGGAGGCTTGGGCTTTAGCCCAGACAGTTTTCTCTTCTGAACTTCGTATCGAAAATGACTACCTTCGTCAAAAAGCTAGGATCAAATGGGTGGTCAAAGGTGATTCGAACTCTAAGTTTTTTCATTCTTCTATCCGTAAGAAGAATAATCTTCTCACTATCCGTGAGATTTTGCGACCTGACCAATCTTTGGCCTCTTCTATGGAGGACGTCAAAGATACCATTTTGACCCACTTCCAGTCCTTTTTGGGCTCTCCTTCTGTCTCTATTAACGATCCGACCCTGATGGCCTTCATCCCCCGTATGGTCCTTCCTACGGATAGCAACCTTTTTGCGGAACCTCCTACCACGGATGAGATCCGTGCATGTGTCTTTGCCCTGAACAAGGATAGCGCCAGCGGTCCGGACGGTTTCAATGGCGTCTTTTTCAGGTCAGGTTAGCCTATTATCGAGGCTGATTTCTGTCTCGCTATTCAGTCCTTCTTCAACGGTGGGACTCTTCCCTCTGGATGGACTTCCACCAATTTGATTCTTATTCCTAAGTGCGACAATCCTCGGTCTTGTGCGGATTTCCGTCCCATCAGTCTTTGTAACTTCTCGAATAAAGTTATCTCTAAGATCTTGGCTAGTCGTTTGGTCCCAATCCTTGAACGCATTATCTCTCCCTCTCAAGCGGGGTTTGTTAAGGGACGTTTAATCTCGGTTAACGTCCTTCTAGCTCAAGAACTGATATCCCAACTAGATCGGAAAGTTAGGGGTTCTAATGTGGTTTTCAAACTTGACATGGCTAAGGCCTTCGATCGCTTGTCCTGGTTTTTCATCTTAAAGGTCTTTAGGGCTTTCGGGTTCCCGGAAACCCTTATTGACCTGGTGTGGAGGCTAATCTTGAACTGTTGGTTCTCTGTACTCATTAACGGGTCCTCTAATGGGTATTTCAGGGGGGGAAGGGGTCTGCGTCAGGGAGACCCACTCTCGCCTTCTCTATTCGTCATTGCGGCAGAGGCATTCAGTCGCGGTCTTCAGTCTCTTACGATCTACGGTCAGATTCAGCGCTTTGGAATCCCGAGGGGTTGCCCTCTTATTTCTTCCTTATCATTTATTGATGACATTGTCATTTTCTCTAATGGTAGTCGCTCGTCCGTCCGGCGGCTGCTTCGTTTCCTTCACCAATACGAGAGGTGTTCGGGCCAACTCGTTAATCCTTCCAAAAGTTGCTTTGTCCATGGCAAGGATTTGTCCCCCACTAGAGCTTCATGGATCGAGACCATTCCTGGTTTCAAGGCAGCTTCCCTTCCCCTCCAATATCTGGGTATCTCTCTTTACCGGGGTAGAAAACTTAACGCTATCTTCGACCCCTTGACTGATAAAGTTAGGAACAAGATCACCCGCTGGAATGCTTCTCTCCTGTCCCAAGCCGGTAAACTTGTTCTCATTAAGTCAGTTCTTGACTCTATGGGCACCCATGTTTTCGCAGCTATGACCCCCACCGCTTCCTTCTTCCGGTCCTATCGGTCCTTGGTCTCGTCCTTCTTCTGGGGTTCCAAGGACGATAACCGTCGTCACCACTGGGTATCATGGGACGCCATTTGTCGACCAAAAAACGAAGGTGGCCTGGGACTGGGTAATCCTAAGGACCTCTGTGCGGCTTTTGCTTGTAAGATGTGGAACAGGTTTGGGGCTAACGACTCTTTGTGGGCTTCGTTCCTCCGTGCTAAATACCACAGGCTTCCGGGCACCAATTTCTCTAGTTCTCCGTCCTATGCTAGTGAGACCTGGAAGCACATGCAGTCGGTTAAGCCGCTCGCTGACTCTCATGACGGGCTCACGGGTTGGGATGGTGGCTCGTTCTCCGTTTGGAGAGCTTGGTCTTCGATTCGCTTCTCTAGTCCTACTCGTCCTTTGTTTTCCTTCATTTGGGATTCTCGAATACCCCCCAAGGTTTCTCTGTTGATGTGGCGTATCCTACACAATGGGTTGCCGCTCGACGAGAATCTCCAAATTATCGGCATCCCACTTGTCTCCCGTTGTAGATGCTGTTGGGATGAGAATCTGGAATCCTTGTCCCACTTGTTTTTTGTTGGTCGCTCAACCAAAGCGTGCTGGAATTACTTCGGCAACCTAGTCGGAGTTCGTGCCTTATCCTCATCCTTCTCTGATCTACAGTCATCCTGGTGGTCTGGGGTATCTGGTAAATCTCTTCGCTCGTGTGTTTACCGCTTGATTCCCTGTCTGATCTGTTGGCACCTCTGGTGCGCACGGAATAAGGCAATCTTTGACAGCACCCCCATGGACCCCCCGACTATTATTCATCGTGTCAGGAATGATGTCTTCCTAGCTTTTCGCGGTAGACCTTTTAGGGGTCGTGTGGGCTCCCGCTCCAGGAGACTAGTGGGTCTTCTCTCTATTTCTTCTGTCCAGTCTTCCTCTAGACAAGGCATTGGCTGAATCCTGTTCTTGGGGAGATGGCTCTCCCTCCGCGTTCCCGACCCCCTCCCCCCCAACTCATGTGGTTGCTTGTTTTCCAGATCAGGTGTCTGTGGACTCTTCCTCGACCCGTGACCCACTTCGCTTGGATTTGTCTTCTATTTATTGGTGTTGCTGGTTTGCGGTAGTTCTGCTCTGTCCGCTTTTCCGTGTTACTCTCTTGTTCTTCGGTATTGGTGCTGTTCGAGTGGTCCTGGATCTTGCTTCTCGTGGTCCTTAGCCTGTACCTGCTTTGGTGTTGGGCTGACTGCTTCCTTCTGTATTTTTTCTAGCTGTTTTTGGGTTATTTTTTCTATTCCGTTTGTTTTTTTCTATGTGGTTACCTGCCAGGCTTATTGGCAGCTTTTGGCGCTTGTCTATATATTTTATTTATTTGTAAAAAAAAAAGAATTGAATATATGAGTGAAGTGTTCGTAAAATGATACAGTTGAGGTCTGCTCATTAATTATTAATTTATTAACCTTAGACCTATTTTAATAATTTTATATGCTTGTTCTATCCAACTTAATTTAATACAGGACGGTCCTTGCTCATAATAATTAATTAGCTGATCCAAAATTTAAATCATCGTTTACTATTACTTTCGACGTGAAAATCCAAGTATACATATAGGGCCCCGCAAACTGATCCAAAATTTAAATCATCGTTTACTATTACTTTCGACGTGAAAATCCAAGTATACATATAGGGCCCCGCAAACTGATCCAAAATTTAAATCATCGTTTACTATTACTTTCGACGTGAAAATCCAAGTATACATATAGGGCCCCACAAACTATATCTTGACATAAAGTGCTCTAACCAACAGGTAATGTAAGATACACTATTTGCTTTACTTTTTTATATTACACATATAGTTAATTACTCTACATTTGGGAACAGGCGACAGACTTTTAATAACTCATATTCATAGCATCTTTACAGATTCAAGATAATACATAGTGAACCATCAAAGTTGGAAACTAGATATACAACTTAAATGTTCAACCAAAAATGAATACTATAATAAAATTAACCTTGGGGGAATGGCTGATAAGTCATTGGTGATATGAGCAAGACTGTAGCATCTCTGTACAAGGTCATTTTTACAAAAAAGACAAAATCAATTGTAAGGATGGATGAAAATTAGTCAATATGCTATGTCCAAAGACCGTAACTTTAAAAATACAAAGAGATGAAACTATATAATCATTAAACATTTAGCTAACTAACAAACTCAATGTATGATGTATGAATAAAACTGAAAAAAGTAAGTTTACTTTTTATTTACATTTTTGAATAAGAAAAGAAAAGGAAGAAGAAGTTATGTATGCTTTGTTGATTCATGGGTTTTGATTCATGACACAAGCTTCAGAGATCATAAGACGAACTACAAAGAGAATACTATACAAAGGCGACAAAAAGAGAATAAAAGTAAATTGTGCACTACAAAGGAGACAAGACTATAGTCCAGAGATTAGTATTAATATTTTATTATATTGAGTCTTAGAATATTGTTAAAATCATTCCTCAAGAATCATCATTCACATTCAAATAAACTTGCTTGCATATTTTAATCAAAATCAAGTTTACAAAAAATGCATGGAGCGGGGATCGAACCCGGATCACTAGTTTGGAAGGCAATTTCTCTAACCAAATGAGCTACTACTATTTTTGTTTAACAACAGGTCGGCTGACCGACCAGTATCTTCGGTCGACCGACTCTGTAGTCAGTGTATAGATACTCTCTGTTTTACAAACGATTTCAAACTCAGCTGACCAGCCAGTTTTTTCGGTCGACCGACCTGCATATAACGGCTAGTTTTCTGAAGAGTTGCGATTGTTTCATGAAAAGGAATGTCCCTCAATCCAAGAGATACGGACACAACTTTTGATTGAAACTCTTCATGAAAGATTGTAACTATTCTACAACTATATAAACATGTTCAAATCACTTCTACAATCACCGATTCTTGTTTATAATTCTGAAATCTATTCTCTATTTATTTCTGCAAATAAAAGCATTCATTCTTATTTAATATCACTAGAATTCTTGATTTAAATCATAAACTTCGATTCTACGTGATTATCTTCCTTCTAAATCTTCACACACATATAAATCATAAACTTTGATTCTACGTGATTATCTTCC
This sequence comes from Allium cepa, assembly GCA_030765085.1. Taxonomy (NCBI): domain Eukaryota; kingdom Viridiplantae; phylum Streptophyta; class Magnoliopsida; order Asparagales; family Amaryllidaceae; genus Allium; species Allium cepa. The sequence continues at coordinate 669,424,661 of CM060943.1, read as the reverse complement.
TTCTAAATCTTCACACACATATATATTCTTGAGGATTTGATTATAGGAAAGTTGTACTATCAAAAGACAATCAGTGTTATTAAGAACACATTCGTCAACAAACTATTTGTATTGAAGTTAAAGTCCTCTTCGGCTGTTGAGGCGGAAAAATTCTTGTTCGGCTGCTCAGGTGTGGTATACCTATTCCTCCGGGTGAAGTGAGGGGTTTAGTTTAAATCCAGAGGGTATTTTGGGACTGGACGTAGACGGGAAGTTCGAACCAGTATAAAAATTCCTGGTGTGCTTACTTTAATTTTTATTTTACTGCTATTATCAGTTTTCGCATTTATATACCATATTACACGATCCTTAGTACTACACGTACACTTTCATTTGGTATCGGAGCAAGGTCATCCTATAACCGTCACAAAGTTATTTGATATTTATTTCTAGTAATATGGCAACGACACAAACTAACGATTTTGGCACTAACACTAATACTAATTTCACAGAGGGTCAATCAACTTCACGACCTCCATTTTTTAATGGTATAATTATAATTATTGGTCAACTAGAATGAGAATATATATACAATCTAGTGGATTTGATATCTGGAATATCATACAAAGAGAGTACATAACTCCTACTGGAGAATACTCAACTTGGAGTAACACACAAAAACTAGATGCTACATCAAATGCAAAGGCTATGAATATTTTATTTTGTGCATTAGATAGAAATGAATTCAATAGAGTTAGCATGTGCACTTCAGGTTATGAAATTTGGAGAACACTTAAGATAACACATGAAGGTGCAAACAAAGTTAAATTAAGCAAAATCTCTATGTTGAAAAATCAATTTGAAAATTTCAAAATGAGGCCAAATGAATCTATAAATGACACGTACTCTAGATTTCAAGATATTTATCATGATTTATTATCACTAGAACAAAAGTTTACTGATTTTGATGTTGTTACAAAAATCTTGAATTCTGTAACGGACGAATGGGAAAGAAAAGTCTTAGCCATTGAAGAAGCAAGTGATTTGTCAACATTAAAACCAAAAGAATTGATAGGTAATCTAATGTCCTACGAAGTAAATTTGCAGGCAAAAAGAAATGGAGCACAAGAAAAGAAAAATGTGGCGTTTCAAGCAGAAAAAGACGATTCCATCTCAGATAATGAAGATATGGCAATGATCGCTAAAATTTTCAAAAAGTTTTTGAAATTCAACAGAAACAAATTCAAGGGAAACAAAAATAACTCCAACAACAATTCTAATAGCAGCAAACCATCATCTTCAGCAATGGAATGTTATGAATGTCACAAGAAAGGTCACATGAAGAAAGATTGTCCAGAAAGCAAAAAAAGCAATTTTAAGAAGGACAAAACCAAACGAAGAGCTTTCTCTGTCAGTTGGGACGACACTGACTCATCATCCTCTTCAGAGAGTGAAAGTGATAATGAACAAGCGAATGTGTGCTTCATGGCTTCATCAGACGATGTAAGTGATTTTACTTTTGAAGATTTAATTGAAATAAATTCTGAATTAATAAATGTAACAAAGCAACTTAAAAAGAAAAATAAGGAGTTGCAAAGAAAATTAGATAGAACAGTCTTAGAAGTAGATATGCTGAAAGATGAGAAGAAAATATTAGAAGAAGAACTTGAAAGTTCTCAAAAATCAAATTCTAACTTATCCTCTCAAATTTCGTCAATATCTGAAGAACTAGAAATTCAAAAGTATAAAAATGATGATTTACTTTTCAAAAATAATAGTTTAAACTCTAAGATTAAGGATTTAGAGTTAGAAAAATCTAGTCTTAAAATAAAATTTGATGATATATCTAAAAATGTATCTAATTTTAATAAAGGGAGAGAAAATTTATCCAGGATTATTGAAAATTCTCAACCTGCTTCAAATAAGAAGGGATTAGGTTATGTTAAGAATTCAAAAACTCACAATCATAAAAGTGGTTTAGGATATAATAAAACCGATCATAGAAATAGCACTAGATATGCTTTCATGTATAGTAAAAATGATAGTGCTAGTACTAAATTTCGAGTAAAGCCTAAATCCAATTTTTATAGAAATTCAAATACTACTATGACCTATAATGTTGATAATTTCTTTAGAAGTACAAAATCATTAACAGGAAATATGAATAAAAATTATCTAAGTATATGGGTTCCTGTTAATTGGAAAAATAGAGAAAAATACATTGATGATTATTTTGATATGGTAGTTAATAATGAAAATTATATTTATAAAGGTTCAACCATACCCAAATGGGTATGGTTTCCTAAAATTTAGGAAATTATAAGAAGCCTGGGTATCGCATGCTTTAAATGTTAATTTTTCTGATACCTTACATTATAAGTAGTAGTTATTTTGTTTTATATTGTTCTATGTTAACACTTATGTGAAATATAATTTATATCATCAGTTAAACTCTCCTTTTTGTCGATGACAAAGGGGGAGAAATATATAAAAGCTAACAAGTTTTTGCAGAAAAGTCGCCATATATTCAGGGGGAGAATTACAATATATACTACTTCGTCACATAAGTATTGTCATCAATCAAAAAGGGGGAGAATGTTGATTCATGAGTTTTGATTCATGACACAAGCTTCAGAGATCATAAGACGAACTATAAAGAGAATACTATACAAAGGCGACAAAAAGAGAATAAAAGTAAATTGTGCACTACAAAGGAGACAAGACTACAATCCAGAGATTAGTATTAATATTTTATTATATTGAGTCTTAGAATATTGTTAAAATCATTCCTCAAGAATCATCATTCACATTCAAATAAACTTGCTTGCATATTTTAATCAAAATCAAGTTTACAAAAAATGCATGGAGCGAGGATCGAACCCGAGTCACTAGTTTGGAAGGCAAGTACTCTAACCAAATGAGCTACTACTGTTTTTGTTTAACAACAGGTCGGCTGACCGACCAGTATCTTCGGTCGACCGACCTTGTAGTCAGTGCACAGATACTCTCTGTTTTATACACGATTTCAAACTCAGCTGACCAGCCAGTTTTTCCGGTCGACCGACCTGCATATAACGGGTAGTTTTCTGAAGAGTTGCGATTGTTTCATGAAAAGGAATGTCCCTCAATCCAAGAGATACAGACACAACTTTTGATTGAAACTCTTCATGAAAGATTGTAACTATTCTACAACTATATAAACATGTTCAAATCACTTCTACAATCACCGATTCTTGTTTATAATTCTGAAATCTATTCTCTATTTATTTCTGCAAATAAAAGCATTCATTCTTATTTAATATCACTAGAATTCTTGATTTAAATCATAAACTTCGATTCTACGTGATTATCTTCCTTCTAAATCTTCACACACATATAAATCATAAACTTTGATTCTACGTGATTATCTTCCTTCTAAATCTTCACACACATATATACTCTTGAGTATTTGATTATAGGAAAGTTGTACTATCAAAAGACAATCAGTGTTATTCAGAACACATTCGTCAACAAACTATTTGTATTGAAGTTAAAGTCCTCTTCGGCTATTGAGGCGGAAAAATTCTTGTTCGGCTGCTCAGGTGTGGTATACCTATTCCTTCGGGTGAAGTGAGGGGTTTAGTTTAAATCCAGAGGGTATTTTGGGACTGGACGTAGAACGGGAAGTTCGAACCAGTATAAAAATTCCTGGTGTGCTTACTTTAATTTTTATTTTACTGCTATTATCAGTTTTCGCATTTATATACCATATTACACGATCCTTAGTACTACACGTACACTTTCATTTGGTATCGGAGCAAGGTCATCCTATAACCGTCACAAAGTTATTTGATATTTATTTCTAGTAATATGGCAACGACACAAACTAACGATTTTGGCACTAACACTAATACTAATTTCACAGAGGGTCAATCAACTTCACGACCTTCATTTTTTAATGGTATAATTATAATTATTGGTCAACTAGAATGAGAATATATATACAATCTAGTGGATTTGATATCTGGAATATCATACAAAGAGAGTACATAACTCCTACTGGAGAATACTCAACTTGGAGTAACACACAAAAACTAGATGCTACATCAAATGCAAAGGCTATGAATATTTTATTTTGTGCATTAGATAGAAATGAATTCAATAGAGTTAGCATGTGCACTTCAGGTTATGAAATTTGGAGAACACTTAAGATAACACATGAAGGTGCAAACAAAGTTAAATTAAGCAAAATCTCTATGTTGAAAAATCAATTTGAAAATTTCAAAATGAGGCCAAATGAATCTATAAATGACACGTACTCTAGATTTCAAGATATTTATCATGATTTATTATCACTAGAACAAAAGTTTACTGATTTTGATGTTGTTACAAAAATCTTGAATTCTGTAACGGACGAATGGGAAAGAAAAGTCTTAGCCATTGAAGAAGCAAGTGATTTGTCAACATTAAAACCAAAAGAATTGATAGGTAATCTAATGTCCTACGAAGTAAATTTGCAGGCAAAAAGAAATGGAGCACAAGAAAAGAAAAATGTGGCTTTTCAAGCAGAAAAAGACGATTCCAACTCAGATAATGAAGATATGGCGATGATCGCTAAAAATTTCAAAATGTTTTTTAAATTCAATAGAAACAAATTCAAAGGAAACAAAAATAACTCCAACAATAATTCTAATAGCAGCAAACCATCATCTTCAGCAATGGAATATTATGAATGTCACAAGAAAGGTCACATGAAGAAAGATTGTCCAGAAAGCAAAAAAAAGCAATTTTAAGAAGGACAAAACCAAACGAAGAGCTTTTTCTGTCACTTGGGACGACACTGACTCATCATCCTCTTCAGAGAGTGAAAGTGATAATGAACAAGCGAATGTGTGCTTCATGGCTTCATCAGACGATGTAAGTGATTTTACTTTTGAAGATTTAATTGAAATAAATTCTGAATTAATAAATGTAACAAAGCAACTTAAAAAGAAAAATAAGGAGTTGCAAAGAAAATTAGATAGAACAGTCTTAGAAGTAGATATGCTGAAAGATGAGAAGAAAATATTAGAAGAAGAACTTGAAAGTTCTCAAAAATCAAATTCTAACTTATCCTCTCAAATTTCGTCAATATCTGAAGAACTAGAAATTCAAAAGTATAAAAATGATGATTTACTTTTCAAAAATAATAGTTTAAACTCTAGATTAAGGATTTAGAGTTAGAAAAATTTAGTCTTAAAATAAAATTTGATGATATATCTAAAAATGTATCTAATTTTAATAAAGGGAGAGAAAATTTATCCAGGATTATTGAAAATTCTCAACCTGCTTCAAATAAGAAGGGATTAGGTTATGTTAAGAATTCAAAAACTCACAATCATAAAAGTGGTTTAGGATATAATAAAACCGATCATAGAAATAACACTAGATATGCTTTCATGTATAGTAAAAATGATAGTGCTAGTACTAAATTTCGAGTAAAGCCTAAATCCAATTTTTATAGAAATTCAAATACTACTATGGCCTATAATGTTGATAATTTCTTTAGAAGTACAAAATCATTAACAGGAAATATGAATAAAAATTATCTAAGTATATGGGTTCCTGTTAATCGGAAAAATAGAGAAAAATATATTGATGATTATTTTGATATGGTAGTTAATAATGAAAATTATATTTATAAAGGTTCAACCACACCCAAATGGGTATGGTTTCCTAAAATTTAGGAAATTATAAGAAGCCTGGGTATCGCATGCTTTAAATGTTAATTTTTCTAATACCTTACATTATAAGTAGTAGTTATTTTGTTTTATATTGTTCTATGTTAACACTTATGTGAAATATAATTTATATCATCAGTTAAACTCTCCTTTTTGTCGATGACAAAGGGGGAGAAATATATAAAAGCTAACAAGTTTTTGCAGAAAAGTCGCCATATATTCAGGGGGAGAATTACAATATATACTACTTCGTCACATAAGTATTGTCATCAATCAAAAAGGGGGAGAATGTTGATTCATGAGTTTTGATTCATGACACAAGCTTCAGAGATCATAAGACGAACTACAAAGAGAATACTATACAAAGGCGACAAAAAGAGAATAAAAGTAAATTGTGCACTACAAAGGAGACAAGACTACAATCCAGAGATTAGTATTAATATTTTATTATATTGAGTCTTAGAATATTGTAAAATCATTCCTCAAGAATCATCATTCACATTCAAATAAACTTGCTTGCATATTTTAATCAAAATCAAGTTTACAAAAAATGCATGGAGCGAGGATCGAACCCGGGCCACTAGTTTGGAAGGCAAGTACTCTAACCAATTGAGCTACTACTATTTTTGTTTAACAATAGGTCGGCTGACCGACCAGTATCTTCGGTCGACCGACCCTGTAGTCAGTGCACAGATACTCTCTGTTTTATACACGATTTCAAACTCAGCTGACTGGCCAGTTTTTCCGGTCGACCGACCTGCATATAACGGCTAGTTTTCTGAAGAGTTGCGATTGTTTCATGAAAAGGAATGTCCCTCAATCCAAGAGATACAGACACAACTTTTGATTGAAACTCTTCATGAAAGATTGTAACTATTCTACTACTATATAAACATGTTCAAATCACTTCTACAATCAACGATTCTTGTTTATAATTCTGAAATCTGTTCTCTATTTATTTCTGCAAATAAAAGCATTCATTCTTATTTAATATCACTAGAATCCTTGATTTAAATCATAAACTTTGATTCTACATGATTATCTTCCTTCTAAATCTTCACACACATATAAATCACAAACTTCGATTCTACGTGATTATCTTCCTTGTAAATCTTCACACACATATATACTCTTGAGGATTTGATTATAGGAAAGTTGTACTATCAAAAGACAATCAGTGTTATTCAGAACACATTTGTCAACAAACTATTTGTATTGAAGTTAAAGTCCTCTTCGGCTGTTGAGGCGGAAAAATTCTTGTTCGGCTGCTCAGGTGTCGTATACCTATTCCTTCGGGTGAAGTGAGGGGTTTAGTTTAAATCCAGAGGGTATTCTGGGACTGGACGTATAACGGGAAGTTCGAACCAGTATAAAAATTCCTGGTGTGATTACTTTAATTTTTATTTTACTGCTATTATCAGTTTTCGCATTTATATACCATATTACACGATCCTTAGTACTACACGTACACTTTCATGCTCAACTGCTCCATGCCACATTTACAGAGTGCAATAATTTTTGAAATAAGAAACTGTCAAATAATATCTACAAAGCATACATGTTACTCTTTCAAAATTATTATTTTTGTCTTGAGTCTTACCAGTAAAAAGTGAATAAAATAAAAGCTCATGCAATGATCTTTAACCTATATTAACTAGCACCTTAAGAAGTCCACACATATCAACTATGGAATATAAGAGTTGCATCTACTTACAAAGGACTGAAGTGAGATTGATGAATGCTCTTCTATTGTGCTTCATCTCTTACTACTTTCTTTAAAACTCTAATATTATATGAACTTGTCTGGACCTCCTTTGGCATAAGCACAGTTAACACAAGCATTAGTTCACATAATTCTAGGACTAAATTTTCCTCTAACAATTAGTCTTAACATTTATGAAATAAGCTCTTCAGAATGACCCTTTATTTATGAAATAAGCTCCTTGGAACCAAGTATCAATCAAAATTTTCAAGTATAAATACTACATTAAATATTAAACATTTACCTCAGCGCTAGATGGCGCAGATGCTACATTCGCACAAGAACACTATGGGCAACTTCATTGTTCCCTTTTCCACCAAATAAATCAGGATCCGAAATGAAAAACACTACTTAGAAGAGAAATTATTTGTTTATACTTACTTATATTCATTTTAGTTCAATATTGTTTCATAACTATATTCATTAATCTTTAAAGGTTCAGTTTTATTAATATTATAACAAAATACAAAATTGACACTAACATGACATTTGATAGCCAAAACCCTTCATATCCATCAAATTATTTCATGAAGCAAGCATATGTGATTAAACATGCTGAGTCAATTACAATATGCTAAATACTTTTATTAGTAGAGTACCGCAGTTCAATATAAATAGAATTCTATAACTTGAAAATTATAAATTTGGTTCTAAGCATGCATTCATGATTATCAGCCAGTGTAAACAGTGTCTTAACTGAGATTCCACAGACACATTAAAGATGTTTGCAAGTACATAACAAGATGAACATATTATATGTATGCATATGTATATGTATGTATATGTATGCATGTAGGTATGAACTAGATAAAAGTAAATTAATGACAATTACTATATGGATAATAAAAGACATACGACAGAGTAGAGAATGAAATGAAAAGGTGAAACTAAAAAAGCAACATGTATATCAAATGTACATTTGCAATTTCATTATGGATGCACTTTGCGAGTGTTGACGAAAATGATACACTTGCATAAGTTTAGTTTGCAACTATTTAAGAATGAAATATAAAATAAATATGAATCATAATGCAGAATCCTTATGGATTTCTTATCTTATTTGCATATATACTAAATAGAGTATGCAGGTGCAGTGTTACATACACGCAAGCGTGCGTGCACACACACACATCTTCATCTTTCATTATCTTCTCTATTTCAAACTTGAAAGTTTTTTCCAAATTTAGAACCCATTCACATAAAACCCTAGAAATTTCTAGCACAAAATCAAATTAAAATTCAACAAAAATAGTAACTTCTTCGTTTACTTATTATCTTCTTCAATTTAAATTATTCTAAAATTGACAGGTTAGTGGTAAAAGAGTATTACAGTACTTAGTTACAATTAGATGTAATTGATGGAAGATATTCTCCTCGATATGCTTAAGTGGGCGAACGATATGAACAAAACAAATGAACTAAATGACAAGTCAAGGTAGGTGGATTGTGTGTGTATGAGAAAATGATACCTTGTCATTGATGATCTAAGTTCAATTTGTAGGCATTACCTAAACTTGAAAACTAAAATTTTCTAACGATAGCAAAAGCTATACCAATTATTATTTATAGCACTTATGTAAATTATCCACCGCCTGCAAAGTAAAAGGGGGACATGCGTGTCCTCCTTAATTTCCTACAATAATAAACAAAAAGAGAACATCTATTTAAAAATAAGATGGAAGTGGTGCTGATTTTGTTCTGCTAAATGCCAAAAAACCAACTACATAGTGGAAAATTATATCAGGTTATGCGACTCAGCAATGAGAATAAATATATATAACTTGGGTTTAATCACAGAAAATATTGTAAATTAAGAAAAAGGATAGGAATGATTTTACTATATAACAAAAAAAACTTTCTACTATATAAAGAGGAACAACATATAGCACCAACAATAATGTTAAAAAACTAAGAGTCGCATTTTCAACTTTTATCAAAAACAACATCAGTGACCTTTAATAAAGAATAAACCAAGAATATCACAATAAAGACTCCATCGTTTTCAACTAATCTAGTTGCAAAAAAGAAAATGAACAAGGGAAAAAAACCCTGAGATCAGTTAGTTTAATTCCCGTTTCAGCTAAATTTTGTAGCCCTTCTACACCCCCAATCTTCATATCCTGCATGCCCTCCATTTTGGAGCAGCCTTGACAATTTTTGCTTCTCCTTTACACCTATTCCACTAAATCTTTCATTCGCTTGTAATAGCCGACTGGCCCCTCTGACTTTCTAAAACAAATATAAGGAATCAGAATCAACATCATCCCATTGTTAATCATTTTTATCCATGCAAACTCTACCCCCAGTCATAAGATACTCCATTTTTTTGCATTTAGTCCATATTCAGGGTACAACTATTATCAAAATAAGATAACAAAGGAAACAATTATGAGAAAAGTAAATAAATCAACTGCATTTAGTAAAATAATGGAAATCAAAAATGGATTAATGCTAAGATAAAACAATGTATAAATGAAGGAAGAGAAAATTATATGCATTAGATCTGAGATAATTGAAATTAGGCCATATGTGCTTCCACCCGTGAAATTTCTAGATAGAAATTCATATTTGGATAGTTATAAAAATAGTCAAAAGTTCAATACATATACTCTTTTAATATTTTATACAAAAATATTGAGCTTGGCCCTAGGTTATCGTAGTAGTAATTATCTTTTGATAAAACAAGTACATTTATCCATGCACATCATTTATTATACTATTTTTATATATTTACTACAAAGATTGAAATAATATTCCACTATGAAAGTAGTATAACATTATTCACACCAGATTGCCCCATACAAAAATTAATTAATATAGACTGAAATAGAAGGCAGAGAGATCAAACCGTCACATGATCTACTAATTTCATGCTACTTGAATAACATGATCCATGACATAAACTACCCATCCAACATACCTTTAAAGAAAAATTTCATAGTTAATAATCAAGCCGAACAATCAACATAAACAACATCCAAGATTCCAAGACAACTAAATAAACACTAAAATAATCAACTCAATAAAACACTCTTAATGTTGATAGTTTTTCTCCTAAAACTTATTATTATTATTTTGCATCTAGTAGGAAGTACAATAAAATATTATATATTATAGGTTCATCACTAAAAAGCTATTACAATAAAAAAACAACGGTCTTATTAATGGCTTCTCTTCACTGAGCGATTTTCTCTTACTCGTTAACCCCTGCTCCTCTTCTCTTACTTCGCTCTAACATATTGTGCTCTCTTTTCTGCCGTTCCTTGGCTTCGACAGATCTGTGGTTTCTTGGGTGACTCGATGTCTTTCTCGGGTGTTGCCGAGTTCGCTCTCTCAGGCAAGTTCTTGTGCGATTGCCCTCCGTTTGTCGCTGTTGCCTCAGCTTTATTGGCGGAGGTGGCTGCTCCTATTTCGATTACTTATTCTGGTGATAGATCAGTGGACATTAGGGTTTTCTCATTGAGTCAATTTGGGGCTTTGTCTTGATCTCGATTCTTGTTGGTTGACAATTGCTTTATGGAGATTTCGCCTTTATTCACCGATGATTTGGTGTCGCGCCCTCCTCCTTACTGGCGTGGGTCTTTGGATGTTGACTTGTTGTTGTCGGCTGCTTATTCTGGCGATTCTGGGTATGGCCAGAGTCGGGATTTCATCGCCCGGTTTGAGCCCTCTCTGAATTTCTCGACGGCTTGCGCCTTTATGCCTTGTGGGGAGGAGGGGGCGACGGTGGGTTCGGTGGATTGCTTTTTTGGGTGTGTGGCTAGAGAGCAGATCGATGGGGGTTTAATCACCTCATCAAACTCTGCTCTACCTGCTTCCTTGCCTCCGTCTCAGTTAGTATCAGATGGTTTTGTGTCGCCTTCTGATGGTTGTGTGATTAGCGTTGGGGGGCTCTTGGTTGCCACCGTGGTTGATGGGGATTTCACCGCCCCATGTAGCCAAGAGATCGGTGATTTCTTGCCTCGGTTGCAGCTTGCTGTAATCCCCTCTGGGCCTGAGCTCGGTGATGTCTTGACCGACGTCTCCGTTGTCTCGTACCAGGCATTCCCAGTGTTTGATGGGTTTTGCGTTTCTTTTGGTGTGGTTGTGCTGGATGGTTGGCTTGTGGGTTCTCGGTGGGATGTTGGTGGTCATTCAGTCAGTTGTTTGGCGAGGGGGATCTTGGTGGTTGATTCTATCGGTCTTATCCTTGAGAGAGCTCCCCAGGTATGTTGTGGGTGGGGATGTCAGGTGAGTTCATCTTCTTTGTTTTCTACTTTTGTCATTGTTGGCGAAGTTGTTGCTGTTGCTTGTTCTTGGATTGCTGTTGTTTCTTTATTGCCTATGAGCCATGACACACTTTGGTGTGTGCTCCCTGGCATGGTTGCTCTGTCCGGAACGGGTGACATGACAGGTCATGTACGCAGTGAGCGCTTCGTGTGGAGCGGTCAGTGCAGGTCTTATTATTGGTTTTCGATTTACTGCCATTGCGAGGCCGATTCTGTGTCGTATATGGCTATCTTGGGTCTTCATTCGTTGGTTGGTCTTCTGTGGTCTTTACGGAGAACTCACTCATCCAGGATCGAGAGGTCCGGGCGATATTCTTGGTCTTTTTGCATAGTGGTCTCAGATTTGGATCACTATGCGAAAAGCCGGGAACTTTGCCGGCTTTCCTCGACTCCCTCTGTTGATCTCTCTGTTACGACCATCGTGCGAACCGCACCTGTCACGCGGGGCTGTCTCATCAGTGACAGTCCGGCTTGGGTTAGGTTCCTACAGCACCGTGGGTTGCGTATTATATGCAGCCCTACATACTTACGTTTTATTCCGTCTATCGAGGTGTCTTCAGCCTCATCGTCTGATTGTTGCTCTTCTCTATGCTCCTTGTCATCGTCCGCTTGTTCCTTATCCATTACCATCCCGATGCTTAGTGAAGCGGAGATTGCGATCATTAATGATCGCCTCTCTCGCCTAACTAAGAACTCGGCTCCATCCAGATCTTCTCTTAGGCTCTCGGGTTCGATGGAGCCGGCTTAGGCTTCTGCCGATCCCATCCCTCGGGTATCGACTTCCCGTGTGCAGAGACCTTATCGTCGCCGCACGAGAGATCCCCACTCCAATCCTCGTACTATCCGTACTCGCTCTATATCGGCGACTGAGCAGATAGATCGGTCTGCTTTTTCATCGTTGTATCTTATTTGAGCTGGTTCTGTTTTTTTTCTTTTTCCTCTGTTTTCAGGCTTTCATGTCGAACTTTCTTTTCTGGAACGTTCGTGGTATCGGCAATGAAGCTTCTTGCGCTAGATTAAAGCGCATTGTCCGTAAACATTCTATTTGCTTGATTGCTCTGTTAGAACCTTTTGTAGGATCTGGAGAGATTTCCAGGGTTGTCCTGTCGCTTGGGTTTGGAGGTGCTGTGTCCAATGTTTCGGGTAAGATTTGGATTCTTTGGTCCAAATGTTGTATTGTCCACCCTTTGTTTGACTCGGACCAGCTTATCTCTATGGTTTGCTCTGCTTCTCCTTTTCCTCATCCATTTCTGTTTTCGGCGGTGTACGCCAAGTGTGATAGGATGGAGACATTATCCCTGTGGGATGATATTCTTCATCTAGCTGAGATGGGCTTTCCGTGCTCTGTTGTGGGTGGTGATTTCAATGTTGTCGCTAGTCAGGCTGAGAAACTGGGGGGGGGGGGGGGGGGGCGACCATTAACCGCTCTTCGGTTTCTGATTTCAATTCGTTCATTGTAAGCTCAGGATTCTCCGAAATTCCTTTCGTGGGATCGACTTATACCTGGTCTAATAACCAGGAGGGCCCGAACCGGATCCTTTCTCGGTTGGACAGAATTTTTGGGTCACCTGAATGGCTCAATCTTCCTTTCTCTACAACGCATCTCCATCGAGCCTGCTCTGATCATGCCCCGTTGGTTTTGCGATGCATTCCTCGATCTATCTCGGGGCCATCTTCTTTCCGCTTCCTCAGTATGTGGTGTTCCCATCACTCCTTTCTTCAGGTTGTCGAGGAGTCATGGTCCGCTCCTATCTCAGCTTCTCCCATGGGTGGTTTTTCCCAAAAGCTGAAACGTCTAAAGGCTAGACTTAAGTCCTGGAATTCCCTTGTTTTCAGGAACATTTTCGACCGTGTTAGAGCGGCTGAGGAGTCCCTTATTCTTGCTGAATCTTTGTTCGACGAGAACCCTTCGGCCGAAAACAGGGTGAATTGGGCGTCGGCCCAATTGGTTTTCGCTTCGGAGCTTCGTATCGAACACTCTTATCTTCGCCAAAAGGCGAGGGTAAAATGGGTGGTCGATGGGGATTCGAACTCCAAATTTTTCCATTCATCCATTCGTAAGAAAGCCAACCTTCTTTCCATTCGAGAAATTTTGAGACCAGATCTTTCTTTGGCGTCCTCTCCGGCTGAAGTTAAGGAGATCATAGTGTCTCATTTTCAATCTTTCCTGGGTTTTCCCTCGGTGGCGGATCAGGATCTGGATATCCTCTCTTTCATTCCCAGATTGATCCCTTCTGAGGATGCGGACGGTTTGGCGGATCCGCCTACTCCGGAGGAAATCCGTGCTTGCGTTTTTGCTCTCAGCAAGGATAGTGCTTCCGGTCCGGATGGTTTCAACGGATCTTTCTATCGGTGTGTGTGGCCTATCATTCAATTGGATTTTTGTTTAGCTATCCAGCAATTCTTCGCCGGCAGTCTTCTCCCCATTAGTTGGTCTTCCACCAACTTGGTTTTAATTCCGAAGTGTGATAACCCTCGGTCATGCGCGGAATTTCGTCCCATCAGCTTGTGTAATTTCTCCAACAAAGTTATTTCTAAGTTGTTGGCCATTCGTTTGGCTCCGTCCCTTGATCGTATCATATCCTCCTCTCAGGCAGGTTTTGTGAAGGGTCGTCTTATCACTAATAACGTCCTGTTAGCCCAGGAACTGATTTCCCAGATTGACAGGAAGGTTAGAGGTTCCAATGTTGTTTTCAAACTTGATATGGAGAAGGCTTATGATCGTATGTCGTGGTTTTTCATCATTAGAGTTCTGCGTGCTTTTGGGCTTCCAGAAACCCTTATCGATTTGGTTTGGAGACTTATCTCTAACTGTTGGTTTTCCGTCTTCATTAACGGATCGGCCAATGGATTCTTTAGGGCTGGTAGGGGTCTCCGTCAGGGTGATCCTCCATCGCCTTCTCTTTTCGTGATTGTGGCTGAAGCTTTCATTCGAGGGATCCACACCTTAACGATTTTCGGCCAGGTTCACCGATTTGGTCTTCCGAGTAGGTGCCCGCTCGTCTCTTCCTTATCCTTTGCGGATGACATTGTCATATTCTCCAACGGTAACCGGTCGTCTGTTCGTCGCCTCATTCGCTTTATCCATCAGTACGAGCGATGCTCGGGCCAACGCGTTAACTCGTCGAAAAGTTGTTTCGTTCATGCGAAAGATATGGATTCTACCAGGGTTTCCTGGATCCATTCGTTCACAGGATTCAGGGAGGCTTCCCTTCCTCTTCCTTACTTGGGTATTGTTCTCTACAGGGGCCGGAAACCTAATGCCCTTTTCGATCCTCTGACGGATAAGGTTAGGGGAAAGATCATTCGGTGGAATGCTTCGTTTCTATCTCAGGCAGGAAGATTGGTTCTTATCAAGTCGGTATTAGGCTCGCTGGGTACTCATGTCTTCGCAGTGATGTCTCCTACCGCCTCTTTTTTCAGGTCTTTCCAATCTTTGGCTTCTTCTTTCTTCTGGGGGTCGAAGGTTGACAACCACCGTCATCACTGGGTATCGTGGGACGTGGTGTGTCGTCCCAAGGAAGAGGGCGGGCTAGGATTGCGAAATCCAAAGGACATTTGTTCGGCTTTTGCTTGCAAGTTGTGGTACAGGTTTGGGACTACCGATTCCCTTTGGGCGAAGTTCCTCCGAGCCAAGTACCAAAGTCTGACCTCCGCAGGCTTTTTCGGATCTCCATCCTATGCTAGTGAAACTTGAAAGCACATGCAATCGATCAAACCTTTTTCTAACTCCGACGGCGGCCAATCCGGTTGGGATGGTGGTTCGTTTTCCATCTTGAAAGCTTGGAGTTCGGTTCGTCTCTCTTCGCCCATTCAACCTTTATTCTCCTTCATTTGGGACGCCAGAATCCCTCCTAAAGTGTCTCTGTTCATGTGGCGAACCCTTCATAAGGGATTGCCAGTTGATGAGAACCTTCGGCGGATTGGTATTCCTTTTGTTTTCCGTTGCAGATGTTGCGGCAACGGGAATTCGGAATCTTTGGATCATTTAATCTTTACCGGTTTCTCTGCCAGATCCTGCTGGAATTATTTCGGTAATCTATTAGGTATTAGAGGTTGCAACAACTCGTCGGAGGATTTACAGATGACCTGGTGGAACGGTATCAAAGGTAAATCTCTCCGTTCTGTTGTTTTCCGCTTAATTCCTTGCCTTATCTGCTGGCACCTATGGTGTGCGCGGAATAAGGCTATTTTTGAGGAGCTCCCATGGATCCCATCTCTGTTATTCACCGGGTGAGGAATGTTGTTTTTATTGCTTTTCATGGCAGACCTTTCAAGGGTTCGATTAGCTCTCGTTCTGCCCATCTTGTGGCTCTGTTTTCTATTACCTGTTCTCAGCCTCCCGACAGGGCGGGCGTTGGTTGATGTCCATCCTTAAGCCAGGTAGTTCTGGCTTAACCGTCTCCGTCTTCCCCCCCTCCTTTTTTCCCCTGATTTAGTGGCTTCTGGTTGCAGGCTCTGGTTTTATAGGTTTGGTTTGGGGTCGGTTATTTCTTCTATTATGCTTGGATTTGGGCTGTCGCTATTCTGGTTCTTGTTTCGCCGTTCTCTTTTTCGGCTTCCTCTGCTGAATCTCATCGTTCTGTTTTGTTTCCCTTCTGGGAGGAACCTTCGGCAGCTATCTCCGCTTTTTCTGATTTTGGGGTATTTATAAACAGCTGCTTCGCCGTATTTTGTTTTATGGACCTTCTGTTGGCATATTTTTTTGTATTTTCTGCTTTATTTTGTATTTATCTTCCTCGGCTTTATTCACCGGCTTTTGGTCTTATTTTCTATGGGTTACCTGTCAGGCTTGTTAACAGCTTCTGTTTTCTATTTATATATCTCTTTAAAAAAAAATATTATAGGTTCAAAAGTATAGATCTTTGATTTATAATATACAGGTTATCAACAGTTCCATATAAAATCATGGGCAATTTCATTTAAACCGCCATTGAACGTTTTACAAAAGTTCTTCCAGCTCAATTCAGAAATAGTGTACAGTAGTTATAAATTTGTTCTTCATGATGCATTGTGAGCTCAATATAAAGTATTTGGCCACAATCATCAAACTTTGTAACTTAATAAGTACCTCTGTTGGTGGTTCCTCTGATGGCGGTCCTTCGAATTGGAGCAGCATTAGATTTACTGTACGTGCTTGGAGAGGCATTCGACCGGAGTAGAGTTGTGTGATTCGATTTAGAGCGGCATTGGCAGACGAAGTAAGCAGCTTTGGATTGGAACGGTAGTGACTTGATTTGATTGAGGGTTTTTGGGAGGGAGATAGCGTGATTCGATTTAGGGTTTTATGAAGAGAGAAGAGGAAGACAAAAGATGAAGTGAGTGCTTTTTTCAAGGGACGAAGTAAAAAGCGGAAACTGTACATACCGTTTGAAAATTTTCGCCTAAAAAAATTTCCGCCTTTTTCTAATGTAGCGTGGAAAATCGAAGTTTCTCTATTTCCAATGCTTTTAATTGCATAGAAAGCGGGAATGCTTTGGCTTAGATCACGTACAATGACAAAACTACAAGGGTACCATCTGCCACAGTACACCTCTAAAAAAATATACCAAGGTTACGATCCTAGCAACCCCTCCCAACATAGAATCGATCTACCTCTTCTTGGATAGTACCGAATATGTCATTACCTCAGCTGCTGCATACAACTAAACTGGGTCCCTAATACATAAATCCATAAATATCCGTCCAGATCGGGCGATGACCATAGCCTAATGGGTATGACTCACATAGCCCTATTGCATATACTCTGTTTTAATCATTACCGGACGTGAGGCTCAAGAATATGTTTTACCCTTTTACAAATCCCACTTGGAATTCTAATACTGCCCTCTAATCAAAAATGCAATGCCAATATCCATCCATATAAGCTGTTCAGGTTATGAACAAATTGAAGACACTATTTCTACTACATCCTTTTTGGAATCACCGTTAGGATTAGTAGCAAGTAGCCCTTGCACTTCAAAGAACTCCATCTTCAATTCCATCATCTTCATGACATCTCCAATCCAAACACTTATGTTGGTTTGAAGTGGTTTCCGGATAAATTATTCGATCTTAGTCTTTCCGAACCGATAGTCAATAGCTTTTTGTTGAATCAATTTCGGTTCTATCATAAGTAAGTAGACTATATAAGGGTCCTAAGGGGATCTTTAATATAACCCTTTAAGCTAGAGATGTTTCACCAGAATGAGTTTTCCTAAGAGAATATCAAACCGTATGAAATCGCGAAGCTTTCATATATTTCCTAAGTCAAATATAGTTCAAATTATCAATAGTGGACAAACCACTATCTACTGCAAGTAAAAAGTTTGCATATAAAAAATCGGACATCATATACTTGTCACCACTTTTTGATTTCAACCCTAAACAATCCCTCGATTTACAATGAAGTCAGACAAGTTTAAGAACTATGCTTGCCTCGATGTACATTCTTAAACTCTCACAGATAGAAAACGGGCTTCTGTACCTCGAACTTTAGTGTCAAGTATAAGATGAAGTACCTTCCATGTACTTAATTAATCATGACTTATTTAAAGAAATTATCCCTTTTATACTTATCACGCTTCCTACATTTTGACTTCTCTATTCCTCACCCAAAATCGTAGTCAAGTAAGTTAGGGCACTGGTTACACTTGGCATTGCCATAGTTAAAGCATTTTGATTCTAGATCTCACATATAGAGTAAAACCTACTCATCGTGTTTTAGTGCTAAATATAAGATGACTTACTTTCCATAAACTTGCCATCATTTTAGTTCTACTTATCATATTTTTTTTATGTTACTTAATGACACTGACATAGAAATCTCTTGCATAAAATAAAGTCATTTTTAAAACAATCAGAAAACCAACTTCATAAACTTATTTTTAGTCTTCTATTTCAAACTAGTACTTTTCATCGGTTAGAAATGAAACCGTTCAATCAAGGTATTATTACATCTTAAAATTTGACTCGACAACATTTCTAACTTCAAAATAGAAAAAGTTTCCATATCTCGAAGTCTAGAAATTAAAATAGGATAAGAGATTTCCCATGTACTTGCTATTAAAAACTTTTTTCAAAATCGCTTATTTAAAGCGAAAGTTTGATTTAAAACGACAACATCATCCTTTTAAAAAAGTAAACACCTTTAAATCAATAAATACCATACCACCTTAAACACCTTTCCTTTATAAAAGTAAACACCTCATTTAATAATAACTAAATGTCATAAATCAAACTTCCTTTCAAATTTCTCGAAACCATTTACTATGCCAAAAATGTTAAAGTCCATAGTCTCTTTCCTTTTCTTGAAAACACTTATTACAACAATGGTGTTGTAATACATGCTTCCTTACACTTCAAATTTTCTTTTAAAGCTCTTTAAACCATAGTTTAAAACTTGTATTTTAAAAACATTCCCTTATGATGGTCATTTTTAACAAAACATGACTTTTGAAACAAACTAGTTTCCTTTATAAAATTTAAACCTCTTATTTATATAATCCAAATAAATTCTTAAAATATATTTAAATCTTCAATCTCCTTTTTAATTACTTATACGACTTTTATAAAAATCATTTGGAAAGAAATTACAAAATATCTAAAATAGACGACCCTTTTATACTTCACTAAAAACATAAATTTCCAAACTGCATTCATAGCGACTATCACTATATGGATCATAACTGTTAAAATTTGCTTTCATACATCAAATAACTTTTAAACCATATTTCTTTCTATATTTTAAACCACTCTATATTTTTGAAAAAGGTTTGAAAACAAAAGTCAAGTCCAGAAACCATTTAAAAATATTTTAGAAAATAAAGTGGTAAACCATTTAAAAAAAGCATGGGATTTCAATGTCACATAAAAACAATCATCAAAGCAAGTCGACTGGCTACAACATTCACTTCATTACATCATATAAACAAGTGACAATGTAAAGTAAAATCAATAATAGCAAGGGGTCCCGTTGGATCCCACCATAAATTTTTCGAAGTGTATTCATCGTGGCCTTTTCGCTACGAACCATTTCGAATCCTTTCCATAGTCCCCTACAAAATACAAGTCCCATGCTTCCACTAGACGAGTGAAAATACATCTCCAAACCAAATACATATACTCTTACTTACAATCAAACACATATACAAATCAACATAAATTATTACAACAACATATCTCAAACTTTAAATCACTTAAAAGTGAGCTTAACTCACTGTAAAATAATTAAATTATAGTAATTGTATATTAAAAGAAATTGATTTTACTCTTCTCTTAAAGACTGAATTCTTTTGATTCGATGAAAAGATTTGGAACTTTAGTTTTCTTGAGAATGAAGATGAAAGTTATGATGATTTTATTTTTGGTTAGGAATGAAAAATATGAAGTTGCCATTGGGCCTTTGTAGACTTTGGTTTGAGAAGCTTAGGGTGTAAGCTAGGATAGGATAAGGATAAGACTTTAGAATAAGACAAAATAGAAATGAGTTAAAATAAAATGGTTATGCTTAGGATAGACTTGGATATAAATAAGCATGGAATATAAGTTAAATAAGAATCATTATGCTATTTTGTTTTATACTATTTTTTATTAAGCAAGTAATTATACTATTTTGTTTTATTAGGCAATGTCATTATACTGTTTTGTTTTATTAGGCAATGTCATTATACTTTCTCTTTTATTAGGCAATGTTAGAAAGCTTAGGTTAGAAGCTATGTTAGGATAAGTTTTAAACTAGGAAGAAGCCAAAATATAATGAATATAAGGACAAGTTTAAAAAGGGTGGTCCAATAAAGGGGAAGAAAGGTTCAAATTTTCTTCTTATAAGTTAAAATATAACTATTATATGGATATTGATAAAATGTGGTCCAATAAGAGGGTAGAAAAATTCAATTTTTCTTCTTATTCTTAAATAAACTGGTACTCTTAATCGCCTTATGACTCAAACTACCTTTAAACTAATATTTTACATCCGTGAAAAAAAAACCACTCGAGATATTTTATCCAAATTTTATTTGAGTTATAAAATCCATTATTTAATCATTTAAAAATATAAAATACTCATATTTAAAATGAATAAATTATAGGTCGTTAAATCAAACATTTAAAATTAATTAAATATTCACAAAAAAGTGATAAAATTTCGAGTCATTACATTCTCCCCCCTTAAAATAATTTCAACCATGAAATTTCATCATAAACAAACAACCAAGAAACAAGCCATGCTAATTTTTAACATTCCCCAAAATGTTAAATGACTATAAATAAAACTTAGAGTTTGTTTAGGTTTACACCCTTTTCATCACATAAGGATGATAAACAATCTTCTAAGCATACCTCGTGCTCAATAACTATAGGTTATTACTCAATCGATTATTCACACTACCTCATGAAAAATGTAAGAGTCGTCTACCCAACTCCTTATAAACCATAAAACATTAAAGGCAAATATACTTATGCCCGTACGATGTTTATAGATCACCCATACAATGTATCTGATTCGATCGATTACTCAAATACATAAGCTTTTCTTCCTAACTAGTGTCGCTCACAGACTTTCTAGTGCAACTCCAATCAGGCTCCTGGATTAGGAACCTCCGTTCTCCTTGCATAGCCATATACTATGATAAAAAAATTTGGTACTATATAAAGAACCCTCGCCAACTGTTTACCATCAAGAATCGTGTGATAAATCCTTATTTGGACTGGTGTGAATTACTTCAAAGTCATGTACTTGAATCTTGGATCAAGGACCGCGCGAAGAAATGATCTACGTAGAACTTACGTACTAATTCTTATTGGTTCTCACTTATACCAATTCGTTTTTTCTAAATTATTTATGAAAATATTTCATAAAATATACCTTAAAATTTTAAAATTTTATAATACCTTACTACAACCTTGGAGTATATACAACTATCGGATTCAATCTTTTATCTTCTTTAAATTTAGATGTAGGCCCAAAATAAATCTGGGACTTAAAACCGAGTCGACCTCTTTACCCTCTGGTCTGGTAAGTAGCCAATAAGAGTATGATGTTGGTTTCAAACTCAGTCCTAAAGTCTACTTTTCCTTAGACATCTCTACGGTAAAGATGTTCATTAGCAGGAGCAATAACATCTAATAGTTTATACAACTTAGGTGTCAAAACAAGAGACAAGGTTTTGATAAAACCAAGTTTATTAAATCTTTCTTATTAAATTTAACCCATTAAAACTTATGTTAAATTATTTCTTCCCTGATTAAGAATGATATAAATCCATATTATAATTTTCATTTATCAACACATTCTTTTATCAAAATACCTTTTTATTTTGAATCCATTTTCTTTAAGGAAACTTAAGAACTAAATACCCAGTTTTTATTTAAAAACCTTTCTGAAATAATACTATATATTTTAATCCATAGAAAATAGACATACAGATCGAGTAACCCTGAGACAACTGCCTACATCGTAGACACCCAATGTACCTATATAGTCCGCTGCAGCGTTGCTCGGTTGATGCAGGGTGATCAACCAATGCGGGGCGATCATCTATAAGTTGTAGAGGAAATAAACAACACAGAACATGTCATGTATCTCACAGTGCATCAAATAAAATATAATAGTAAACTTCTCAGATATAAAACAGGCGAGATAGTAAATAACTAAATGAATCACAACATAAGGGTATACAGATCCATACAGTAGGTAGCATAAGCGATAGAGTTATATATTAAATAGTAACTCATAAAACTGTCTCTAAGTAGTAAGGCATTAGCACGTTCCATAATGATGTACATTGAAATAGCAAATAATTACATATAATAATATGATAATAGCCTCCTGCTCGCTACCCGTCCATCTCCACGTGCTCACCAGACTTGATATCCTTAATCTACTCATTTAAGAGTACCCAAAGTAATAGGAGGCAAAATATAAAACTCCAGGTCAGACAACAGTCTGATGAGCGATAGAAATCTCAAATACCATAAAGGCAATAAACTAGAACAAGTGGTATGGAAAATCATATCTGACTTGTCCCTGCATCCATAGAGTTAGCACATATAAAGAATATATACTACTCTATGATAGTCATCATGAGTATATCAAGGTACTAAGGGTTTCTAGATATCGGCAACAATAATATCTACATCGTGTGACGTCCCTAAGGTAGTAGAAACAGTCAAACAAACATAGCATCCATCATCCACCCACACATTCACTCACTCAGTGTGTTAGATATATGACACTCATATGACCATCCCCATAGAGCCCAGGACAACTCAACGTCCCGGTTTTTCGGTACTTGAACCCATGCCACTCGGTAGGACAGGATATTAGAATACCCATCTTGGCTGATTCAGGGTAAGAGATTACCCATCAGGGAGATCAGGACCCATCCTGGCCCAAGTGGGTTCCCCCATATTACCCTTACTTTACGAGTACACATCGAAAACTACGAATATCAGCGATTCTTTTGCACACATCATTAATAGCAGAGCTCATCCCAAAACAGGCCTTTGCGTTTTCAACCATTCAAACATTAGGCAATCTAGCATAAATCATTCATAAGCATTACAAATAGCCAAACACATAAATATATCAATTTTGAAGGATTTAAGTGCTTTCACTGAGAACTGAACTCAGGAGTTCTACCAGTTGATAATTGATTCAGAGAAAGTTTGAAAGTTTAGATTTGAGAAATTATGACGAGACAATTGAGTAGAAGGCCAAGGCCAGAGAGGAGTGAACAGCAGGGGAGTCAGGAGGCTTCCTCAGGAGCGAATCAACCATCGATCTACATCACTAGGGACGAGATGGAGACGATGATGAAGAAACAAGAGGAGTTGATTCAGAGTTTATTTCAATAGATAGGACAGCTTGGAGCACAGAATAGAGAAGCCAATGGAGTCCAGAACGAAGCAGGACCATCCGGCGTCACACCCGGATTAGGGGGCACACCCATGGAGAATGTTGGTCCAATTTCGGAGGGAGAGAGAGAAGTATCTGCGCAACCTGGAGACAGCAGAGGAATGAACGCTCAGTCAAGGGGGCAGATTTCAGAGTTCCCTCGTGAACTCGGGTGGCAGGATGAAAGTAACGAACGAAGGCTACATCTCGGAGACACTGACAAGTTGGCTGAGATGGTTAGGCGAGCAATGAGAGGCGGTTTGGTGAACAAAGACCTAGAGGATGTTAATAGGAGTCCTTTCACTCCGGCAATCAGACGAGCTAGAAACCCACCGGATTTCAAATTACCATCGTTGGATATGTATGACGGGAGAACGGACCCCACGGTCCATCTGACAAAATATATGAGGCATATGGAAGTGCTGGGGGCATCAGAGGAGGTTATGGCCCGGTGCTTTCCACCGTACTTGACGGATATTGTGGCATTATGGTTCAGGCAATTAGATAGTGGATCCATTGGAACATGGAATGATTTAACTGAGAGATTTATGAGGCAATTCAGGGTTCACATTACAAGACCCAAGAATGTGATGACGTTGGCAACTTTAAAACAGAAGGCTGGAGAAACATTGAGAAGTTTCCTGACACGGTTCAATGCGGCGGCAGCTTCGGTGGATAGACCGGATCCATCCATGGTTATGATGGCGGCTGTGTCCGGAATAGCAGACGGAACGGAGTTCAAAAATTCATTAACTAAAGATCCACCCGTAGATCTGGGAGAATTCTATCATGAGGCGGAAAAGTTTTTGCGATTAGAGGATGCAAATGCAGAAAGAGAAGAAGGAGATGGGATAGAAGTTTATGCACTCAAAGATGAAAAGCCCCCTAGAAGGGACTCAAACAAGGATAAAGGTAAAAGAAAGATTGAGAATAACGGAGACAGATCAAAGCGGCAACGGAGGGAGCCGCGATTCACCACCTACACTGAGCTGAACGAGAGCCTAGAACGAATTTATCAGGATACCAAAGAGCAGATCCCGTATCGAAGGCCGATGCGAAGGGACCCTACCTCTGACGAAAGAAAATCAGATAAGTTCTGTGTATTCCATGAATTAAATGGTCATAACACTAACGATTGTAGGCACCTGAAGGACGAGGTGGAAGGGCATATCAGGAACGGTATGCTCCTTCAATATGTAAGGAGGCGAGCTCCTGTGGCGGAACCAGAACGACCACCGTCCACATCAGCTAGAGGCGACCCTGAATCAAGGCACCGTTTGGTTATCAACTGAGTGAGATAACGATGAACAAGTTGTAAGCTTCCACTAACGCAATTAAATCATTTACACATGTGCGAGATCGCGAACGATCTCCAGGCATGCTCTGAATGATCATTGACCATTTCGTAGTGGGAACTTACGCTTCGACATCCATGCTCTGCTTTCATATCATTTCAATTTGAACATTTAGACTCTGTTTGTTTGGACATTTCTGTTTTGAAAACTCATCCGTGTAATAGATATTTGATTCTGATAACTCTGGAATGGCTAAGCTACTTACACATGTATGGGGTCGCGAACGATCCTTAGGCATGCTCTGAGATGGCGATGAACCGCCCTGATAAACGATCCAGGATCTCACCCGAACGTGACCCTGGCATCGATGACATCAAGCCCTCCCGGGCACACAATTCGCCTCGAACGGCACTCGACTTTGAACAGCCACAACTCACCACACCTCAAATGGCTTGATCGCGAACGGTCGTCACTTGAGGTCCAACACCCGACCGCGAACGGTCACAAATTCGCCTCGAACGGCACACGATCGCGAACGATCACTTTCTGCCTTGAATGGCACCGACCGTGAACGGTCATGGTTCACTAATTGTAAAATCCGACCTCGAACGGTCACCATTCGCCTTGAACGTCACTTGGTCGCGAACGATCATCAATTGCCGCGAACGGCATCGACTGCAAACGGTCCCATTCAATCTTTTGCCATGAATAGTATCGACCGCGAACGGTCCTATTCCATCATTTGCCGCGAACGGCATCGACCGCGAACGGTCCTATTCCATCATTTGCCGCGAATGGCATCGACCGCGAACGGTCCTATTCCATCCTATGCCACGAACGGCACGGACCGCGAACGGTCCCGATTCACCTCAAACAGCACACGGTCTCGAACGATCGACGCATGGATTCATACGCTCGACCGCGCACGGTCGTACTTCACCTCGAATGACTCGATCACGAACGATCGTCATTTGAAGTTGAGCGCTTGACCATGAACGGCCGCGCTTCATCCCAAATGGCTCGATCCCGAACGATCGTCATTTGAGGCCATATGAAAACTATCAAGTTCTTTGCAGGTTGATGAACGGATACGAACATCCAACTCGAAGCATTACAAAACACACCTTCCTACCGCAAGGCATGTTTTGGGGGGCAAAATGTTATCCCGCTTTTTGGCAAAGCCGTGATACCAAAAGATTGATCGAAAACAAAAGACAGTTCGTCTCAGAGATTGGTTATACTTCACTTTGCTATGGATATCGATGAATTTTGTCCGAGTCCGGAACGGGCCAAAATTGATAGGACATGATAAGAAAGGTCAAAGGAATCGCCATTTCAAGTTTCAAGTCAATCCGAGTTCGTTTGCCCAAGTTATGATGGATTCAAGTTGAGAGAGTTGGGCCTTGCTCGGTTCGAATCCATCACCCTTTCATTGTTTCGAACCCATCGTCCTCGAAACCATCTACTCCGAACCCATCCGGTGTCCTTCCTTCGAATCCATGAAGTTCGAACCCATCATCCTAGCAGTAGTTCGAACCCACGAGACATGGCCGTGCCTCGAATCCAGCAGCCATCATGTACTTCGACTCCATTACATTCGAAACCATCATCTTCGAATCCATTCAAGCCTACCAGCTTCGAATTCAAGTCGCTTCGAATCGATCTTGTTCGAATCGATCGAGTTCGAACCCACGAGTACACCTTGGTTCGAAACGGTCGCATTCGAACCCAGGGACATTCACTTGTTCGTACCCATCAAGTCAGCTAACTTGGATGACGTGTCACCCCACGATACGAACGAGGCGAAATCCATGGGTGCGAAGCGGTCAACTCGGGGACAAAACAGGATCGATTCGAGGAGCACGCACCACGTCACTGCAGAATCACGTGTGTCCATGGATTCGAAGTCATGGTTTCGAAGATAATGGGTTCGAACTCCACAGCCAACCGAGGAACACCATTTCGAACCGATCATATCTCCTCAACCACTGATCTAAATGCAACCAAATTTTCACAGTAGCTTCCATGCAAGATAAAGATTGTTCCTGCCAAGTTTCAGCTCGATTGGACCATTTCTTGATGGGTTCGAAATGACTTCGAATCGATGACAGATCGAGACGAAACTTGGTGAGGTCGGTCGCGTGGGCCCACTCACGTGCCAAAAGAGGTCTCCCGAAGTTTCAGCAAGATCTGGGCCTCCAACGCCTATAAATAGCACCCCGTAGCCTTCAAAAGGGGGATCTTCCGAGAACTTCTGCCATTGAACGCTGAGACTCTGCCGGATTCAAATCTATTCACCAGAATCACTGTTGTATTCAGATTTCGAAGCTATTATCAATTGTAATCCGTTGTAATCGATTGAATCGAGCAAAGCAATAAAGAGAAATCCTTCAAAGTGGACGTAGGCACGAACGCCGAACCACTATAAATCCTGTGTTTGTGATTGTTGTTTGTGAATTGCTGTGATTTGTTACCTAGAGCTGAATTCTATATTGATTGTTGCTGAGTTCTGTGTTGATTATTATCAAATCGAATACGCAAGCGAGTGCTTTCGCGATAT
Organism: Allium cepa; assembly: GCA_030765085.1. Lineage (NCBI taxonomy): Eukaryota > Viridiplantae > Streptophyta > Magnoliopsida > Asparagales > Amaryllidaceae > Allium > Allium cepa. The sequence continues at coordinate 669,397,223 of CM060943.1, read as the reverse complement.
TGGGTGTTTGTGACCAATTTTGGCGCAAACATTAAGTCTACGGTGAACTGGGGATCCATAAGATCAAGTTAAGGATTCCTAAAAGTATGATTTTGCAAACCAAGTCTAGATTACCTAAAATTTACATATAGGGTTTATAACGATCTAAAAACATTTTTAAGATTTTTAAATTATTTTTAAAACTTAATTTAGAGTGAAAAATGGCCTAATTAGTAAGCGAGAGATCTAATCACTCATTTTAATCCAAAGTAAGATCCCAAATGTCCAAATGAATAGTAAAACCATAGATTCCAAGGTTCTCTCATCAACAAATTTCTAATCCCAAGTGTAAGTCTGCTATCTCCTTTTAATGATGTAATTTGGCTAATTAAAGTGTGTTTTAGGGATGCTTTGTGGCTAATGGAATGGAGGTTTCTAACTATTTTGGGAATAGTGAAATGATGGGAATAAGGTCCCATCAGCCCCCATATGCTTAAATCACGAAATGGGTCATGGGCTTCAATGTTAATGACCCTGATTACCCACTTAAGCGGCTCAAAATCAAAGAACACTTCGAACAACCATACCTTGAAAACAGTAAGTCCGTTTTCTTAATATGACCACTCTACAAAAAGAGAAACCATCATCCAAATACAATGAAAATAGTTTCAGACTCAATCTTGGCTTCTATTAAAAGTTATAGTCTATACAATATTTTTCAGGGGTAAAATCATCACAGAATTTTTTTCAAAAATTCTTAAAAAAAGAAATGACCCTAGTAGTCATTTCCCAAAATTATAGAATCATACGACCTCATATAAAATTAATACAAATATTCTATGATCTTCCGATACGTAGAATACGAGTCATTAAATTCTCCCTCCTTTAGGAATTTCACCCTCAAAATTTTATAATCAAGTCAATAGGGTCATCCCACATGCCTAACAATCGTATACAAGCATAGCCAACCATCACATATCAAATATGCATACATAAAAACCAAGGGAAAAGAAAGTTTCTAAGCCTATCCTAGCTTGCATGATACTATGCCATGGTATAATTCACTATCACTCCATTGAACCTTTACTAACTTCACCATCTTCCTCTTTAGCTGCTTCATATCATGTCTAATGATACGAAAAGTCCTATGAGGCCTTGAAGCCTCTGGTTCAATCTCAATATCATCAAGCTGATCTGGTACGATAGTTACACTTGAGTCATGCATAAATTTCCGCAGCTGAGATAAATGTAAGACATTGTGCACTCTCGTCATCCTTTGAGGTAAGCCGGCTCTATAAGAAAGGTTCCTAATCCTCTCTAGTATCAAAAAGGACCCAAAAAATATCGATGCCAACTTCCCTCTACTATCGAACCGAATGACATTCTTCAATGGCGAGATCTTGATAAATACCATATTGCCGATAGAGAACTCTAAATCTCGATGTCTCTCATCTGCGTAGCTTTTGTCTGTCTTGGGAAGCTTTCATTCGTTGCCAAATAATCTCAATCTTCTCTTATATTTCTCTAATCGTATATGTCCCAAGTATCAGCTTCTCGCTTGCTTCCCACCAACAAGAAGGGGCATTGCACGGTCAATCATATAATGCCTTGAATGGTACCATATCGATATTATACTGATAATTATTATTGTATGTGAATTCAACATAGTGTAAGTAACTATCCCACGAGCCTCCAAAGTTCAGTATGCAAGCACACAAGAGATCCTCTAAGACACGATTCACTCTCTCAGTTTGGCTGTCAGTTTGAGGGTGATAAGCCGTGCTGAGGCGCAGCTGTAACGTCCCACCTTTTCGCACGCTTTAAATCGACACACATGCCAATTCAAACCATACGGAATGGCAGATTGTTATGGGGTAAATAAGTAAAACGAGAAATAAATAAAACAAAACAGAATCTCACAGCGGAAGGATAAAATATAATAATCAAATATACAGTTCATGATGCTGTTTACAAAATATTAAAATTTTCTTATACAATATATATCAGAGTTGCACATACCAACGAATAAAATCGATGCAGCGGAATACAGTGTAGTGGAATATAATATAATAATAAGAATGAAATCTTCGTCTTCGTCCTCCAGAAATAAAGTCTTCGATCCTGAAATGCTCGGACTAACCCGAGCGAATTGAAAAGACAAAACACTTGAGTCAGAACTAAAAGATCTTATGTAAGTTAAATCAACAGAAATCAATATGAGTGCAGTAACTCAAGAGATGTTCGGGATTTACATCTCTTAAGGATCCGTTAAACTATTTACCATGTAGTATATTTCGCTATTATAATAGTGTCTATTAGTAAAATAAACTTACTTTTATATAGAGTTAAGGGGTTACCCATATAGCCCTTAACACAAATAATGTCAATAGTCTATACAGTGCTTGCATATCTCCTTATCGGGAGACTATGAGAAGACACTCCATAGGTACGACACAAATAGAAACTCATATAAGGCGCGATAGGGTAGGTGACACGGCACAACTAGGCAATGCCAGGGTAGATATACCAATTACGCATCCGGGATGGTGGTAACGCATAGCGCGCAACTACCGCCCACCTCGAGCCACACCTCCAAAAAGAAAACCAAAAGTGGCCACCGAATCAATCCAAAAGTCAAAGTATAAAATCGAAGGGATGTGTTCGATCAGAGGAATGACCTCATTGGCCCGAGAATCGCTCCTATTTTAGCCACCTTATGCCAAATCACGGGAGTTGGGTCCACGTATTTACCTCAAAGGAAACGCCGCCACCATCCTACTTCATTCTGGAATCTCCACCACGTACACGGTTGTTAAAGTGGTTTTCGGAGTTGGAAGAGAGTGTGACAACTTCCGATCCGGTCTCTTCAACAACCAAACGTTATTATAACACCGCGGTCTTTTCAAAATAGTTTATACTTTAAAACCAGAATAAAATATCCATTTCAAAACCATATAAATACGATATCATTTCTATTTTAAAACCCAAATCAATACGATATCATTTTTATTTCAAATATATCTTTTTCCAAAAATCATAGTACTTTCAAATATATATACCTTAAACCCATAGCTTCGAAACATAATTTTCAATACTTAAATGGTTTAATAATAAATTACTTTATAAAGTAAATTAGCTTTTTAATATCTCAAATCAATTCCAAATACAGATTTAAATTCCCAGATAAACCATTTAAATTTCCATATATTTCAAAGTTTTTAATATTCCACCATTTCAAAACTAAATTTTAATTCATATATATATGCCAAATTCCCTTTTACTATTATTTAGTTTTGAAATACTTACTTAATAAATCCAGTATCCTTTAAATAAAACTTTCAAAATTCAATAATTGAATATTTCTCAATTTATTTAGGCTAGAGATATTCACTTAAATCATCTTAAACCCGAATTTAGTTATAACACCATATTCTTTCAAATCTAAATCTCAATAAGATCTTAATTAAATAAAATCTTAAACCAGTTTCAAAACTATCTTCTCAACTTTGATTTATAAAAATCAATATAAACTCTATATTAGAATATGATTTAAGAAACCACTTGTCCATAATGTATTTTAATAAAATCAACTTTATTATTAAACTTACTTCATACTTTAAACAATTTTATACATAGCTTAAAATCAAGAATTTAACTATATATAAAATAACCTTTATCAAATATCCAAATCCATATCTCAAAAATCATATATATTCTTTACAAACCATAGATACCATTTCAAAATATTATATATATATATATATATATATATATATATATATATATATATACACCGCGGTGTCTGTATATAATTTTCTATCCTATGGTCAAGTGATACAGATATTTATCATTTCAATCCGCAATTTAAAAATAAAAATTACGGTTATATATCATTTCAAACCGTAATCCCGATAAGATAAGAATGCATAATAACTGCAGTTTATACAATATGAACACATCATCCATTCACCAATATCAATCATCAACCATTTATTACAATCATTATCCAATTTAAACAAAACATCAATATAGAGCATATAAAATATAACAGGTATCAACGAACAGTTTATATTCAATAATAAATTAATAACTGTTTAACTGGCAGTTTATAGGAAATAATAAAATTAAATAACAATTTAATTTAAATAAATGCAATCTAACTGAGACGGTGATTAAATATATGCCCAAATCATAGATAAATTTTAAATCTCATCAAAATTAATTTAATAAACATAAGAAATTTTAGAAGTTGTGCGTGGGTTAGAACACTCACCTTTGATTTTAGGCCATAAAAATCCAAACAGATGCGCAAAACTCAACAATCTCCAAATTCAACTAAATCAATTTCATGTTGTCCGGAATATAAATTTGAATCCAACAGAAGAAATCGCGCGTGAATCAAAGTTTATATGCAAAAGATATTCATGTTACAAGAAATATTATTAAAATAAAAATTAGTACGCGTTAAAAATATATATAAATAAACAAATTTTAATACTTACGTTTTCTCAAGATGAGGCTTTAGGAAAAGATTGAAGAACAACTAAGATGAGGACAAGAAGTGTACGAAAATGAAAAAAAATCATTTTTATAAAAGAATGCTTTTGGATTTGCAACAATAAGAACTTTTGAATATGAGGTGTTAGGAGAAAGAAGAAATAAGATGTAGGTTATTTATAATTAGGAAACGAATGTGGAGGGACAAAATAAATGTCACGTTTTATTATTAAACCATCAGGTATTAATAATACATAAGGAAATGTAAGTAGGAATGGAAAAGTTCGCAAACGAAAGTAGAATTTTGTATACGTGGAAATGAGGTGGCAAGAATTAAATACAACCTAAAAGTGCTCAGGTATTAAACAGATGGAGAAATAAACGGATCAAGTATTAATAGTAAGGTAACTATTTTAAAACGTTCGTGAAACAATTAATAATAAAAGATTTTGAAATTCAATTTTTTTTGAAACGTAACCAAACTAACTTCATTAACTCAAGTAATATTCGAATTTCAACGCATTTAGGTTTTTGTCTACGCATAATAAATTTTTATACTTACCTTAAAAATGAAAACATGTGATTTTCTTTTCCCAAAATGATATCTTGTTACCATTAAAACACCCTTTTTGTTTAACACAAAACGTGCGTTTCTTTTATTAAATCTATTAATTGCAATCAACGTTTCCTTTCCTTTTAATTGAAACATTTGAATTATATTAATTTCAGTTACTTACAAAGTTAAGTTTTAAAACAGAGAACTAAAATGGATAAAAAAATAGAACAATTGTTTATTTAAACCGTTTATAAATTTATTATTTTTACATAAGAGTAATGAATAGATTATTTTCCTATTCTTTAATCAGTCTGTAAGCTAAAACACAGTTCAAATAAACATATATTTCTTTCTTTAAAATTAATCTTTCTATTCATTATTTTAATGAAATTAAACCTACATTCACAGATGAAACATTCATTTTATTTGATGTAAATTTTTTTTTTCATTGAATCAAAACTTTCCTTATATTTTCACAAAACATACGCTGCTTTTAATTTCACCTATTAATTTACAATTAGTATTCTCTCTCCTATTAATTAGAAATTTTCAATTACATTCATTTCAGTTGATTAAGTTTCAAAATGGACTAAATGAATGTAATGAGAAGTAAAATAATTTTTCCTATCTAATAGTAATTTAAACATATTTACATTATTGGATACAAATAGTAATTACACATTTCTCACTAAATAATAGTTACTCATCTCTACAATCAATCTTTCAGCTAACAAACATTTCAAATAAACAAACAAACATATTTTTACTCTTTTACAAAACTTATTCATTTATATTCTTTTATTTTGATTTTCACTCCTTACTATTAAAGCAATCATTACATTATGAATACAATTAACATTTCTATTTCTTTTTATTACGTTCACACAACAATTATGGTTTTATTCCACATTAATGTAACATTTTGTTGACATTTATTTGAAATTGATCAGTTAAATTGGTAACAACACCAATTGTCACCATTATACATTTTGTAATATTTGTAAGTTAATTCTTTACAAATTATTATTACAACAACTCTCATTACACTACACTTATTCCATTTCCATCCATTACACATTGTTTTCTTAATAAATCAACCTTTAAATTATTAATTGCCTTTTAAATCCTACTATAAATCAATGCACACATTTATTAAAATTTGTACTCCTAATTTATTTATTCATCTTGATTTCATTCTTTTTATTAAATCCATTAGCACTCTATGAATAAAATTTACATTATTACCGCATATTACCTAAACTTACATTAACGTAATACCTAAATTTAAATTTACATTATTACCACTTACTACCTAAATTTACATTATTGCCACATATTACCACAAATTACATCATTTATTACTTTACAAAATACCCAACATTTCTATGCATCTTATTACATTTATATCTTGTAATTATTTTCTTAAACTCATAATTGTAATACCAAGTTTCATTTTAAATTCAATTGATTCCCACTCACAACTTAATAGTCTAAGTAAACGGGAACAAATATTAACGGTCACTATTTGCCCTAAATCACTAGTTTACAACAAATGTTGCAATGACTCATATGATATTGATTTTATCCAATTACCATTCAATTTATACTAATTCATCAATTTGTACAATATATCTCTTGTTTCCTTAAAATAAATTTATGTTTCTATTAAGTTTTCATTCACACTTCCGTTACTATATTAATAATCATTGAAGTAACGTTTATTATCAATAACAACATTATAATTACTTGCAGAACACTGATTTTTCAATGACCATCTATTATAATTTGAATTCACTAATTTAATTCAATGCTTACATTTTGTTTTCATATATTCTGTTTATTTCCAAATATTCCTATTTACAATCAATTTTAACCTAAACAGTCGTTTCAATCAATTCGAATTGCATTAAATTGGTTATTCATCACTGCCATTAACATTACTACCGTAATTTACATACAGTTGCTATTAATCAACGTATTATTCCATCGGTAAATTAAATGCCTACTTTTATTTACTTATATTTTAAATTTTATACCCAAATGCAACAAATTTACACTTTCCATTATTATATAAATTTGAATTCCATTCTAGTTATTTTTATTGGTAATTCACAAATTCAACATTCCCTTTTGTTTCTTATATTAAACTTACAACCAAGTATGACAATTTACACTATTTTAATTAATTACAGTATAAATTTTAAATTGTTGATTTTAATTACAACTGATACATCTAATTTCTACATTCGCTCCCATATAAATTATAATATTTTTATTTCTTTCTAAATTTGAATTAAAAATCTTATTAATTTAATTCATTTTAAACATTGAATTTTACGGGTCGTTACACTCTCCCCCACTCAAAATTTTCGTCCCCGAAACGGAAAAAAAAGTGAAAAGAAGAATTAGGAAATCCAAATATCTTACTTAAAACATTTAATTTATAGACAAATACATTTTTCAAAATTAATTAATTTAAATAAAATATACCAATTTATAACCAATAGATCTTTTATACTTAAATTAATAAAGTTTGGAAAACATTTTCAAAATTTTCTAAGTTCAAGATTTACGGAAAATTTCGGCTGAGTCTCCTTTGTACGGAGAGACTCGTAAGAAAATATAATATCAAATATAACAATATATAACATATTTTTTTCCAAAATAATATATATCCCAACACGGGAAAATAATATAATAACGTTATAAACCGTAATCCGAAAACGTATCTATTTGTCGGGCAAATTTACGCTTATATTATGAAACCAAATGCAGTAGCAATTGCTTCCATAACCTGTATTTCACTTATATTGTTCCAAAAAGGTTAACAATTATATAAAATGAAATATTTAAAGTTGTTTCAAACAATAACAAACATATCAATACAAACATCAATCACTTGCAACAAGTCATACAACCATCATATAAAAATCAACACAAATCAATCATTCATTCATATCAAACAAAGCAAATAGTTGTTCGGGTTTAAAACTTTAAATTGTACATAATGTAAAATAAACTACTAAGTGCACCATTAACTCAACAGTCTTAGATGAAACCAATAGATTATTCATCCATCCAGTTCAAATTTAAAGTATCCTTACCTAAACAACCATAAACCAAAACAAACAACAATTCCAAACAATAAACTAAGTTTATTATTGTCAGTTTCATTTCATACTATTGTTGTTTGACTTCCATTTTATACATATAAAGGTTTATCCCTTTTTTTTACACTTCATTTATTTGCAGTATTCATCTTTCTGCTTATTTTATTAATAAATAGCTTCAATCATTTACTTAAGTTTATTATCTTTTATATGTACTACTTAATTTCATTTATTTACTTTCATTTATTACTAAATTCCATTTATAATGCTTTCCTTTCTATTTTAATTAATAGCCTTTCAATTTGTACTTAAGTTCATAACAAATCTAACCCCAAATTCTTATTATAGTAAGAGTTCCATTATAACTTAAGTTTATATCTCTATAACATCAATTCTTATAAATAAAAGCAACTGATTGAACACTTTCATTTCATACTTTTACTTGTACAATTTCCATTACATTTCTTATTAGACATTTCAACTTTTAATATTTGGTAAGTTATATATATGCTTTTAAAGAATGAAATTGAAAGTTATACAAATTTCTCATTTCTTTTAATTAATTTAATGTTCAATAATTATATCCTTTAATTCATAGGTTACAATTTCAGATTTCATTTAATACCATTTATAACCTAGCATTAAATCTCTTATTTCCTTTAGAGGTTTCAATTTATTAATTACCTACGTTCCAATTCACTATAGTAATTGAAACTATTAATTAATGGAAACTTAAGAATTAAATACCGGTTTTATTCAAAATCATTTTAAAATAACAGATAAATGTATATACTTACAATTTATATATCAAATTATATTTTAAACAGTTTAAAATTTATATTTGTTTATCAAAATAAATATGCAGTAAAACTACTACAGTGGCCTTTCCACTTTGAAACTCGAAAATGAATGTCGATGATGCGTGCACTCATCACCAAAATTATTTTCCAGCGACAAAGAGGGGAGTACAACTTTATCTTTCCAAAATTTCTTTTAAAACATTTCTTTCAAATTATATTATAATACTTATATCAGAAAATACTTCTTTTAATAATATTATTATTATATTTCAAAATCATTCAAAAGAAATTTCAAAACCCCGGAACTTAAGTTCTAAATTTCCAATTTTCATTTATTTTCAACTTTATTTCAACTATTATTTATATTTTCATTACCTAACAACTAATATATAGCAACCAAATATATATATCTTATTTATAAAAAAAATTATTTTATATATAGAAAATATAATATGCAAAATTATTTCATTCACCTATATTAAAACCAAATATTATGTCTGTCTATCCTATTAAGTGTTTAGAAATCCGTATTGATGTCATAGCGTCCCATGCATCAAGCAGAATTTATAAATACAAAATGGAACAGGTTAACACAATATTAAAACCCTTTTATAACACTAACAAGTACGCTCTCTCATATATATACTCAGCGACTCCCATAGGGTATTACTACCCTATTAGTAAAGAGTCAAACCCCACAAAGCTAAGGTTTTTCGCTAAACCAAAGCTCTAATACCAGATGTAACGTCCCACCTTTTCGCACGCTTTAAATCGACACATGTGCCAATTCAAACCATACGGAAGGGCGGATTGTTATGGGGTAAATAAGAAAATGAGAAAGAAATAAAACAAAACAGAATCTCACAGCGGAAGGATAAAATATAATAATCAAATATATAGTTCATGAAGCTGTTGACATCCCCCATCCCCCAATGTCGACATGGTAGCCGTAGAATTTAAAATTCAAATTTTCAAATGAAGTGTCTATTCCACATAACTTTTCACGAATGGACATAACTGTTGTTCTTCTATAAATACCAGTGCAATTCAAGTATTCTTTTATATTTTAACAAAACTCTGCCGAAATCCTAGGTGAATCACACTTGATCATCTCTAGTTTGATTCTCTACCACTCTCTCTCAAAGATCTCAGTGCTATTCAGAGTTATAGGATCATTTGTAATCAAAAAAGTGTATCGAGTCTCTCTATCTATCAAAGTGATATTGGCAACGGTGTGATTGTAGCCTGTAAATCAATTGGGTTTGATTGTGGCCCGTAAATCAATTAGGTGATCTTGTAGCCTAGTTAAATCAAGAGAGTTTGCCCTAGACTTGAAGACAGCAGGGTGTATCTCATGGCCTTGAAATCGAGGTTGTAATATCGACATTATATTTGAAAATAAATCTACATAAGAAATTGTGTGGGACTAGATGTAGGGTAACTCCAAACCAGTATAATTCGTGTGTGTTCTTTCCTTTACTACGATTTATTTACTATTTGCATCTGTGCCTGATTCTATGATTGTTTCTGTGTTTGTGAATTTCATCTGTTTGGGTTTAATTTGAAAAGATTTCGAAAAGATTCATAAAACTAATTAAACACTATTCACCCCCCTCTAGTGTTAATTCTGCCTTAAGATGAGTATTCCGTATTTCCTACAAAACAGACCCAAAAAAGAAAATAATCTCGAGGAAGCAGGCACCAGATAGTCTTAGGAGTTTGACTAACTAAAGTTGTAATACCACCAGATGTAGAAATCATTTTATTATATATCATGATGAATGGAAATATATATATATATATATATATATATATATATGTATGTATGTATAATGATAATAAAGACATACAAGGTCAACTGCTTCCTTGTTGATTGCTTCATGTGCAATGATTTCTCAACCTCATCCATGCTATCTAGCGCACGTAGCACTTATATGAATTAACAATTCTACGAACAAATATTGGTATTCTTTTAGATTGATACCCTTTATAAAATAGATCATGATACATTAACACCCCTTAATATAATTTTCATAACCGATCAATATATGAAATAGCCTGGACATATTGTAATAACACATGATTGTTGGACTTGTCAGATACTCCTACATAATTTTAATCACATGGTACAATTTAATAAGTCATTTAGTAGTTCAGTGCCAACTTTGTGTCCTCATATGAAAATTCTATTCTAATAATAAAGTTAATAATGCATATGCCTTGGTTAACATTCTTTATTATGAAATTAGCATGAAGAAATTTCCTTTTACATTCTAGTTCACTTTTCTTAGTTAACGTTATTTATGTATCAATTTTGATAACATGTGCTAAACTATCACCTAAAAATTAATTCAAGAAAGATTAAGCAAAAGCACACTTAAGCTTAAACTTATAAAGTAATCCACAGTTATATATAGAATAAATAAAATAAAGTATAATATGTGAATTTAATCATGTGTTTAAAATTGGGATTACTAATACAAAATTTACGTGCATCAAATAAGAACTTTTCGCCCCCCTTCACAGTTTCTTAGCAATGCAAGCATCAGTTCTTCCTTTGTAAAAAGTTTAATATATCTTACGTATATGACATTATCTTCAAAAAGATGTAAGTTTGAAAAGGAAAGAATCCATAATTTTACTTTATTTTTATTTGTTAATATTATTCTTCTTTCAATATATGTCCCTATCCAACTAAGTTTAATTTCATTTAGATAAAGATTATCATTTTCTGGAAATATTATAAGGTTAGCAATATCTTTGCTAAGCATTTTAGATCATGAAAAGTAAATCTATAGATTTTTGAATTGAAAAATGGACGTTACGTAACTTATCAATAATTGCTTTAATATTAGAAGTAATCTACAATAATCATATTAGGACTTTTATGTAACCAAAAGTGACCTATATGAATTTTATGATATGTTGCCTTTTTATTATTAAGACTTCGCATGTATGGATACTTTTTTCAAAAGAGTTGCCTTTTTAAGTTGAACCTAAAGAACAATTTTTTTAACAAAGCATACTATTTCCTATGACTTTAGATCTAGCAAAAGTGGTATTAAAGGTGCCTATGTTGATAGAAATTAATACACATGTTGATATGTATAGATTATGTTTGAATATTTGCCAATACTGTAATCATACTATCTATATCTTCAGAAGGACAAAGCAAAATAGCTTTGTTAACCTAAAAAATGGATCAACACCTTCGATTGAGTGTAAAATCACCAGCCCTATTTATCAAGGAAAATAAAATAGAAACAATAAATAATAACTTGCCGATAAAGTAAAGAGACAAGAGAATTTTAGTGGTTCGACTGTTAACGAAGCCTGCATCCACTTTATTACTTTTATTATTGACTGACTGCAATTACAAGTTCAATCAGATTACAGTTTTATTGGATTTTGTAAGCTAGATCAAGTCACCAGTGTTATAGTTCACTAGAGAATCGCGGTAAACCCTTTAGATGACTGTTGTGTGGGAGAAGAAGAGTGAAGAATAGTTTCAGCTGAGTTTCAGTAGCCAGTCTAGAAGATCCCCTTTATGTTGAAGGTAGAATTGTATTTATACAGGCTAGAGAGTACTTTGGCCAAAGCCTCTTTGCCAGAGACTTACATTTGAAGGTACAAAGGCGCTCAAGAAAATTCAAAGAGAATCGATCCAATATGATGGATCGCTAGCGATCCATGGAGTTAGAGTGTTTTTGGCTTGTTTCAGTTGGATCATGTTTTCTACCTTGTGTAAATTCTCTCCATGTAATTTCATGACTAGATGCTTTGTTTTGATGATGATTCATGTTCTGATTGCATTAAACTATTGCTAGAATCAGATGAATGTCCACTTCTTGATCTAGCTAGCTTAGAACATCGTGAAACTTAGCAGGCATGCTTAGAAAAGATAATGATTTATGATGCAAGAAGAATAGACTATCCATGGGCGATATTTATGGATTGCTAGCAATCCATGGGTGATGGATCGCTAGCGATCCATCTTCTTAGTCAATTTTTGCCTTTTCCTCTTATGTCCTTTAGGGTTTCTTCGTTTGATCCTTTTGGTTGGTTCTTGAGTTATTTTGACTTGATGTAGAAGTTTTGACTTTCTTTGAATTCAACTGGGTTAAAAAGCTGTATAACAATTGCCTCCAAGATTATGCTTTCATTGGAAACAAGGCATGCACTGGAAGTAACTGCCTATGAGTTCCCAATTTGCGAAGTTTAATTGATCACGTTGAGGCTATCATACGAATTTGACTATCCAACCATTTGTTAAGTTCTAACGTGAATCATCACTACTCATCATAATAAATCAATTTCAATCCCATAACTTTCAAGATGCTTGCAAAAGATACTTAGATCATGCTTGGTGAATTTGCAAAATTTGGTTGTAATTATATGGATCTCTAGCAACCTATAGTCCATGGATCGTTAGCAATCCAAGGACTTCGCATATTTTTCTTGTGCATTATCTTATTTAGTTCATTCGAGCGACCTTCTTGCATTCATATTTTCATTCATGGATCGACCCTTCTGCATTACGACCCGACCTAGAATTTTCAAAACCTTAAACCTCCTTTTCCATCGCTGCCGCTATTCTTCGCCGCTGGAGTTTCTCACCTTCGACCATACTTGACTTTGCCGTCGCTTTGACCTAGCCCATAGTTCCCATTGTTTCATCTTTTGGATCATCGCCGAGCCTCTTCTTAGATCGCCACCGATTTACTTGCTTTGGGTCGCCAACATCCTAAGTTCAATAGTGTTATTCTTTAGGCTAGAGGTAGGTATGCAGATTTTGACGTTTTTAGTAATTCGATGATGAGTTGGTCATGATCGTTATTGAGAATTTGAGTTGATTGCGATTTTGTGGAAGAAGATAGTAAATTGAGTCTTGAGTTCTTCACCGAGGGAAATTTGGGCTTTGTCTTGGTGCTTGACATGTTTCTCTATCTTCGTTCACAGAATCAGAATCAACTTGCACCGAGTTACATTGTTAATCCAATACGATGTCTCACAGATTGGTTTTGGTTTTTCTAGGGGGTGATAATAGCTTAGGGTAGCATTCCATTTGCAGCTTATGTTGTTATCACCTTCAGGTGAGCTAAATTTGACTTATGTTGACAATTCTCTACTTGATTGGACCCATCAATTTGGTTGCTCACTTCAGATTGGTTCCATTATTAAACAATCGGTGTACCAGGAATGGGAAGAGCTTCCTGCATTGCTTCGGATGGCGGATCCATGATCGATTATTGATCGACAATGGGTAAGTGTAGGAGAACTAACTTCAATAAATGATACAAGAAGCACTTTTCTTTCTTCACTGCGAGTGAACTATCTATACAGGATAGAGCATTTGTAATGTTCAGAACACCAAGCTCATCCCACATAGATAACACACTGTGCTTGCCAAAGTCAACACTTGGAACCCGACATGTCGGCATAGATCAATATTTTTTTTGGAGTTCAAGTGTCGTAGGAGAACTTTTAGTTAAAGATAGAATTACTTGACCGCGTTAGGTACAAGTTCTGTTGTAAAGAATGAAGCACCTATCCTCTCGTCGTTAGTCCAACACTTTCTAAAGCTGAATCATCATCAGTTGCACCTTCGCAAATAGTTTCTGTAGTGCCCACTTCTTTAGTATCGCGAGCTGAATATGATCAATTGGTTCCAGTTGGTCCAGTTGTGGACGGACTCCTCCAAATTCTAGAGTTTTACTCAACCCTCCAGAGAAGGCTTCCTTCATAATCTCTGCTAAAGTTCTACATAACATCTGCTTACAGCATGGCATTTTGGACAATGACGTGCGCCTTCCATCGAAGAATGAGTTTACACATACGTAACAACCTGAGAATTTTAACGACTTTTATATTGTATTTAATTAAATTTTTCTTGAATTTAAATAATAAAATTTGAAATGAAAATTTGATATTTGGTATGCGTCTATTGAAGCATAGCAAGTGGCAGATTTTCACTTGAAAATTTGAAAGTTTGTTTAGTTATGAAAATTCAATTTTAAATTTAAAATTGGTTAAATTTGCTGGAAATTAAATATTTTTTAAATCTGAATATTTTTATATAATTAAGTTGTAGATTATTTTCTGAGTAAGACGTCGTATTTTGTTTTACCAAATTTGGACTGTTCTAGCTCTGTTTATATTATTTTCGGCGTTTTAGCAGCATTTTTGGCAGCGAATGTCGACTTTTGATAGGATGATCGTATCTCTCATATCTATGTACCATTTTGTTCGTCTCGCTGTGCTGATATTCGCAGTATATTCATTTGTGCATTTTGGCGTCCGGTAGGTGGCGAAATCGACGAAACTATTTGCCATATCGGTTCCGTATTTAGGCCTTTTGGTTTTATTTCACCGTTCATTTATCTACCATGAAAATAAATGGTCAATACTTTTAATATTCCCATAATTTAATATTTACTATCACTATTCCCATTGGTTGATATTTACATTAGTTCGGTTCCCCAGCTCATTCTCTTTCCATTTCATTCTGTGACTTGGAAAAGAAAGGAGAATAATATATATAGTTTTGTAGCCTATTCATTTTCTTTTTCCCAACTTGATGGTCATATTCTCTTCCTTCTATTTTTTTCTTTCTTCTGTCTTATTCAATAAAGTGAAAAATATATAAAGTATATATTTGTTTGAAGAAGCTGTGCACCATCTTTGCAAACCAACCAGATCGGCCGCACCACCTTGCACCTGAGTTCGATCAAGCAGCACTTCTCAGCCACGTCTTGTCCATCCCCTCCATTCACAAACCCGATCCACCATCTTTTCCCTGATGGCCGAGACTCATCAACCCATCCCTTGCATTCACTTGCAGAGTAACCCACTAAACCCACCAATCACGTCACTCACATGCCTCTCCACCGAGTCTGCCTTTGCCCTGCCGATCCACCCCTGTCATCCACACATGTTTACATGCCACCTCCTCCCACCAGATTCGAGTCCCACCCACCTTCTCCAACATAAGCAGCCACCTTTCCTTCTCCTTGCTTCGATCCTTCCCTCAGCCTCTCCTATGTTTTCCCTCCAACATTCGCCATTCAACTGCCACCCGATCACATCCATGTGCCACCACTGCCTTGCAACCATGCCAGCACTTGCCCTAACACCTAAGCACAGTAGTGACTACCTTGCTGAAGCCACTATGACCCAGCCAACCATTCACCGCCATACCAGCCGCTTGTCTCCTTTTTGCTTCTCCCCAACTGAAGCTCTATAACACCCCTCTTCCTTTTATAAAAGAGTTTCTTTAAAGTTCTTTTATATATATAGTATGCATATTAGTTTTGAAGCCTGCTCTCCTCCTTAAAATATATATTGATTTTAGAAATATTTATAATATATACATACATATATATAATATAGATGTTATCTTAAATATGTGACAAATTTTAGATTTCTAAAAATTATATGTTTTAAAAAATAATTTTGAAAAGAAAAATAAAATACGTTTTAAGAAATATTGATTTTAAAATATAATATAAAGATCTTATTTTAAATATGTGAATAAATTTTATATTCTAAATTTTTTTTTTGTTTCCATCGAGTCCAGTTCATCGTGCTTTAATTTTGTTTCGCCGCTGTATAGAATTGGTCGCACCAGCTTTTCGCTTTTCTTCGTGTGCGTGTCGTGTAGGTGTCATGTTCATTTACTGTTTTCTACTAACCTCAAAAGTTGAGCGATCACTCATGATTAACATTCATATGCTTAGTAAATTTAATTCACATGAAATGACGATTGAAATGTGTTCTTAAACTTAATTTGTTAGTAATTAAGTTGTTCAGTACGATATGCTGTTATTCAAATTGTTCACATATGTTAATTGACATATGACACCTTCACCTATTGTATACATTATATTTAAATTGTTAATTATGATCATATTTTCCATTAATATGCTTGACATTCTGTGCTATTATTTTATTGTTCTTACTTTGTAAGTTTTTGTTAATTAGGAAATCCCTGTGGGTTGAAATGATATATACCCGAACGATACTTTAGATTAGGGAAAATGTTATGGGTTGAAATGGTAAACCAAAGCTATTTTATTGATTTTGAATTTTGGGATTGTGGGTTGAAATGATATATACCCGCAAATTTTAAATTATTACGGACTGAAATGGTAAATATCCATATCACTTGACCATAGGATAGAAAATTATATACGGACATCGTTGGTCTATTTTTGAAAATGATTTCCAAAGTTTGAGAAGAAAATAGATGGGTTTTATTAAATATTGATTTTTAAATTATAATATAAGGATTTTTATTTTAATATATGTAAAATTTAGATTTTAAATTATATGTTTTGGAAATTTTAAATTCATAAGTTAAATTTTGAAAATTATTAATTTTAAAATTTTACTTACAACATTACTATTTTTAAATATATAAAATAAGATTTAATTTAATACTAAATTATTATAATAAAATTAATTTAATAAAACTTAATTTAATACATATATAATATGTTTTAAACTATTTATTTGAAATTTATATTAATATTTTTAAAATAGATTTTTATAATAGTTTTAAATAAATCAGGTTGGAAAGATAAATTGAAATTGCTTTGAAATTTAATTTGTTTAAGAATTATATTTAAATAAGGTTTGATTTGAACTTATTGATTTGGGATTTTAAAGATATGATTTTTATAGCTTGATAACTTGATTTTGATTAAAGGCGATTAAATGAAAATTTTCAGATTTAAACTAAATTGAAATTGAATATTTAATTTTGATTTAAATTTGAATTTGAGATTTTATTTAAATGTTTATAAGAGGTGATTAAGTGAATATTTTAGAATTAAATAAACTGAAGTTAGATATTTAATATTTTAATTTTGATTTAAATTTGTAATCAGGGATTTTATTTAAAGGGTTATTAAAAATGATTAAGTGAATATTTTCAAATTCAAATAAAATTAAAGTTGAAATTTGAAATATAAAGGAAATTTATCAAATTTGGTTATTGTGAATGTTTGAATATTTAAACTTTGAAACCTACTGAATTGGAAGTGGTTTAAAATTGTAGTTCAAACCTGGATTTGAAATCGATATAAATTACAGTGGTTTTAATATGAATTTGAATTGAACCTTAACCTTTTAATTAAAATTGTTGAACTGAAATTGATTTAAATTGAATTTTTGGAATTAAAGTTGATTGAATTAATTTGTGGAATTGGAAGAAACAATTCTAATTTGAAACTATTTTCGACATATATTCTTTTAAATATATAAACTATTTTTAATATATATTTTTAAATTTATAATTTTTTTAAATGTATATATTTTAATACATAAATTATTTTAATCTATAACTTATTTTAAGTATATAAACTATTTTTTATTTATAACTATTTCAATATATACAAACTATTTTCAATATTTAGACTGCTTATATTAGAACAGTATGATTTAGATTTAATGGATTTAAATGCAAATATTTTGATATGATCTTTTAAACTATTCGTGGATATGATTTCGAAGATGATATGATTTCGAAAGTGTACATGATTTCGAAAGTGATATGATTTTGAAAAGAATATGATATCTTGATATGAAGTATGAACTGTTTAAAATATAAAATAACCACGGTGTGATGTAAGCATTTGGTTGTTAAAAAGACCGGGGTCAGATATTGCCACACTCTTTGCCAATATCGAAAACCATTTTAATAACTATGCACGTGATGGAGACTGCAGAACGAAGTAGGATGGTTTGGCGAACGATTCCATATGAGGTATTAACGCAGCCTTGACTCCCTCAAGTCAGCTTGATGTAGCTAAAATAGGAGCTATACCGGGCCAAGTGGGGTCACTTCCCCTATCGTGCACATTTCTTCGATACCATTCTATTGCTTTGTAACTTGATTGGGTGCACCTTTGATTTGGGAATGTGTCTCGAGGTGGGCGGTAGGAGTGCCATGCATTACCACCAGTCCAGGAGTGAAAATGGTAGAATCCCACCCTGGCATTGCCTTGCGTGCCTTTTCACATGCCTTATCGTGCCCACTACGAATTGGTTTGTACCATACATTTGGGTGAGCCCTGAGTAAACCACAGGTTTGGTGGAGCTTAAAGTATCTGTATAGACTACGGGAATATATAAAATGTGTTAAGGGGGATATGGGTAATGCCTTAACGCTATTTTAATACTTTACTTTACTGATAGACATGTTATAATAGCATATATTACTACATAGTAAATAGTTTAAAGGATCCTTAAAGGATGGAATCCCAAACATCCTTTAAGTTATTTGCATTTCACTTAGACATTTCACTTGAGTTGATTTACTTGCGTAAAAATGTTAATCTTGACTCAAGTGTTTTGTGTTTTGTTTTATGCTTGGGTCAGATTGAGTGCCACAATATTTGAGACTCACCTTTGGAGCTTGGAGTTTTCTTGAAGATCCATCTTTATCTGTTCAGCTTTTCAGTTATCTCTGTTATTCCCTATTGTTTATGTGTAGATTTGTTAGTTGCTTTTGTATTAGTGACCTCTATGTATTTGGGATTTTCTGTTGTATTTGTTTCAGACTCGGATTTTATGTAGTAGCTTCATGAACTACTATTTATCTATTCCGCTGCTTATTGTTATATTACTCTATGTTTATGGTTCTTTTATTTATTTATTTATTGTATATGCTAAGTTTTGCCAAATATAAATTAACAATCTGTTGTTTTAAGCAATTCAAGTTCGACATGTGCGGATGATTATCGATTTGAATGGTTCGAAATAGCAGGTCGTTATGGTTGGTATCAAAGCTCTGGTTTAGGAAAAATTTAGCACATAGAGTAAGAACTTGTTAGATATGATAGTAATACCCTAGAATGAGTAATATTAATTACAAAATCATCTTCGTTCGAGCTCTTCTTGATACTGGAGCATCCCATAACATCATTTCTATTGACTTATGTAATAAATTTGAGCACATCTTGCAACCTCGATTAGCAACGTCATCCTTATGTGTGACTAATCACATCAGTAGTCCCGCCAACCTTTGTATGTCTTGTGAAGGGGTGAAACTCCTTTATAATAGGCGTCGATTCACTAGAGATTTCTGTGTCCTTCGTTTTGATGTTGCTGTTTCTTGTAAACCCGAACCATTTTCTAGTAGACGACTCGAGTAGGTCTTTTTGATAAAAAGACGATTGCCTCGGGATTATGCAGCCAGTTTTATCTTCTTGCTTGATTCTCATCCTAGTGATCTTGACTCTTACCTCGATAGTCAGGGATTATCCAGATGTTTTGAGTGAAGTCACTTCTCCACCTCCTCAGAGGGAAATTGAATTCTGCATCGATAATGTTTTTGGAGCTCAACCTGATATCCTTCCTCCTAGACGAATGGTTTCTATGAATGGTCAATCATGCCCTTTGGATTAACCAATGCTCCTGCCTTCTTCGTTGACATCATAAATCGTGTTTGCTGCAATGTTCCCAACAGGTTTGTACCCAATTTCGTTAATGATATTCTCATTTCGCTAAGTCTCGGTTGACCTGGTCAGGATCGTCGCGATTAATATAAGTCTATCCATTTTCCTCATTTGTAATTTAGTTATCTTATCTTCCTTTCGAGCCTATCTTCTTAGTTAGAATTCTCTCTAATTAGGGTCCCTATAAATTTGAATCTCTATCCCTGTTCTAATTCATTCTTGAATCATCCTATGAGAGAACTTATTTGTAATTAATATAAAAATGTTTTATATTGTGTTGTTTGAGTTGTTAAGTTTGAATTTTGGGCTTCGATCGATTTGTCTGGCCAACGCTATCGATAGGAATACCAAAACACTTGAATAGACCAAACTGACACAATATTGATTTCAAAATTGGCATATGAAATAATTTTATGTATGAGTAAAAGTATAACTTTCTGGAATTAGATAGTTAAATGAATTGGTTGTTAGAAATGATAATACTAGATTATCATTTATTGTTTTGTCAATATTTCTAAACCATTAACTATTGTTGTATGTTATAAGAAGTTGAAAATTTATAAACATAGGTTATATTGATTTGAAAATAAAATGAAATTAAATTAAGAATTTGAGAATTAAATTTCTGGTGCTTTTCAAAATTTGGTTTTCAAGGTTTTGAAAAATATATTATTTGAAAGTATTTTCGAAAGGAAATTGTTTCAAAGAATTTTAAAAGAAGTAAGTCAGTTCTCCATTTTTATTGCTGGAAAATAATTTCGATGATGACGACGGCATCAACGACATTCATTTTTTGAGTCTCGGAGTGGAGATGCCATTTAGTAGCTATGTTACACTTTTATTTAAGAAAATGGATTTGATTTGAATTTCTTGAGTATGATTGATGTGTAAAATATATATATAAATATATATATATGTATATATGTATATAATTTGAAATGGTTTGAAGTGAAATTGGAAATTTAATTCTTAAATTTTATGTTAAGTGATGATTTTCAATTATTAAATGAAGCAAATTTTTTGAATAATTGGAGTATCTAAAATGAGAAATGGAATTGAAACAACTTGAAACAATTAAACTAAGAAAATTTATATGTATAATACTCAATTGCATTCTAAAACATATAATTAACCTGAAATATTCAAAAAGTTAAAATTGTACTATGAATATGTAATTGAAGGTTATACAAGAAAAACTTATATAATAAAAATGTGAAACTAAATTTTTTCTTAATAGAAATGTTGTAAAGAAAGGTAAATTGCAAAGAATAGTTGAAGTTGAATTATGAAGTGGAATTAACTTAAAGTGAAGTCAATGGATTAAATAAATGAGTTATATAAAATAAATTTTGTTTTTAAAGATTTTTTTGTAACAAGTGTTAATAAATTGAAAGCAAATCAATTGAATTAAAATACACCGATTTGAGATCGACCAAATATGAATAAAAAAAATATTTATTGATTGAATAAAATGGATTTAGACCAAATTAGTTGAATATAAATCAATTTAAATAAAATAATGAAATTTATATGATTTAAAATTTATTGTTGTATCCGGTACTGTTTATTGCGAATCTATCTTTCCATTCTGTTGCTTCTATTCTCTTATCCTGTTCCTTTTCGGGGATGAATAGGTTTGAGTGGGGGAGAGTGTAACGACCGGGAATTTTAACGATTTTTATAACGTAATTACTTAATTTTTTCTTGACTCTAAATAACAAAATTTAGAATTGAAAATTTGATATTTGGTATGCATCTATTGAAGCATAGCAAGTGGCAGATTTTCATTTGAAAATTTAAAAGTTTGTTTAGTTGTGAAATTTCAACTTTAAATTTAAAGCCAGTTAAATTTTCTGGAAATCAAATATTTTTGAAATCAAGATATTTTTATATAATTAAATTGTAGATCATTTTCTGAGTGATGCGTCGTATTCCATTTCACCAAATTTGGACTACTCTAGCTCCGTTTATATTATTTTCGACGTTTTAGTAGTTGTTTTAGCAGCGAATATCGACTTTTGATAGGATGATCATATCTCCCATATCTATACATCATTCTGTTCATCTCATCATGCTGATCTTTGAGTATATTCATTTGTGCATTTTGGTGTTCGGTACACGATGAAATTGACGAAACGATGTGCCGTATCAGTTCCGTATTTGGGCCTTTTGGGTTTCTTTGACCTTTCATTTATCTACCATGAAAACAAATGGCCACTACTTTTAATATTTCCAGAATTAAAAATTGACTATCACTATTCCCATTGGTTGATATTTGTTGTGGTTTGGTTCCCCAGCTCATTCTCTTTCC
The DNA here is from genome assembly GCA_030765085.1 of Allium cepa. Lineage (NCBI taxonomy): Eukaryota > Viridiplantae > Streptophyta > Magnoliopsida > Asparagales > Amaryllidaceae > Allium > Allium cepa. Next base: position 669,374,511 of record CM060943.1, on the reverse strand, counting down.
ATTTCGTTCCGTGACTTAAAAAAAAAGAGGATAATATATACAGTTTTGTAGCCTATTCATTTTCTTTTCCTCTACCCGATGCTCATATTCTCTTCCCTTTGTTTTTTTCCTTTCTTCTATCTTATTCTATAAAGTGAAAATTATATAAAGTATATATATTTGATTGAAGAAGCTACGCACCATCTTTGCAAACCAACTAGATCGGCCGCCCCTCCTTGCACCTGAGCTCAATTGAGCAGCACTACTCAACCACACCTTGTCCTTCCACTCCATTCACAAACCCGATCCGCCATATTTTCCTTGATGTCCGAGACCCATCAACCCATCCCTTGCAGTCACTTGCCGAGTAACCCAGTAAACCCACCAATTATGTTACACACACACACCCCTCCACCGAGTCTGCCTTTGCTCTGCTGATCCACCCGTTTCAGCCACACAAGCTCGCATGCCACCTCTCCCACCAAATCCGAGTCCCACAAACCTTCTCCAATGCAAGCAGCCACCTTTCCTTCTCCTTGCTCCGATCCTCCCCTCGGCCTCTGCCATGTTTCCCCTCTAACATCTGCCACGTAATTGTCTCCCGACCACATCCCTCCGCCACTACTGCGTTGCAACCATGCCAGCACTAGCCCTAACACCAAAGCATAGCAGTGCACTACCCTGCTGAAGCAACTGCGACCCAACCACCCATTCACCGCCATAGCAGCTGCCTGTCTCCTTCTTTCTCCTCCATGGCCGAAGCTCTACAACACTCCTCTTCCTTTTTATAATTTTTCTTTCTATAAAGTTCTTTTATGTATATAGTTTGTATACTGGTTTTGAAGCCTACTCTCCTCCTTTAAAAATATATATTGATTTTAGAAATATTGATAAATAAATAAATACATATATTTATAATAAAGATGTTATTTTAAATATGTGAGAAATTTTAGATTTGTAAAAACTATATATTTTTAAAAAATAATTTTGAAAAGAAAAAAATGCGTTTTAAGAAATATTGATTATAAAATATAAAACAAAAATCTTATTTTAAATATGTGAGCAAATTTTATATTTCTAAAAAAGTTATATATTTTATTTTCATCGAATCCAGTTCATCGTGCTTTGCTTTGGTTTCTCTGCTATATAGAATTAGTTGCATCAGCTTTTTGCTTTCCTTCAAGTGCATGTCCGTGTCCGTATCCATGTAGGCGTCATGTTCATTTCCTATTATCCTCTAGCCTCGAAAGGTGAGCGATCACTCACGATTAACATTCATACACTTAGTAAATTTAATTCACATGAAATGACGATTGAAGTGTGGTATTAAATTTAATTTGTTAGTAATTAAGTTGTTCGGTATGATATGTTATTATTTAAATTGTTCCCTTATGTTAATTGACGTATGAAACCTTCGCCTGTTGTATATATTATGTTTGAATTGTTAATTATGATCATATTTACCATTGGTATGCTATGACGTTCTATGCTATTATTTTATTGTTCTCACTTTGCAAGTTCCTGTTTGTTAAGAAATCCTTATGGATTGAAATGATATATACCTGAATGATATTTTAGATTAGGAAAAATCATTATGGGTTGAAATGATAAATCCAAGCGATTTGATTGATTTTGAATTTTGGGATTGCGTATTGAAATGATATATACCCACAAAATTTAAATTATTACGGATTGAAATGAGAAATATCCGTATCACTTGATTACAGGATAAAAAATTATATACGGACATCGCTGGTTTATTTTCGAAAACGATATCCAAAGTTTTAAAAGGAAATAGATGGGTTTTATTAAATACTGATTTTTAAATTATAATATAAAGAATTTTATTTTAATATGTGTAAAATTTAGATTTTAAATTATATGTTTGGAAATTTTAAATTCATAAGTTAAGTTTTGAAAAATATTGATTTTAAGATTTTACGTATAATTTTATATTTTTAAATATCTAAAATAAGATTTAATTTAATATTAATTAACATAATAAATTTAATTTAATATAATTTAATTTAACTAATATATATAATATGTTTTAAACTATTTATTTGAAATTTGTATTAATATTTTTGAAATAAATTTTTGTAATAATTTTAAATTAATTAAGGTTGGAAAGATAAATTTAAACTAATTTGGAATTCAATTTGTTTAAGAATTGTATTTAGATAAGGTTTGATTTGGACTTATTGATTTGAGATTTTAAAGATATGATTTTTTTTATAGCTTGATTTTGATTAAAGGTGATTAAACGAATATTTTTAGATTTAAATTAAACTGAAATTGAATATTTAATTTTGATTTAAATTTGAATTTGAGATTTTATTTAAATATTTATAAGGGGTGATTAAGTGAATATTTTAGAATTAAATAAATTGAAGTTAAATATTTAATATTTTAATTTTGATTTAAATTTGTGATCCGAGTTTTATTTAAAGGTTTAATCAAAATGATCACGTGAATATTTATAAATTCAAATAAAATTAAAGTTGAAATTTGAAATATAAAGGAAATTTATCAAATTTGGTTATTGTGAATGTTTGAATATTTAAACTTTGAAACCTATTGAACTGGAATTGGTTTAAAATTGTAGTTCAAACCAGGATTTGAAATCGATATAAATTAAATTGGTTTTAATAAGAATTTTAATTGAACCTTTACCTTTTAATTAAAATTATTGAAATGAGATTGATTTAAATTGAATTTTTGGAATTCAAGTTGATTGAATTGATTTGTGGAATTGGAAGAAACAACTCCAATTTGAAACTATTTTCGATAAAGACTCTTTTAAATATACAAACTATTTTAAATATATATATATATATATCATTTTATATTTATAAATAATTTTAAATATATATATATATATATCATTTTATATTTATAAATAATTTTAAATATATATATATATATATATTAATACATAGACTATTTTAATCTATAACTTATTATAAATATATAAAAAATTTATTTATAACTATTTAATATATATAAACTATTTTCAATATTTAGACTGTTTAAGTTGGAACTATATGAATTAGATTTAATGGATTTAAATGCGAATATTTGATATGATGGTTTAAACTATTTGTGGATATGATTTCTAAAGCGATATGATTTCGAAAGTGTATATGTTTTCGAAAGTGATATGATTTTGAAAAGAATATGATATTTTTATATGTAGTATGATCTATTTGAAATATCAAATGACCATAGTGTGAAATAAGCGTTTATTTGTTAAAGAGACCGGGATTGGATATTGTCATACTCTCTACTAGTACCGAAAACCAATTCAACAACTATGCACGTAGTGGAGATTCCAGAACGAAGTAGGAACGATTCTATATAAGGTATTAACGCAGCCTTTAACTCCTTCGAGTCAGCTTGATGTGGGTAAAACAGGAGCTATACTGAGCTAAGTGGTGTTGCTCCCCCGATCAGGCAAATTTCTTCGATACCATTCTATTACTTTGTGATGTGATTCGGTTCACCTTTGATTTAGGAGTGTGTGTCAAGCTGGGCATTAGTAGCTGCTATGCGTTACCACCAGTCCGGGAGTGCAAAACGGTAGAATCCTACCCTGGCATTTCCTTGCATGCCTTATCACATGCCTTATCTCACCAATTATGAGTTTTGTTTGTACCATCCTATGGGTGCTCCCTGAGTAAACCACCGGTTTGGTGGAGCTTACAGTATTTGTATAGACTACGGGAATATATAAAATGTGTTAAAGGGGATATGGGTAACGCCTTAACACTATTTTAATACTTTACTTTATTGATAGACATATTATAATAACGTATATTACTACATAGTAAATAGTTTAACGGATCCTTAAAGGATGGAATCCCAAACATCCTTTAAGTTATTTGCATTTCACTTTGACATTTCACCTGAGTTGATTTACTTGCATAAGAATGTTAATCCCGACTCGAGTGTTGCTCGGGTCAGACTGAGTTTCACAGCATTTAGGACTCGCCTTTGGAGCTTGGAGCTTTGCTTGAAGATCCATCATTATCTATTTAGCTTTTCAGTTATCTTAGTTATTCCCAATTGTTTATGTGTAGAATTGTCAGTTGCTTTTGTATTAGTGACCTCTATGTATTTGGGATCTTCAGTTATATTTGTTTCAGACTCTGATTTTATGTAGTAGCTTCATGAACTACTATTTATCTATTCCGCTGCTTATTGTTATATTCCCTGTGTTTGTGATTCTTTGATTGATTTATTTACTATATATGCTATGTTTTGCCAAATATAAATTAACAATCTGTTGTTTTGAGCAATTCAAGTCTGATATTTGTGGATGATTGTCGATTTGAATTGTTTGAAATAGCAGGTCGTTACAACATATGCCGCCTTCGGGGCACACCGCTTGCTACCGGTGTATATGCTTAAATGGAGTATTGCCCCCTTCAATCACTTCTTAAAAGAAACTCTTCTAAACTTAGGAATTTCTCCATTCCAATTTAATCCTAATGGGTATGCAATCTTGACTTGTCTTTACGTCTTGGTTATGCGAACATTTAATCATGCTTCGAGTTTTGATGAGTTGAGATATTTTCTCTCATTCAAGAGGAGAGGCGAATATCCGTCCCTTATCTTCATCGAGTCCCAAAGAAACCGTAAGATCGTGTTGCAGCTTCAAAGCAACCTGTCTCGATTCAAGTTCTGTATTTCTTCCTTAGGTGTCCTTAGGGATTTAATCTTCTTTCGATGATGGGGGTAAGTCCTCTCTTTTACTTATTGAAATTTAATACGTTTCTATGGTAATTCTGATAGACTGAAAACTTCTTGTTATTATTCTGAGGTCGAACAAAGATCCATCACTCAATCCAATTTTCCATACTCTAAAGGCCATAGACGCCAAGGAGAGATTGCTCAAGTTTTTGCTAACGGACGAGAACTTGCTTTGGTATGGGCTGTTGCATCCCAAGAGGTCTGTCATGGCCATTGAAGTTCCCTCTCCTTCCGATTTCAGATTTCAAACACATTCCACTTCTTCATCATGAGGCTCCAAAGAGGGAGATCTCCTAGAAGGAGTAGGTCTGTCTGGCAGGTTGACCGAAGAAATTCAAGAAGAAAGGGGTGTTAGAACTAAAGCCAACTTCCCTCCAAGGATGCCCCTAATATCGAAGGAGGAGGAATAAGAATTCATGCAACATAAGGGCAAGGCTGCGGTTACAACAGAAAAGGAGCAGGGTGAAATTAAGGGCAATAGCAGTTATGATTCCTCCTCTAATGACAATGAATTTGATGCAACTTCTGGTGATGAAAACTTTGAATCGTGTAATGAAACTCTGGGAATGAGTCCCTTTCTCCCGGATTCAACTCCCTAAGAGATTCGTGATAAAGATGCTTCTCCAACAGCCGAGTGACTTTAGGATTCCCCGCTCAAGGAAACTGGTATCGACTTTGGGGATTTGAGAAACGTTTACGAGGATATCGATAAACTCATAGGAGAAGATTTTGAATTCAAGGGATCACCTCCTCATCCCGATCATAATATGTCTAGAGTCAGCCCGACTTCTACCATGATGGCTTCCCGATTTGATTTGTGACTTCCTTTAGGCCGCGTTTGACATGTTGCACATTTCACTAGGGTCACGTTCACTTGCACATGCATTATTTAAGTCCATTTTTGGCCGCTAAAGCTATTTATTTATTTTTTATATCAGGTAATATGAGAGACCATGGAATTTATGAGGATCTTGAACAATTCACTGTTTCGCAATACTGGTCAACATAGTCTTCGACCGTCATCAGCCTCGTGAAACCAAGGAAGAGTGGAGAAGGTGGAAAGACTTGGAAGATGAAGCACGTCGTTAGGACGACATAGAATTGGGTAGGGTTTACAAGAGTGGTTATGAGAAGAGAAAAACTCCTAACGACCGAGACGACCCGCCCAAGAAGCCGAAGGTAGATCGTGGTTCTCATCCTTCTAAGCACCAAGCTTTTTCCCTAGCCTCGATCTCTATTGGAATTGAAGTTTCGACTTCCACCATTCAATTTTCATCTTTATCCAAAGTTCCACCGACTCACGTGGTGCCTGCTTTAGTTTTTTCATGTCCTCGCAGGAGGCTGGCTTATATCCTTCCGTCCAATCCCCCCTAGACTTGAAGCTATGCTCCTTGGGAGGTTCTAAAGGGACTTAAATTATACCGTGACCTATGCCCAATCCATAAAGATTCCTATATGCCCTATCTCCAGGAAATTCAAAGTGATTTAGATCAAGCCGAGGGATGGGAAAATTATGCAAGCAACTGGAAGACATGAACCGCAACCTTTATCAATTGATCCTTTCCTTTAAATTAGGAAAGGATGATTATAAGAGGGTGTTAGTGGAATGTGATGCTGGAATCGAGCGATTAACAAAAGAGAGGGACGCTGCACCCCAAGAGAGCAAGAACAATGCTAGCTTGCTGAAGAACTGAAAGAAGCCTACACAAAAATTGAGATCGTATTCCAAGACGAAATCAAGAAGGTCTACTCGAATGAGGTTAAGCTGACAAAGGAGCTTGATTCCCGTGACATGATCATTGAAGCTCAGTGGAAAACTATCGCTAATTATAATAAAGTTTTTGAAGCCTGTTAAAAGACAATTGTTGATTACGTAGGAATGGTGGAATCCCGTGACAAGACCGTTTTTGATCATACTCAAATGATTGCTCCGCTTTAGGAGAGAGTTTCGCAACTTAACGCTGAGAAGACCCGAGTTGAAGTTGAGAAGTCTGCCAAAATAGTGGACTACTTGGAGTTGTAGGATACTTTTGAAAAGAAGATGGAGAAGATGACGGCACCATCTTAAATTTCTATGTTAACTCCTTGCTGCATCAGGGGAGCCTCAGCTATATAGGCCCTAAATTCCTACGTACTCTTTCTGTGGTTGAGGAGAAGTTTTGGCCTGTTTCTGAGAGAATGGGGATGTATACACTGGGTAAGAGTTGGAGGATGCCTATCTCAATGAAGAATCGAAGAAAGCTCTGGTAGAGGGTTTATAGATCATTCGAATTGAGAGGGGCTGCCGATGCTGCTACGACTGCAACTGTCAAAACATTGCTAGAACCTTTCATTTCCAAGCCTAGTGAATCATTAAAACTGCCTCACGACCAGTTAGTGAGTTCGGCCAGTGTTGCCGTGTTGTCTGCCCCTCCACCAGTTGTCTTTGAAGCTTCGGGTGTTCGTGGAACATCTTCAAAGATCATATAGCCATCCATAGAAGGAGAAGATGGGAAGTATGAGATTGAAATTCTCATCTATTCCTTTGATGTAGGTAACCTTCCTCTTTCCCCCAAGTTTGAGTATTTTCAACGCACGCCACAAGAACAAGACGAACTTAGTGCTTTTATTTTTGATCTTATGGGTCTGTCTTCTTTACCTACTGACCTGCCGATATCTTCGATCCCTGGGATTGCTGCTATTTCAACCGCCTCGATGCTTTTTTCCGTAGATGATTTGATTGCTGCACCTATTTCTGACTCATAACTAGGGTTGGAATTAGAGATGTTTCCTGCATTGCATGGTCTAGACGACCCTTCTGTATCTTTAGAGGGCGATTTAATGGCGATTGAAGCTCGAGAGGAAGAAGACCGAAATGGCCAGCTACATAAATCTTAACAGCAGATGGTGGCCATTAAGAAGGAAAAGATCGAGGAGAGAAAATCTTCAAGGAGCTCTCGCAATTCCCGGAAGCACAGGACCAAGGGGGAGTCTTCAAGGAAGGTCGAAGAGCTGGGAGAAGAAGTTTGCACGGAGGAGATAGTTGATATTTCATGCAGTGACACTAATCCTAGCAGGGATTCTGAGTGGAAGAAGAAACTTCCAACTAAAGGTTGGAAGGGGAACGCTGGAAAGAAGCATTGATAGGCTCGAGTAACGGTGAAGCCAGATTTTGGGACATTCTGTTTTGTTTGATACGTGTTTTATTCAAATGTAGAGTCTGCACTTATTGCTTTGATTGTTGTAGCAACTGTATTTTCTTTTTTGTTGGCCGATATTGTGTAGGTACGACCCAAACATTTTGACTTTGTATCGAAATTGCTATAAGTAATACAATGTTGACATTTTGATTTTAACTTTATCTGCCTACCTATCTACGTTTCATGCACCAATGCCAATTTTATTTACTGCTATTTTATTTAGTCCTGTAATTACCGCCAAAGTTTTTTGTTTGGAGTAACAAAATTATGAAGTACTTGATTTTTGTTTTTAAGTATCGTGTGTGCTCCCCCTCATGGACTGTTTACTTTAAACACTCGATGAATGACCGGCTTATCCGTGTGATTGTTCAGAACTCTATAACCGAGTCTATCTTGCGGTTCCTATCTTCGGGAAGTTGTAATTTGAGCGTCTCAATTTCAAAGATTTTGTCGGTCAACAATCAGAATTCTTTGTCGGTTCATTGTCGTTTGTCATTGCTGGATTCATACCCATTACTCCTGATAGTGGGAATGGATTGATTCTTGTTAGTCCTATGATAGACGAGTTTCCCAACACTGCCGGGACAATGCCGGTAATTGAGAGTATGCGCGGGTTATGGAATGCGCGGCTTATGAGATGTGCGGCTTTTTGGGGGTATGCATAGCTTATGGGATGTGCAAGTTTTGAGATTGACATGACCCATCGATCCAAAACGGTTTGGAATTTCTCGAAATTACCAATCTTTAAGCAACGTGAGGAGTTCATGTTTCAATGGTGTAGATCCGCGACTTAAGAAGCAACGCGTGGCTTATGGATGTGTGCAGCTTTCAAGGCTGTGCTTGCTTGGATGTGATTCAACAATCCAAGAAGCGGTGCGCGGCTTATCAAATGCGCGGCTTTGATTTGGGCCTATCTGGTGTTGCTGGAGCAACACCGGTTCTTAGAAGGCTGGGATCGGATTCTGCCGATCCAACGATTTGAGCCGATTTGCTTCCGTCGGCCCGATAGATAGGCGAGCGTGGTTGAGTGTGGTTCCACAGTCTCAAGTAGCGATCAGATGGTTTTGAGTTGATTTGACTTCGTTCGACTCAGCAGTTACTTTTTTGAAGATGGTTTTATTGGTTCAGAAAGAAAAGCAATTTTATTAATGAAATTTGGGCAAGTTCTGCCTATTTACAACACCTTCGGTATTCCAGGATGGGTTATTTACTGTAAATAGAAAATACATAAGATAGTCTTGGATAAAGTAAGGACGCACCGATTCACTATTCCATGCTTGGGGAATTTGGGCTCCATCAATAGTCATTAGCTTGAATGCTCCATCCCCTAGCTTCTGACCGATCATATAGGGTCCCTCCTAGTTTTCTCTGAATTCTCCTGGTATAAGGTAGACCCTGTCGAGGACAAGGTCTCCCACCTTGATGGTGTGGTTAATAAATTTGGAGTTGAAGTACCGTGCGACACTTTATTGATGAGCGGTAGTCCTTAATTCGACTTCTTCCCTCTTTTCATCGACCATATCGAGTGACTCGAGGAGGAGTTGTTTGTTCTACCTTCGATCAAAATTTCTCCTTCAATGGGAAGGGACTTCTAACTCAACCGGGATCATTGCTTCCAGACCATATGCTAGGATGAATGGAGAATGCCCAGTTTCATATTTGTGCGTTGTCCTATAGGCCCATTGTGCGAGTGGAAGTTCATCGACCCAATTTCCTTTTGCTTTATATAGCGGTTTTTTGATGGTGGACTTGATGATCTTATTTGCTGCTTCCACTTGCCCGTTTGCCTACAGATGTGTGACAGCGGAAAAGCTTTTCTTGATTTGGAAGCGTTTGCAAAGTCTTTGAACTCTGCGATTTCAAATTGAGTCCCATGTTAATATATGAGATAAACATGTGTAAATAATTTCAACAAGTGTCATCTTTATATTTTCATTTTCTTTAATTTTTTATTAAATCACAAATTAATCTATATAAACATCTATCTCTTTCTTTACTTCTTTTTGTTGTCTTCTCATTTCTTTTGATCCTCAATTTCAAACAACAAAACAACCCGAAAACAAAATATAAGAAATCAAGATCAGAAACTAAAACCAGAAATTAAATCTTGTAAAACTATTTTCAATCTGTAGCCTGTGATCTTCTTCAATCTGTATCACCTTCAAGTTTTCAAAGAGATCAAGCATTTCTTTTCGGTTTTCAAAATCTCTGCACATCATCTGAACCTGGAAACAAATCAAAACAAAGTGAACAACTTTGTTCAAAATTCAAACCTAGAAGTTCAAGTCAAACTCAGATTTAATACAAGTTTAGTTCATAATCAAACTTGGAAGCTAATGGATCAACTTCAGAATCAAATATTAGAACATCTCAAACAAAACAAATCGAAGTTATATATCCAGACAACTTCCTGTTTTCAAGTGAATTTTCTCCTCTGTTCAAGCCCAGACAGGTGAGTAAACACATTATTTGAAAGTTTAAGTAAACTAAGATATGTGCGTATGATTCTTGGATAAATTTTGCTTTGCCTGTGTATTTTAAGTATGCATCTCTGTGTATATATATGTGTTGTTCTATGTAAATTGAATATACCTATTCTTCTCTGATTCTTGGTTACAGAGTGGAAGTTAAACCAAAAAATTTAATATATTTCTATCCAGTCACTGATAGATCTAGAGTTTCAAACAATATAAGTTTTTGAAATCATAATTCAAGTTTTAAAAACGTGTTTAAGTACTTTTAGTTTGCAAATCATCTAAAACAAAGTAAATACAGTGAGATTTTAAAGAAGATGTTAAAATCAAACATTTTATTTTGAAGAATCAAGCATGTAACTTGAATTGCCTCTGAAAAACTAGATTTTTAAAACTAAAATCACGAATTTTAGTTCGATATTGGAATAGCATTTTGGTAATTTTCAGTTTTTAGATTTCGAGTAAGTTCCGACGACTGGTGTAATATTGGAGATCGGGGCTTTGGCTGGAGACAGATTGGCGATCGATGAAGTGGGGAAAAATGGTGGAAGGGGTACACGATCGCTGTGGCGTCGGCGATTGACCAATTGGTTTTAAACCCTAGTTTTGTCGATGCTTGGGAAATTGGTCACTGTGTTTTCTTTAGTGCATCGAGATTCACATTGTTTGGAGAGGAGATGGTGTGGGGTCTAGCGATGACGCTGGCAAAATCTTGGAAATTTCGGTGGTCGGAATCGCCTCGTCGAGGCAGTTTCAGATGGGGATGGGTTTCAGTTTTTCAGTTGAAAGACGAAATTTTGGAATAGTCTTCGCGACACCAGTTGGAGGGTCGGATATGTATGAGTGGTCGATCACCGATGAGTGGAGCGGATCGCCAGAGGTGGCAACGCCGTTGATGGCGCGTGCACGTGCGCAGCTATGGTTTTGTGTCAGGGGAGAACGAGATCGTGTGCAACACGAAGGGATGCTCGAGTGGAATTGGTTTTAGCTCGAGTCTGTACTCGTATTCGTGTGTTTGCCTTTTCCAGTTTGCTTTAATTTTAATTTTAAAACTAAACTAAAAAAAAGAAGAAAGGGGAGATGAAGGATGGAATTCGAGTCTGTCTCGAGTTTGGGTCAGGTCGAACCCGCTCCAAAGTTACTAATTTCTGATTATGGTTAAGAAAGTGATTATGATAAATGGCATATCTTTCAACTAATTATGGTTGAGTAATTTAGATTAATTTAATAAGCTTAATTAATTTATTTATGAAATTAATTAATGATAAGTAAATTAAGAATAATTCACTGTGAAATGGATTAAAATATAACTACTGAATGTAATTTATAAAATATAATAATTTAGCATAAGTAATTAATGGATAATTACTTAAAGGGAAATTACTTAAGAGAAGTAAATAGAGAATAATTACTTAATGGAAAGTAATTAAGGGTTAATTATTTACGAGAAGTAATTAAGAATTAATTACTTTGTGTAATTAATTAAAGGATTTATATAATTAATTTAGGATTTAATTAGTTAAGGTAAGTAATTACAGAATGGTTAATTACTGTTTATGATTGATTAAGTCTGATTAATGGAAGTAATTAGTTAAGGATCATTAATGTAATTAATTAATGTAACTAATGAAAGTAATTCAATATTTATTACTGTAAATGGTTAAGGATAATTAATTTGTGTAATTAATTAATGGATAATTACTTTATGAAATTGAAGATAATTAATCAAGGATGATTAATTAAAATGGAAAATTAAAGGATGATTAATTAATTTGTTTGTAATTAATTAATGTTAAGTAAGCAGGATTAAGGGTGACTGAAGTAATTAATTTAATTTGTTTAAATTAATTAGAAATGGTATGACTAATTTATCTTGCTTATGAATGATTGAATAATATTGTATGTCTTAGATTGATTGATATCTCGGATATGTGGTTTGTGATGTTATGTGATATGATATGTTGGGTTAAACCGAGATAATGTGGTTATCTATCGATGATGAATTAATGTGTATAGGCGACACCCTGTATTTGAAGTTTGAATTGAGTTCTCTTGAATAATCTGGGATAAGATGGTATTGAATTTGAAGAGACCGGATTCGGATATTAGTAAATACTTGAAACCACTTGGATTTGTAATCTCTATAAAATTCTATATAGATATGATATGTGAAATCAATAGGCTGGAACGGAATGATTTAAGTATATTGGACTAATTAATCTAAGTTTTGGTACTTAGAGATTGATGTGTGAAATAAATGTTGTCAATAACAAATTGTGAATTTGTAAATTGATATGAGTTACCCCGGGTTTTAGATAAGTGTATTGCATCAGTATTTTCTTGTTAGATGGGTTTTTCTCATGCTGGTTTCCACCCTGACCCGAATGTTACTTTGATGTAATGCTCGGGTCAGACCGAGTATTACAGATTTTCAGGTAAGGACGTTCCGGAGTCAGGATGCGAGCTGGTTGACAGGAATGTATGGAGTGTTTCCTCTGTGATATATCTTAATTGTCTGGGACATGTTGATTGAATCTGTCTATTGCTTATGTATATGTTGTAACTCTGATGTATTAAAAGTGTAAAATAACAATTACAGCTTTCTTTGTATAACTGTTATTTTATGTGATATTATATTTTATCCGCTGTGAATGTGAGAATCTGTGTTTTGGTGTTTCTGATTCTTCATCTTCTTCTATCCCTTTTATTCTTTTCCTTTAACTATCTGGAATTTTTGGGACCGAAATTTCCAAGTCATTACAGAAACCCATTCCGCCGCGTGGTCTCACTTAATATCAAATACCGAGATATATAGTGCACACCAGGCTTTATGTCTGCCTCGAAGTTTATGTTTTCCCTTTAAACTCTCGGGTGCTCAAAATTGATTTGAGTAGGCAGAGTGTTTAGGTTTTCAGGTTTTTAGTAGGATGACGAATAAAGCTTCCAGAGATGAGCAGATAGCTTATGGATAGCTATTTAGGAGTTGTAGTTTTATTTCGTTGTATTAAGTTAGATATAACTATTTGATGATTCTGATCAACGAAGGGGGCACCTTCATATGTCGTTCTTGGCGTATTTATGTAATAATTATTTTATCTGGACCTGGAAAAGCGATGGGATTATGTAAATTTGAGTATGGAACATGTTTTAAAATGTAATATGAAAAGTTATTTCTGAAATCTGTGATTTTGTTTCATATTCGTGTGATGCTGATATTTTGTATACCATTATCATGACCGTATTTGGTCAACGGAAGTTAATACCATGGATGACTGTAGCATATGTAGCGCTTAGCTTCGGGCCTCCAGATAAGGAGTGTTACACTAGTTTTTCTCTAAAAAATTTGTCAAGTCAGACCTGGGCTTTTGGCCAAGTGACCCAAACCATGTCCTGAAGTAACCCACCGCCAATGCATCCTCCCAAGGTCATCATCGATCCATCAATATCCTAAGCATACAAACTGCAGTTGACTTGAAATTTGAAATGTAGCCTTATGGGGTCCTTTCATGTCACCTTATATCAATATTACCTAGTTTGGGACAAAAATTGGGGATAAATACCGATCCCACACTTAGCATTTTTCCTAAATGCTTCATATGTATGATTCTCCACCGATCCATGCTTTAAGGTCACCATGATCCAAGAGTAGGGATCATTACCAATACTACATTACTGATTCCACTCTTCTGATTCACTATTAAGTCACCACCAAACTATCTTTAAATGCCCATATCCTGATCATGCCAACTCCAAATGACTTGAAACTTGTTGTGCAACCTCATGAGGCCTTCCTTATTACCTCATATGGATCTCACCCCCGTGGATGAAGATTTAGGAATCATCACCAAGCCATTACCCCACCCTAACTAATTCGACATTTGAGGGCGTTTTCAACCATTCAAACATTAGGCAGTCATGCATACATTATTAATAAGCATTACAAATAGCTAAACGCACAAATATATCAATTTTAAAGGTTATAAGTCTATGCTGAAAATTGGGGATCCATAAGATCAAGTTAGGGATCCCTAAAAGCACATATTTGCAAATCAAGTCTAAATCACCTAAAATTACATATAGGGTTTATAGTGGTCTAAAAGCATTTTTAAGTTCTTTAATGACTTTTAAAACATCATTTACAGTGTAAAATGGCCTAATTATTAAGTGAGAGATCTAATCACTCATCTTAATGTAAAGCAAGATCCCAAATCTCCAAATGAATAGTAAAAGCACGGATTCCAAGGCTTTTTCAACAACAGATCCCTAATCCCAAGTGTAAATCTCACTAACCTCCTTTTAATGATGTAAATTTGGCTAATTAAAGTGTGTTTTAGGGTTGCTTTTTGGCCAATGAATGTTAATGGAGGTTTCTAACTATTTTAGGAATAGTGCAATGATGTGGATGAGGTCCCATCAGCCTTATATGCTCAAATCCTAAAATGAATCATGGGCCTCAAGGTTAATGACCCTAATTAATAAGCTACTCAAAATCAAAGAAAACTTGAAACATCCATAAATTGAAAATGGTAAGTCCATTTTCTTAATATGATCACTCTACAGAAAGTGAAACCATCATCTGATCCAATGGAAGGTGTTTTAGTTCCTATTTTGGCTCCTATCAAAAGTTATAATCTATATAAGATTTTCTAGGGTCAGAATGGTCACAGAAAAATTCGCTAAAAATTCTAAGAAAAAGAAACGACTCTAGTATTTATTTCCTAAAATTATAGAATCATACGACCTCATACGAAAATAATATAAATATTATACGATCCTCTGATCTATAGAATACGGGTAGATACAAACCTCAAAATGATACTAAGGAAACGGTCTTACCAAATAGTATCATACATCCTTTTACCCAGAAGGGTAGTACTTAAGAGAAGCGTTTACTATCCAAACACATCTTCTATCCATTTTTAGTCATTTGACATACCAGTTAACATAAAACGTTTCTTCTTTGTCGAATCCTATTTTGAAACAATACTATATATATATATTCCTTATTCACATAGTTTTAAAAAAATATCTATTATCCGGGTTTTTAACCCAGCAAAATCCAAAGGAAGTTGGAACAGCTTCATCGAGTCAGAGCAGCTCAAGAGCCAATCGAAAAAACTAGAAGAATCAACTAAGAAGGATCGTACAAAAAAAAAGAGAAAACATACTAAGGTGATGGAACGCTAGCGATCCATAAGGATTGCTCGTAGCTCGACTAATCCTCTTGCATCATGGCCTAATAGGTATTCTAAGAATGATGCCGAAATTTGATGGAATTTTGAGCAAGTTAGATTGAGAAGTGAGCATTCGTTTAATTCAATCAGTAGTCCAATGCAATCAGTGTTTGAATCATCAACAAAACAAGGCAACAAGCTACGAAATTACATGGACACTACACCACAAAAGGCTTTTAACAGCGTTTGATAAACGCTGTAATATGATACAACAGCGTTATTAGAAACGCTGTATAACGACATGCTGTCGTATATACATAACTTACAACAGCGTTTCTATAAACGCTGTTGAAACATCTCTGTGACAGCGTTTATTACGAGCTGTCAATAATTTTTTCAACAGCGTTTATAACGTGCTGTATTATGTTTTCTAAACGCTGTTATTGAATCATCAACAATTTCGACAGCATGTTTAAAACGCTGTTATTGAATCATCAACTATTTCGACAGCATGTAAAAAACGCTGTTATTGACAATTTCAAGATAATTATAGCACGAATTAAACGCTGTTGTTTCTTCATTGACAGCATTAATCAAACGCTGTCTTCTATTTATATAACAGCTTTAATATTCCACTCTATTTTTGAATATTCCATAATTATATTTTGAGTATATTGAAGCAACTAGCATATATAACATGTTCTAATAACTATTAATTAGATACATAAATGTTTACATGATATATACGTTCAGTATATTACAATTACAAATATATACATTCAGTATAACAATCCTTCAAACATATCACCTTCAACTGTTCGCATATAAGCATATCAGACAACGCATATCCGACAACACATATCACCTTCAACTGCACATAACTTGAAATAAGTACATACAACAGACATTTACACTAATACTCTTACAAAACTGAAATGTTCATGTGAATTACCCAAGGCATCAGATAAGTTCATATCAGCTACATCATGAAGCATTGACTGGCGATTATGTAAATGTTGTATGGCGTCTGGAGGATCAAGGACGGTCACTTCTGGATGTCTTTCCTGATAATCCTTCAATGTTAGAAGTAATAAAGCCATAAGTATGTGCATTATTGTAAGCTGTTCCACTGGTCCAATGCAAATAAAGAAGATGACATAAATTCATATAAGTGTGGTGAGATTTATTTTGTGCATACCTGCATACCTGCACTTCTCTGTGCATACCCAACTACCCAGACATACAGACCATCATAATCGCCTTTCACTGCCCCCTGCTAGCTCCATAATTTCACAATCCCCTTCTTCGACACAACTATCACAGCAGTACACCTTCCAGACTATCACCACCATCTCCCTTCCAAATATCATCAACAGCCTACATCACCAATACATTTCCATATCCACCTTGCACTACACTGTCAACAGTGGTCACTTCATCTTCAAACTGATACATATCGACCTCTGAATCATATCAACATATCCACATAGCTGCTGTCCAAAAATCTGACTGCTCCCCAAATCCTTCCTCAACAAAACTGCTCCTTCATCCAACTTCAAACTGCATTGACATCAAACAGTTAACCACTGTCATTTGCCACCCTACCACATACCAATCCCCACTTGCATTTCAACTCTCATTCAAAAAAAAAGAGAAACAAAAAAAAACTGTCACCTGATCAACACGCGCACATCACCTGACTAGCCACTATCATATACTACTGCTTCAATACAGCTACTATAACCTC
The DNA here is from genome assembly GCA_030765085.1 of Allium cepa. Lineage (NCBI taxonomy): Eukaryota > Viridiplantae > Streptophyta > Magnoliopsida > Asparagales > Amaryllidaceae > Allium > Allium cepa. Next base: position 669,357,206 of record CM060943.1, on the reverse strand, counting down.
TACAGGCACAAACTTCCCCCTCATACTTCACTGACTTCATCACTGTTCCAATCATTCCGGCAACTACAAAGCCCACTGTTCCAATCATTTTCACTATCATTCAACAGTGCACACTTCCAGCCTCTTCAAACTTCATTCCAATCTCTGAACCCGTGCAACAGCCATATAGAATACCAATCAACCACTCAATAACAGCCACGACTTGATCAACTTCCCCCACATCCGCAACTACAACTTCATGCTACTTCCCATTGCTGCTACTCATCCACAAAACATCAGCTGAAACCAACATCCTCTGCCATTCTTCTTGCTTTTCTCTATCTGCCACAATAACTAGCATTTAAAATAAAACTTTCTGCCTATTCAGCATTTAAAATAAAACTCAATAACTAGCTTATTTTCACATTGCAGAATGCAAACTGTGAAGCTAAGAATGGTAACTGATACCTGCTGGCCTGCTCTTTTGTAGATTTCAAGTGCTTTGATTGCATCATATTTGGACAGTTTATATATGGGGAAGTGTAAGGTAGCTCAGTTTATAATATTAGCCCCTTCATTCATAAGGTTCAAGCTATCATTCAAAACTAGCATAAAGCAATTGCGTATATATTTATATACGTATATTTATATATAAATTCGATATTGGCTATTTTCTTTGTGTAATTTATAGTATGTCACATTATATTATCTCTTTACTCATATGATTGTACATACATATACCATTTAGTATATTGTTAATTTTAAACTTTATGATGTCCGCACAATATATATTTCCTACAAACATATGATGTTTAAATATTTAAGTTAACACAAAAGAATTGAGGTAAACTAAAACTAAATTTTGAGACTACCTTTTCTTGAGTTTATCAATCATATCCTTCATCAGATTTTCCTACATGAAGAAGAGATTGATTTGTCAGTATTAATACAACAATATATATGGATGCATCACATTGATTTTTATTATATAGGAGCTTTATATATATGGTTATTGATCAAAGATAGGAAATTATTATATAATGAAGACATACTCGAAAGATAGGAAATTATTATATAATGAAGACATACTCGAAAAAAACAATACTATATTTTCATTGTTATTGTAATGATATTTCCAATATGTTTACACCTAAAGTGCCTAAGCACGACCTTAAACTGAAGTGTTTCCATCCAACCCATGAACATTGAAAAAATCACATCAAATTTTATTTAAACCTAAGCCTATAAAATGTAAAGTTGTACTAATCCACTACTGAATAGTGAAACAAATACTTTATTATATTCAATTGCCTGAATTAACCACTATCACAAATATTTTTTATAAATTAAATTACTTCGCTGCTGTGTAGTGCGTACATAACCAATGTTGCATGCATGCTAAAGATCAATAGTAAAATTTTGTAATATGCCAGAATATGGATGATATATAGTCTACAACATGCATCTTAAAATGCAGTAAGTAATAACAAATTTAGATGTAGTTATTTTTGTATTGTAGCAATTTTAAATAAAGACAATATGTCTGTGTATTTAAAGTGAACCAGCTTATTTATACATTATGGGTACATTTTTGTTTAAAATCATTTTAGAACTACTTGACTTGACTTTGAGATTATTTACAATAACACATTTGAACAGATTTTGAAATCCTTCTGGAATTACTGTAGATCACAGATATGCGTGAAAATTAACATCTTCAAACTAATAAATATTCAAAAGCTCATAGGCATGTACACACCTAAGCATTTTTTGGGCCACTTCACAACCTTTTCATTCAAGCCTTATTCTCCTACCTGTTCAGCAGCACCCACTTCCTGAACTTGCTGCATAAATACAATTTTTTTCGTACTACCCATTCCCACCAAAAAAAGGTTATGTTCTATATTCGATGAGGCTAACGAAATGCATTATTTTAAAATTTTCTAGTTTGGCAATTGCAACATAACCAAAAATTATAGCGTTTGTAACATAACCAGAAATTTTCTAGTTTGGCAATTGCACTATTTGCACAGTTTGTAACATGTCAGTTCATTTTCTCTGTGCCTTAGAAATAAATCTAACTCGTGAGGTATTTCACTTATAATAATTAGCAAGATGACTTGGATTAAGTTCTGTTTGATGACTATGAATTGAAGCATGCACTCACACATGAGAATATACTATAAACATGAAATCCAGTAAGAACATGTGAATCTGTAATATTTACACAGTAAACCAAAAGTCCTACACTGACTGTTGCAAACAAACTAAATATTTTCATTATCATGTAAACAAACTATAAACATAATCACAAAAGGGGTTCCTCATTTGTATAATCATTATCATGTAAACCGAATATACTATCTATACTTGCCTTCAGGTGTCCATTTGAAAAAAAATAAGTAATTCAATAATTGAATCAATAAACTAAAGGAGTTCCTCATTAATATTCAACAGTAATAAATGTTAGCAAAGGAAAGCACAGTTTCCTTGCTACAATATAACAGAACCCAAAACTGATGGATTTATATCATAAGCTAGTTATGAGTACGTATGTTAACAAAGAGTAGCGACATACTTTAAAATCAAGAGTGAATAATAAAATATAATATAATAAAACCTTATCTTTTTTGAAATGCAGATCCAACCAATTTCCTTGCTAGTGCTCAACTCCTTGCTAGTGCTCAACTCCTTGCTAGTGCTCAAGCTGTAGCTATTCCTAATAAGAAACCTGGAAATGTAAATGGCGAAAGAGAAGTAAGAAAAGATTGCACCAAAGAAGATAGAGGGAAGGCATTAGTCAATACAAAGCCTGCTGTTTGCATAAAAGAAGATAAAGAAAAGGAGGTAGCTAATCCTAAGCCCACTGTTTGAATCAAAGAAGATAAAAGGAAAGAGGCACCTCTGGCTGATCCAAAGCCTGTCTTTATAATGAAATCAAACACCGACTGAAAGCCAGTGTTTCGTCACGTTTGTCGTTCTACAACTCTCTGGCTGATCACTTCACAACATCCCAGTCTGCTATTTGTTCTCAGAAACTGCAACACTGAACCACTGCAGGCCCGCAATACTTGCCGCATCAAGAGTTAGATCCTCCTACAGAACAACTCGTATTACCAGTGGAGCATCCCTTTAATACAGACCATTGCTCAGTGTTTGATTGCATCCCACCTTCTAGCTACTGTACAGGCTGCAGTTTGATTCAGTTTGCTTTAGAATCCCATCAGCCACGTTGCAAGCTACTGTCCTTCTCTCTTCAACCAAACACCCAGCCTATCTCTAAAGTTTTTATTACTCCCTAATTGCTACAATACATGCTCTTAGTTAATTTTGTTGTAGTGCAAATTAGTTATTTTTTATATTCTTAGTTAATTTTATAAACTTGTTTAGTTTTTATAAATTAGTTAACTCAGTTAATTTTTAAATTCAATTAATTTATATAAAAGTTAATCAACTTAGTAATAATTTATAAAATTTAGTTAATTTATTTAAGTTTTATAAAACTTAGTTAACTTCGTTAATTTTTGTGAACTTAGTTTATTAATTAGTTATAAAACATAGTTCTCTTAGTTAAGTTTTATAAACTTAGTTAATGTTTTTAAACTTAAATATTTTTAAAAACTATTAATTTTATAAACTTGATTAATTTTGATAAAACTTAACTTGGTTAATTTTAATAAACTTAGTTAATTGTTATAAGATTTAGTTAAATCAGTTAACTTGTTTAATTTCTCAGCACATTTTATCTCAAGTGCTTTTGATTTTCGACAAATTCATCACATATTATCGAAAATCCAATTTGATCTAAACCACCATGCTCATAACAGAATAGTATATATACATAACCTTACTCGAATGTTATGTAGTATAGTAAGTTATCGGAATAAAACAATACACCTTATCGATGTCCATGTGGCTCCAAAGAGCACCACCTGCCATTTCACAAAACCTAGAAATAACATTTAGGTTACCTTCCAAAATCCCGCATGTCGAACAAAACTTGCAGCGATGTAACATAAAACTTTTGGATAAATGAAAACAAACAATTAACAAAGCACATTAGCATGAAATCATCCTTAACTTGACCTTGTTTTACCAGTTAAATCTTATATTCGCCTTTCTCATCCATGTTGTCTTTCACCCCAAAGTGTAGGCAGGTTTGTCATTAAGCTAGGGTCAACTTGTATATGTATGGTTATGTGTTTGAATATGAGTTCATTTTTCAAAGAAAGAACATCTACGTTGTAGAAAAGAGACTATTAGCTACAGCTTCAAAAATAAATTTTAGTTTAGAATTTGATGAAACAACAATGTAAAAACACATACTTTTTCTGTCTGGAACGTCACTTCTATCTGACTTCTCAACAATCACCTAAAGTGTTGAAAGAACCAATGAAAGGTGAGTCCATGAATTCAAGATATGCAATATTAGCAATAGATGCGCAAAATTCACTTGCTGGAATCCTGTCAGGATATTTATCTATAACACTTAGCTTCTGCCGGTCTTCTTTCTATTTACGCTACACAAATTTGAAAAACATAATCGGAGAACTCAAAAACATTTTTGACAGGATTGAGGCTCTCTCTTAAACTTTCCTTATTAACCTTTTTCAAATAAAACCATTTTATGACTGCATACATCAACAGCGGTGTATAACCTAGTAAAATTTGTTTTTACTTCAAAATTTATTTTAACAGGTCACTATATATCTCTTTGAATCATGGAAGTATGAACTATATTTATTTATTGACGTTCCTATAAACAAATACTGCAGACTAATTAGTAGAGCATGCATGATAGTATCATATATTTGCTTTACTTCGGTGTACTCCTGTTGTACATCTACTTTTAGATTTGTTTGCAATTCATCGTTCGAAACAATACAAATTATGTCATTATATTTGTTTTTTCCAAAAGTCATAGGAGCACTTCTAATCAAATACCAAACAAAAATCAAGGTATTTCATCATGGTTAACTACCCAATATGTGGAGTTTAACTACCCAATGTGTGGAGTTTAATGGAAATTGTTAAAAAGCTTGTAGATTTACACCAGCTTGCCTCGGCTAAAAAGACATACTTTACTCCAAGTTTTTGTTTCTAAAGATAAATTATTATGATTTACATCCCATGCATAAATCTATAGCATGTTTCCTATAATCTTTTCAAAGAATCACAACCATAAGATCACATATCAAATCAACTGAACCCTAGACCCATAAATAACTAGAATAAAGCATATGATCAATAATGAGTTGCAATTATAATCCAATTTACCAATCAACTTCAACTAAAATTTAATCAATAACTTCCAATATGTGCTCATACCATAGTTCCATTCAACAAAGTACATTAATCCATAAAACAATTGACAATAAAATTATGTGAAAAAGTAGAACATTTGTTGCAAATATCCTATAATACGAATTTAACATGAAAATATTCTCTACGTATCACAATGCAACATTTTAAATTTTCCTTATAGAAAAGTTTACCTGTTGATACTTCAGTCATCAAATTTCACCTAAAAAAATAATAAATAAAAATCTTTCACTCCCGTAACTAAAATTGAAAATCACCCTATAGTTTTTAAACTGGTGCTACAAGCCTGCACATGCAAGCATTGTAGTTTTTAAACTGCTGGTGCAAGCTTGCAGCAACAAGCTTGTTGGCACTATAGTTTTTAAACTAGTGCAAGCTTTTCATATTTAACAAACGATGGATATAAAAAGTTAATATTCGATGTTGGAATCAGAAACAAACATAAGAAAGTATCATCATTTACAATTGCACGTGTGCTTACTTAAGCAGCAAAGCGGGACTTTTTAATATATGATGATAATGATTCAAGTCTAATGAATATAAACCAAAATAATTAATTAGTATGTTGGAATCAACAAACACATGATTATCTCATGTCTAATTGCTCATACTATGGAAGCAATGGAAACATAAATAAAAAGAATCTCAAAACTCATATTAGCCGAAACTTGGTAATTGATAGACAGTTAACTCAACATGTTGATTATTAAAACATTTAACCAAGAGTTTAAATGCTTACACTGTATTCATCAAATTGATCTGCAAAACCAAATTAATGAGAATGATAATTCAAAATTTTCGTATAAATACAGGTGTGAAGTTCAACTGCAAACTTGCAGTATAAAGTTAGCCAAAGAGAGGAATTGATCGATGGAGGCGGAGCACTTGGAGGGCGGGTCGGGAGAAGAATCCGAGGGGCGAGAGTAGAATCCAAGGGGCAGTGGCGATCTCATGGGGGCAGCAGTGGGATTCAAAGGACAACGGCAATTTGATGGTGGTGGCAGCGACTTTTCATGGATTGGAGAATTAGGTTTGGAGGAGAGGATATTGAAGTAATGAATGAGTGGAGGGAAACCAATTGGTAAGCGGGAGAATGTTTCAGTAAGGATACAACAGCGTATTGCATTAAAACGCTGACTTTAGACGCTGTTAAAATTGATTTTTCTTGTAGTGGGAGAACACCACCACGAGACAACAAACTCAATCGAGAAGGCAAAGTACAAAAATACTCTAAGTACATGGATCGCTAGCAGTCCATGCACTATGGACTGCTAACAATCTATATGACTGTGCCAGGTTGCCATGGAGTTTAAAGAAGAGGATAATGGAAAGCATCTCAAGAAATTGAGTCGTTAGCGACCAAGGCTATGGATCGCTAGCAATACATAATCTATGGATCGCTGGTGATCCATCAAATTAACTCGGCTCGCTATGAAACTTTCAGGGCACCTTCATATGGTCATTTGCAAGCATATGGCAAGTTGGCCCAGCCCAGTAGCTCTCCAAACCCTATAAATACAATCATACCTACAACATAAACTGGTTTCTCCTCGTACACAATAGTCATATAGGGTTCACCGTTATTCTCCAGTGAACTCTTGTACTTGTGACTTAATCTAACTTAGAAGTTTCAATCATAATCCGATTCAACTTGTAACAACAATCAATTAATAGAAAGTTATAAAGTGGACGTAAGCTTCATTAACAACCGAAACACTATAAAAATCTTCTTGTCTTTTTACTATTTCTGCTATTTTTACATTTATTCTCTATATTATTGCTCTACAAGGACAGGATAGGCGCTTTCACACTCAATCCAGGGTATTCATCCTCTTTTTGGGTCAAAAATATCTATTACTAACCTGCTTGGGTTTGTTTGGATTCAAACTTGTTTGGATCACACAATGACAAAGGGAATAATTTGCCAAGTACACTACAACATTTGTCTAAGCAAATACCCGATCGTCACTTAAAAGATTATTCAGATCACCACAAAACTAATTGAGACATTTTCCCCGAATTATCCAACGAAAATGCATCTTACTTAAAAAATCTCTTTGAAATATTTATACTTATAAATACTTTTAGGTAACAGTATTATTACTTTTCCAAAAATCGTTTGAAGTTTTTCTCAAAGGCAATTCGATTTAAATCATCGAAGAATCCTCTTTATTTATAAAATGCAATTTATAAACCCAAAACATAAAATCGTCTTTATAAAATAACTTCATTTAATATAATAAACCTTTTAAAAAAGTAAACTTGTTAAGTCTAATTATTAATGAATATTGTCAAATCATGAAACTGAATTCACAAGGTGTTCTTATTTAATTCAATTAAACAGCAAATGCTCATAGACTTATTGAGTATAAATAATCAGTCCACAACTGATGATAAATAAATATTATCATTCTATAACAAACAATCACAACAAAATAACTATATTTATTTTTGAAAATTATACTTTTATATATAAAATATAATCCTTTGTAAAATTATTTCATTCACATATTTTCAAAAACAATGTAAAACATTTTTATAGCACTAACAAATATGCGCTCTCATATATAATACACTCAAACTCATTTTAGGGTTACCACATCTATAATGAGTTTACCCCACCGAGTCCAAGGTTCTTGCTTAACTTTTAACTATGATACTAAATGTGATGACCCGCCTTTTCGACCATCAAAGTCGACAGTAATACATCCATGGTATTCACGTGTTGAGCATCCAAGTGCCAAAAAGCAGACTAATGGGATAAAAGGAAAGAAAAGATGAATTTCACATCGTGACGAGTAATATATAAAACCAAAATGATCTTTAAAAAAGAAAACTTTATAACAACCAGAGTTTTTCCTATATATAGCCTAGAAAGTTACAACAGCCTGTCCTTATAAATGTTGATATATACAAAATAAGAGATATAGAGGAAAATAAAATATGTCAGGTCTTAGAATCATCATGCTCGCCTCCTGAAGCTCCAAGCGTCCATCGCTAAATCTGGAAAAATACTTGGGTCTGACCCGAATATTATAAGAAAATAACATCCAAATCAATCTAGTAAACCAGCATAAGAAACTTAAATCATATGGATTATAATATTTACAAAACCTTTCAAAAATAAAGATATCTCATAAGACCACGTCGCGCATAAACACAGATGGGTTTTTTATGTTACGATTACCAAACCATTTCACAAGAAACCTTGTGATATTATAATAATGTATAGGGTTTAAAATAAATATTTAGTCATATCTGAAATGTTTACATTAATTACATTAGACATCATATTTAGTGTACAACTAAGTCCATAAAGATGTGTATTAGAAAATGGATTCCATTTAATGAAAAGGATAGAGGGCACCACCTACCACAGTACACCTCTAGAAAAATGTACTGAGGTTACAAACCTTGCAACCCCTGTCAACACAAAACTAGCCTACTCCTTCCTGGATCGTACTAAATATTTACCCTGGTTACTTCATACAACCAAACTGGGCCTCTAGCATACATAAATCCATAAATATCGATCTAGATCGGGTGATGACCGTACCCTAATGGGTACGACCTACCTAGCACAACTGCATATACCATGTTTTAGTCATTATCAGGTATGAGACTCGAGGATACATTTTACCTTTTTAGCAAATCCCATTCGGAATTCTAATACTGCCCTCAGGGCAATAATGCAATGTTAGCATTCATCCATACAAGTTGTTTAGGATAAGAACTGAAGGCACTACTTCTACTACATCCTTTTTGAATCTCCCTTAGTATTAGTAGCAAGTAACCCTTGCACTTCAAAGAACTCCATATTTGGTTCCATCATCTTTAAGGTGTCTCCAATTCGAACGCTTATGCCAATTCAAAGCGGTTTTCGGATGACTTATCTGGTCCCAGTCTCTCCAAAGCAATAATCAATAGCTTTCTCGTTCACTCTATTCTAGTTCTTTCATAAGTAAGCAGACTATATAAGGGTCCTAAGGGGATCTCTTATATACCCATTTAAGCGAGAGGCGTTGCACCGAAATGAGATCTTCCAAAGGTATCTCAAACTGTATGAAATTGGGAATATTTCATATACTTCCTAAGACAAACATAGGTCGAGTTATCGATAGTGGACAAACCAATATCTGGTATTAGTACATAGTCTGCACACAGAAAATTAGACATCATATACTTATTCACCTTTTGATTTCAACCTCATACTATCCATCAATTAACAATGAAGTCGGACAAGTTAGGGAACTATCCTTTTCTCCACGTACATTCTTAAACTCTCATAGATAGAAATAGACTTTGTAACGACCCCACCGCTATGCCTAGTTTAGCAAAGAACATTATAAATAATGTTGTCGACTAATCCAGAGAATACGGTTGGTTAAGGGTAATAGAATGTGAATATATCTTTATACTAACACTAACATGCCTTATTTACTTTTTGAGAATCTGAACTGAAAATTTGACGTGTGTAGAAAGTAATAAACACACCGATTGAAAATATTCAAAACAGTATATAATATAGATGAATCGAACCAGAGTCACATATCACAATGGAAAAATAAACATCATCAAATACATAATAGAATGAAAGTCTACAAAATATAAGTACTGGGGCTATATAAATTTATATACATCATATCCAAAATCTTGTATTAAGTACAAAGTCACTACTATATAATATAGATGAAATAAACTCCTAACTATCAATATATACAAGTACGAAGTAAACTAAAACCATCAAAATAGTCTACTTCAATGCTAGCCCAAAATCTAAAGGTCATGGGTCACTTTATCTGCAAAGTCTCGGTCTGACCCGAGTATTAAAATAATAAATGGGTTAGACTATATCTGAATAAAAGGTGAGATACTAATATCATAACTTCATGACTAAAAATAATAAGCCATATTAAATATGTCGAACAAAAATCATAATAAGGCGTATCAATTAAATTCACTACTTTATAAATCCATAATTAACTTAATTCTAAAATAATTCATTTCAAAATATGCCTAAAACCCAAATTGTAACATCCCAAAAATTTATCAAATTAAATTAATAATATATTTGAAAACTTGGGATGTAATTTGAAAGTAAATGGAAAAAAAATCTTAAATAAATAAAAATAAGTGAAAATAATATATAAATAAAATTCCATTTTTTTATTTTGAGTTGAAAATATTGAAATAAAGATGTTTATGAAAGTCATTTAAATTTAAAATCTTATATATATGTATATCACAAATGTGAGTAAAATCGAATACATATTTAAAATTTAATTTAAATTTGTTCAAAATAAGTGCGAATATACAGATGAACATGAATGTCTATATTTCAAGTTTAAAAATTGAAGTTTGAATTTAAATTTAAAATAAATGTTTTAAAAAGTAAGTAGCATTTAAAATTATTAAGACGTAATATATGTAATGTAAATATTAGTTAAATTCTTTTAACATTGTACATGTATATATATACATATGAATTAAGGAATACATTTATTTGTAAAATGTATATAATATAAAAATTAAAGATTAAATTTTTTTGTTTTTCCTTGTAAGAATCAAAAAGGCTGAACATACATAGCACATGGAAGAATGGAGTAGAATAATGAACAAAATCTAGAGCTTATGATTATTTTTAACAAATGGCACAAGACATCATTTCCTTAATAAAATAATCAAATAAAAAATTTCAGAAAACTCTTCACCTTCCCAATTCAAATTTTTAAACCTCCAAATCTCTGAAGTTCAGTAACCAAAAAGGATTTTTGCAATCTTAACTCAAACACTCAAGCAAGAAAAGAAAAAAAGAAAGAAAGTTCAAAAAAAAAAAAAACTGCCTATCTTCTTCAATTCAATTCAAAAGTAAAATCTGAAGTGTTTTCTTAAGCATCAAACTATAGAGATACATTCAACTCTCAGGTAAGTTTTGTTTTAAACTTTATAGTTTATGAAATTATGATTTTTAAATCATATTTTAACAATAAATTCAAACAAAAAACTGCAGATTTGCTTTAAAACAAGTGTTTCAAGTTTCTGGCTAGTGCAAAGTATTTCTGGAAGGAATTTTAAAGGCAAGTAACTTTTATTTTATTTTGAATTTGAAGTTATAATCTATAATGGAGCAAGAATTAAACAATAGCATTAACCATGTGCAGGAGGAATCAAGATTTAAAAGCTTTAATCTACTTCTAGTTTCAAGCTGTAGAAAAAAAAAAGTTCTCTGTTCTATAAAGAAAAAAGAAAATCCTAACTGTAAGTAAATAAAAATTGTTGTTATTGATTAATTAAGTGCATAAGTACACCCAAGAATAATCATAGATCTGTAACCATCATTTGCAGATCTAAAATCCCAAAAATTAAAGTAGTAAAAGTAAGGAAGTTGCCAAGCTTCATCTCTGTTTTGAAACTGTCAGGAACTTATGAAAATAGGCGAGTGTACCCTTGTTTTCTTTTAATTAATTGTTGCTGTGTAAATGCTTGAATGATTAGGAAAGTTTAAACGTAGTTTGCCTGCAAGAATCTTGAGTATGTGATTGAACATTGGCCTGTGCCTGCTGATTGTACAGAAAAAAAAAGCAAATCCATGTTTAACTTCCGGAAAACAAAAACCTGACAAACCCCAAGGTTGATTTGTTGCTAGGTTTGTATAGATTAAGGTGTTAAAACGAAAATGGTTCAGATGCACCTAAATTGAATTTTGAAAATATTTGTATGAATCAAAATCAAAAATGCATGCCTGGGAATGTCATTTCTTTTCCCTGTTTCCTTAGCTTTCTGATTTATAGTAAAAAACAACTATGGCCAATCCAAAATATTCTCTCCCTCATTTCGTCTGAAAGTAAATAGAAAACAAGTTGGAGTTTTTAATTTAAAATTGCACTACGTTTTACAGTAATAAATCAAAGCAAGTTTTGAAATTTTCTTTTACTGGAAACTAAATAAACACAGTGACACCTAAATTTGGTTTACAGGTTAACCTATATCAAAGAAAATCTAAATCTCTCTCCCTTTTGACTCTGACAAAGATTGTAAACAAGTTAAAATATCGTTTTAAGCCTGTATTACATTTCAGTAATGAATTAAAGCAAGTTTTATATAGTTTTCATTCTGGAAATTTTGAAATACAGGCACCACCTAAATTTTGCAGAAAATTGAACCTCCTTGATTTTTATTTTAGTAATAATATTTGAATCCCCTTCAAAAATGAGGATTTTAGAAACAAAAATTTAGATTTGTCATTAACTCTTTACCAAGGTATTCGAGATGATCTGAAAACGAACCTTTGCCAATTTCCGGTGATCAAGGTGATCGTGGGCCTCGAGTTCGTCATTATAACTAGGTTGGATGTTCGAGATCATTAGAAAAATACGAGTATAAATTTTAAATCCTTAATTTTTTGATTCGAGATTAAACTAGGGTTTAGGGACCCATTCTTGTTCGCGATAGAAAGGATGGTGCTGCACCATCTAGGGCTGATCGGACTGCGTAGCAATGGTGCCAAACGCGGCGTAATGCGATGACGAAGCTTTGGACCAAAATTGGTGACCGATATGGTCAGGGGAGGCGGCGCGAGACAATTTTCTAGTGACGTTCCTGATGGGTTTTGGGGTCGAAGGGTCTCGATTCACGTTTTCAAACTTTTTCAAATTCTGGGTGTTCGTAGTGTCTTGGGGGATGGTGGTCGACTCGTTGGTGGCCGCAGCTTCTACCAACGGTGGTGAAATTGACCGTGCACGTGCACGTGAGGAGGTGGTGTCAGTTTCTGATGGGTTGGAGAGAAGGAAAGAGCAGCTCGAAGTAGTACGTGGGGATTTGGGGTGGAAACTTGAAGGCGAACTCGAGTTGTTTTGACGTTGTAACGTGTTGTTTTTAAACCTTATACAAATTTTCGAAAAAAGTGCAACACGGGTCAATCTAGGGTAAAACTCGAAGCAGGGGATGTTTGGCTCGGTGTACAACTCGAAGCAAGCCTCGGGTTGGTAAATAAAAGATAGCAAAATCCAATTTTAACTAAATTTTTGTAACACGAGTTAAATAATTTTTTTTTCTAAATAAATTAATGGTAATTGTAAATGGAATATGAGATAAATGGCATTTGAAATTTATAAAGTCCAAAGATATTCCTAAATCCTAAAATTTCTTTAAAATAAAAGTTGTTTTAAAAGCTTAACTTAATAAATATTTAAAGGATAAATCAAATGTTTAAATGTTAATTTAAAAACCAAATTTATTTATAATAATGAAATAATAATTAACCATTAAGGTTTGTAATGATTTTATAATTTAAAATTAATTAATTAAAGAGTAGGAAATTTATAAAAGTAATTAAACTCAATTAATTGACAATTAAGAATTAATAATTAATATAATCAAATAAAGGAATAATTAATTAATAAAGTTGATTAAGATTAAATTAAGTCATAAATAATTAAAAATTAAACATTGGTTTAAAATAATTAATAAAGATAATTATATGGTTAATTCACTTTAATCCCATCGCCTTAATCAAAGTTGATTGACTATCATCAAATATTCTTTACTGGATTGATATTCCTGTTGTGATACTGTGATTGCTTTGTGATGAATTGTGATTTGTGATTTTTTCCAATATGTATGTGAAACCCCTTTTTGCCCGCAAAATGGCATTTAAACTTCGATGCGACAGGGAGTCGGATTTCAGTTTGTTATCCGAAACCCACATCGAACCTTGACTGTGAATCCTTGTGACTGATACACCCATATGTTTTAAATTGAGCGTTCACTATTCGGATTAGCCGGGAGAGGACCTTTGTGTCATATAACCCATTCCGAATAATGATTCGACGAAATGGATAACATTTGAAGACGGTGGTGAAGACCGAGTGTCTTCGAAAACGATAAGATGACCTATCGATTGTCTCTGCACCGAGTTGCTCCGGTATGGGGATTTCCTAAGTGATGGGAAGTCCGATCGAGATTGTGGACGCTCGGATTTGCAAGGGTTTTTCTTTTATTGGACGAAGTGCCTTCAGTTCTGTTCGAACCCAGAACAGACTTGTATGGTCGTGTGTCTGACACTACACTTTGAGATATAAAGCCGATTTCTTTCAAATATATATCTGTTGGTGGCGGAGAATTTATTCTCTTAGCTTAACACCCTTCTCTGAGACGTACGAGCTCAGAGGTTATGTAGTTGAAGGTTATCAGCGATATACTCCCAATTTGGTAGTGTAGCATGCTAAGTGCTGCTGTATATTGATGATCATTTGTGATCAAGCATGGCTTTCTTGTAATGTGTAGCTTTGTGGATGAGACCTCATCGGACCTCACACCTCGGAAATGGTCGAAACAAGAAAGATGCGGCAAGGTTATGAGGTCGCGCCCTTTAGGGTATGTCATTTCCTTCTGGAAAAAGGTGGTATCATGGTATGGAGTCCAGATACTTACCTATGTGGTTGCTTCAATCTCATCTACCGTGTGGTTGTTGCTTCATGATGGAGGGCCCTCAAATAAAGGTCCCAAAGGATCGGGGAATAGCATACTCGAGTAGTAGTTACCTAGTTACCGTGGTAACTCGACCTTGTGTTGGCACAGAGCCGGGTAGGTTCTCGGGACGTCCCGCCAGAGGCGTACCCATGTGGCATAGGAAGTTCCTTAGCCTGACCATTTGTTGAAAATCAAAAAAAAAATACGAGCCTTTACGATTTCAATTTGTATAACCTGCCACCTCAGGTGACAGCTATAGTAGGCATAGTATCATGATACCTATGCTGGCTAGGATTGATATTATACTTTCGAAATGGCTTTCTACACTATGCACTAGTAGTAATATCAAAGAATCTTTCCCGTATCACGCATATTTGATTATCATAATAAGAAATCTCCTCTAATTCTGCGATTGCATTATGTGTGTGGCGGAAGGTCTTATGGTAGTTTCATTTTCCAAAAGCATATCAGATTTTCTTGTATAAATCTATTCTATTTAAAAGAAACTGTTTTTGTTTACTCATACCAGTTCCACGACTGACCCGGAGTTTATTAATTCCTTTCTAAACTCTAGGTGCCCACCATTTCTACACGGGCAGCCTAGTAGCAGGTTTTCCGTATTTTGGCATTAGCTGTATTTTGGTTTGGAGACTATCGGTTCTTGGGAGCTTTTACTTTAGAGACATTTTGGAAGCTTTTGGATCTCAAGGTGCTTAATTTGGAGTTCATTATCACTCTATCTTATTGGAGATTTTTGGCATTATCTCTTGTTGTTCTATTATGACATTCTATTTGGAGTTGTGACTCATGTATTATGATACTCTGATGTTGTAACAGATATTATTATGATGTTGTATCTCTGATGTAATGCATGATATTCATTTTATTTTTGCCATTTTATATCCATCTAATATTGTTATAAGCTCCATCCGACTGGAGTTCGATGTTTGAATCTTTGACAGTCGAGTACAAGTGAGGTATTCGATGTCAATTTTCGAACATTGGATTTCGGGTCATGACATGTGGTATCAGAGCTAAAGGTTGAGTAAGAACTTTAGCTACGGAGTATAATACATTAGATGGCTCATTAGAGATAGAGTGAAGTATACCCTAGAATGAGTATAATTGATCGAAACCTCAAATTTTTCTTAGTCTATTTCCTTTAACTGCTGATATTCCTTAAGATATCTCGTCCAAATATCTAAGCCAATTTTCGTACTAATTACAGATAGTACGGATGAGTGGAAGAAGAGGAAGAGCCGGGGGACGAGGAAATGCCATTGCACCTAGCCAAGTTTCCCCTACAGCAGAAGCAGCTTTACCTACTCAGCATCAGCCGAATCTGGCTGATTTATATAAGAACTTCTCAAGGCTTGGTGGTAAGCCATTCACCAACAAGGAGACGATTGTTGAGGCCCAAGCATGGATTAGATCGTGTGAGAAAATCTTTAAAGGGCTTAAGTTGCAAGATGATCAGATGCGTCTCATAGCTTCTTGGCAACTTCAAGATGAAGCTTTAGCATGGTGGGAAACAGTCACTATTGATGAGCCTGAAGATGAGTTCACTTGGGGAAGATTCAAAGAAGTATTTGAGAAGCGCTATATGCCATCAGCTGGAATTTCTCGTATGTACCAGGAATTCATAGACTTAAAGCAAGGGAGTTTGTCATTCGAGGAGTATCCTAACAAATTCAATGAATTGTCTCGCTTCGGTCTAGAATTAGTGAATACACCTTTGAAGAAGAATGAGAGGTTCATTTGTGGAATGAATAAAAAGTTCCACGAAAGGATGACTGGTCACATCAAAGAATCCTTCCAGATTTGGTTGATATGGGATACCGATATGCTACACTTGACATGCAAGAAGCCCTGGTGGAGAAAGGAAATTCGAGCAACCAAAATTGGAAGAAGAGGAAATTTGGAGGCAAGAAACCAAGGCACGGTAAAGAGAAAAAGAAGAGCAATCAGGGAAGCACTACAGAGAACGTCACTTGCTATAATTGCTTGGAGAAGGGCCACTATTCTAATAGCTGCAAGAAGCCAAAGGGAAATCAATCCGCTCAAGCAATGCCCTGAAAATGCTATTATTGTCAGAAGTTGGGACATGAAGTTAAAGACTGCCCAGTAATGAAGCAAGCTCAGACAAACAAGGTGTACACCGTCAAAGACAAACCCACATCTTCCAAAGCAGAAAAGGGGAAGGGAGTTCTGGAAGGTAACCTCACTATTTATGATAACATTGTTAGAGTTCTTTTTGACACTGGCACTACACATAGTTTTATCTCTCAACAAGCTATTAATGAATTGAATCTTGAACCCGATTTTGTTGATAAGCCTATATGCGTAAAGAATCTAGTTGGAGGTCACGCAAATCTCTGTCTCCGATGTAGAGATGTTCCTATATCATATTCTAGCTACCAATTCCCTATTGGTCTCTTTGTTCTTGATTTCAACTGAAAGAAGCCGTGCGGTAGGATCGTATAATATGGAATAGTGGATGGTATAGGTAAATAACAATAAGAAATAAGTAAAGTAGACACCAGGATTTTATACTAGTTCGGACCTCTAGTCCTACGTCCAGTCCCTAAGCTTCACTTAGGAATTCTACTAACTAAAACCCTCTCTTAACCTGGAGGAATAGGTTTACAACTTACCCGAACAACCGAACGGGATTTCTTGCCTCAACTACCGACGAGGACTTCATCTCAATTACTAAAAACAATTATTCGACTTGTTGTGTTCTTGTCAACACTAATGAATCCAATTTAGTGCAATATTCCTATAATCTTATCCTTGAGAGCATGCAATGTGTTTGTGAAGATTTAGGAAATGTGAATTGCTATGAATCAATAGAATGTTATAAACAAAGAAGAGATTCAAGCAATAGATTGGTAATTGCTTTGAATACTTTTAGAGAATATAAAATATGTTCAAGAAAGTAGTGAGGTTAAAGCATTAGAAAATTGGTAAATTGAAGATGTTAGAACCATGTATATATAGGTGTAGAAGAAATGCATTTATAGGCTAGAGATGCAGACAAGAGATGCTTCCATTTCCATTGGAGAATGGTTGCAACTCTTGGGAGGAAGAAAGTGTCCATTCAGAGAAAATTCGCAGGTTTAAATTCAGTCGACTGAGCAGGGATTTCAGTCGACTGGAAATGTAAAGAATTTTTTTTCAGGAATAGATTCAGTCGACTGGGCAGGTTTTTTCAGTCGATTGGAACTATGCATGTTTGTATATGTGTAACAGGTTCAGTCGACTGGGCTTACCTGTTCAGTCGACTGAACTATTGGTTTTTGCACAGTGAATGTTTATCTAGAAAATAAAGTTTATAAAACGTGTTCTAGTGTTTGCGCAAGCCTCTTCAGGATAGATTTTAATAATAAATCTAAACCAATACCTATATTAAAATTATACTCATTCTATCCTCGGTCTTCATCGTTCTTCCTTTAGCTTTGCACATTCTCTTCCTTTTTGTTGAAGCGCATTGTCATTGATCAAAATATAGCGTATCAACATTCTCCTTCTTTTTGATTGATGACAATACTGAAACGTGTAGAGATGTAATTATTTCCTCCACCTGAATATATGCACTGTCTTTCCTACAAAACAAGGTTTGTAACATAGATTTCTCCCCTTTTGTCATCGACAAAAAGGAAGTAATAATTGCAGAAGTATCAAAACAATCATTGATATGCATAACTATAGTTTCAAAAACTTAGAATGTAGCATAAATAATTGAAACATAAAAGGCTATTTATACAAGCCTTTTGAAATAAAAAATCAAACCATAAGAGAGTTATTCATCTTTATCGCAATCATATGAGCCTTCTCTCCCTCCCTCCGGTTCGCGGATAACGGGTCCACCGGTGGGTGGTCTATAAGCTCTTCCACCTTGACCACCGCTATTCCCACTTGTGCTGCTGCTTGGATTTTCTTCGGATGACGTCCATGTGAAAGTTGGTGTCGTACGCTTGCCACGGGAGGTTGAAGCAGTAGTGGAGGTCGTGCATGAGATGGCATCCCATAATTTGTTGAAGAACCCTTTAATTCTATCAAGTTTATGATCTACCTTCTTGAGGCGATTAACAAGAATTTGTTGATTTCTTGATAGAACTCCTAACGATTGATTAGTAGTAAAACTTGGTTCAACGATACGAATTTCATCATCTTGATCAAAAGGTTCTTTATGTTGGGCTTGAGGAGGTTGTTGCGGTTCTTGATGTCTAGCTTCCTATTCGGCAAGAGATATAATGCGAGAAGGTCTAGCCGGAAGTTGCATAAGGCTTATAGTCTGATTGTTAATTTGATGAACCATTGTATTTTCGGACTCTGGTAATGGTGTATCAACGTTGAGGAGTAGTCGCATGATATACACGCCAAAATATATTGTTCGCATTTTTCCATTATTGAAAGTAAGAAATTCATCAAGAATTAGTTTGACCCAATTAACTTGAATATTGCCCCAAATAGCATATAGTGCTCTATAATTGTTTGGGTATACAATTTCATACGAGCCCGTTCGAGGAGTGATGGTTCGCATAAGGGCTAGGGTTTTGAAGAATAATGGTGAAGTAGGAGCTTTTGGGATGATAAAAGTAAAGAGTAAAGGTAGAAATTGGTGGTAAAAAGGGAAAAAGTAGCCTGGGAAACGACGTTCAGTCGACTGAATAGCCTGTTCAGTCGATTGAATTGATGGCCGAAAATTTTCTGTGTTAGACTGAACAGTATTTTTAATCGACTGAACTATTGTCTGAAAGTTTATATGGTAAATTTAGTTGACTGTGCAGAGCAATTAGTTGACTGAGCTATTGGAAATTTTTTTTCTGCCTTATGTTTAGTCAATTGAGCAGTAAGGTTCAGTTGACTGAACCTTGTGTTTTGGTGTTCTAAATTTTTAAAGCAAAAGATTTTGATTGAAAGAAACGATTACAATTGTATATACATATTATAATATAACAACATGATTTGACCAAAAATAAAAAATAATCATTTCTTTGGAGATGGACTATTTTTCTTTTGCGGTTTATTTCCTTCATTCGCCATATAGTTTTTGTCCCATGAATTTGGACTATATTGAGGAGTTTTTGGCGACATCCAAGGATTTAATGGATCGGCTGATGTACGGTATGACGAAGATGGATCATACAAACTAACTGGTCGAGGTAGGGGCTCAGTCACATCGTTCTTCTTCGAGCTACAAAAACGTAAACCGATTTGCTCAAGAAAGCTTAATCGTCTAGCCGTTACTTGTTGTTCAAAATATAATTCACGTTGAAGGTCAATTTGTTGCTGTTGAAAATGATGAATTTCATCAATCTTTCTTTCCTATCAGGAGAGATAAAAAGTCCATGTTTTGCCTTCTTTGAATCCGGTGTGTAGCCAGTTCGATAGTTTTCCCATTTATAAACCGGCTCATGCTTTGGTGTAGGCGTAGGAAGTTGTGGTGATGTAAATGAGTTATCGTCTGAGGAGGTAATGTTGATTGGAGAGTATGAATTGTTGGAAGACATTTTCATATTGGATTTTCAAACTTTGTAATTTTTTGAAAATAACATATGTATAGATGTATATATATAGTATGAAAGTTCCAAAAAGAATGTGGTGTTAAATCATTAAGAATTTATAACCAGAAATTAAATAAATGGTTAATATTTTCTTTGAAAATGGATGGTTATGTAATATTAGCTAATGGATGGTTAATATAGGTTTAGTGTATAAAATATTAGCTACTTCAAAACATCTTTGAAAGATATCATTCCTAATTAAAATATTGTTAGTTTTTATAACCCAAATTTTGACATTCTTGGTTTCTACTTTTTTTTTAATAGGTTCTCTTAATAACATTTGTTGTTTTGAATCAATATTCCTCTTAAAATTTGTATTTTTCTTTTTAGGAATTTTTGACTCCTTTTTATACCCTAATCCATGTTTATTTGAAGAGAATTGAGAATTTTCTAAAATCTTAGATAAATTTTCTCTTCCTTTGTTAAAGTTAGAAACATTTTTAATGATGTTATCTAATCTAGCTTGAAGACTATTATTTTCTAACTCAACTTGTCTAATCTTAGTTTTTAGCTCATGATTTTCAGAAACAATTATATCATTCTTTGTCTTTTGAGTTTCAATTTCTTGACTTAAAAGTGATAATTGAGTTTCGGAATTTAAATGAGATTCTTGAACTTTTTCAAGTTCTTCTTCTAGAATTTTCTTTTCATCTTTTAATATATCCCTTTCAAATTCATCTTTGTTTTGATTTTCACGAGTTTCCTTGAGTTTCTTTTTAAGAGTTTTTATTGTGCTCAAAAGTTCAGTGTTTACTTCAATTAAATCATCGAAAGTTCAATTACTAACCTCATATTCTTGAGCCATAAAGCATACATTCGCATGTTCATTGTCGCTATCATTTTCACTTTCAGATGAATAAGAATCTGAATCGTCCCATGTTACAAAGAATGCCTCCTTTTTGAATTTCTCTCTCTTGTTTTTATTATTGAGAGCTTTCTGATTCTCCTTCTTTTGCTCTGGACAATCCTTGTGCATGGACCTTTCTTGTGACTGTTGAAACATTCTATATTCGAGGATGTATGTTTGTTCAAGAAATTCTTATTGAATCCGTTTTTATTTCCTTTTCTATATCTTAAGAATTTCTTGAAATTTTTGGCTATAGATGCTAAATCCTCATCTTCAGACTCTGATTCTTCCTTTTCCGCGTGAAAAGCTACATTCTTTCTTTCTTGAGCTTGATCTTTCTTAGCTTGCATATTTACTTCATACGACATAAGATTTCCAATTAATTCCTCTGGTTTCATTGTAGATAGATCATTTGCTTCCTCAATTGCTAGTACTTTTCTCTCACATTCATCAGTGAGTGAATTTAGAACTTTAGACACAATGTCAAAGCCCATGTATTTTTCTCCTAGTCCTATTAAGGCATGATGAATGTCTTGAAATCTCGAGTACATGTCACTGATGGATTCATTTTGCCGCATTCTAAAATTTTGGAATTGGTTCTTCAGCATGGATATCTTTGTTTGTTTGACCTTGTTTGTGCCTTCATGTATGACTCTAAGTGTTTCCCATATCTGATATGCAGTAGTACATATGCTAACACGGTTGAATTCATTTCTATCCAGGATGCAAAATAGCATATTCATAGCTTTGGCATTTGCACTAGCTTTATTCTTCTGAGTTTGTGTCCATGTAGGACAATTGGTCGTGGGTATAAGGAACTCTGCTTGAGTGGCATCTCAGGCTTCGAAACTTGTTGCTTGCATATAAATCCTCATCCTTGTAGCCCAATAGTAATAGTTTAGTCCATTGAATAGGGGGGGTCATTGGGTAGATTGTTCTTCTGCAAATGTAGAAGGCAGATGTTGTGCTTGTACTTGCGTTATTTTCCATATTATCAATATGTCTAATAACGGTGTTATGGTTACAGGACGGCCTTGCTCTGATACCAATTGAAAGAAGCCATGCGGTAGGATCGTATAATATGGAATAGTGGATGGTATAGGTAAATAACAATAAGCAATAAGTAAAGTAGACACCAGGATTTTATACTGGTTCGGACCTCTAGTCCTACGTCCAGTCCCTACGCTTCACTTAGGAATTCTACTAACTAAAACCCTCTCTTAACTAGAAGGAATAGTTTTGCAACTTACCCGAACAACCGAACGAGATTTCTCGCCTCAACTACCGAAGAGGACTTCAACTCAATTACTAAAAACAATTATTCGACTTGTTTTTTTCTTGTCAACACTAATGAGTCCAATGTAGTACAATATTCCTATAATCTTATGCTCGAGAGTATGCAATGTGTTTGTGAAGATTTAGGAAATGTGAATTGCTATGAATCAAAAGAATGTTATAAACAAAGTAGAGATTAAACAATAGATTGGTGATTGCTTTGAAAACTTTTAGACAATATGAAATATGTTCAAGAAAGTAGTGAGATTAAAGCATTAGAAAATTGGTAAATTGATGATGTTAGAACCATGTATGTATAGGTGTAGAAGAGATGCATTTGTTGGCTAGAGATGCAGATAAGAGATGCAGACAAGAGATGCTTCCATTTCCATTGGAGAATGGTTGGAACTCTTGGGAGGAAGAAGGTGTCCATTCAGAGAAAATTCACAGGTTTAAATTCAGTCGACTGTGCAGGGATTTCAGTCGATTGGAAATGTAAAGAAAAAAATTTCAGGAATAGATTCAGTCGACTGAGCAGGTTGTTTTAGTCGACTGGAACTGTGCATGTTTGTATATGTGTAACAGGTTCAGTCGACTGGGCTTACCTGTTCAGTCGACCGAACTATTGGTTTTTGCATAGTGAATGTTTATATAGAAAATAAAGTTTATAAAACGTGTTCTGGTGTTTGTACAAGCCTCTTGAGGATAGATTTTAATAATAACTAATACCTATATTTAAATTATACTCATGCTATCCTCGGTCTTCATCGTTCTTCTTTTAGCT
Organism: Allium cepa; assembly: GCA_030765085.1. Lineage (NCBI taxonomy): Eukaryota > Viridiplantae > Streptophyta > Magnoliopsida > Asparagales > Amaryllidaceae > Allium > Allium cepa. The sequence continues at coordinate 669,333,958 of CM060943.1, read as the reverse complement.
TTGCACATATCTCTTCCTTTTTGTTGAAGCACGTTGTCATTGATCAAAATATGGCGTATCAACATCAACGAGTTTGAAGTCTTACTCGGAATGGATTGGCTAGCAAAATATGAGGCCAAATTGGACTGCGATAATCGATTGATTTCAATCAAAACCGAATTTGGAAATTTCATCGAGATTTCTTGTGAGGACCCTAGTCCTAAAAGAGAAGGGTTGATGCATAATTTGGGTTATCCTGAACCCAGTCTGGAGTCCATTCCTATTGTTAGAGATTTTCTAGATGTATTCGAAGAAGTGAAATCTCTACCTCCACACCGAGAAATAGAATTCAGAATCGACCTTATACCCAATGCTCGTCCTGTCGTTCATGCATGTTGCAGGATGGCACCCATGGAAAGGGTTGAATTAGTCGACCAAACCAGAGATTTACTTGAGAAAGGGTTGATTCATCCCAGTATTTCTGAATGGGGCTCAGCCGTTGTATTTGTTGCTAAATCAGACGGATCTTTGAGATTGTGTGTAGATTACCGCAATCTCAATAAGCAGACTCTCAAGAATAAATTTCCATTGTCTAGAATTGATGATTTATTTGATCAGTTGCACGACGCTTGTTTCTTTTCGAAGATGGATCTAGCCCTAGGATTTCATCAACTACGAATCGCCGAAGACTGTGTTCATTTGACAGCTTTCAGGGGTCCCAATATATTCTATGAATGGTTAGTCATGCCTTTCGGACTAACCAATGCCCAACATACTTTGTAGATCTTATGACTCGTGTGTTTCGGGATGTATTGAATAAATTTGTGCTCGTACTCATTGGTGATATTTTTGTCTATTCCATGACCGAAGTGGAGCATGCCGAACATCTTAGAATCGTTCTAGAGATTTTGAGGAGAAATATTCTATATGCTAAATTTTTCAAATGCCATTTCTGGGTCAAAGAAATCAAATTTCTTGGCCATATTGTTAATGAAGAAGGGAGTTCTGTTGATCCTAGCAAAATATCCGCTATTCTTGATTGGAGGAGACCTACTACCCCAAAGGATGTCCGAAGCTTTTTGGGTTTAGCAGGTTATTATCGGAAGTTTGTCCAGGACTTTTCGAAGTTAGCTAGTTCATTGACCAAGCTAACAATGAAGAATGCAGAGTTCATTTGGACTCCAAAATGTGACGAAGCTTTTGAGGAGTTGAAGAAGAGATTAACCACCGCTCCTGTTCTCGCTATTATCAACGGGAACCAGGGTTTATCTGTTTATACCGATGCTTGTGGTGAAGGCTTGGGTGCAGTATTGATGCAGAACGAGAAGGTGATTGCCTACGCGAGTAGACAATTACGTCCTCATGAAAGAAATTATCCGACCCATGATTTGGAGCTTCTAGCTGTTATCTTCGCTATTAAAATTTGGCGACATTATCTTCTGGGTAAGAATCTCTTCAGCTTTCTTAACAATCTACGAATTTAATTTAACTTAACTTAACAAATAGACTTATTGAACTCTCTTTATTTCTAGGTGAAAAATTCGAATTATTCACCTACCACAAATCATTGAAATATCTCTTCACCCAAAAAGATCTGAATTTGTGACAACAACGTTGGTTGGAATTTCTGGCATCTTATGACCTAGACATTCTATATACACCCGGAAAAGCCAATGTAGTTGCCGACGCCTTGAGTCGAAAGCATGCTATTCTTGCTCATCTTGTCATTGCTCCTACTCTTCTTGAGAAAGTCGCCAGCCAAAAAAAAGAAGATGAATTCCTTCATTAAATTTATGAGAAAGTGCGTCGTGGTGAAAATACTAGTTTTGAAGTAGACGGCAATAAAGTTATAAGATTGAAAGGAAGAATCTGTGTCCCTAACATCCCTGATCTGAAACGTGAAGTTTTGGACGAATGCCACAAATCTAAGCTTTGCATCCATCCAGGAGTTAATAAGATGTATCGTGATATCAAAAGAACTTTCTGGTGGAAGACGATGAAAAGGGACATATGTATATATGTGAGTCGCTATGCTACTTGCCAACAAATCAAAAGCGATCAAAAGAAAATGGCAGGTTTACTTCAGCCTTTAGAGGTACCCAAGTGGAAATGGGTCCAGGTATCGATGGATTTCATCGATGGTCTGCCTCGTACTTATAAAGGCGATGAAGCAATTTGGGTCATTGTGGACCGTTTGACTAAGGTAGCCCACTTCTTGCCAGTAAAAGCTACCTGCACGGCTTCAAGTCTAGCTAAATTGTATGTGAAAGAAATTGTCCGTCTTCACGGAATTCCTAGCAGTATAGTGAGTGATCGTGATCCGATCTTCACTAGTAGATTTTGGGAGGCATTTCAAGACGCATTAGGAACGAAACTGAATTTCAGCACTGCTTATCACCCACAGTCTGATGGGCAGACTGAGAAGATCAACCGAATCTTGGAGGACCTATTACATGCTTGTATACTTTATTTTGGTGGTTCTTGGGAGGACCATTTGCATCTGGTCGAGTTCTCTTATAACAACAGCTATCAGCCCAGTATAGAGATGGCTCCTTTTGAGGCTTTATGTGGTAGTCCATGTCGATCACTGGCATGTTGGATCAAGGCAGGTGATAGACTCGTCCATGGACCTGATATGATTAAAGAAGCCACCGAGAAAGTTAATTCTATTTGGAAGAAGTTGAGGACAACTCAGAGTCGTCTAAAGAGTTATTATGATCGTAGAAGAATGGATTTGGAATTCCAGACTGGAGACTCTGTCTTTCTTAAAGTATCTCCTATTCGAGGTGCATTGAGGTTTGGGAAGACCGGTAAACTAGCACCACGATATATTGTTCCTTTTCCTATTCTGGAGAGGATTGATTCTTTAGCCTATCGAGTGCAGTTGCCTAGCTGGTTATTGGGTGTGCATGATGTATTCCACATTTCTAGCCTTTGGAAGTATGTGCATGATCCGTATAGTATTATTGAAGCTGCTCAACAAGATCTTGACATCACTCCCAATTTAACAGTCAAAAGAGAACCGATAAAGATTGTGGATCGTGAAGAGAAGCAATTGAGAAACAAAGTTGTAAAGCTAGTTAAAGTTTAGTGGAGTGGCGATTTGTTGCTAGGTTTGTATAGATTAAGGTGATTAAATGAAAATGGTTCAGATGCACCTAAATTGAATTTTGAAAATATTTGTATGAATCAAAATCAAAAAAGCATGCCTGGGAATGTCATTTCTTTTCCCTGTTTCCTTAGCTTTCTGATTTACAGTAAAAAAAAACTATGGCCAATCCAAAATCTTCTCTCCCTCATTTCTTCTGAAAGTAAATAGAAAACAAGCTGGAGTTTTTGTTTTAAACTTTCACTACGTTTTCCAGTAATAAATCAAAGCAAGTTTTGAAATTTTCTTTTACTGGAAACTAAATAAACACAGTGACACCTAAATTTGGTTTACAGGTTAACCTATATCAAAGAAAATCTAAATCTCTCTCCCTCTTTGACTCTGACAAAAAATGTAAACAAGTAAAAATATCGTTTTAAACCTGTATTACATTTCAGTAATGAATCAAAGCAAGTTTTATATAGTTTTCTTTCTAGAAATTTTGAAATATAGGCACCACCTAAATTTTGTAGAAAATTGAACCTCCTTGATTTTTATTTCAGTAATAATATTTGAATCCCCTTCAAAAATGAGGATTTTAGAAACAAAAATTTAGATTTTTCATTAACTCTGTACCAAGGTATTTGAGATGATCTGAAAAACGAACCTTTGCCAATTTCCGGTGATCAAGGTGATCGTGGGCCTCGAGTTCGTCATTGTAGCTAGGTTGGATGTTCGAGATCATCAGAAAAATACGAGTATAAATTTAAAATCCTTAAGTTTGTGATTCGAGATTAAACTAGGGTTTAGGAACCCATTCTTGTTCGCGATAGAAAGGATGGTGCTGTGCCAACTAGGGTTGATCGGACTGCGTAGCAATGGTGCTAAACGCGGCGTAACGCGATGACAAAGCTTTGGACCAAAATTGGTGACCGATAATGGTCAGGGGAAGCGGCGCGAGACAATTTTCTGGTGACGTTCCTGATGGGTTTTGGCGTCGAAGGGTCTTGATTCACGTTTTCGAATCTTTTTCAAATTCTAGGTGTTCGTGGTGTCTTAGGGGATGGTGGTCGACTCGTTGGTGGCCGCAGCTCCGACCAACGGCGGCGAAATTGACCGTGCACGTGCACGTGAGGAGGTGGTGTCAGTTTCTGATGGATTGGGAGAAGGAGAGAGAAGCTCGAAGTAGTACGCAGGGATTTGGGGTGGAAACTCGAAGGCGAACTCGAATTGTTTTGACGTTGTAACGTGTTGTTTTTAAACCTTAAACAAATTTTCAAAAAAAAGTGCGACACGGGTCAATCTAGGGTAAAACTCGAAGCAGGGGATGTTTGGCTCGGGGTACAACTCGAAGCAAGCCTCGGGTTGGTAAATAAAAGATAGCAAAATCCAGTTTTAACTTAATTTTTGAAACACGAGTTAAATAATTTTTTTTTCTAAATAAATTAGTGGTAATTGTAAATGGAATATGAGACAAATGGTATTTGAAATTTATGAAGTCCAAAGATATTCCTAAATCCTAAAATTTATTTTAAATAAAAGTTGTTTTAAAAGTTTAACTTAATAAATATTTAAAGGATAAATCAAATGTTTAAATGTTTAATTTAAAAACCAAATTTATTTATAACAATGAAATAATAATTAACCATTAAATTGTAATGATTTTATAATTTAAAATTAATTAATTAAAGAATAGGCAATTTATAAAAGTAATTAAACTCAATTAATTGACAATTAATAATTAATAAATTAAGATAATCAAATAAAGGAATAATTAATTAATAAAGTTGATTAAGATTAAATTAATTCATAAGTAAGTAAAAATTAAACATTGGTTTAAAATAATTAATAAAGATAATTATGGTTAATTCACTTTAATCCCATCACCTTAATCAAAGATGATTGACTATCATCAAATATTCTATACTGGATTGATATTCCTGTTGTGATACTGTGATTGCTTTGTGATGAATTGTGATTTGCGATTTGTTACTATATGTATGTGAAACCCCTTTTTGCCCGTAAAACGACATTTAAACTTCGATGCGACAGGGAGTCGGATTTTAGTTTGTTATTCGAAACCCACATCGAACCTTGACTGTGAATCCTTGTGATTGATGCACCCACATGTTTTAAATTGAGCGTTCACTATTCGGATTAGCCGGGAGAGGACCTTTGTGTCATATAACCCATTTCGAATAGTGATCCGACGAAATGGATAGCATTTGAAGATGGTGGTGAAGACCGGGTGTCTTCAAAAATGATAGGATAACCTATCGATTGTCTCTGCATCGAGTTGCTTCGCTATAGGGATTCCCTAAGTGATGGGAAGTCCGATCGATATTGTGGACGCCCGGATTTGGAAGGGCTTTTTCCTTTATTGGACAAAGTGCCTCGGTTCTGTTCGAACCCGAAACAGACTTGTATGGTCGTGTGTTTGACACTACACTTTGAGATATAAAGCCGATTTCTTTCAAATACGTATCTGTTGGTGGCAGAGAATTTATTCTCTTAGCTTAACACCCTTCTCTGAGAGTACGAGCTCAGAGGTTATGTATTTAAAGGTTATAAGCGATATACTCCCAATTTGTAGTAGGGCATGCTAAGTGCTGCTGTATATTGATGATCATTTATTGATCATTTGTGATCAAGCATGGCTTTCGTGTAAAGCATAGCTTTGTGGATGAGACCTCATCGGACCTCACACCCTGGAAATGGTCGAAACATGAAAGATGCGGCAAGGTCATGAGGGTCGCGCCCTTTAGGGTATGTCATTTCCTTCTGGAAAAAGGTGATATCATGATATGGAGCCTAGATACTTACCTATGTGGTTGCTTCAATCTCATGAACTGGGTGGTTGTTGCTTTGTGATGGAGGGCCCTCGGATAAAGGTCCCAAAGGACCAGGGAATGGCATACTCAAGTAGTAGTTACCTAGTTATAGAGGTAACCCGGCCTTGTGTTGGCAGACAGCCGGGTAGGTTGTCGGGACGTCACGCCAGAGGTGTACCCATGTGGCATAGGAAGTTACTTAGCCTGACCATTTGTTGGAAATCCAAAAAAATAATACGAGCCTTTACGATTTCAATTTGTATAACCTGCCACCTCAGGTGACATCTATAGTAGGCATAGTATCATGGTACCTATGTTGGCTAGGATTGATATTATACTTTCGAAATGGCTTTCTACACTATGCACTAGTAATAATATCACAGAATCTTTCCTATATCAAGCATATTTGACTATCATAAGAAGAAATCTCCTCTAATTCTGTGATTGCATTGTGTGTGTGGCGGGAGGTCTTATGGTAGTTTCATTTTCCAAAAGCATACTGAATTTTCTTGTATAAATCTGTTCTATTTAAAAGCAACTGTTTTTGTTTACTCATACCAGTCCCACGACTAACCCGGAGTTTATTGTTTCCTTTCTAAACTCTGGGCGCCCACCATTTCTACATGGGCAGCCTAGTAGTAGGTTTTCCGTATTTTGGCATTAGCTGTATTTTGGTTTGGAGACTATCGATTCTTGGAAGCTTTTACATTAGAGACATTGTGGAAGCTTTTGGATCTCAAGGTGCTTAGTTTGGAGTTCATTATCACTCTATCTTCTTGGATATTTTTGGCATTATCTCTTATTGTTCTATTATGACATTCTATTTGGAGTTGTGACTCATGTATTATGATACTATGATGTTGTAACAGATATTATTATGATGTTGTATCTGTGATGTAATGCATGATATTCTTTATTTCCGTTGTTTTATATTCATCTAATGTTGTTATAGGCTCCATCCGACTAGAGTTCGATGTTTGGATCTTTGACAGTCGAGTACAAGTGAGGTATTTGATGTCAATTTTCGAACATTGGATTTCGGGTCATGACACAAATAATCAAAATAAGGCATATTGATCAAAATCACCATTTCATAAATTCATATCAAGTCTCTAACGGACCATCTTCTCAAAATAAGGTGATAACCAATTAAAAATTCGCTAGAGCTAAAAAGATACTAAATATCTATCCTAAAACCTCTGTTGAAACAATCATCACTAATGAAATAATAATGGTAGCCAACTATCAGTGTGATACAGTGCGACATAGGGCCTAACTAGAATAAATAAACCCAACCACATTGCCTAATAGTCTAATGAATAGAAATATACTACCAGGTAAAAACCTTGACTCCTAACAAAAAGAAATAGATAGCCGTGTTTATGACAAACTATGTGAATTCACCTAACTAAAATAAATAGGTAAATATTGTCCACCTGTAAAATAAACTGATAAGGCAGCAATATAATATCTATCCAAACAACAGCAAGGATAGTTGTATTGTACCAAAATAGACATAACCTCAAGAAATAGGTCTACCTACCCAAATCTAAAAATGTATCGACTCTTTGATCGATGAAAAATAAATTATCTTCTCTCGAGGATCTTCGTTTTGAAATCCGAACACCCTAAGATAATACAACTCCAAGTGTTATTACCGTCACTCCAGTAATCAAAAGAATTTAACTGTCTGTCCAATATAGATAGTAAATTCAAGTGTTTACTAAAAGCTAGTACTTTCTAATTTGAACTATATTTAATAAAATATAATAATAACCAAAAGAATTGTACAAAGTGTCACATGCCACCCGACAATTCGATCGTTTATTAAAATTATTTATTTCATAGAAAAACATGAAATTCAATATTAAAACAAGTGAAAGCATTAGTTGTTCTAAATCAATGTTTCCAAAAGTCATCAAAGAAATACCAAAATGGCATATAATTAGCCAAAGGCTAAACACAATTAAAGCCAATAATATGTTATAGTTTGAAAGAGAGTATTATATAGGAAGGATTTCTAAATTACTTTATCTATAGTTTTGTAACGACCCGCTATTTTTGGACCATTCAAATCGAAAATAAAACCATACATATCCGACTTGAATAATTCAAAATACCGAATTGTTAACTAAAATTTGGCAAAACTTAAAATATACAGTAAATAAATCAATCACAGATCACAGAGTAATATAATGCAGCGGAATAGATAAAGAATAGTAGTTCATGAAGCTACTATATACATCAGAGTTAGAAATAAAATACATCAGAATATCCCAGATGCAGTGAAGTCTCTAGTACGAGCATATGTCTTCTCTGAACCAATCAACAGGATGACTGAAAGGATAGATAGCTGGATCTTCAAGCAAATCTCCAACTTCGAAGATGAGTCTCAAATGTTGTATCACTCAGTCTGACCCGAGCGTAAAGCAAAACACAAAACACTCGAGTCAGGATTAACATTCTTATATCAACAAATCCAACTCAAGTGAAATATCAACTGAAATACAAATAACTTAAAGGATGTTTGGGATAACCATCCTCTAAGGGTCCATGGAACTTTCTACAAGGTAGAAATATACACTATAACACCATGGTCATTTCAGCTTAATTTATACTTCAAAACCAAATCTCATTTTCACTTCAAATATCTCTATATTTCCCAAAATAGTATTTATATATATATATATATATTAAATAATTTATACAGTAAAGTATTTTCAATTTCCACAACTTAACAAATCAATACAACATCAACCCGACCTTCCCATTCAAATTAAATTCAATCTCAATTTATCAATTTAAATTCAACTCAATTTCTAAAATAACCACTTAAATTTTATCGATCTCAAATTCAGATTTATAATCACAAATACCCCTTTATATTTCCATATATTCCAAAACTTTAAGTATTCAACGTTTCGTCTAATGTCATTCAATTTAGTTTTTTAAATAATAAATTCAAATTTAGTTCAACCAAAATTTTCATTTTAATTCAATTTAGTTGCTAAATAACAAATTCAACTACGTTGATTTCAAATACAGATCCGAATCTCAACATAAACCATTTAAATTCCAATACAGTTCAAGGCTTTAATATTTAAATGTTCTATATAACAGTTTCATATAGATCTCGATTTAACCTCATTATTATTTAGTCTTGAAATACTCCCTTGTTAGATTCAACATCATTTAAGTAACCTTAAATTACATTTTGCTCAATATTTTCTTTAATTTATTTAAACGTGAAATATTCATTAAATAACTTAAATAAAAAATCCAGTTATAAAATCATACCCTTTAAATTTCCCATTCAAAAATTTCAAATCGATTTAATTAAATAAATCCTTATTTAAATACCATATTTATAAACCCAAATTTATCTCCTAATCTTAATTATTCAATTTATTACAAGTGAATCTATTTGAAATATAGATTTACATAAATACTTAACCATATTATATGTATTAAATCAATCTAATTTAAATCAAATATTACTACTAAATCTATATATACAATTTTCATTTATATAATATCTTAAGAATCAAATTTATTAAACCATATATTTCTTTCCAAAATTATAGAAATTATTTTCAAAATATTTATATGGACCAATGGTGTCTGTATATATTTCCTATCATATAGTCAAGTGCTACGGATATTTATCATTTCAATTCGTATACTAAATATATACGGGTGGATATCATTTCAACCCGTAATCCCAAATTCAATTAAATGAAAATCGCTTGGGTTTATCATTTCAACCCATAACGATTTTCTCCTATTCTAAAGTCTGTTCGGGTATGTATCATTTCAACCCATAGTGATTTCTAAACTACAGGGAACTTGCAGAGTGATAACAGAAAATACAATAAAATAACAGGCATATATCATCAATAACAATATAATATAAAAAACAGGATATGGTGTCATATCCCGCAGGTGAACAGTTACAGATAATAGCATATATAACAAATTTAAATAACTACAGCAGCATATTTCAATTGTCGTTTCAATTGAAATCAAATTTAATGAATAAAAATATGTTAATCGTGAGTGATTGCTCACCTCTCGAGCCTAGAGAATACAGAAGATGACACTGATATGCATACTGCTACAGACACTGAAATTTGAATTATGAATCGAAGCAAAGCAAAATCGGCACGAATTCAACGATCAAAGCTGATAACAAGAATTGATGGAACAAGTCAGAACGAGATTGGCGAAGATAATGGTATGAGTGGACTCATATATATATATATATATATATATATATAACTATATATATAAAGTCATATTCTAAATTCAACACATACTAAATTAAATTAAATATATATGTATTTATATTTTCCAAAATCATTGTTTTATTTTATTTTGTTTAAAACACATAAATTAGAATCAAGCATATATACAATATGAAATTTGAAATAAATACTTATATAAACAGACTAATATAAATCATGTGCTAAGTTACAATACTAACATATTTTAGCTGTAAGAAAGAGTATAATGAAAGAAGTCAACATCAGTTATAATATATTTATATAAACCAATTGTAACATATATTTAGTTGACATAACAAATGAATTCTTTTATAAAATAATATACATTGGGCGCTATTTCATAAAAATGCACATACAACACCATTTATATACGAACAACAAAAGTAGCTTATATATATATATATATACTATTTAAAAATCAATATTTACATTTCAACTAACATCAGAAAACAAATATAAACTTTATACTTTATATATGTTTTATGGAAAAAGAGAAAAAAAAAGAACGCAAAGTGGATCCAACGTTTGGAATTCAGGGATTAGTCCTGAAGGCTAATACACCGTCGGATCATTTTTATTAAATTTTTGGATAAATTTCAGTAGAAGAGTAGCAATTTATTTAAAATAACGTGGTGTGAAATGAATTGATGGAATGAATAAAGTAACGTGTTATTAGTACCCAAATAATCAAATGACACAATACGTTGGTTTCTTAATAACGACAGTAACGTTCAATTTGCTAAAAGTTAATTTAGGACGTTATCTTCGTCTTATTTGTAAGCGATTGATATATCATACCTCTTTTAAATTTAAGATCAGCACATGGCACGGCGTATGAAAATTCAAATTCCATCGCATCATATATTTATTATTTTTAGTTTAGAAATGTATGAACTTATCCAATTTTTTTGGCTATAAATGACGTAAAACACCACTGCTTATTAAATTTGTCGTGTACTGTGTTTAAATACTTCCAAAGCATTTGTCAATTTATTTAAAAGCTATAAAATGAAAGGAGTGAAAAGAGAAACAAAGAAAGAAAGAATATATATATATATATATATATATATATATATATAATAAAAAAACATGGGGAGAGAGACGAAGATACAGATGGTGGCACGTATCTTGTTCTATTCATAAGTAAATATCACCATAAATTCATTTGTATATTTTTAATTGCTATAACCAATGCTTTCATATATAACAGGTCCAATCTTATATACATAGCTACATATTATAAAGGGTTATGAAAACTTATATATATACACCTTATAGTATAATATATATAACTAGATAAAATGTATATATTAGATAATAGAATACAATAATATAGATGAAAAGAGAATTGCAGTAAGCTAAAATTTATAATAAAAAAACAAAGTGTTACAGGAAGTTGAAAACAACAACTAATGCAATAATATCTATTATAAGTTTCGAAATCCATTAGACAAAAGAAAACACAACTTGTATAACATATCCATTAAACAAAATAGACTATATATAGTACTAGTACATATTCATGCTATATGTAAACATTTAAAAACGAAACATATATTGCAATATGATACGCATACCGTTTATAAAAATATGGATGACGAGGGGAGGAGGCATGGAGTGGGTTGTGGCTCTTGACAGGTGGTTCGAGCTGTGGTCGCAGAGTCTTGACGAAGCTATAGGAAGGAGAACTGGTCCTTTTTCATTTTTCCATCATATGTGTTTTAGCATTGTAATGGGAAAAATCTCTTTTTTTTTCAAGAAGCAATAGAGAGGAAGAAAAAAATGAAGCTAAATAGGCTCAGAGACTACACGTTATAAATATTTAATATAGTTGAACGGTAGGAATGAGTAATCCAGCAACTAAAATTGGAAACATGGAAATAGAGGGGTCAATCGCTAGAATTTAGGAGGTATGAATGGTAACGGTTGTTTGATTTGTATACCAAATATATAACTTTATATTCCATTATTAATTGAATAGGAGAAATGAATGGGTGGAGAATGAGCTGTCCATTTATGATATACTGTTACATATAATTTATTAAAGAAGAAATGGTAGAATAATGGTAGATTTGAATTATATACTGGTTTGATAACGGTCAAGTTGATAAGGTGGATATTTAAACAATTTATTGATTGATTGGAAAGCACGTGAGTATGGAAAGGCAAAGATATTAAAATGGAAAAAAGAATGGACAGAGAAATTTAAGCGAAGATAAAACGTACAGGAATAAATATAGAGTAGTGGGATGGTCACGATAATTCAGTGGATAATTAAAACAACTTTTCAATGCCACCAGCTGCACGTTCAAATTTGAAAAGGTACAGTAACAGACCATAAAATAAATTGGAATGATGGATTTATAAAAGGAACCATGATGTGTACAATAATTGAAACGAAAACGTACATAAATAAATGAATATGAGACAAATGAAGATGAAAGGGGAAAGAAATAAACTATTTATGGACGATGAATTTATAAAAGGAACCATGATGTGTACGATAATTAAAACGAAAACGTACACAAATAAATGAAAATGAGACAAATGAAGATGAAGGTAACCTTATATATAATATTAAAAAAGATCAATATTCATTTAATATTATGTATATTCTTTCAAAATGTAAAGCTACGTATGAATGAATTCATATATGCTTATCTTTGTACATAACAAACATGCAGAATACCAATTTTAATGCAGACCTTAAATCAACCCTTAAAACATATACTTCATATATGTAGTTAAATATAGTATATACTTCTCTTCTTCTTCTTCGGTTCATATGATATATGAAACCCTTAACTATCGTATTTATAGCTGACGACATATGTATAGATATACTAAATATGCACTAAAATAAACTGGAAATGGTGACACAAAAACCCAAAATCAAATATATATATTTAACATGACTAGAAATCAAACTTCAGTAAAACTATATACTAGTATCAAGACTAACACACATATATATAGCTATTATAACACATATAAATAAAATAAAACTCGGTATAAATATGCTTTACTATATATATGCACTTCAAATAAAACATCATACATATACAGTGGTTTTCCAAAATAAATATATATGGAACGTACTCAATATACTTAAAATTTACACACCTTGCTGAAAAGCAAAAGGAGACCGTAAATTTATTACCCACACTATTGATATTTACCCAATAGAAATGAACTATGCTATCCAATTTACATCAAACTTAACTTATATTATAGTATAAATAATAGTTTATAAAGTTTTTGTACTAGATCTTATAGGTATAACCATGACCAAACTTTAAAATATATGTACACAACTCGCACTACAAATCATTAATATACATAACATATTTTCTTTATTTTTCAAAATTTTTTTATTAATAATTTCTCAAAATCCAATTCAATACGTTAAATACCAATTAAAAATTGCTAAATTTTTATGGGTCGTTACACTCTCCCCCACTCAAAACCTTTCGTCCCCAAAAAGGTAGGAGGTAGGAGAATAGAACAAACAGAAATAAAATAGATTGAAAGACAAAATAAACAATTAATTTAAAACTATATAAATTTTATTTGAAATATTTATTTGATAACTTCATTTGAAATTTAATTTTCTTTAATACTTTAATACTTTTCAAACTCCTTTGAAAACAATTATTTACATTATTACTTATATTTACAAAGAAGCTATTGAAATATTAAATCCAAAATTCATAATTTTTTTTTCAAGATACCTTCCAAATATTATTATTAGATCACAAATCATTTTTTTTAAATATGTTTTATTTTAGATAAATAACTTAGCACTAAATTTCTATTAAACCTTGTAGTATATAATTAAACAATATTTTGAAAGGATATATCCAACAAGGAAGGAAGGTGGATTTGGAAAACAGAATCAAGGTGAATAAATAAACTGAGTAGATAAGGTAGATGCAAGGAATAGTATCGGGCATGAATAATTAATTTAGAACCATAAGAATTTAAATTTCAAATATTAATTCAAAATTTCTTTGTTGGGAAAAATACTTTTATAATAAATACCATTATAATAATACTTTTATAATAAAATACTATTATATCGAAATAAATTTTCCTTTCGAAAATAATTTTATAACTCGATGTTTTAACAAGTTTATCCTCGTTCTTGCAGACTCTGGCCATGCGTTGATCAGGCGCAAAGCTAGAATTCTTCAAGTACTTAGTAGACTTGTTTCAACACCCGGTGAAAATACTTGAAAAACCTTTAAAACAGATATGGAAAGTACAATCCAAACAAAACAACCAAACCAAAACCTTTGTCCGACCATGGTTCGCAGATACACAATGGCTACGCCTGGATCCCCCAAGAAACAATCCATATCCGTAAGCTTTCTCAGCCCTGCGAGTTACGCCCTGATGACTAGTAGAGTGCAGGATACACAATGGTTACGCCTGGGTCCCCCAGGAAACAATCCGTACCCCTAGGCTATCTCAGCCAGGCAGTTTCGCTACTATTCGCGACCTACACAGATTGCAGGATACACAATAGTTACGCCTGGATCCCCCAGGAAACAATCAGTACCCCTAGGCCAGACTCAGCCAGTCAATTGCGCTATGCAGTCGCGAGAGGAAAAAAACCATGAGTTACGCCACGGTGGGAACACTCGAGTATTACATCCGAAAAACCAAAAATCAGAGAGAATAATATCGATAGAATGAATCCACGATGTGGCCACAAAGCGGATATCAAGCAGAAGGCACTTTCCATATCTTTACTTCGAAAATATATATCATATAGTACCTTTTCAAATCACTTTCTAATATCGTACTTATATAAAGTCCATATATATAGGATTCCATTTTTCCCAAATCGAATACTTTCCAAAATCAATAGTAGATCAAATCATACTTATATAGACTTCGATTATATAAAATCTCTTTCCAAATTGAGTACCTTTCAAATCAATAGATTTCAAATCAACTTCATACTTATACAATCCATTTTATATAAGTTCGACCACTCCCAAATCAAGTGCTTAATAAAATAATGTTCTCAAATTTCAAATCATTTCAATATCAATTCAGTTTCAAAATCATATATGATTTCATCAAATTTTCTTCCAAATTAAATATCTAAATTTCGAAGTTCCAAAAATAATAGGTTTAGAAAATTACCCCATTTTCCAAATTAAAATAATTCAAGTCAAACAAATTCAATATCAAAAATCACCATATAAGTACTGGTTTTTAATTCCAATTTAATTTCAAAACCAAATATTTTCCCAAAATCAATTATACTCAAAATTGTTTCCAAATTTATAATTATCCCTTTTTTTTAAAACTTTTAAACTATCTATTTCTATGTGAAATATCCAATTTACCTTTCTGAAAACCATTATTCAACTATTTTTTTCAAAACATTTCAAAACTAAATTTATATTCTTTATCAAACATTTTATACTCTTCGAAATTTCTTAGTTTTGAAAATTTAATCTCGATTTGGAAGTGTTCGAACATTCAAAATAGTTAGGGAAATCAAATTTTCAATTCAAGAGTTTAAAATCAACAATAAATCAATAAATCAATTATTAAATCCGAAACTCGAGGACTGAACACCGATCTCATTTTAAATTGTTTCAAATATATACATATATCTTTCGAAAATATCAAATTATACTTCGGAATTTGAAATCAAAACGGTTTTACAAAATCACTCGCATAGCGAAGATATTAAAGAAGCCTCTCCCCCACTCTGAAACTCGAAAATCAATGTCAATGGTGCGTGCACTCATCACCGAAATTATTTTCCAGCGACAAAGTGAGTTCTGGACTTCTATTTTCTTAAAACTTCCTTGAAATTTCATTAAAATCATTGGAACTCGTTTGAGTCATTTGAAACACTTCTTATTCAAAAAATACTTTCAAATCGTATTATTATATAATTTCAAAAATATTAAAACCAATTTCAAAACACCGGAATTCAATTCTCGAATTTCAAATTTAACACTTCAGTTATAAATCATTTTTATATAAATCAATTTCTTATATATTTTCAAAATTTCAAATCCTTTCAAAACGCTTTTATATAGAATAACATTTCTTATTTGTTTTATATATAGGTATATAATCCTTATCGAAAACATTTTCACTTTTATATATAGAATAAAATCTGTGACGACCCAAAATTTTTAAGCATTTGAAATTGGAATATTTAATTGATTTTAAATATCTCAAAGTTAATTTTAACTCGAATTCAAATATCATCAATTATTTGATAATTAAATTATCGAATTAAACAATTTGAAATTGGGTAAAATGTGAATCTAGGATTCTAAGCCTGTTAAAATATAATTTGAAGGCTTATAAAATTTATATTGATAGTGCCGAGAATAATAAAAGTGTTAAAAATTGAAATTAACAGTGATCTGTGCAGTTCTGAAATTTATATCATTTAAATTGAATTCAAAAATTGCCTTCCGAGGCGCTGTCTCGGAATCCAACGAAACCAGTTCCATTGGATCCGTAATATTGAATTATTATCGGATTTCAAATTTCGTATTGATTGGAGTTTGTATGTGAGTGTACGATATATAAACGCGTTGAAAAATTTATTGATAATAATCTAATGAAATTTAATTAATTAAGCTTCTTGTATACGCCATCCTTTATCCATTCCTCAACACGCTACCCTCATCTTCCAGTATACTCCATCGCTCGTCATTTTTTTTATCAAGGCCTCTTCTTATTGTTAAAAATAAATAAATAAAAGAGAAATCACTTCGTTCGAAATCAATAATGGCCGAGACAATCAACAGAGCGAAATTCATTTTCGTTCGAAATAAAAGGGGGCCGCTTGCTCTGTCTAATCCAAACCGAAACTTATCTCCCCCTCTAAAATCGAAATCGATATTTAAAAAAATAAAATGGAGGAACAGGGGGAAACTCGCGTGCTCGAACACGCGAGGAAATCGCATCATCATCAAAGAAAGGGGAGAGAGGAGTCGCGTCTACAAGCTAGGGTTCGTAGATTTGGGAGTCGAGGTCGCTCGTGCGATTTTGGATGCGTCGTCGCGACATAAAGGGGCAGGGGTGGCAGTCGCGAACCTCGAGGACGAGTTTCGATGGTGAGTCTAGAAGAAAGCTCGCGCTCAAAGAAGTTGATTCTTGTTCAGAATCAAAGGCCGGGGAGGAGGTCGAAGCAGAATTCGCGACTTCATCGTGATGGGTGTTCCCTGGCGTAGCGATACTCGGTTGAAGCTAGTGAGGTAATCGCTTGTCATTTCTTTGATTTGGATAAATTTAAAATAATACGTATATGATAAAAGAAAATTTGCTGTAAGATTTGAAAAGCAGAAATTTGTTTTAGGTATATACAGGTAGGAGATTATACATATTTTTATATATTTAACCAATCCGTGTATAATTTTATATATTGAAAACAGTCAATATTTTTTTTAGTGACTGGTATTAAATTGAGGAATTAACATATATAGGTTGTCCTTGAATTTATAAATTAGGCAGAAGGGAAATGTAAACCAAGTTAGGCTAACAATCATTTGGAATCTCATAAATTAAATTAATAAATGATAAATTGATTCCTTCAACTTATTTAAGTGATAAGTGATCATTCGATTTGTTCGAATATTAATAAACATAAATGTTGTACAAGGTCCAAAATCGTGAAGGGACTAGTCGAGATGGAAGTGGATTGCAAATGAAAAACAAAGGTGAGCTAATCTCACTCAGTTAAAAATTTATATTTAAATGATTAAATTTAAATAATTGATTGTATGGTTGGATTGATTGATGTGATAGAGTATAGTATAATTTGAATTTGGCATATTATGTAATGCTAACATCTGTGGATGCAGGGAAAACAGGTTGGAGGGATCCAACTGGATTCCTCAACACTTATTTAAATTATTTAAATTCCTTGTTATGATGATTTGATATTTTATGATGGATTATGTTGAAAAATTGAATGCTATGGTTTGATTGTATAATTGGGTATAATGAATTTCCAAAAGAAAAAAAAATATAACTTGGATGTTGGAAAGAAAAGAAAGGAAGTGAATTTGCATGTAAAATAATTATGGAAATTTGAATAAATTTAAGAATGAAATAAAATAAAGTGACATAAGAATTCTAATTAATAAATCTTGAATATAGAAAGGAGATTTTTGAAATAAATAGAAAGTTAATGAATTGTAAACTCCAATGCTAATATCTAAAAGAACAGAACATTATTTTAAATTTAAGATTTTAAATTTTGAAAGGGACAAAGAAGAGAAAAGAAAGGCCTGAAATTTGTATATTTCAGATAAAAAATTTAAAATCAAACAGCAAATAATAAAAATAAAAATAAAGTCCATAATTAATGAATTTTGAAATGAACCGAGCAAGTAAAGAAATTTATTTTAAATAGAATGAATTGGAAATCAATTCGGGAAATTGATTTAAGTGCTTGAAGTTGGAATTCTCGCTGAATGGCCAAGTACACGTTTTTAAAAGTAAATTTGTAAATATAAATTAAATGCTTTAAAGTTGTTTTTAAAGAAAGTAAGGTTTGTACAATTTATTATTTCTAATATTTAATTTCTAATGCAAGTATTTCCTTTTAAAATATTATAGCATTAATTATTTAAAAGTGACTTAGTATTTTTTTAAAAGTAAAAACCTGGATTTATATTTCATAAAGTAACCTTATTTTCTCATATTCATATAGTATGTATTTTTAACAAATTATTTAAGTAGTTTTATCCTAAGTGTTTTAAAGTACATATTTCAAAGTAAAGTGTTTTAAATTATTTTAAAATCTAGTTTTGTGCTTGGTAATTTCAGAGGAGATAGAAAATATTTGGGAAGTTTATTCTGAAAAGAAAGGTGGTCTTGAAACTGTTTTCAAAGGATTAAAAATAGAAATATATCTTGTGAAGATGTCTTTGAGATAAATAAATAATTTGGGAAATTATTTATTGTTTGATGGTTGTTTGTGAATGTTAATTGATAGTTAAATCACCGACTATCAACATTGGACAAATGCGTTGATCGTTTCGAAGAGACCGGGATCGAGATTCATTTCTCGAAAACCACTTCGATCTGATTTGTACGTTTTCGTGAAAACGATTGTGGATTCGAAGATGGAGCATTGAAGTGTAAGGGCTAGTTGCTACTAATCCTGAGGATATTGCCAAACCGGATGTAGTAGGAATAGTACCTTCGGTTCCGTTCGAACCCGGGACGAACTTGTATGGATGAATGCTTATGAAACATCGTCAGGTGGACGATGGGCATTCTAAGGAATATATTCTAAAAAGGTAACGCTTAGCCTCAAGCCTCATCAAATGGGAATGACTGAAAATCGGGGGTTATGCAGCAAGGCTAGGTGGGTAGCACCCAAGCAGGGTGAGGTCATTCCAGTCTAGATGTCCCTTTTTATTTCGGCTTAGTGGGCGGTTGCTGATCCCAACCGCGGGGTGATCTCACTCGGGATATCCAGTAAGGGGTAGTCCCGGCCTTGTGTTGCAGGGGAGCGGGCGTACTCCTCGGTATGGTGATCTAGGCCCCGTACTGTGACAGGTGGTACCCCAGTGCCTAGTCATTAGTTGGAAATCCATTCTCCCTACGAGCCTTGTACGAGTTTGGTTTATATTACCCACTTTTGTGGCTAGTAGATGGAATTTAATAATGTAACAATTTCGGCTATTTTATAAGTATTTGTAAATGCCCTATTATAATATCAGAGGATTTCTATAAAAATTGTTTTAGCTATCGTAAGGTAAAAACCCGACATGTTTATTTGTGGCGTGGTCTTATGAGATGCTTTTGTTTTTCAAAAGATTTTTGAAACTTTAATAATCAAGTGGGTGTGATTTTCTCACACTGGTATTCCAGACTGACTCAGGTGTTATTTAACTGTAATGCTCGGGCCAGACCGAGTATTATAGAATACAGGATATGATGCTGTGAAGCTCAGGAGACGAGCATGATGGCGATACGTACTCCCGTACTTGTATATATATACATATTCCGCTGTGTTGAGTTGTTGAGTATTCATTTGTATGATATTGATGTTGAGCTGTGATTGATGTACTCTGATGATGTAATATATAGACAGAGATATTTGATGTTTGAGTAAAGTGTATTTATTATCTATTATATTTTATTCCGCTGCGATGGTTAGATTCTGTTATTGTTTTCTATTTTCTTCTTCTACCTCTTCTTCTTTAATCCAAATGGTTTGTATTTCTGTGCAATTTAAGTTGATTATTGTAGAATAGTGTTGACTCAAGGGGTACGGATTTGCGGGCTGTTACAGTTGGTATCAGAGCATAGGTTGGTGATAACCTTGACTCTGGTGGGAATTACTCATTTAAAATTGAGTCTATAATACTCTAGAATGAGTTTGAGCGTATTAATAGATATGAGCACGTATTTGTTAGTGAATATAAATTATTTTAATATTGGGTTGATTGGTTTATTGAGTGGCATATGAACCTTCGTCGGCACAGTTTGGACAACTGTATCGAAAGGGTTTCTAAACACTTGAATAGAACAATCGACACGGTATTGTTTTAAATATGGATGAATGAAATAACTTTACCCAAAAATATATTTTTGATATAAAAAAAGGGTTTTTGTAAACTATTTAGCTAATATATGGTTGCTTGGATGTTAGGAATGATGATATTTAAATTATTATCATTTTGAGTGGAAATTTAACTAGGAATTGTAAATACAACCAAAGATTAAGGAGATAAATTCAATTATGAAATGAAATTTATAAATATGAATTATAAATGTAAATTATGAATTGAAGTATAATTAAATGGGAATTTGAATAAGCATAAATTATACAAATGAATTGTGGTTAAATTAGATTTAAGCAGTATTTGGACATTTAAATTTCCGAAGATTTTGGAAGAATTTGTCGAAATGTTTTGATGATAAATGATAGCATTATTGTTTTAGGGGTATTTCTGAAAGGAAATTGTTTTAAATGGATTTTGGAAGTGTAACAGCATTGAAATCACTTGGATTATTGGAAAATAATTCTGATGATGACGGCCGCATCATCAGTATTCATTCTCGAATTTCTAAGTGACAGATTGCTGCCAATAATTTATTCGTTCAGCAAAGCTAGTTGTTTTGAAAATTTCAACGGAAATTTGTTGGGAATAAAAGCCAGGATTGGTTTAAAGTTTTTTGAGAAATGAGATTTGAGATGTTGGAGATTTCAAGATGATTCTAAACCAAAGCCGGGAGTTTAAAAATCCTGATGAGATAATTGTAAGCTTATAAATTGAGAAGATTTTAAATCAGGAAGGAGATATAAGCTTTGAATGTTGGAAGGTAAATTTAAAGAGAAAGGTTAAAAATGAAATTTACTTGGATTGGAAAATAAAATTTAACTGGATTGAAAATTAATTTAAATAGGCTGGAATAATATCCAGTTGTATTCGAATCAAGTTAAAATTGAATTGAAGTAAAAGTTCAGTGAGTTATTGAATGAAATTGGATTTTTATTTTAATGGGTAAGAAATAAGTTGGATAAGAAATAAATTGGTTAAGGATTGGATTGAAATAAATAAAACAGAATAACATATAAAAAGATTTTAAAATGCATGGGATAGAATATGCTTGGATTATAAGTAAGTGTAAAACTCGAATTAAAAATAAAAGATGAATACATTCAAGCCTGGAATGAATCTGATTGTATAAAATAGTAAGTTGTGACTTATAAAATTTGAAATGGAATTCACAGCCCAAAATTAATATTTTGATGAATTGGGAAATGGAAAGAAAATCCAAACGTGAATTATATAATAAAATTGAACTAAGAAAATTTAATGAAGTGATATTTGGGATTAAAATTCAACTGTTGAACTATAAATAGGAGAGAACTAATTTTATAATAAATTAGTTAATAAAATGTGTAAATGGGAATGTAATATTGTAACGACCCGTAAATTTAGCCGGTTTTAATAACGTTATTAATTGGAATTTTATGGGATTTTAAATGATAAAATTTTGAAATATAAATTTTATATTTGGAATGCTTCTAGTTGAATATAGCAACTGGTAAATTTTCGTCCGAAAATACGAAAGTTTATTTCATGCGTAAATTTACTTCAATCTAATCAGTTAAAAAGCGATGAAAATAAAACGTTTTCAAAACCAAAATATTTTTATATAGAAAAATTCTAAATCATATTTTGAGCAGTTTGTCGTTTTTCCAAATTCGGTCATCTTTGACTCCGTCGTTCTTATTTTTCTGCAAATTTTATGCATTTTCCGTAATAGAAAATTTGAATTTTTATAATTTAATCATACTACTGACATCTATATACCGTTTTAATCGTCTCGTCATGCTGATCGCTACGGTATATTCATTTCTGTGTTTTGACGTCCGATGCACGACGGAATCAGTGAACTGATTTATCGTACCGGCAACGTATTGACCTTCTCGTTTTCCTTTGTCCGTTCATTTCCGCCGTTCAAAATCAAGCCAATTGTTATAAATATTTTTCTAAATTTCCTATGTGACTATTACTATCCCACCTCTTCAAATTTAGACAAATTTTGCCGTTCAACCTTTTTTTTTCTTTCATCTGCTACTGTTGCATGCATTTTGAGTAAGTTTATAAGTATTTCACTTTCCAACCTTGTTCTTCCTCCTGTGCTTTTTCCCATTTTTCGCGAAGCAAGACTCACTGTTTCCTCCTCAACCCCTCACCCACATGCAAGTATGTTTCCCCGACTCCACCCTACCGCCAGCACCAACCATCAGCCGCCCTCCCTCAACACGTACACCGCCCGTTCCACTCAACCAAAACCGATCCACTCCTCCCACGTCACCACCGCATCACACGCCGGCTGCACGCAAGCCACCTCGCTCCATATTTTTCCACTGCCGCCGCTTTCATCCGATCACCTTCCCCTCCTTGCATCGCTGGAAGCCTTGCTAGCCGCCTCACCCACTCGGCCTCCAACCTACATCCGCCTCACAAGCCACCGACCAAAGCATACCAATCGATCACCACAGCCGAGCTAGCAGCTCTTCCACGGTCTTTGAGTTTCGCCTCTTTGCTTTCTGGAAGCGTGCATATACACCAGCAGTGCATGCTTTATAGGTATATATATGATATAAGTTATATATTTAAGTTGTATTTTTATATATAAATTGTTCAAACTATGAACAAATCTGTTGTACATATATGCATCATCGGACAAGTATACTAAGTCATATTTTATTATGAATGCTTTAAGTCTATACTAGAGTTTCGAGTATTGAATGCATATATGATTTTATATTAGTATACTAAGTTATAATATGATCTGGTTTACTTTATATATGTGTTAGTTGCAGTGGTGTATCTGAAAAGTCGGTTCATATCTACAATAGTACAATATTTTGGTAAGGTGTTTGTATATGTTTTGGTTGATATATATATATGATTTATAATAAGTATAAGTTTATACGAATGTGTAAGTCGCAGTAGTATATTTGCAAGCCTCTTAGTCTTTATGCATGCTTCAAAATGTTGTTTTGAATACTTTGTTCTGTATGTATGTCTATGTACTTGATTTTATAATATATTTAGATGTGAAATCTTTAGCCTTCCCTCTGTTTAAAGTTATATATGTTATGTAATATATGCTTTGAAAGATAGAATCCGGGTTATATAAAAATGATATTTGGAAAGTAATGTATTTATAAAAGTTTATAATTTATAAAGATTGTTATGTTGCGTTAGGTTGATATAAGTATCAGTTTGAACCGTAATATTTTATATATAAAGCACACAATCCATTTATAAATAAAGTTGTTGAGACTTTTATTTTATTGTAATTTATTTGATACAGCAGTATATAAATATATATGTGGTAGTACTTGAGTTTTGTTTTGATATGAAAAGTGTATATATAAAAATAAGCATAGTTTTTACGATATGTGTCTGTTGCGTACGTGCGTGTGTTTCATGTGCAGTATATTTATGTGCGTGTAGTGTATTGTATAAGCATATGTTTGTATATATACAATAAATTACGTGAGCTATGTGTGGGTTTTATATATAAGGTGATGGTTATATGTTTGACCTAAATTATATATATTGATATAGCAATAGTATGTATTTTATTTTAACTATATAAATATTTTATTTTAAATTTTTGACTTAGACTAAATTATTGATTTTATAAATAAAAATATTTTTCCGTACATATCAAACTGATTCTGATTCGTTTTGTCCATTCTTGATTTTCAGCCTTGCTCGTCCAATTCGCGTTCATTCTTGCTTTGCTTTGAAAATCCGTGCTTGGAATCATAACCCACTGTATCATCGAATCTCTCTCTAGCCTCGGAAGGTGAGCAATCACTCACGATTAATGTTCTTGTATTTATTAAATTTGATTTCAATTGAAACGACAATTGAAATATGCTGCTGTTAGTTATTTACACTGTTATATATGCTATTACCTGTATCTGTTCACCTATGACATCTAACACCATTATATGTTAATTAT
Source organism: Allium cepa (assembly GCA_030765085.1). Taxonomy (NCBI): domain Eukaryota; kingdom Viridiplantae; phylum Streptophyta; class Magnoliopsida; order Asparagales; family Amaryllidaceae; genus Allium; species Allium cepa. The sequence goes on along the minus strand of CM060943.1, from coordinate 669,309,272 downwards.
TTTTGCGATGATAATACAGTTTGGTTGATAATTGATTGATTGATTGTTGTTAATATTGGATGTAAATTGTAATGTATAAAGTGATAAATATAATGCAATTGAATTTGACGTAGGATAGTTTAAAATGGTGAATCGGCATATGTGTTGAATTTGATTACTTAACTTGAATAATATGACCCTTTTTAATTGTTAAGTTAATTGACACGTAGAATTTGACAAATTATACTTTGAACGTTTGAACGTATATTGGATTAATTGTTGTAGTATTAAATTTGAAATTGGAATGGAATGACAAGTGGAAAAACCGAAATGTAATAATCTTTAGTCTACATGAAATGATAGTGTAGATTCTAGAGATAATTATATTAATTCGCACAAACAACAATGCGAAATAATACGATTATTTCGGGATTATTTGAATTAAATTATTGGATTGTTATTGATTGCTGTTATTGCTAGTTTATTTACTTTGACACCATCCCAGTTATCATACTGCAAGTTTCCTTTATTATGTTTGATCTTGAATTGAAATTGGAATCGGGTTGAAATGATAAATACCGAAATGAACTTGACTTAGGATAGAAAATTAAATAAAAATCCGATTGGTCAATAATTTGATTTAAAAATAAAATAATGATTTTATTCGAATAAAGAATAAGTTTTGAAATAAGGTTAGAATTTGAATTTTTGAAAAGAAAATGTAAAGATTGAAATCTGAAACAATATTAACGTAGAAATTGATGAAAGAACGTTGTTTGAAATTTAATTATTTAATAATTAAATTTGAAATTATTAATAAGTAAATTGGAATTTGTAATAATTGAGTTTTGAAATTATTAAGTTTGAAATCATTAATAATTAAATTCGAAATTATAATTAAGTTGGAATTATAATTAAGTTTGAAATTATTAAGTTGAATTTATAATTAAGTTGAAATGATTCGATAATTAAGTTTGAATTCGTAATTAAGTGGAAATGAATTAATAATTAAGTTTGAATTTAAAATCAAGTTTGTAATTATTAAGTTTTGAAATTTTTAATAATTAAGATTGAAATTATTTAATAATTGAACGAGATTTAATTATTTGATAATTGAATAAAAATTGAATTCTCTGATAAGAGGAAGTGAACTTTAAATAGGTGGATTTGAACTTCGTTGATAAATGAAATTGAGTTTCTTTATTTATTAAAGTTTGAAAATTATTTAAGTAAGTTAACAAGTGAAAGTAAACTTCTCGAATATATGAAATTTAGTTTCTTTATTAATTGAGTTTTGGAAATTTGTAACTAAGTAAAGAAATAAGTGAAATTGAATTTCTTTAATAAGAAATAAAATGCGTTTATTGAAATGAATGTAAGACTTATAATTTTAAGAATATGATTTGATGAATCGAATTTAAGTAAATTTGTAAGTTTTGTTATAATGAAATTGAACTTAAGTAATTGATTTAATTGAATTGGAATTTGAATAGAATTGTTTGAATGATAACTAATTTAACGAATATTGAATGAAATCGATAAATGAATGTACATTGATTTGAGCGTTAAATTAAAGTAATTTAAATGATTTCGGAATAAAATTTATATACGAACTTGAATCAATATTTGTATAGTTTAAATAAATATTGAAATTGAATTGTAAGACTTTGAAACGGTTATTTGGAAGTTCTGAAATGTAAATTTTGGAAATTGATATTGGAAGACGAATAAAATGTTGATTGATAAATTTTAATTGAAATTTTAATTGCTTTGGTTTTGAAATTTATTAAACGACCAATCGGTGTAATAATTACAAAAGTTATTAAAGAAACCGGAATCGGTTATGGATATACTCTCTATCTAAACCGAAAACCACTTTAATAACTATACGCAGAGTGATGATCCAGAATGAAGTGGTTGGAATGATGTACGTGATGACTGAAGAAAGAGAACGATAATAGATGGCCTTGACACTTGTGTCAAATTGGAAATGACTAAAATCAGGAACCGTGCCAGGCCAAATGGGGTTAGCCACCTCGAGCGAGCACACTTCTTCGTAACTACTACTCATTACTTGTGATTGATTGGTGCACCCTCGTACTTTCAGGAGTGTTGTTTCGCGGTGTTGCGATCGCTGCGGCGATGCGTTCTCACCAGTCCGTATCAGGCGAACGGTAGTTTCACTACCTTGGGTATTGTCTCATGTGCCTTGTCATACTTGTATCCCTATATACGCAACCACTACGAATTTGTTTTGTGTTATACTTATGGATTACTCCCTGATATCCCACCAGTTTACGGTGGAGTTTACAGTGTTGTATAGACTATGATGCTTATAAAATGTGTTAAGGGGGATAATGGTAACGCCTTAACACTATTTTGATACTTTATATTACCGATAGACATTATCTATTTAGCGTATACTACTACATAGTAGATAGTTTAACGGATCCTTAGTGGATGGTGATTCCAACATCCTTTGAGTTACTTGTATTTCGATTGCTATTTCACTTGAGTTGGATTTATTGATATGAGAATATTAATCCTGACTCGAGTGTTTTGTGTTTTGCTTCACGCTCGGGTCAGACTGAGAGGTTCAGCTTTCAAGATTCACCTTTGGAGTTGGAGCTTTGCTTGAACATCCAGCCATCTATTCTGCTTCAGTATTCGATGATTCCAGTGATGTATTTTGATTTGTATTTGATGTATCGTGTTACTCTTCTGCTGTAAACTCTGATGTATTTTATGTATTTATATAGTAGCTTCAAGAAATACTATCTCTTTTACTTCCGTTGCATATTATTACTCTGTGTCTGTGTTTCTGTCATTATTTATTTACTGTATATCTGAGTTTTGCCAAATTTAAATTAACAATTCGGTATTTTTAATTATTCAAGTCCGACATGTGCGGATTCGAATAGTCCAAAATAGCGGGTCGTTATAGTTGGTATCAGAGCTTTTGGTAGCTCTAGGCAAAACTTAGCATATATGGTAAATGTATTTACAGAATCACTCCCACTCGAGTTTCAATCTCTTCCTTTTGACTCATTTCCTTTGAATTTTGGAACGTTCCCTCGGTTTCAAAATTCATTCATATCCCTTACTATTTATCTTCTTTTGATTCCGGAGTACCCCATAACTCCACTTCGAATGATCTTTATAGTGAGTCGGCGGTCTCGCCAATCCCAAATTTATTTGTAAATGGGTGAAACTCCTTACAATAGACATCGATTTACCGAAGATTTCTGTATCCTCGGTTTACGATGCTATCTATTCCCTGCTATATCTGAATTCTATCTCTTGAGATCGAATGTTGATTTACCTCGGAATTCAGCATCGATCATATTCTTGAAGTCACGGTCGACCGACTAAGATTGCCCGTGAATTAAAAAAGCTTATCCATCTCCCGATTTCGTTAATTGAATTATCTTATCTTCTGTTTCTAACCTATTATCGAATCAAAATTCTCTTTGATTTGATTTCCATCAACTTTGAATCTCTATCCTTATTTTGAAATCCATCCTTGTATCATCGAGCGAGGAAGTATATTTGTTATTAATATAAAGATGTTTATATATTGTGTTGTTTGAGTTTTCGATGCTGATTTGGATTTTCGATTGATTCGTCTGATCAACGTTATCGATAGGATTTTCAAAACACTTGAAAAGGGCAAACTGACACAATATTGTTTTCAAATTTTGTAAACAAAATAATTTTGAATGATTATGTTATATATATATATATATATAAAATTCTGAAATAAAATTGTTAATGAACCTGTTGTCCGAAATGATAATATTTCATTTATTGTATTATAAACCATTGACTATAACATAATATAAATAAATATATTTATAAAATTTGGATATAATTTGATTTGGACTTTAAAATGAATTTAAAACAAGAATTTGGGAATTTAATTTCCAATAGATTTCCAATCTTATATTTAAAGTCTAAAATATATATTACTTAAAATATTTTCGAATAGAAATAATTTTTCAAAGAATTTTTTTATTAAATCAGTGCTCTTCTCTTTGTCGCTGGAAAATAATTTCAGTGATGACGGCCGCATCATCGACATTCATTTTCGGGTTTCGAAGTGGAGAGACTATTCGTAGCCTTGCTACACTTTGATTTGAAAATTTTAATTAGATTTGAATTTCTAAATTATGACTTGAATTATAAATATTGGTAAATGATTATGGATTTGTTGTGATATATTAGATGTATATATGTTTATTTCAAAAGTGTAGGAAGTAAATTGAAAGGAAATGCTTAAAATTTATGTTGAGAATGATTTCAATTTTAAAACGAAGCCAAAATTTGAATGAATATTGAAACTTAACAAATTGGATTAAAAAAAAATCTACTTGTGTAATACCCAATTACATTATAATATGACTTACCAAAACCATTCAAAGGTTGAATATGTAATTGAATAATTTATAGTGCGAAATGATGTTAAAAGAAATTTAAAATTTGAGTAGTTATAATAAATGTAAAATATACTTAATAAATGCGATAAGATATATTAAGTAGAATAAATTTAATAATAATTTGGAATAAAGAAAAATTAAATTTGTCGAATAAAGTATGATTATAATAAAATGACTATTCAAATTTAAGACCTTTGAAATTGTTAATTTAAGATAATTGGATTGTATATAATATAATTGTCTTTTTAAATAAAAATGTGAGTGCGTATAATAAATGTCATACACTTAAATTTTAATGTTATGGAGATAAATAGAATAATAAGTTAATTGTATAATAGTTGTGATTAATAGAAGAAAATTGTTTTGAAAGTTAATAAATTGGATTAAATCAACTTAAGGGGATACCTTGAATTAATTGAATTTAAAGTGAATTTCAATTGAAAGAAGCCTTTGTACCCAACATTTATAAATGAGTAGTCAAATAGATTTAATGGAAACCTAGATTTTAAAAACAAATTGTTGAATGTAAGTTTATCTAAATTGAATTTATATGGTTTGGACCAATTGATTATTATTTTTATCATTCTATTTTCTTTCGGTTGTTTCTATTCTTCTACTTACTTCCTTTTCGGGGAAGAAAAGTTTTGAGTGAGCGAGAATGTAACGACCCATAAATTTAGCCGGTTTTAATAACGTTATTAATTGGAATTTTATGGGATTTTAAATGATAAATTTTGAAATATAAATTTTATATTTGGAATGCGTCTAGTTGAATATAGCAACTGGTAAATTTTCGTCCGAAAATACGAAAGTTTATTTCGTGCGTAAATTTACTTCAATCTAATCAGTTAAAAAGCGATGAAAATAAAACGTTTTCAAAACCAAAATATTTTTATATAGAAAAATTCTAAATCATCTTTTGAGCAGGTTGTCAGTTTGACGGTTTTCCAAATTTGGTCATCTTTGACTCCGTCGTTCTTATTTTTCTACAAATTTTATGCATTTTCCGTAATAGAAAATTTGAATTTTTATAATTTAATCGTACTACTGACATCTATATACCGTTTTGATCGTCTCGTCATGCTGATCGCTACGGTATATTCATTTCTGTGTTTTGACGTCCGATGCACGACGGAATCAGTGAACTGATTTATCGTACCGGCAACGTATTGACCTTCTCGTTTTCCTTTGTCCGTTCATTTCCGCCGTTCAAAATCAAGCCAATTGTTATAAATATTTTTATAAATTTCCTATGTGACTATTACTATCCCACCTCTTCAAATTTACACAAATTTTGCTGTTCAACCTTTTTTTTTCTTTCATCTGCTACTGTTGCATGCATTTTGAGTAAGTTTATAAGTATTTCACTTTCCAACCTTGTTCTTCCTCCTGTGCTTTTTCGCATTTGTCACGAAGCAAGACTCACTGTTTCCTCCTCAATCCCTCACCCACACGCAAGTATGTTTCCCTGACTCCACCCTACCGCCAGCACCAACCATCAGCCGCCCTCCCTCAACACGTACACCGCCCATTCCACTCAACCAAAACCGATCCACTCCTCCCACGTCACCACCGCATCACACGCCGGCTGCACGCAAGCCACCTCGCTCCATATTTTTCCACTGCCGCAGCTTTCATCCGATCACCTTCCCCTCCTTGCATCGCTGGAAGCCTTGCTAGCCGCCTCACCCACTCGGCCTCCAACCTACATCCGCCTCACAAGCCACCGACCCAAGCATACCAATCGATCACCACAGCCGAGCTAGCAGCTCTTCAACGGTCTTTGAGTTTCGCCTCTTTGCTTTCTGGAAGCGTGCATATACACCAGCCGTGCATGCTTTATAGGTATATATATGATATAAGTTATATATTTAAGTTGTATTTTATATATATAAATTGTTCAAACTATGAACAAATCTGTTGTACATATATGCATCATCGGACAAGTATACTAAGTCATATTTTATTATGAATGCTTTAAGTCTATACTAGAGTTTCGAGTATTGAATGCATATATGATTTTATATTAGTATACTAAGTTATAATATGATCTGGTTTACTTTATATATGTGTTAGTTGCAGTGGTGTATCTGAAAAGTCGGTTCATATCTACAATAGTACAATATTTTGGTAAGGTGTTTGTATATGTTTTGGTTGATATATATATATATATATGATTTATAATAAGTATAAGTTTATACGAATGTGTAAGTCGCAGTAGTATATTTGCAAGCCTCTTAGTCTTTATGCATGCTTCAAAATGTTGTTTTGAATACTTTGTTCTGTACGTATGTCTATGTACTTGATTTTATAATATATTTAGATGTGAAATCTTTAGCCTTCCCTCTGTTTAAAGTTATATATGTTATGTAATATATGCTTTGAAAGATAGAATTCGGGTTATATAAAAATGATATTTGGAAAGTAATGTATTTATAAAAGTTTATAATTTATAAAGATTGTTATGTTGATTTAGGTTGATATAAGTATCAGTTTGAACCGTAATATTTTATATATAAAGCACACAATCCGTTTATAAATAAAGTTGTTGAGACTTTTATTTTATTGTAATTTATTTGATACAGCAGTATATAAATATATATGTGGTAGTACTTGAGTTTTGTTTTGATATGAAAAGTGTATATATAAAAATAAGCATAGTTTTTATGATATGTGTCTGTTGCGTACGTGCGTGTGTTTCATGTGCAGTATATTTATGCGTGTGTAGTGTATTGTATAAGCATATGTTTGTATATATACAATAAATTACGTGAGCTATGTGTGGGTTTTATATATAAGGTGATGGTTATATGTTTGACTTAAATTATATATATTGATATAGCAATAGTATGTATTTTATTTTAACTATATAAATATTTTATTTTAAATTTTTGCCTTAGACTAAATTATTGATTTTATAAATAAAAATATTTTTCCGTACATATCAAACTGATTCTGATTCGTTTTGTCCATTCTTGATTTTCAGCCTTGCTCGTCCAATTCGCGTTCATTCTTGCTTTGCTTTGAAAATCCGTGCTTGGAATCATAACCCACTGTATCATCGAATCTCTCTCTAGCCTCAGAAGGTGAGCAATTACTCACGATTAATGTTCTTGTATTTATTAAATTTGATTTCAATTGAAACGACAATTGAAATATGCTGCTGTTAGTTATTTACACTGTTATATATGCTATTACCTGTATCTGTTCACCTATGACATCTAATACCATTATCTGTTAATTATTTTTACGATGATAATACAGTTTGGTTGATAATTGATTGATTGATTGTTGTTAATATTGGATGTAAATTGTAATGTATAAAGTGATAAATATAATGCAATTGAATTTGACGTAGGATAGTTTAAAATGGTGAATCGGCATATGTGTTGAATTTGATTACTTAACTTGAATAATATGACCCTTTTTAATTGTTAAGTTAATTGACACGTAGAATTTGACAAATTATACTTTGAACGTTTGAACGTATATTGGATTAATTGTTGTAGTATTAAATTTGAAATTGGAATGGAACGACAAGTGGAAAAACCGAAATGTAATAATCTTTAGTCTACATGAAATGATAGTGTAGATTCTAGAGATAATTATATTAATTCGCACAAACAACAATGCGAATTAATACGATTATTTCGGGATTATTTGAATTAAATTATTGGATTGTTATTGATTGCTGTTATTGCTAGTTTATTTACTTTGACACCATCCCAGTTATCATACTGCAAGTTCCCTTTATTATGTTTGATCTTGAATTGAAATTGGAATCGGGTTGAAATGATAAATACCCAAATGAACTTGACTTAGGATAGAAAATTAAATAAAAATCCGATTGGTCAATAATTTGATTTAAAAATAAAATAATGATTTTATTCGAATAAAGAATAAGTTTTGAAATAAGGTTAGAATTTGAATTTTTGAAAGGAAAATGTAAAGATTGAAATCTGAAACAATATTAACGTAGAAATTGATGAAAGAACGTTGTTTGAAATTTAATTATTTAATAATTAAATTTGGAATTATTAATAAGTAAATTGGAATTTGTAATAATTGAGTTTTGAAATTATTAAGTTTGAAATCATTAATAATTAAATTCGAAATTATAATTAAGTTGGAATTATAATTAAGTTTGAAATTATTAAGTTGAATTTATAATTAAGTTGAAATGATTCGATAATTAAGTTTGAATTCGTAATTAAGTGGAAATGAATTAATAATTAAGTTTGAATTTAAAATCAAGTTTGTAATTATTAAGTTTTGAAATTTTTAATAATTAAGATTGAAATTATTTAATAATTGAACGAGATTTAATTATTTGATAATTGAATAAAAATTGAATTCTCTGATAAGAGGAAGTGAACTTTAAATAGGTGGATTTGAACTTCGTTGATAAATGAAATTGAGTTTCTTTATTTATTAAAGTTTGAAAATTATTTAAGTAAGTTAACAAGTGAAAGTAAACTTCTCGAATATATGAAATTTAGTTTCTTTATTAATTGAGTTTTGGAATTTTGTAACTAAGTAAAGAAATAAGTGAAATTGAATTTCTTTAATAAGAAATAAAATGCGTTTATTGAAATGAATGTAAGACTTATAATTTTAAGAATATGATTTGATGAATCGAATTTAAGTAAATTTGTAAGTTTTGTTATAATGAAATTGAACTTAAGTAATTGATTTAATTGAATTGGAATTTGAATAGAATTGTTTGAATGATAATTAATTTAACGAATATATAAAGTAATTTAAATGATTTCGGAATAAAATTTATATACGGACTTGAATCAATATTTGTATAGTTTAAATAAATATTGAAATTGAATTGTAAGACTTTGAAACGGTTATTTGGAAGTTCTGAAATGTAAATTTTGGAAATTGATATTGGAAGACGAATAAAATGCTGATTGATAAATTTTAATTGAAATTTTAATTGATTTGGTTTTGAAATTTATTAAACGACCAATCGGTGTAATAATTACGAAAGTTATTAAAGAAACCGGAATCGGTTATGGATATACTCTCTATCTAAACCGAAAACCACTTTAATAACTATACGCGGAGTGATGATCCAGAATGAAGTGGTTGGAATGATGTACGTGATGACTGAAGAAAGAGAACGATAATGGATAGCCTTGACACTTGTGTCAAATTGGAAATGACTAAAATCAGGAGCCGTGCCGGGCCAAATGGGGTTAGCCACCTCGAGCGAACACACTTCTTCGTAACTACTACTCATTACTTGTGATTGATTGGTGCACCCTCGTACTTTCAGAAGTGTTGTTTCGCGGTGTTGCGATCGCTGCGGCGATGCGTTCTCACCAGTCCGGATCAGGCGAACGGTAGTTTCACTACCTTGGGTATTGCCTCATGTGCCTTGTCATACTTGTATCCCTATATACGCAACCACTACGAATTTATTTTGTGTTATACCTATGGAGTACTCCCTGATATCCCACCAGTTTACGGTGGAGTTTACAGTGTTGTATAGACTATGATGCTTATAAAATATGTTAAGGGGGATAATGATAACGCCTTAACACTATTTTGATACTTTATATTACCGATAGACATTATCTATTTAGCGTATACTACTACATAGTAGATAGTTTAACGGATCCTTAGAGGATGGTGATTCCAACATCCTTTGAGTTACTTGTATTTCGATTGCTATTTCACTTGAGTTGGATTTATTGATATGAGAATATTAATCCTGACTCGAGTGTTTTGTGTTTTGCTTCACGCTCGGGTCAGACTGAGAGGTTCAGCTTTCAAGATTCACCTTTGGAGTTGGAGCTTTGCTTGAAGATCCAGCCATCTATTCTGCTTCAGTATTCGATGATTCCAGTAATGTATTTTGATTTGTATTTGATGTATCGTGTTACTCTTCTGCTGTAAACTCTGATGTATTTTATGTATTTATATAGTAGCTTCATGAACTACTATCTCTTTTACTTCCGCTGCATATTATTACTCTGTGTCCGTGTTTCTGTGATTATTTATTTACTGTATATCTGAGTTTTGCCAAATTTAAATTAACAATTCGGTATTTTTAATTATTCAAGTCCGACATGTGCGGATTCGAATAGTCCAAAATAGCGGGTCGTTATAAATATAGTTTAATAGAAGCTGAATTGTGAATTTATGATGAAATTGGGAAATAAAACTCAAGTTATAAATTGAATTCGACTTAAATTGTTGGTGAAGTAAATGAAATTGAACTGTGAGTTCATAAAATTGGGTGGTAAATTGAGAATGGATAGAGGATTCAGAACTTGAGTTATTAATTTAAATTTAACTTGAGGTGTTAACAAATTAGATATAATTGAAATGTATCGGAAAAAAAATGTAAATGGATTGGAATTATAATGGTTTGGATGTGAAAATAAAATCCAAATAAGTGGAAATAAATTAGAGATGACCATGAAATCAATTGAATGAACTGAATCTTAAAGGTTAAATTTGATAATAACAAATCAAATGAAGTTCTACATTTTAAAATGAGACTTAACTGAAATAGAATTAAATTGAATGGAAGAGAAAGATTTACTTGAAACGAAGTGAGCTTAAGTATAAAATTGGAGTGAATTAACTTAAGCTAAAAGATGCAAAAGAGTTGGATTGAATTCAACTAAAAATTAAGTTTATTAATAGTGGATTGGATTTAAATCAACTAAAAATTAATTTTAATTGAAATAAAATTCGGTGAGTTGCCTATAATATTTAATGGAATGAAATTCTTAAATAAGTAATTGTAAACCATTTAACTTGGAGTCAATAAGAAAAATAGAATGGTTTTAAATGAAATGCAAATGAATAGATCATGAATGAAATTGAAATGGTTATTGAATGAAATAGCCTGGATTGTGTCGAGCTAAATAAATGATTGTGAATGAATTAAAATAAAAAGGGAAATTTAATTGGTAATGAAGATGAACCTAAATTGTTAATGGTTTTGAATGAACTAGTTTGGTTAATAAAATGAAATGCAAGTGAATGGATTCAAATCTGGAATGCAATGAAAATGAGAACATATGGATTGTGAATAAATTGAAAATGGAATAGAATTAAGTATAAATTGAGTTGAAATCCATTTAAAATGTTTATAAAACATAAATACTTATTTATTCACATAAATCTCGTCAAGTTGCAAGGAATAAATTGAAATTGAATGTAAATAGAAGTTATTACAATGCCTTGGATGTGTAGGAGTAAAATAAATTGATTTTGAGAATAATTGGATTAAATATGGGTTTGGGTTGCTTGAAAATAAATTGAATGTAAGCGATTGAGTTTTAAACCATTCAATTTGATGAAAATGTATACGAATGGATTGAAAACCATTCGAATCGAATGAAAATGGTTTGTAAATTAATTGCAACAGTTGAATTAGTATGAAAATTGTATAAATTGCTTACGGAAAATGTTTGATGTGCATTTCTTATAGAATTTATTTGTTTTTTACCATTGCAACTAAGTGAAATATAGGTAAACTGCATTTATATTTGGCATTTACATGTTTAAATTGAGTAAGTACAGGTACCTGGAAGCCGTATGGCTGGATTTGGGTTGCATTAACTGCTAAATAAATAAGTTGCTTGCTTAAAATGCTAAATAAGGTAAGCCTACGCAATAAAAATAGGAAATATGAACTGTTTTTGGTTTTTTCGACCGTGTGGGTCGATGTATATATATTTATCTCTTTTTTTAAATTGCAAAAGCTCCTCCGTACAAAGGAGACTCTGCCAAAATTTTTCAGAAATTTTGGGAGTTAGAAAATTTTTGGAAATTTTGGAAAATTTTGTTAATGAAAAACAAATTCAAATTGGAAACTAAAACAAGTTAGTAAATGGAACTAATTAAAGTTATGGCATGAATTAGTAATAAATTACAAATAAAATTTATATATGCAGAGTTAAAGGTAAATTGAATTCATATGGAATGTGAAAATTAAATTGAATAGAAATAGATATGAACTTAAATGGTGAAGTGAAAATAAATAAAGGAGCATATAAAAAATGCTTATACTAAACTTAAGAAAGGAATGGTGGATTCTTGGTTGGAAACTGATATTACAAATATATTCTTAAGTTATATCTGAATGAATAAATACTGACATTTTGTATGGAAGTTGATATGATGATTTGGGAGTATTGTGATTGGATACTAGTACTAAGCAGGATATGCAGGTATTATAAAAAGGAAAAGAGAGTTGGTTTTGATTTCAAAGATAAATTTGAATTGCCCGACAAAAAGGTATGTGTTTAAATTTCTGTATGAAATTTGATTGGGTTTTTGGATTGAGCCACTTGGCTTTTTGTTTTTTTTTTGAGATTTGGGAGGCCGTAGAGCCATTTTTGTAGTTGTGCCGAGCTAGCCGCGCAAAGGAGATGCTGGCAAAAATTTTCGGAAATTTAGGGAGTTAGAAAAATTTTGAAAAAAAATTGATAACTTAAAATTTGAATTTAAGTTTAAATTTGAATTGATAAGTAGGTGATATTGTTTGGGACTTTTGGATAAGTTGAAAAGTTATAAAGGAAGTTGGGGTGTCTTTGATTAAAAAGTTTGTTTTGGCAAGTTGATGAGAATGTTTGGTTTTGGAAAATAGTAATGGGTTTTGGATCATTCTTCCTAACTAGTAATTTCGGGGATGAAATTCTTTTAAGGGGGGAGGAATGTGACGACCCGAAATTTTTGAGCATTTGAAATTGGAATATTTAATTGATTTTAAATATCTCAAAGTTAATTTTAACTCGAATTCAAATATCACCAATTATTTGATAATTAAATTATTGAATTAAACAATTTGAAATTGGGTAAAATGTGAATCTAGAATTCTAAGCCTGTTAAAATATAATTTGAAGGCTTATAAAATTTATATTGATAGTGCCGAGAATAATAGAAGTGTTAAAAATTGAAATTAATAGTGATCTGTGCAGTTCTGAAATTTATATCATTTAAATTGAATTCAAAAATAGCCTTCCGAGGCGCTGTCTCGGAATCCGATGAAACCAGTTCCATTGGATCCGTAATATTGAATTATTATCGGATTTCAAATTTTGTATTGATTGGAGTTTGTATGTGAGTGTACGATATATAAACGCGCTGAAAATTTTATTGATAATAATCTAATGAAATTTAATTAATTAGGCTTCTTGTATACGCCATCCTTTATCCATTCCTCAACACGCTACCCTCATCTTCCAGTATACTCCATCGCTCGTCATTTTTTTTAGCAAGGCCTCTTCTTCTTGTTAAAAATAAATAAAAAATAAAAGAGAAATCACTTCGTTCGAAATCAATAATGGCCGAGACAATCAACAGAGCGAAATTCATTTTCGTTCGAAATAAAAGGGGGCCGTTTGCTCTGTCTAATCCAAACCGAAACCTATCTCCCCCTCTAAAATCGAAGTCGATATTTAAAAAAATAAAATGGCGGAACAGGGGGAAACTCGCGTGCTCGAACACGCGAGGAAATCGCATCATCATCAAAGAAAGGGGAGAGAGGAGTCGCGTCTACAAGCTAGGGTTCGTAGATTTGGGAGTCGAGGTCACTCGTGCGATTTTGGACGCGTCGTCGTGATAGAAAGGGGCAGGGGTGGCAGTCGCGAACCTCGAGGACGAGTTTCGATGGTGAATCTGGAAGAAAGCTCGCGCTCGAAGAAGTTGATTCTTGTTCAGAATCAAAGGCCGGGGAGGAGGTCGAAGCAGAATTCGCGACTTCGTCGTGATGGGTGTTCCCTGGCGTAGCGATACTCGGTTGAAGCTAGTGAGGTAATCGCTTGTCATTTCTTTGATTTGGATAAATTTAAAATAATACGTATATGATAAAAGAAAATTTGCTGTAAGATTTGAAAAGCAGAAATTTATTTTAGGTATATACAGGTAGGAGATTATACATATTTTTATATATTTAACCAATATGTGTATAATTTTATATATTGAAAACAGTCAATATTTTTTTTAGTGACTGGTATTAAATTGAGGAATTAACATATATAGCTTGTCCTTGAATTTATAAATTAGGAAGAAGGGAAATGTAAACCAAGTTAGGCTAACAATCATTTGGAATCTCATAAATTAAATTAATAAATGATAAATTGATTCCTTCAACTTATTTAAGTGATAAGTGATCATTCGATTTGTTTGAATATTAATAAACATAAATGTTGTACAAGGTCCAAAATCATGAAGGGACTAGTCGAGATGGAAGTGGATTGCAAATGAAAAACAAAGGTGAGTTAATCTCACTCAGTTAAAAATTTAAATTTAAATGATTAAATTTAAATAATTGATTGTATGGTTGGATTGATTGATGTGATAGAGTATAGTATAATTTGAATTTGGCATATTATGTAATGCTAACATCTGTGGATGCAGGGAAAACAGGTTGGAGGGATCCAACTGGATTCCTCAACACTTATTTAAATTATTTAAATTCCCTGTTATGATGATTTGATATTTTATGATGGATTATGTTGAAAAATTGAATGCTATGGTTTGATTGGATAATTGGGTATAATGAATTTCCAGAAAAAAATAATAATATAACTTGGATGTTGGAAAGATAAGAAAGGAAGTGAATTTGCAAGTAAAATAATTATGGAAATTTGAATAAATTTAAGAATGAAATAAAATAAAGTGACATAAGAATTCTAATTAATAAATCTTGAATATAGAAAGGAGATTTTTGAAATAAATAGAAAGTTAATGAATTGTAAACTCCAATGCTAATATCTAAAAGAACAGAACATTATTTTAAATTTAAGATTTTAAATTTTGAAAGGGATAAAGAAGAGAAAAGAAAGGCCTGAAATTTGTATATTTCATATAAAAGATTTAAAATCAAACAGCAAATAATAAAAATAAAAATAAAGTCCATAATTAGTGAATTTTGAAATGAACCGAGCAAGTAAAGAAATTTATTTTAAATAGAATGAATTGGAAATCAATTCGGGAAATTGATTTAAGTGCTTGAAGTTGGAATTCTCGCTGAATGGCCAAGTACACGTTTTTAAAAGTAAATTTGTAAATATAAATTAAATGCTTTAAAGTTGTTTTTAAAGAAAGTAAGGTTTGTACAATTTATTATTTCTATTATTTAATTTCTAAAGCAAGTATTTCCTTTTAATATATTATAGCATTAATTATTTAAAGGTGACTTAGTATTTGTTTTAAAAGTGAAAACCTGGATTTATATTTTATAAAGTAACCTTATTTTCTCAAATTCATATAGTATGTATTTTTAACAAATTATTTAAGTAGTTTTATCCTAAGTGTTTTAAAGTACATATTTCAAAGTAAAGTGTTTTAAATTATTTTAAAATCTAGTTTTGTGCTTGGTAATTTCAGAGGAGATAGAAAATATTTGGGAAGTTTATTCTGAAAAGAAAGGTGGTCTTGAAACTGTTTTCGAAGGATTGAAAATAGAAATATATCTTATGAAGATATCTTTGAGATAAATAAATAATTTGGGAAATTATTTATTGTTTGATGGTTGTTTGTGAATGTTAATTGATAGTTAAATCACCGACTATCAACATTGGACAAATGCGTTGATCGTTTCGAAGAGACCGGGATCGAGATTCATTTCTCGAAAACCACTTCGATCCGGTTTGTACGTTTTCGTGAAAACGATTGTGGATTCGAAGATGGAGCAGTGAAGTGTAAGGGCTAGTCGCTACTAATCCTGAGGGATATTGCCAAACCGGATGTAGTAGGAATAGTACCTTCGGTTCCGTTCGAACCCGGGACGGACTTGTATGGATGAATGCTTGCGAAACATCGTCAGGTGGACGATGGGCATTCTAAGGAATATATTCTAAAAAGGTAACGATTAGCCTCAAGCCTCATCAAATGGGAATGACTGAAAATCAGAGGTTATGCAGCAAGGCTAGGTGGGTAGCACCCAAGCAGGGTGAGGTCATTCTAGTCTAGATGTCCCTTTTTATTTCGGCTTAGTGGGCGGTTGCTAATCCCAACCGCGGGGTGATCTCACTCGGGATTATCCAGTAAGGGGTAGTCCCGGCCCTGTGTTGCAGGGGAGCGGGCGTACTCCTCGGTACGGTGATCTAGGCCCCGTACTGTGACAGGTGGTACCCCAGTGCCTAGTCATTAGTTGGAAATCCATTCTCCCTACGAGCCTTGTACGAGTTTTGTTTGTATTACCCACTTTTGTGGCTAGTAGCTGGAATTTAATAATGTAACAATTTCGGCTATTTTATAAGTATTTGTAAATAGACCCTATTATAATATCAGAGGATTTCTATAAAAATTGTTTTAGCTATCGTAAGGTAAAAACCCGACATGTTTATTTGTGGCGTGCTCTTAAGACATCCTTTTGTTTTTCAAAAGATTTTTGAAACTTTAATAATCAAGTGGGTGTGATTTTCTCACGCTGGTATTCCAGACTAACTCAGGTGTTATTTAACTGTAATGCTCGGGTCAGACCGAGTATTATAGAATACAGAATATGATGTTGTGAAGCTCAGGAGACGAGCAGGATGGCGATACGTACTCTCGTACTTGTATATATATACATATTCCGCTGTGTTGAGTTGTTGAGTATTCATTTGTATGATATTGATGTTGAGCTGTGATTGATGTACTCTGATGATGTAATATATAGACAGAGATATTTGATGTTTGAGTAAAGTGTATTTATTATCTATTATATTTTATTCCGCTGCGATGGTTAGATTCTGTTATTGTTTTCTATTTTCTTCTTCTACCTCTTCTTCTTTAACCCAAATGGTTCGTATTTCTGTGCAATTTGAGTTGATTGTTGTAGAATAGTGTTGACTCAAGGGGTACGGATTTGCGGGCTGTTACAAAATCATAGTTGTCAAAATAATAATTTTGATATATAAAACAATTTCAAAAATGCAAACATACCCGATTTTCAGAGGATAATTTTAAGAATGGATTTTAAACAAAGGTAGAGATTTGAATTAGAGGAACTCAAATCAATAGAATCCTGATTCGAAGATAGACTCGATCGAAGATGAGATTATTAAATTACAAAATAGAAGATGGATATACTTCTACAAATCGCGGGCGACCTTAACCGGATCAACCGTGAATTTAGCAATATAATGGATGCAGAATTCTAAGGCAAATCGACATTCGATTGCTATAAATAGAATTCGTAATATCAGGAGATAGTTGCATCTAAAACAAGGGATACATAAATCTCCGGTGAATAAATGCCAATTGTAAAGGAGTTTCATCCCCTTTACAAATCATTCAGTGGAGTCATGGGATACTCCAGAATCGAACGAATATAAATAGGGAGAGACAAGAATGAATTTCAGAACCGGAGGACATTCCAAAATTCAAAGGAATCAAGTCAAAAAGGAAGAGATTCAACTCGAACGAAAGTGATTCTGTAAATAAATTTACCATATATGCTAAGTTCTGCCTAGAGCCAAAGCTCTGATACCAACTGTTACGACCCGCTATTTTTGGACCATTCAAATCGAAAATAAAACCATACATATCCTACTTGAATAATTCAAAATACCGAATTGTTAATTAAAATTTGGCAAAACTTAAAATATACAGTAAATAAATCAATCACAGAAGAGTAATATAATGCAGCGGAATAGATAAAGAATAGTAGTCCATGAAGCTACTATATACATCAAAGTTAGAAATAAAATACATCAGAATGTCCTAGATGCAGTGAAGTCTCTAGTACGAGCATATGACTTCTCTGAACCAATCAACAGGATGACTGAAAGGATAGATAGCCAGATCTTCAAGCAAAGCTCCAACTTTGAAGATGAGTCTCAAATGCTGTATCACTCAGTCTGTAATATCCCGGAATTTTTAACAATATCAATTTAATAACCTGTAGTTAAAATTAAATTGATATTGATATTCTGTTAATAATTTTCAAATAGATTTAATAATCTTCTTCAGTAAATATTTAAATTGGTTATTTTATCTTTTAAAAATAATAAAATGATTTCTATTTACAATATAAATATATGGTTTATATTTTAAATAGATTGGTATTGTTTTAATTTTAATAAGTAAAGCATATTTTCTAGTATTAATAATTTGAAAATTTTGTTTTATTTAATATTTAAGCTTTTCAAAATTTAATAAATGATTTGGTTTAAATTTAATAATTAAATCATGTTTAAAATTCTAATATAGACATTTTAATTTCATAAATAAAAATATGATTTTAAAATTGATAAGAAAAATATTTAAATGTTTAAATTAAATTAGCTTGAGTTTTAAATTTAGAATAAATTTAACAAAAGGTTTTATGGTTTAATACAATGGATATTTTATTTAATAAAATACAATTTCTTTTAAAATAATTTTAATTTAATAATAAGAGAGTTATAAAAATAATATTAATATTGTATTGTCTTTATAAATAAGTTTTAAATAGGATTTGTAGATTTTATTTCAAATTGAATTTATATTTATAACTTGATTTGAAAATAATTGATTTTTGAATTTAGTTTGAATTTAAATTCAAAAGTTTAAAATTTTAATTGTTTTAATTTTTAATATGTATAAGTTTATTTATAAACATAGTTTGTTCTTATTTCTTTTATAAATTTATACACATATTCAAATTAAACTAACAACTTAAACTAAGCTAACATATACATTAATTTGTAATAGTATTAACTATTTTAAAGAGACATGTGTTTAAAAATTTACATAAATTTGACAAGTGTTGTAAAGTTTGACAAGTGTTAAATTTAGTTTTAAATTTTTCTTTGCTTTTATTAAAATCTGAGAATACATTTGGTTAAGCTTGCATCTTTATTTCATTCATATTACATTTTCATTTCCTAAATCAAATGAAGATCAAATCTGCAAATCCCTGTAACTCATCAAAGATCAAATCTGCAAATCCCTGTAACTTATCAAAGATCAAATCTGCATTCACAAATGCATATAAAAATCCACAAATCTGCATTTCCAATCAAAGTAAAATCTGCATTTCTTCAAAATCAAATAAAGCCTGCACTGTTGTTTTATCTGCATTTCCCTAAAAAGCAAAGTGAAGCCTGTTCTTTTCCTCTGCACTCTGTTTCAAACCTGGAGTGAATGAAGACCTTTGCATTTCTGTTTGAATATGGGTTGAATGAACATCTGCATGTTAGCATTTGGGTCAAGCTTGCATTTTTATGTCTTCTGCATAATGGATAAACAGGGACTCTGCATATCATATTTTTACAAATTCAAATGATCAGTGGTCTGCATCATTAAAAGGTGAGTAACATTTAATTTTTTAAAAAACTGTAATTAGGTTGCTTGAGTTAAATTATGTTTGTGTGTTTTGATTGTGATTGTGCATGCATGTTTGATTATGTTCTGCAGTGTATACTCAGATTTACATCCTACTTTAAGAATCCTCTGAAATTGATCTATTTTGAGATAGTAACTGGGTTTTAGGATAATAAAAAGAGTTTGTTTGTTTTATATTAGTTTCCAAACTTATAAAGTAATGTGTTTCATTTTCTTAAGTTTAGATTTAAAAATCTTTGGGAAAATTAAAATACTGGAAATTGTCTCTGTAAACCTAAGTAACTCCCCAGTATGTTTAATATTGATCAAAATCAAACACATTAATATTTAAATCCAGTTCCATAAATTTAATGCATTGACAAAAACTTGGTTTTAAAATCAAGTATTAGTATTTTTAAGTGAATGTTCATTTACAGTTTGGTCTAGAAAACAAAAATATGAATTTGTGAAAAAAATTTCAATCTGTAGTATAAGATAACTCAAATTTCTTTTGAGTTATTAAGTAAGGATCATAGATTCTTGGAAAAAAAATCAGAGGAGTAATTAAAATTTACTAGATAGGGTGCAGTTGGGAAATCATTGTATGAACCCTAGTTTGAACAGGGGGTTAAAGATTGGGACAGTGAGAGAGGAAGAGTGGATCGAGTGATGTGATACTTGGTGATTGTGTAGCTGAAGGGTGTTGGAACTCGAGGCCGGAGGGGTTGGTTGCCAGATGATCAAAATGGCGTACTATGGCCGTTGACAGGTTTAGAGTTGAAACCTGTAAAAAAAATTCCAAGTTTTTGAATTTGGGATTTCAGAACCAATTTTTGAATTTCTGTTTATTTGGTTGATCTTGTGTTGGTGTTAGTGGGTTGAGGGGTTTCTGGTTGTGGCTTGATCACTTGAGATGATCGGCAGAGGTGGCGGCGATGAGTTCTCTGATGAACTGTGGGTTTGGGAATGTTTTCAGGGGAGTTTGAGTTTGCTCGGAGTAAAAGGGAGAATGACTCGAAGCAAGTATAGTAGAAACTCGAAATTAAATTAGGGGGTCTCGGGTTGAACTCTGTAGTTTCCAGGTTTCAGAAAGAAACTATTTTGTTTGAAAATCTGGGTTTTAAAATTTTAAAATCTGTAGTTTTAGGATTTAAAGCAAAGTTTAGGTTTAAATTAGAAATTCAAGTTTGAATTTCTAATTTAAATTCAAAACCCAGTTTTTAAAATAAAATAAAAGTTTCAAAATTTATCTTAATTAACTATTTCATTTTGATAAATGGTTTAAAACTTAAATACTAAGGTTTTTAAAATGTAAGGATTGGAAAATTCTATGTTTAAATATGAAGTTCAGTTTAAATTTAAAAAGAAGATTTAAATTTGAAAGTTTAAACTAAAAATGAATTGAAACTTCTAAAATTTTGAAATGAATTTAACTTTAAAGACTTTCATAGCATTTGTTTGATTTGTAATATAAAAAGTTTTAAATTATTTAAAACTTTAATAAGTTTTAAAATTTATTCTAATTTAAGCTTGAATTTAAATTGAAATTTAAAAGAAAATTTCTTAAGTACTTTGTTTTAAATCAAATTGTTTTAAACCTAATTAAATTATGTTTTATTTTGGAAATTTGATTAAGAATTATGTTTTAGAATTAATTAATAAGGTAATTAATTCTAATTATTTAATTTAATTAATTAATTAGATTTGAAATTAATAATTGAGTAATGATTAATCAATTTAGAATTAAGATCATTAATTAAATTATTAATTAATGATGAATGAATATTAATTATGTAATTAAGTTTTAAATTAAGGTTAATTAATTTAATAATTAACTTTAATTAATGAATGATTAAAGATAATTTAAATTGTAATTAATTTAAGTTAATTACTTTGTAAAATAATTATATAATGGTTAATGAAGGTCATTAACCATGATTATTTAACAATTAATTAATATGGTTAATTTTTATAATTAATTAGATTAATTAATTTAATAATAATCAATTGTAAATGGTTTGAGTATAATTACTTGATAAAGTAATTAAGAAATTAATTACTTAATGCAATTAATTTAATTGAATGATATTGTTTAATTTAATTAATTAAGTTTAATTAATTTTAAACACTTGAGTTTTAAAAATAATTACTTTATGTAATTAAGGATTTGGAAATTACTTAGTTAAGTAATTAATTAATAATTACATGATTGTAATTAAGTGGAGAGGTTTAAGTATGAGGTAATTTGGATAAATTATTTAGTAATTAATCAAGGGATTAATTAAGTAATTAATTAAAGGATAATTAATTTATTTAATAAAGTAATTAAGTTAGTTAATTACTAAATGTAATTAATCTGTGATGATGATTAATAATTATAAGTTAATTAATTTAAGGAATAATTAAGGATCATTAATTATTTTAATTAATGATGTAATTAAAGTTGATTAATTATGATTAATTAATCAATAATAGGTAATTAAAGGTAATTAATTAATTAATTAAGGATTAATATAATTAATTATGATTAATTAATTAATTGAAGTAATTAAAGGTTAATTACTGCTTAGTTGAGAATAATTAATTTTGTGAAATTAATTAGGGATAATTGCATGAATGTAATTAAGGGTAATTAATCAAGAGTGATTAATTAAAGTAATTTATGATTGATTTATTGATTGTAATCAATTATATGGTTGAGTAAGCAAGTTATAATTTGATGAAGTAATTAATTTAATTTATTTTAAATTAATTAAAGATGAATGAATTAATTTAATTCATTTTAAATTAATTAGTGGTAGAGAATTAATTTAATTCATTTTAAATTAATTATATTGTAATGAGTAAATCAATGCTTATGTATGAATGGATGAACTTGATTGTCTTGAATGGATGAAATCTCAGTAATGAGATAAATGGTATTGTGTGGTATGGATGTTTGGTTGTATTGTGATGATAACATAGGTTATCTATTGTGATGGTAATATATGGTATATCTATTTGAGATTGATAATGTGGATTACCTGTTAGTTGATAATGTTAATTATCAATTGTGATTGTGAGTTATCTATCTGTGTGTGTATATAGATACTGTATTAAATTGTTTTAAAACCTTTAAAACAACTTGGACCTTAAAAGACACGCTTTGGATTTCGATGAGACCGGGATCGGGTTTCCATATTTGGATATCCGAAAACCACATCGATTCCAAATAACGTTAGGTCGTGAATCAAAATGGAGCTTTGTGAAGACTCAAGGTGTAAGGACTATGAGTCATTATAACTCTGTGGGTGATTCCATAATGAGTTGACGGAATTAGTTCTTATAGATTCGAGATGGTGGTTTAGAGTGCAAGGGTTTGTCGTTAACTCTGAGGGTGATTCCAAAATGAGTGTAACGAGATAATGCCTTCGGTTTCGTTCGAACCCGGAACGAACTTATATGGATTGAATGCTTTCAGAACATCGTCAATTGGACGATGAGCATTCTAAGTGATGTGTCCTATAAAGGTAATCGTAGCCTCAAGCCTCATCAACCGGGAATGGCTAAAACAGGGGAGGTGCAGCAAAGCTTCATGGGTCGCACCCACTGGAGAGCAAGATTGATCCCTGTCTAGAAGTCCCTTTATATTCGGCTGTGTGGGTGGTTGCTAGCTACAACCACAGGGTTGTCTTGTTCGGAACTATTCAGTAAGGAATGGGTCCGTCTTTGTGTTGCAGGGGGTCGGGAGTGATCCTCGGTACGTTGATCTAGGCCACGTACCGTGACGGGCGGTACCCCAGTAGCCCTGCCATTGTATGGAATCCAAAATCCAATAAGTGCCAACGGTTTTTCTTGTATTACCCACTTTTGTGGCTAGTAGCTGAAATTTAATGAATGTAACAATTTTGGCTATTTCTTATTTATTTGAAAACCCTATACACTATTATAATATCATCGGATTTCCTATCAAATATTTTAGTTAGCGTAAGGTAAAAACTTTTCCATGTTTATGTGTGGGAAGTCTTACGTGATACCTTTCTTTTCAAAAGGTTTTTGAAAGTTAAGCAACTTTAACCTGTTACTCACACCAGACCCATGTCTGACCCAGAGTTTATTTTGTTTTTCATAAACTCTTGGGTACTCAAATTTTTATGAGTAGTCAAGGGAATTCAGGTTAGGATTCAGGTTAGCTTTGACGAATTGTGGAGGAGCAATGGAGCAGGAGGCTTCCGCGTGTAGATATATATAGTATTCCGCTGTTTGTTCTCTGAGTTGTTGTATTGAGATTGTATAACTAGACAGGTGTTTATAACTGTCTAGTATGTGTTGTATATCTGTGTACTTTGGTATTTGTTGTAAACTATGTAAAGTATTATGTTATTAATATAATTTATTCGTTCCGCTGTTAGATTCTAATGTGTTGTTTCTTTCTTCTCTTCTTTCTATTCTCTTTTCTATCCCTTTCTTTCTTCAAGATGATGCGATTTTCCCGGAGTGGAAAGTCGGGTCGTCTCACAGTCTTACCCGAGCGTAAAGCAAAACACAAAACACTCGAGTCAGGATTAACATTCTTATATCAACAAATCCAACTCAAGTGAAATATCAACTGAAATACAAATAACTTAAAGGATGTTTGGAATAACCATCGTCTAAGGGTCCATGGAACTTTCTACAAGGTAGAAATATACACTATAACACCGAGGTCATTTCAGCTTAATTTATACTTCAAAACCAAATCCATTTTCACTTCAAATATCTTTATATTTCCCAAAATAGTATTTATATATATTAAACAATTTATACAGTAAAGTATTTTCAATTTCCTCAACTTAACAAATCATACAACATCAACCCGACCTTCCCATTCAAATTAAATTCAATCTCAATTTATCAATTTAAATTCAACTCAATTTCTAAAATAACCACTTTAATTTTATCGATCTCAAATTCAGATTTATAATCACAAATACCCCTTTATATTTCCATATATTCCAAAACTTTAAGTATTCAACGTTTCGTCTAAATTTCATTCAATTTAGTTTTCTAAATAATAAATTCAAATTTAGTTCAACCTAAATTTTCATTTTAATTCAATTTAGTTGCTAAATAACAAATTCAACTACGTTGATTTCAAATACAGATCCGAATCTCAACATAAACCATTTAAATTCCAATATAGTTCAAGGCTTTAATATTTAAATCTTCTATATAACAGTTTCATATAGATCTTGATTTAACCTCATTATTATTTAATCTTGAAATACTCCCTTGTTAGATTCAATATCATTTAAGTAACCTTAAATTACATTTTACTCAATATTTTCTTTAATTTATTTAAACGTGAAATATTCATTAAATAACTTAAATCAAAAATCCAGTTATAAAATCATACCCTTTAAATTTCCCATCCAAAAATTTCAAATCGATTTAATTAAATAAATCCTTATTTAAATACCATTGTTATAAACCCAAATTTATCTCTCAATCTTAATTATTCAATTTATTACAAGAGAATCTATTTGAAATATAGATTTACATAAATACTTAACCATATTATATGTATTAAATCAATCTAATTTAAATCAAATATTACTACTAAATCTATATATACAATTTTCATTTATATAATATCTTAAGAATCAAATTTGTTAAACCATATATTTCTTTCCAAAATTATAGAAATTATTTTCAAAATATTTATATGGACCAACGGTGTCTGTATATATTTCCTATCATATAGTCAAGTGCTACGGATATTTATCATTTCAATTCGTATACTAAATATATACGGGTGGATATCATTTCAACCCGTAATCCCAAATTCAATTAAATGAAAATCGCTTGGGTTTATCATTTCAACCCATAACGATTTTCTCCTATTCTAAAGTCTGTTCAGGTATGTATCATTTCAACCCATAGTGATTTCTAAACTACAGGGAACTTGCAGAGTGATAATAGAAAATACAATAAAATAACAGGCATATATCATCAATAACAATATAATATAAAAAATAGGATATGGTGTCATATCCCGCAGGTAAATAGTTACAGATAATAGTGTATATAACAAATTTAAATAACTATAGCAGCATATTTCAATTGTCGTTTTAATTGAAATCAAATTTAATGAATAAAAATATGTTAATCGTGAGTGATTGCTCACCTCTCGAGCCTAGAGAATACAGAAGATGACACTGATATGTATATTGCTACAGACACTGAAATTTGAATTATGAATCGAAGCAAAGCAAAATCGGCACGAATTCAATGATCAAAGCTGATAACAAGAATTGATGGAACAAGTCAGAACGGGATTGGCGAAGATAATGGTATGAGTGGACTTATATATATATATATATATATATATAACTATATATATAAAGTCATATTCTAAATTCAACACATATTAAATTAAATTAAATATATATGTATTTATATTTCCCAAAATCATTGTTTTATTTTATTTTATTTAAAACACATAATTTAGAATCAAGCATATATACAATATGAAATTTGAAATAAATACTTATATAAACAGACTAATATAAATCATGTGCTAGGTTACAATACTGGCATATTTTAGCTGTAAGAAAGTGTATAATGAAAGAAGTCAACATCAGTTATGATATATTTATATAAACCAATTGTAACATATATTTAGTTGACATAACAAATGAATTCTTTTATAAAATAATATACATTGGGCGCTGTTTCATAAAAATGCACATACAATACCATTTATATACGAACAACAAAAGTAGCTTATATATATACATATATACTATTTAAAAATCAATATTTACATTTCAACTAACATCAGAAAACAAATATAAACTTTATACTTTATATATGTTTTATGGAAAAAGAGAAAAAAAAGAAGAACGCAAAGTGGATCCAACGTTTGGAATTCAGGGATTAGTCCTGAAGGCTAATACACCGTCGGATCATTTTTATTAAATTTTTGGATAAATTTCAGTATAAGAGTAGCAATTTATTTAAAATAACGTGGTGTGAAATGAATTGATGGAATGAATAAAATAACGTATTATTAGTACCCAAATAATCAAATGACACAATACGTTGGTTTCTTAATAACGACAGTAACGTTCAATTTGCTAAAAGTTAATTTAGGACGTTATCTTTGTCTTATTTGTAAGCGATTGATATATCATATCTCTTTTAATTTTAAGATCAGCTCATGGCACGGCGTATGAAAATTCAAATTCCATCGCATCATATATTTATTATTTTCAATTTAGAAATGTATGAACTTATCAAATTTTTTTTGGCTATAAATGACGTAAAACACCACTGCTTATTAAATTTGTCGTGTACTGTGTTTAAATACTTCCAAAGCGTTTGTCAATTTATTTAAAAGCTATAAAATGAAAGGAGTGAAAAGAGAAAAAAAAGAAAGAAAGAAAATATATATATATAATAATAAAAAGACATGGGGAGAGAGACGAAGATACAGATGGTGGTACGTATCTTGTTCTATTCATAAGTAAATATCACCATAAATTCCTTTGCATATTTTTAATTGCTATAACCAATGCTTTCATATATAACAGGTCCAATCTTATATACATAGCTACATATTATAAAGGGTTATGAAAACTTATATATATACACCTTATAGTATAATATATATAACTAGATAACATGTATATATTAGATAATAGAATACAATAATATAGATGAAAATAGAATTGCAGTAAGCTAAAATTTATAATAAAAAAACAAAGTGTTGTAGGAAGTTGAAAACAACAACTAATGCAATAATATTTATTATACGTTTCGAAATCCATTAGACAAAAGAAAACACAGCTTGTATAACATATCCATTAAACAAAATAGACTATATATAGTACTAGTACATATTCATGCTATATGTAAACATTTAAAAACGAAACATATATTGCAATATGATGCGCATACCGTTTATAAAAATATGGATGACGAGGGGAGGAGGCATGGAGTGGGTTGTGGCTCTTGACAGGTGGTTCGAGCTGTGGTGGCGGAGTCTTGACGAAGCTATAGGAAGGAGAACTGGTCCTTTTTCACTTTTCCATCATATGTGTTTTAGCATTGTAATGGGAAAAATCTCTTTTTTTTTCAAGAAGCAAGAGAGAGGAAGAATAAATGTAGCTAAATAGGCTCAAAGACTACACGTTATAAATATTTAATATAGTTGAACGGTAGGAATGAGTAACCCAGTAGCTAAAATTGGAAACATGGAAATAGAGGGGTCAATCGCTAGAATTTAGGAGGTATGAATGGTAACAGTTGTTTGAATTGTATACGAAATATATAACTTTATATTCCATTATTAATTGAATAGGAGAAATGAATGGGTGGAGAATGAGCTGTCCATTTATGATATACTGTTACATATAATTTATTAAAGAAGAAGCGGTAGAATAATGGTAGATTTGAGTTATATACTGGTTTGATAACGGTCAAGTTGATAAGGTGGATATTTAAACAATTTATTGCATGATTGGAAAGCATGTGAGTATGGAAAGGCAAGGATATTAAAATGGAAAAAAGAATGGACAGAGAAATTTAAGCGAAGATAAAACGTACAGGAATAAATATAGAGTAGTGGGATGGTCACGATAATTCAGTGGATAATTAAAGCAACTTTTAATGCCACCAGCTGCACGTTCAAATTTGAAAAGGCAGAGTAACGGACCATAAAATAAATTGAAACGATGGATTTATAAAAGGAACCATGATGTGTACAATAATTGAAATGAAAACGTACATAAATAAATGAATATGAGACAAATGAAGATGAAAGGGGAAAGAAATAAACTATTTATGGGCGATGAATTTATAAATGGAACCATGATGTGTACAATAAAACGAAAACGTACACAAATAAATGAAAATGAGACAAATGAAGATGAAGGTAACCTTATATATAATATTAAAAAAAAATCAATATTCATTTAATATTATGTATATTCTTTCAAAATGTAAAGGCTACGTATGAATGAATTCATATATGCTTATCTTTGTACATAACAAACATGTAGACTACCAATTTTAATGCAGACCTTAAATCAACCCTTAAAACATATACTTCATATATGTGGTTAAATATAGTATATACTTCCCTTCTTCTTCGGTTCATATGATATATGAAACCCTTAAATATCGTATTTATAGCTGACGACATATGTATAAATATACTAAATATGCACTAAAATAAACTTGAAATGGTGACACAAAAACCCAAAATCAAATATATATATTTAACATGACTAGAAATCAAACTTCAGTAAAACTATATACTAGTATCAAGACTAACATATATATATATATATATATATATATAGCTATTATAACACATATAAATAAAATAAAACTCGGTATAAATATGCTTTACTATATATACACACTTCAAATAGACCATCATACATATACAGTGGTTTTCCAAAATAAATATATATGGAACGTACTCAATATACTTAAAATTTACACACCTTGCTGGAAAAAAGGAGACCGTAAATTTATTACCCACTATTGACATTTACCCAACAGAAATGAACTATGCTATCCAATTTACATCAAACTTAACTTATATTATAGTATAAATAATAGTTTATGAAGTTTTTGTACTAGATCTTATAGGTATAACCATAACCAAACTTTAAAATATATGTACACAGCTCGCACTACAAATCATTAATATACATAACATATTTTCTTTATTTTTCAAAATTTTATTATTAATAATTTCTCAAAATCCAATTCAATACGTTAAATACCAATTAAAAATTGCTAAAATTTTATGGGTCGTTACAAGTTTACTTTAACATTTATCACTTTTAAAATCCAATAACTCATATATATGTGTGTGTGTGTGTGTGTGTGTGTGTGTAAAGAAAGAGTTACAAAGATTTAAGTCTTAAAATAAAATTACTTTATTAGGTCTTTAAATCAAAACAATATTTAAGTAATTGATAATTCATTTTATTTCAAATCTATTTAGATATATATAATATTACTTCATAAACACTTTAAAACCATAAACTATTAGTAAATTTAAAAAAAATCTCAAATACATTCATTTTTAAAACAAAGCTTTTACGTTCATAATTGATAACTTAATTTATTTTTCAAATCTTTTCAAACATATATACATACAAATAAAGATATAATTTTCCAAAGGCTTTAAAATTCTTTCTAAATCATTTAAATAGCTTTAATAGCTAAAATTATTTGAATGAATTTATTACTTTCATAACCATTTTTCTAAAATAATACCATATCTTATCTTTTGCCTCTAAAGCATTTCCAAAATTATATACTGATAAATAAAAATTTTAAAATGATTTTGTAAATAAATATTACTTACCTTTAAAAGTTTTAATTGGAAATTTTGTGATAAGCAATAAGTTAAGAAGATAATATAATTTAACTATATATTTTATAAATAATTTCCAAAAGGACCAAAATGGATAAAATCTCATTTTTGAAATTCATTAAAAACATTTAAATAATTTAAACAATAAAACCAATGAAAATTTCAACTTCTAAAGCCAACATTTCTTTATAATTAAAATTCCAAATATGGAATTATTAACTATCCGAGTTGTTTTCCGATAACTCCGATCACTGAAACGACGTAAATATTTTTATATAAGCTAATAAAATACAATTTGCAATCGTAAAGAATTTTGTTCGCAAATTGACTTCTTTTAACCCATATAACAATCCATACATTACCAACAATAAATTTCCATATACCAAACAATCAATTCATTAAAACAATCCAATCAATAACCTCAGTCGGTTCAATCAACCAATGTAATTAACTATCGGGACAATTGTATATAACAAACAGTTTAATAGATGTAGATGTGTGAGTTAAATTGATTAACTCACCTCGAGTAATAGTTCGTCCAAACTCCTTTACAAGTTCGGCCTACCCCACAACTAGGCTTCCACTATCAAGCATGACAACACCCGAATAGGATTGCTACTTCTACCTGTAGTCTTCCATGATTACCTCCACCAGCATAACAGCTTGCGAGGTATGAAACTATGGACTATCATGCAGGAAATCAAGATTGCCTCCATTTCATCATCGATCGTCGCCTAGAAATGGTTGCGCTTGAGCCTCGCCATCCGTCATGGCTCCTCCACCTTGCACGCTTACAGCAGCATCTCCATCGCCTTCCACCAACGCCATCCATGTTCGCCACCATGCCTTGCCAAATCATCGCGCGCCTAGCCGAGGTTAACGAGCAACCCTTGCGTGGGAAGTTGAATCGTTGCGAACCATTCGAAGCTCGTCCTATGGGTTGCGGCTACTATGAATTGCGACTTTTTTCGCCGATTAAATTCGGGACAAGGGCATGGTTGAATTCGGGTTTTAGAAACAAGGGGTATCAGCCTTGAAACGAGAAGAGGAGGAGTTGTTTTGTTTTTAATTTAGGTTGGGCTTTATGTGAAGGGCTTGTCTTTAATAATTTAGAGACATATTTTCTTTTCTTTTAAGCCACAATTCTAATTTATTTAAAGCACATTCAAATATTAATTATTCAAACTGATTTACATTGCATTTTTACAATATACATACATACATACATACATACATACATACATACATACATACATACATACATACATACATACATACATACATACATACATACATATATATATATATATATATATATATATATATATATCGATAACTACACAATTTCATTTTAATTCAAAATTGTTCAATTATATGTAATTATTCACTGTATTGATATAAATAGATTTATTCATATCATTAACTTATTAATTTAAATAAATATTAATTTAAAACTTCTTTTCATCTATTTCAATTATATATATAGCTATTATTTGCAGTAAACATATTTTATATTTATTAACACTTTTATAATATTATCTAAAAATGAAATTTATTAACTAATTCAAAAAAATTTCTATAAAAAAACTTTTATTAATAGATTTTTTTTAAACAAAAAATTTGATTAAAAAATAAAAATTATCAATTTGAATTCAAACACTTTGATCCTAATTCAATTCATCTAATATTACGAGTTCGAAAACTGGGTTTTTACAAACCTCTCTACTTATGACAATTGCGTGCTCACAATTTCTTATAGGGAGATGTCAAAAACACAAGCAAACATTAACTTTCTTTGAATTTTACTGCTAAGTTGAAACTCGATCAAAATCTTAAGTAGTTAACATTAGAATCATACTTATATTATGTTATATATTTAAATAAATTCATTTGTATTTTCTATTTCTTCGCATACAAAAATTTATTGAAAATTTTCTAAGTGTTAAAATTTTTGAAAAATTTCGGCGAGTCATCCTTGTATGAAGAGCCATTTGCAGTTTCATAATTATATTATAAACAATATACATCGACCAGATGGTTGGAAACACAATATATATACCAATATTTATATCATTGTTATATTTAATCTGAAAGTGTACCTTTATTTAGCATTTTTAAAGCAAGTTACCATATTAAGTGCAAGAAAAAGAAAGATTACACAACATTCCAATCCAGTTAGCCTTCTAGCACCTATTCTCCACTTAAACAAATCATGTAAGACTTTAATATAAAATTTTTAATAAGCATGCATTCACATATTGGACTAACATCTTAGTGCATAAGTGATTATTCCATGAATGTCTATATGCCACATAAATTAAATAAACATGTATGAATTATGAGAGAAGCAGTAGGCATAACAATTCCATAAATGACAATGTTCACCTGTTCATAATTGAAGCGAACATGGTAAAACAAGTAAATGAACAAGTGAACTCTTACTGCATAGCATAATATGTAAGAGATGCATTCACAATAAGTTGTTAGTCATAAACCATTGAACAAACTTAATAACGATATCAATGCTAACTTATTTCATTATTTCTAGATAATAAATTTGTCTAACAATAAGGCCAAAATAATAGTTGATTGTGTGTGCAAGACAAGGCTTACAATCAAACACACAATTATCAATCTAGCATTTGTCTAAGTCTGCCAATGTAACTCCATTCTCCATAAGTTTACCAAATATTCTTATATAACGTGTTTCATAGAGTACTCTTTGGAATAAAATGGAATCAAGAATATTGAATATTTTCCAACCATATTTACCAGTTTGCCAAGGCACCGACGTATAATGATCATCAATTATTAGATTTTCGTCTCCATCTTTAATTTATAGTAGATGAAGTTGTCAGTCCATTAGTTTATAAATGAAGTGAAAACAAAATAAAGGATATATAAAGGAGAATCTAAGAATTTCAAGGTTGCTCTATTTTAAAAATCCATTCACTAGGCTTGAAATCATCCAAGTTAAATGCCAAATTAAACTCTTATTGTAGGTATTTTTCCCACTACATCTCTATATTCATTTTATTGTATTTTGTTCTTTCATCCTCGTTACTTACTGATCTTTGTTGATTTGAAAAGGTTCTTTCAAGCTTGAACATGACTTGTGTAAGTAGATTATCATTTGCCTCTGAATTGGTATCATTTATTTTGATGCTATACCAACCCTAATTTGTGCGCGCTACTGCCAGTTGTGGCTCTGTGGTAGCCATATGCTGCATTGCAGCAGGCTTAAACAGTTTTAAGTACAATCTCTATTTAAATTAAACACAATTTCTATTAGAGGTTTTTTTTCCTCTGTGCTGCTGCATATTGCAGCAGTCAGCTACATCACAACAGCCCTGTGCTGCGTCACAGCAGCATGGCGGTGCTGCATGGCAGCAACCCATTGCTACCTTGTATTTTTTTTACTGAAAAATAATATATGCATTAGTGAAATCACCACTCTATGTCAAACTTTGTCACGAATTAACTGTACTATGTTTAAACGTGCCTGATTTCATATATTATCTTTGAAAACTCATGTATCCATTTGAAAATTTCGTTTATAATAATATTAAGGTACTCAGAAAATTATCATTTATTGCGAGTAATAAGTTATGAAGCATTTGATATTTAAAAATCCAATTTGACAAAATTCGGGAATTTTGGCATTCCAATACTCAAGATTATTTCAAATATTCAAAATCATGCGAGCATTTTAGATTTTTTTCGAAAGCTTTTGTAAGTTTTATATGTTCAAAGCATTGAACCATGTATATACAATTCTCTTTATATTATAAATACTTATGGACAAAATTTATCTTGCCAACCTTTATAAACTTCATATTCGAAACCTGAAATTTTCTTATAGCTATGTTTTAACACTCCTGAAATTTACCATATACACCTTTAGCTCCCGTACTTTCAAATCCTATGGTATATAAAACATAAGTTCCCATATATTTGCATTCAAAATTTTATGATCCTTCATTTATTTAGAAATCAGCATACAAATGAAATCTTACATATTATATGTGCATCCAAAGCTATATTTTCAAGAACAAACATATTTGAAACCTACCTATTTATTTAATCAAAATATTCAACTTTAAATAGCATATTATACTTGTAATTTAAATCTAGTTTCATTTTAAACTCTTACTAAATTCAAAATTCATATAAATAAAAATCCTAACATTTATTACAATCACAATACAATATTCATAATCATTTGTCTCACATCTAATTTATTTGACATACTTTATCTTATTTATCAAACATCCCAGGGTATCTCCTTCAAAATATAATTTGTACACTTCTATAATTTATTAATTTACTTTCTAGAAAACTTTTCCAAAATTATTTGCTTTTTTTGTAAAATATTTATATTATTCCAAAATTCTATCTTCTTTTCAAAAATATTATATATAGTACTAAAAATTATTTCTTAAAAATATTTTATTGCCCAAAATACTGTGTCTGAATGTCTCGTACTAGTGTTCAGGAGCCCCTATCGATAACGTTGATCAGACGCATCGACCAGAATTTTTAAATCATTCAACGGGAAAGTTAACACAATAATAAATTTCTCTCTCTATATATATATCTTTTAATACTTTGTGCCTCTAAAAAATATTTACTTGTCTACAGTCACATAATTAAGTTCCATTTATATGTATATCTGGTATCAAAAGATTTTAATTCGAACGGATATTTTCTTTCATTAGAAAATTTCAATCAATCCTAATGTTATCATAAAATAATTATTTACTACTAACAATTCCACACACATGCATTCAACAATATTTTCCCTAAGTAAACATCAATTTTTTTAATCCATCTTAATTATAATCACACATATGAATTAACATTTCGTATAAATATAAATTTACAGTATTTCTTGCAGTAACTACATTACTGAAGACACTGCAAGTTCATATTGTTTTTGGCGAGCAAGTTTTAATTATCAATAATGGTTTCTACCCACCATTAATTTTTCACAATCACTTACAATTTTATAACAACCAAGCGTACATTAACTAAAATTTTCATAATTTATTTTATTTAGTATGTATATTTTCAAATTCCAAATTTAGTTAAATGCATATTATCTATCATTTTATACTTTACAATAATTAATTGCTTAAACATTTCTATTATTCCACATCGGTTCTGTTTTGGAGGAATCACTGGCTTTTATTAATAATTGGGTTCGTCCAAATTCAAATGGGTTTATAAATTCTTTGGATGATAGCTCTTATTTAATTCCATATTTTAAACTAAGCATAAACAAAA
The DNA here is from genome assembly GCA_030765085.1 of Allium cepa. Lineage (NCBI taxonomy): Eukaryota > Viridiplantae > Streptophyta > Magnoliopsida > Asparagales > Amaryllidaceae > Allium > Allium cepa. Next base: position 669,273,944 of record CM060943.1, on the reverse strand, counting down.
CAAAAATCGATGCAAACAACATATATTTCAATCAAAAAAGAACGCCTTCATTAAAAAGCTATTTTCCAACTTCCATTACGCACTTTGATCACTAACAAACCAGTAGACAACAATTTAATTCTAAGTCATCTACTATTTATAATATCCATTAAATCTTACTTTTTACAGAGGTGAGTCCCAATTTTAGAATCAATTTCATAACAAAAATTTATAAATTACTTCAAAATTTTCTACAAATACACCCCGATGATTATACCAACAATCATTTATATTGATATCATAATTAGGAAATAAATTCTAGATTCTACCATGCACACCAAGGGACGGGACTCTATGTCTTGCTAGGTTTAGATCTCTACTATGCCTTAATTATATTCTATAATGTTCTAAACATAGCTCTGATACCAAGCTATAACGACCCTACCGCTATGCTCAGTTCAGCAAAGAACATTATAAGTAATGTCGTCGTCTAATCCAGAGAATACAGCTGGTTAAGGGCGATCAAATATAAATATATCTTTATACTAACACTAACATGTCTTATTTACCTTTTTGAGAATCTAAATTGAAAATTTGACCTGTAAAGAAAGTGATAAACACAGCGATCGAAAATATTCAAAACGATATATAATATTGTTTGCACAAAAAATGGGCAAACACCTTTAAGTCATATGACTTAGTCGATTTTATGTTGTTCTTCGTGATTTGGGTGATTTATGCAAACATGTAAAAAGCAGGGACTAAATTGTAAAAGATACACAGATTTATAGTGGTTCGGCCAGAATATGCCTACGTCCACTTCATATGTTATTCTCTTTCACTGTTCAGATTACAAGTACAAAGCTTTGATTACAAGTGTATGAAAGTTGTTTGAAAGTTCTGTCCGTGCTTGAGCTCTCAAACTCGTCTCCCATTGTTGTACCCCTGCCCCTCTATTTATAGAGTGAGGCTGAGTTTAGGGGTCTTGGATGTATATAGCTTTTGGTGGGCCTGGGCTGATGTGATCTGGCCTGGCATTGTTGGTTTGGTAATACCTTATTCACTTTGGTTCGGTAGGGGTAGTATGCTTCTGGTTCGGTAGTGGTAGTATGTTTTGGTTCGGTAGGGCCTTCTTCGTGTGGGTTCGGTAGTGTTTCGGTCCGGTGATGGTTTGAGATCTTGCTCCGGTAGTGAATGGCGCGTGGATTGATTCGGTGGTGAGAGGAATGTGGATTGGTTCGGCGGTAAGTGGAGTGTAGTTGGTTCTGCATTGGTTCGATAGTGGGGGTGTTCGGTCCTGCTTTGGTTCGGTAGTGGGGGTGTTCGATCCTGCTTTGGTTCGGTGGTGAGAGTACACCCAACATTTGCCCCCAAAAGTGGGGCATATGCCTGCATATGTCGCGCTTTGTTTTCTCCCCATTCGGCCTAAGTGCCAAACCAGTTGGTCCGGTCATCCCATGCTTGCTTATAAGTAGGGGCTTTATGCCTCTGTTATTCCATAACTTTTGAAATAGCCGAACCAAACCTTGGCCTGCCGAGTCAACCATATCACCGAACCACATTTGACTGCCGGTCCAGGTGATTTAGTCTTCTTTCGCCGAATGAACTTTATGCTTGAACTACCGAATGAGTCCGATGAGTACGAGTGCCGAATGGACTTTTAGCCTCGAGCTACCGAATGCACTTGGGGAGTATGAGTGCCGAATGGCCCTTAGCCTCGAACTACCGAATGCACTTGGGGAGTACGAGTGCCGAATAGCCCTTAGCCTCGAACTACCGAATGAACTTGGGAGTACGAGTGCCGAATGGACTTTGGCCTCAAACTACCAATTGAGCTTTTATGTTTTGAATTATGAATGAGATTCCAGGCTGTAGTTACTTGTTTGCCTACACCCCTTATTCTAACGATGTGTTTTCTCGTGTTGTAGATAATGTCTCATAAAGTAGAAACTCGTTCTGACAAGAAGAAATCCAAGGACAAAAAGGAGTCCTCCATAGTGCCCCTAGTTCAGTCAAAGCTAGAACGACATGAACCATCGCCGAGATCATTAGTAGATGGGTACGGCCCTCAGGATCTTTTGAACTCACCGCCTGACTGGTTTCCCAGCTCCCTCAAAGACGAGCAGCTTGATGTTATATCTAGATCCTCTGGGATTGACAGAGCGCATATGATGTTGCCAGGGAAAGGAGTGATGCCGTATAACCCCCCTGAAGGATATTTCGCTTATAGTAGGTATCATTGCATGTGCGGGGCCATTCCTCCGATCAACGTTTGGATCGTCAGCTTCATCACATACTTGAAGGTGGCCCCTTTCCAGCTTCAGCCCAACTCCTATGCCATCTTGGTGAGTCTGTTCATTATTTTTCAAAGAAAATACGGGCGTCCCCTTCCAACCGGGAGATCCGGTACCTATACAACTTGAGAGGCTATAAGAAGGGGTCTCCATATATTAGCTTAGAATCGGCCGTGTCTTTCAAGCCAGCCCTGGACTTATATTCAAAATTTAGCATGTTCAAGAAGGAATGGTTCTTTGTCAAGAATGACTCTGTTTCTTTCCACCGCTTCACCTCTGGCTGTAAGTTGAATCCCATTTATAATTTCCGTTCTTTACAATGCCGCCCCTTATGTGCTTTGTTTCTTACTAGTAACAGGTGGCTTTGCGGTTGTAGAGAACGATCGTCTGGTTCAGATGGCTATGGAAATAGAACCCATCCCGAAAAAAGAGAGGGCAGCTTCTTATTTGATTAGGAATGCTACTCTTTTCGGGCTCAACTTGATTCTGCCACGCCGGTCTATGGTCAAGGAAAGAGACACAGCTAAGGAGAAGGGCGCCAAAGCTAAAGGAGGGGCTACGGCGAAGAGCAGCAAAAGAAAACCCTTCTTGAAACATCCAATTGCCGGGGGGAAGAAACTTAAGAAGTCCGATGGACCCTCCCCCAGCACATGTCCAGATGTCCCGGAGGAGGAAGATGTGGAGGAGGAAAGAGGCGAGGATGAAGGAGGTGAGGCGGAGAGTGGAAGTGGTGGAGAAGGTGATGGTGATAGTCATAGCGATGATGGGGGCGACGGACAGAGTGGTGATGGCACTGGGGCTTTGTCTTCTGAGCAAGCAGGTGTGATCCAGGAGTGGACAGATGATGCTTTCCGCCTAGTTTTTGAAGGGTTGGAGGAAGGATCGACTTTAGTGGAGAAGCCTAAGAAAGCTGACAAGGCCGTGACCGGCGCCGATTCATCTTCTAAGAGCGCTTCAGCTAAGGCAATTCTTGCGATTCAAGGAGAATTTTTGACTCCTGCCGACTCCATTTATGATAAGGATTTAGGAATATTTTATGGTCAGCTCCCGTCCTGGAATGAGATCCAGGACTTATTGCAATATCCTACTCCTCCCCAGGGTTTGTATAACAAAAGTGTCTCTTTACTCTTCTTAACCTGATATATTTCTTGAATCATAGCTCAATATATGCTTGTAACACTTAGTTTTTATCACAGAAGCGGGTAAGGTGGCCAAGACATCAGATGTTCGGCACCGTATTAAACAATACAAACTTCTCAAGGCTTCTTCTAAACCAAAGCCTCCGACTAACCGCCCTGGAGACGTAGTCGGCTATCGCCCTCTTCTTGGAGTTATCGAGGAGCATATCCAAAGGAAGAAGAGGAGTCGTTCCTTGTTTGAACCCTCACCTGGTCCTCAGTCCCCAACTCAGCCTCTTCGGAATACCACGAAGAAGAATACTGAATTTATACCTCCTCCACACCCGTCTGAAAATCCTACCGTTACCCGGATAGGTCATCTCGGCTTGGCTCGTAAGCCGTTTACAGGTCATCCGGATCTGGATCCGGGTTCTTGTGACATTACCTTTGATGAGGCTACCGGTGAACACCTTCTTCCCCGTAATCCTATGGTAAGATTATTGGATGAAGCTAAGTCCCTGGACCTTGATTTGCTTACCACTCGGGTCGTAACTTTGGGGGACGAAGCTAAGGCAAAAATTGACCGAGTTGCTGAGGAAACCAGGAAGCTGATGGGGCATCATGCCCGACTGGACAAGGCTGGAGAAGAAATCAGGAGTGCTAACATTCGACTGCGGTTAATGGTTTCCGACCAGGCCAAACAACTCGCTGATCAGGCCATTCAGATCTCTCAACATGAGGCCGCTTCTAGGCAATTAAAGAAAACCATGGAAGAGGCCAGCAGGGCAGAGTTACGGAAAATGAAGACTGTTTGTAAGGAACGGATTGATATGGCTATTGCAACGGTGGATGAGGTTCGGAAAGCGGATCTCGAGCGGGTGCAGGAGTTATCTGAGAAACTTGAAGCCGCAGAGCTTGCTCAAACCAAGCTGAAGGAGGAGATGGAGGCAATGAGGAAATCCTTTCAGGCTGACTGCTCGCGATACCAGTCGGAGAGGGATGCTGCCACTGCAAAGCTGTTGGCTTCTGAGGACCGAATAAGGGAGTTCGAGGAGAATGAGGGGATAATGGATGAGATGCTTCAGGATATATACTTTCGCACTTGGAAACAGGGAAACTTATCTTGGATGGATGATTATCCCCGAGTCATGGCCAGGATTTATCTCAGGGACCAGGAGGAGGCTAAGGCCGATGCAGATAAGGAGGGTGGCGTGGCCTTTAGAATGGACGTGGTTACGGCTCAATTCACAAAGGAGGAGAAAGCGGCGGTGAAGGAGGGTATGCATCTGCTTACTGCTGAGGAGGTAGGTGTGCAGTTAGAGGATGATGATCAAGGAGAAGATGCTGGTAAGTCTTCCCTTTTAGCTTTTCGTAACTTGATTGCTTATTGTTTATTTAATGGATTCTTCTCCTGAATTGGATAGGCGGGACATCTGAAGCACCAACTACCTCTGGTCAACATGCTGAGAGTTCCAATCCTGCAGTTAAGTAGATCTAGGAGGGTCAATAGGATAGAGGTGAAGCTCCGATGCAACCGACTCCTTGACTTGATCTGGATATCTTTTGGTTTACTTGACATTGCTGTCTATGGTAGTCCCAAAACATTAATGTAACTTTTAGGCTGTAATTTTGTTATTCGTAACGAACGACTTTATTCTTGGCATGTAATTTTTAACTTAAGCTGATTCTGTCATATTTGAATGCTATCGTTATTTTGGTGTGTTGCATAAGAAATATAGCTGTGCACATTCCTGTGGTTCAATTGTGTTTGATGTCAAGTTCTTGCTTAAAATATAATTTCATATCTTGCAATGTTAGTGTGATGTTCGAATAAATTACAACTACGTATTCATATACAAAAGAAGAAAGTACCGCCTTTTATGCTTTAGTCGTAGATGGTTGCTTTCAATGTCTTGTATGACTGAGCATAGAATACAGCTGAGTGACCTGTCATCCAGTTGTGAGTTCCTATTCCCATTAGCGAGCGTCTCCTATTTTGTGTCCTGTACTTTAGGGGTCGTTATAGAGGATATGAGGAAAGTTTTTAAACGAAATAGAAATATAAGAAATAGTAAAACTTCCAATAACGGAAGGCCTGCGATGTGCTTAAGTTCGTGGCAAACGGGTTTTGTAGTCACTTTCCCTAGCTGTGGGTCTTGGAGACATTTGTCACCCATCTTACGCCTCCGCGGGGAGTTTCTCTTTTTTACCATAGCCGTACTTAAGACACTCAGAGCCGAGATCGCGCACAGTAACTACCCGGGCCATTATGGCCCATAATCGTGGGTATTATTCGATTTACCGTGGCCGGCTAGCATGAGTGTCGTTCGTCAACTTTGAACTACCCCTGGCTGGCCACACCTTATGTTGGGGCTTAAAGTAGATTCACAGTTGTCGGCGAGCCGAACGCCGTAATGAGCTGCCTCGGCTATAGTCGGCCTTCTCGGTGGCTTATAATCGGCTCATTACAGTTGGATTTAAGGGCCGATCGCGAGCAATGAGTTAAACCGCAGCAGAGGGATGCTGGAGCAAAAGTGTCTCATTGGCGAGGGCATAGATTCGTATAATACCAGTTAGGTCTTGTCCAGATGAAGTTGTGCCGTGATGTGTCTTGAATGAAAATGCCATTATACAGGATTTTGTTCAACAGAAAAGGATAAAGTTAACAACCAGCCAAGATATAAAGGAACAAGTTAAAAAAGAGACAAGTTTTTAAAGTGGTTCGGCACGAAAATGCCTACGTCCACTGATTCTCTTTGTCAATTCACTTAATATGGGCAGTACAAGTTAAGAAATATCGACGAAGGTGTTGGATGTTCCACGCCCTCTGGAACACCTCTCCGTCCACTGTTGACAAAATATAAGCTCCGTTGTGGAGATCTTTATGAATTGCATATGGTCCATCCCAGATTGGATCTAGTGCACCGGGGTGCGGGAAGATTCGCTTGAGGACAAGATCTCCTTCTCGTAAGCTACGATGCTTGACTTTGGAGTTGTATTGCGCTGCCACTTTTTGCTTGTCAGCTGCTGCTTTGAGCGCTGCATCGTTTCTTCTCTCTTCAATTAGATCCAAAGACATGTGAAGGAGTTCTTCGTTCTCTTCTGGGTTATAGTGGATCCTACGGTGTGAAGGCACTATAGTTTCAACTGGGAGCATGGCCTCCGATCCGTATGCCAAAGAGAAAGGAGTGTGCCCCGTTGATGTTCTGAAAGATATGCGGTAGGCCCAAAGTGCCGTAGGAAGTTCATCCACCCAAGCGCCTTTTGACTTTTTAAGTTTCTTCTTGATTAGAGTTTTGAGAATTTTGTTGACAGCTTCGACTTGTCTGTTTGCCTGGGGATAAGCTACAGATGAGAAGCTCTTGCAAATTCCATGCTTTTGGCACCAGTCGGCGAACTGCTTGCTGTCAAACTGGAGTCCATTATCTGATATGATTTTGAGCGGAACTCCGTACCTGCATAGTACATTTTTGATCAAGAAGTTAATAACTTTTGCCGAAGATATTTTATTTAGAGGTTCCGCTTCCACCCATTTGGTGAAATAGTCAACTGCCACTATAGCATATTTGGCTCTGCCTCGGCCCACTGGCAGTTCGCCAATCAAGTCAATTCCCCATACTAGGGCCAAGGGCTGGTCATTTGAGTAATCTCATTTGCTGGTAGTCGAGGAATCTTAGCAAACTTCTGACATCTGTCACATTTTTTGACGAAGTCTAAGGCGTCTTTGTTTAAGGTGGGCCAGAAATACCCATATCGGAGTATCTTCTTTGCCAGAGTCTGCCCTCCAGTGTGATCTCCACAGCTTCCTTGATGGATGTTTGATAAGATTTCCTTGGCTTCCCTTCCAGTGACACACCTTAATAAGGGGTTAGAGAAGCCGCGTCGATAGAGGATGCCTTATTGTATTTTGTAGCGGGGAGCTCTCCTCAAAATTTTCTTGACTTCGTTACGCTCGTCGGGCAGTGTGTCATCTTGTAAGAATTTTCGGATGGGAGTCATCCAAATTTCCTCTTCGGTTGCAGCTATCAGATTCACTTGCTCGAAACTCGGGGTTAGTTGCCATGAGATGGCTACTGTTCCGGAAATGGTGCCACCTTTCATGCTAGCTTGCTTTGCCAATTTGTCGGCCTCTTGGTTCACTTCTCGAGGAATGTGTTTGATTAAATAGTGATCCAATTGTCCGAGTAGCAGCTTGATCTTCTTTAGATATGTTGTGAGTCGTTCTCCTCGAGTCTGAAATTCTCCTAGTATTTGGTTTGCAATAAGTTGAGAATCACTATGAAGACATAACGAAATGACTCCAATCTCTAAGGCAAGTTCTAATCTAGCTATTACTGCTTCATATTACGCATCGTTGTTGGTGGCAGCGAATTCCAACCTTAGAGCATAATGTAGCTTCCTTCCCCTGGGAGTGATTATTACAATACCTGCCCCCGAGCCTTGTTCGTTTGAGGCTCCATCAACAAAGAGACTCCACTTGATGTCTTTGGCTATTTCAGATTGCTCCTTACCTTCGTTGGTAGTGAATTCGGCAATGAAATCGGCCATGGCTTGTCCCTTGATGGCGGTGCAAGGATGGTAGGTGATATCATATTGACTCAGTTCAATGCACCATTTAAGTAGTCGCCCAGAAGTGTCGGGACGATGGAGTACCTGCCTTAGCGGTTGATCGGTTAGAACTCTGATGGAATGGGATTGGAAATAGTGTCGCAGTTTCCGTGATGTGATTAGTAAACAGTATTCTAGCTTCTCAAGTTTAGGATATCTGGCTTCTGCCCCCGTAAACCTCTTGCTTACAAAGTATACTGGCCGTTGTGCGCGGTTGTCTTCTCTCACCAAAGCGGCGCTCAGAGCATGAGATGACACAGCAAGGTATAGGTATAGCTCTTCGCCTTCGTTTGGAGTCGAGAGTACTGGTGGTCTCTGGAGGCGTTTGATTAGGTTGAGAAAGGCTGTTAAGCATTCGTCGGTCCATTCGAACTTTCCTTTGTCTTTCTTTAGAGCTTCGAAGAAAGGGATGCACTTGTCAGTCGCTTTAGAGATGAATCTGCTTAGGGCGGCCACTTTCCCATTTAGGCTTTGCATTTCTCTTCGAGTGGAAGGTATCCTGATATCTCTTAGAGCTCGGACTTGTTCGGGGTTTGCTTCGATCCCCCTGGCATGGACGATGAATCCCAAGAACTTTCCTGATGATACTCCAAATGAGCACTTTAGAGGATTCAACTTCATTCCATATTGGCGAAGTACTTGAAACATCTTGCCCAGGTGGCTTACGTGATCGTTGGCTTTCCTCGATTTTACTAGCATGTCATCCACATAAACCTCCATAGTTCGTCCTATCAGTTCGGCAAACATCTTGTGAAGAGGCGTTGATAGGTAGCTCTGAAGTTTTAAGTCCAAAAGGCATTACTCTATAGCAGTACAATCCCCGGTCAGTGACGAAACTAGTGTGGTATTGATCGGGGGCGTGCATAGGGATTTGGTTACATCCTGAGTATGCGTCCATAAAAGATAAGAGTTCGTGCCCGACTGTGCTGTCCACCAGCTAATCGATTCAGGGGAGTGGGAAGCAATCCTTCAGGCAAGCGTCATTTAAGTTAGAGAAGTCAATACATGTTGCCACTTCCCATTAGCCTTCTTTACTTGTACCGGGTTAGCGATCCACTCTGGGTAGATGGCTTCTCGTATGAAGTTATTGGCAAGCAAGTTTTTTACTTCTTCGTCGAGGGCTGCTGATCGTTCTGCCCCCATACTTCTCTTTTTCTGTTTTACTGGCACCTTGGTTGGATCATTGTTTAGTACGTGGCATGCCACGTCTGGGGAGATTCCTGTCATGTAGCATGCGTCCATGCAAATACATCCAAGTTGTGGCAGAGAAAATTAATGAGTTGATCCCTCAATTCTGCTCTTAGCTGAGATCCGATTTTCAACAGTCTACTTGAGTCGTGTTTGTCTACATATACAAACTCATAGCCTCTGCAGGCTCGGCGGTGGCCTCCTCCTCTTTGTCCCTGGGGTCTAATTCATTGAAAGGATCACTGGTATATCGAAGAGGAGGGGCTTTCTTTAGTTGCTATGCTTCCAAGTTTTTCATGCAGAGAGTAGTCTCTGCATTTTTCCCTTTATCCTTCTTGCGATTATTGCGAAGTTCAGTTGCATAGCAATCTCGAGCGACGTCTTGATCTCTCTCTACTTCCCCTATTCCATTATCTGTTGGAAATTTCATCTTTAGGCACCATGGGGCCAGGACAATTTGGAAGTCAAACAAGGCTGGTTGTAACAACCCGGTATTTCATACCTATTAATTATCGTCTTTGGACGATTACTTTTCCTAGCTATTGCCAATTGAAATTTTTAAATTTGAATTAAAATTCTTTTATAAATTGTTAAAAAGATTGATGGGCTTTGAAAATTAGATAGTGGCCCATGTTTTTATGAGGTAGTGAAAATTTACAAAAGTAAATAACCGTTCCTTTTTCTTCATTTTTTCATTCGACCCAACCCCTTTCTCATTTTCGTTCGAAAACCCTAAACAAAAGAAAAATAATGGCGGCCCCCATCTTCATTCCTCTGTGAAAACTAGGGCTTCGTGATTATTTTTGAAGCCGCGTCTTGGTCGATCGAGTTCAAGCTCTGGCTTCGCTCGATTGCTGGTGTGCTCGGCTTCTTCTAAATCGTCGACAAGGTGAGTTTACTCACATCTAATTCAACCTCATGTATATTTTGAATTTGTCGTCGACCTTTCTATTATTTTATGAAAGTGAGTTATCTGATTATTTTATTCACACTTTCGTCACTTGATTATTGCTCGGCCATTCGACTGTGTTACGATGTTGATGTTTTATCTGACTTTGTTAATTTGGTATGATTTGTTGGCCTCGGCTTTGATGTTTTGACTTGCGTTGATTTCTTGATTTTCAAGGCTCTGACTTGATTTTGAACGGCATGTTGTTTTGGCTTGATTTATCTGGATTTGTTAGTTCATGATTACATGGCCTTAAACTGTGTTGTGTATCCATCACGACCAGTTTTCTGTTTGATTTCGACCTTCATGATTAAACTTGCTACCTTGACTGTGTTCACGGTGGCCTCGATGTTACTCTTTTTAATTATGAGGCAGTACCATTTATAGTTGATTCCTCAATTGGTCTTCGGGTCTATATGCTTTAGTGCTTTGACCCTGACTTGTTCATTGTCACTTGTCTATGCTCTGTCTACTTGTTTATTCGAGTAGTACATATATGTGTTTTGTGTACAGTTGTTTTTGTGTTTTGTTGGCCTGTAGCACCATTCTACCACCTCTGTGTCAATTTACGTTGAGACAAACCATTCATCTTAGTAGCCTCGAACTCTGCATAGTGCTTATGCACTGAGTCATGTTGCTGCCGAGGCATGTATTGTTCTGTTTTGATATAACTGCGTGTTGCTCCTATGTTCACGTGTATATTTGAATTTGTTTACTGGTGGGATCTGGTTTAATATGAACCTGTTCACAAGAGCATGTTATTTTGTTCTGAATTTCTGAAGCTTGTTTTGGTTTTGACTATTATGGGCTCGGCATATTAGTTCGTTGCTGAGTTCGTCCATTTAGTCACCGTATATATATACGTACAGATTTGTATGTGCGTATATATGTATGTTGTGATTCTTATTCACTAGTTTGTTGCCTCGACTTTTTATACACTGCATATATTTTCTGATACCAATATACTTGGTCCAACTAGTATTGTCACTTGTATTAGCCTCGCTCTTTGGTGCAGTTTGTCTTACATTCTTTGTATTGGCCGGTTTCACAGTTGCAGGTCTCGTACCACTTGAGTATGCAGATATGTATGTCTGTGTTATAGTTTTAGTATTGGCCTGGAATTTCATTTTTGTTTTCAATTTGAATCTCATTTGCTTGCAGTATCTCTGGTTTTAATTGCGCTTGCACTCCTATGTACATTGTTCTTGTGTAGTGGTTTATGTATGTTTGTTTGGTTTCATGTGGTTTACTACACCACTGTTAGTTTTGAACTTGAACCTCATGTATGCCGTGCATTGCATATTATATTGATTGAGTTGCTGCCATTTACTGTTGGCATTGACTTCATCATGTGTGTGCACGCTCTTTTACTTTCTTTGTGCACGAGTCATTCCTTTTGCCTGCACTTGTGCAGTTGTATAATTGGTTTATGATACATGCACTTGTGTTGAATCTAATACTCGGGTTTGACCTTGTGCCCGGTTGTGTACATCTTTACTGTAGTGGCAAGGCAGTGCACGCAAGCGTGAACTGCAGCCATACGGAATTGAGTTTTTTTAGGTACATCATCACGGTAGTGGCAAGGCAGTGCACGCAAGCGTGAACTGCAGCCACACGATATCGCTTTTATTAATATTTTATTTGCCTTTTTGATTTATTAATCTTTTGCGTATTCCCGAGGCTGTAGTGGCGAGGCAGTACACGCGTGCGTGTACTGCAGCCCTACCCGAGTTGGCATTTTAAATGGACATCTCAATTGCTTGAATTGTTTTACGTATTCAAATTCAATATTTTGGAGTTGCATTTTTATTTGGTTTAATTTTAAACATTTTGACCGTCGTCTAATTGTTATTTAATTATTATTGCTTCTGTGCACTAATAACTGATTTTGAATTAGACTGACCCGTGTATTATTTTCTTTTGAATTTAATACTCGGGTCAGACTCGAGTTATTTCAGGTTGTAGATATCTTGCTTTGGGTAGCTGTTTGAGCTATGAAGACTTTTCTTATCTTTTGGGAGTTGTCGTGTCATAGTATAGGTTGATATGTATTCATGTATATTAGTCGATAATGTACTTGTATATGTAACTTCCTGAGTCGACAGTTGTAGTTGTATCATATGTTCTATGTCAAATGTATTGTAACTGACATCAGTTATATATATATGATACTTTTCTGTTTTATCTGTGTTCCGCATTTATTGATATTATCTGTGTTATTATTATATCTACTGTCCTAAACTATTATGAACCATCGTAGTTCGTTTTATACTGGAATCGGGGTATGTCGATGGGAGTAAATAAATCAGAGATGAAAAACGAAAGAATATATATACCACTCCTATCGAGATAACCAATACTAGTGTAAGGCCTAACTACTAGTGGTCGCTCCTCAACGGCCTTATTCTCCGCGCTAGTTGACAGCACTACACCGTAGTGTTCTTGGCTAGCGTGGGTATAGAGGTGGGGCGTCACAGCTTGGTATCAGAGCCTGGGGTTTAGGACAAATATAAAACATAACTTAGATAGTACATGTGTTACAACTATTTTTCGATGTTTTATCTCTCATCTTTGTATATGATTATCTTTGATTGTTAGGTATGAATTCCTAACGCTTATTCATGTGCATTTGATTTTAATTTCGTGAAAGTATTTTGGCTTCTGCCTCCGTTTGCTTTGCGAACTCAAGTTGAGTTTTTGTTGACGAGGATTTTGTTCTTGTGTTTTCGGCTTTGAATTGATTTAGCCGATGTTGATTTTGTTCGAATCTCAGCAATTTTGAACTTGATATTTTGTGTTTTCCTCGGCTTGATTTCCATTCGACTTCGGTCACTTTGTTTTAGTGAAATTGCTAATTTCTTGATTTCCAAGACTCTGACTTTGTTTGCCGTTGAATTCTTTGATGATGATGTTGATTCGTTTTGTACTCGATTGTGGCTATTAATTGTTGACTTCGACATTGACTTGATTTTTATTTTTGTTGAAGTCATCTATGCATTTATGCTCGTTTTGCTTTGTTTTTCCAATTGTTAATCGATTCTTCTTTTCCGATTAGTTGTTATAACTTCTATTTCTGGAATTTTTGGGTATTTCTACTTTGATGGATTTGGAATTGAATTCTTTGGATTTTATTCACGTCTTCGAATGTGAATTTTAGTGAATTGATTTGGTTTCCAAATTTAATCGATTCTTGTTAATTCCCCGATTTGTTGCTATCATTTATTAGCAACTTTGATGACATTTTCTTCGGGATTTTCGTGAACATACCTTTTGAAGAACTTAGTATCGATTTCTTTGGATTCTATTCACATCTTTGTATGTGAATTCTTGTGATTGATTGTTTCTACAATCATTTTTGAGATTGTCACTTTAAAAATATAAAGGTTTTCTATACTAGTAGTAAAGATCAAAACCCTTTTCTCCAAACGATTTCAAAACTATTTTACTACAAAGCTCTTTTCCTAAACTGTTTTCCAATCTATTAGTATATACTAACCTTTATTTCACTCGTATGAGAAATCTAATTAAACGGCTTAACAAAACAAGTGGTATGAAACGCTTGCGTTTACTTCGTCGGTTAATTTTTGGACTTGTTTGATTGAACCACTTGTGACAATTTTCTAGTGAAGATTTACAGTTTGTTCGTAAATATTTAAGTTAAGCAAGTGGTTATGGGACATGAAGCTAAACTTTTATATTTACTAACTTAGTGTAATTGACACTTCTTGATGATCATGACGATCATTTTTGTGTTTTAGACTAGCAACTGTGCGATGTCTCTTTGTCTGCGAGGGAGACTAGACCCCGCTCTTGTGATGTTTCGCCATCGCATTTGTGTGATGTTTCGCCATCACATATGTGGGGTAGCGCCCCATTGTCTTCGGGCCATTCGTGTGTCAAAATTAATGGCTTGCAACCATGAGACAGCGTCTCGCTTTGCGTTACACGTGTTGGTGAGTTTTCATGCTCACGTGTAGGTGAGTTTTCATGCTCTCGTTCTCGCTTTGCGTTACACGTGTTGGTGAGTTTTCATGCTCACGTGTAGGTGAGTTTTCATGCTCCCGTTCTCGCTTTGCGTTACACGTGTTGGTGAGTTTTCATGCTCACGTGTAGCTGGGTTTTCATGCTCCCGTTCTCGTTTTGCGTTACACGTGTTGGTGAGCTCACGTGTAAGAGAGTTTTCATGCTCCCGTTCTCGCTTTGCGTTACACGTGTTGGTGAGTTTTAATGCTCACGTGTAGGTGAGTTTTCATACTCCCATTTGAGTTTTCATACTCCCATTTGGGTTTTCATACTCCCATTTGAGTTTTTATACTCTCATTTTGTGATTTCTGGATTTCTTGTGTAGATTTCTAGAATTTGTGTTTTCTGGATTTCTTGTGATGATTTCTAAAACTTTTGCTTTACCAATTTTCGTGATTTCTATTGATAAGTTTTATCAATTTTTGTGCATTGGTGAATTCGTGTGTCATTGACTTGTTATGAATAGAAGTTTAGGGTATGATACCCCTTTCTATCTTTGAGAAGATTCTTGTGACATTTTTGATGAATGAAAATTCACTGGTATTATGTTTTAATACCAATTATTTTGATGAGGTTTTGACGTATAAAAATTACTGTCGCTTTGACTTCAGTAACCGTCAATTTTAAAATGGATTTTCAAGCGGTTATCCCGCGATGCTTATTTTGTTGTCCGTTTTTACGGTATTTTGAGAAGTGCAATTTCCTTGTTGAAGTTGCTACTGATGTTGCCGTTTTAATCACGTGTTTTAAAAATTGTTTCAAAATTAAAATTAAAATTGTTTTCAAATTTTTTACAGTTACGCTTTCAAAAGAATGAGGAAGCGATTTAAACGTTTCAGCAAAATCGAGGACTATGACCCCTTTCTTTTACTGATTCGTTTAATTCCGGACTTGTCCGTTTGAGAACGTAAAATGTTATTTATTTAAAATACACAATTTTGCACTTTCAAGGAAACGATGAATTAAATTAAACAATTTAGTAAAACTCATGGTTATGGGACATGTGCGTTTGCTATTTCGGTTAATTCCGGACTCGTTAATTGAAATATTTGTGATTTCTGATTATCGTTTTTGATAATCGGATATTTGTTGTTTCTAATTATCGTTTTCGATGATTAGATATTTGAGATTTGATTATCGTTTTTGATAATCGAATATTTGTTGTTTCTAATTATCGTTTTTGATAATTAGATATTTGAGATTTGATTATCGTTTGAATATTTGTTGTTTCTAATTATCGTTTATGATAATTAGATAATTGTGATTTGATTATCGTTTGTGATAATTAAATATTTGCGATTTAAGATTTGATTATCAATTGTGATAATTAAATATTCGTTGATTAGTGATTTCTGATTATCGTTTTTGATAATAAGATATTTTTTGTTTCTGATTATCGCTCGTGATAATTAGATATTTGAGATTTAATTATCGTTTGTGATAATTAAATATTTGTGAATTAAGACTTTATTATCGTTTTGATAATTGAATATTTGTTGATTTGAAATTTGATTACCGTTATGGTAATTCCTGATTATCGTTTTTGATAGTTAGATATTTGTGACTTGTGTTTTCTAATTATCTTTGTTGATAATTAGATTTGCTGATTTTGTTGTCTTCTAATTATCATATCGATAATTAGATATTGCTGTTTTGTGATTTCTGTATTCTGATTATCTAATTGATAATTAAATTTTGTAGAGAATTTGTGAATTTCTTTTATGAAATTAAAAGATTTCTTTGGTGTTTATATTGTACTACGCCGGTGTACCGGCTCAATTTTCTGCTATTCATGACGTTTCCCACGTCTTCCAATTACGGAAATGCCTTAGGGATTTTCGATCTTTATTCTTGAGCAACTTTCTATTCACATCATTGCTTCGGGGCTGTAGCACCTTCGAAATAAAGATGTTTCTTTTATGGAAATTCTCAATGATTCTCAAATTCTAGGGATTTCTCTTTGGAATCCAGAGAATTCATCGAGCAAACACGTTCAGGCTTTCTCTTTCACGCTCTATATGGCGAACTTCCTATTTCAAATTTCTTCATCTTGTGATGATATGCTTCTATGGTTGTTACTTTTGTCCCTTTATTCCTTATGATTGCGAGGACGCAATTTCTTTAAGGAGGGGAGTCTGTAACAACCCGGTATTTCGTATCGATTAATTATCGTCTTTGGACGATTACTTTTCCTAGCTATTGCCAATTGAAGTTTTTAAATTTGAATTAAAATTCTTTTATAAATTGTTAAAAAGATTGATGGGCTTTGAAAATTAGATAGTGGCCCATGTTTTTATGAGGCAGTGAAAATTTACAAAAGTAAATAACCGTTCCTTTTTCTTCATTTTTTCGTTCGACCCGACCCCTTTTTCATTTTCGTTCGAAAACCCTAAACAAAAGAAAAATAATGGCGGCCCCTCTTCTTCATTCCTCTGTGAAAACTAGGGCTTCGTGATTATTTTTGAAGCCGCGTCTTGGTCGATCGAGTTCAAGCTCTAGCTTCGCTCGATTGCTGGTGTGCTCGGCTTCTTCTAAATTCGTCGACAAGGTGAGTTTACTCACATCTAATTCAACCTCATGTATATTTTGAATTTGTCTTCGACCTTTTTATTATTTTATGAAAGTTAGTTATCTGATTATTTTATTCACACTTTCGTCACTTGATTATTGCTCGGCCATTCGACTGTGTTACGATGTTGATGTTTTATCTGACTTTGTTAATTTGGTATGATTTGTTGGCCTCGGCTTTGATGTTTTGACTTGCGTTGATTTCTTAATTTTCAAGGATCTGACTTGATTTTGAACGGCATGTTGTTTTGGCTTGATTTATCTGGATTTGTTAGTTCATGATTACATGGCCTTAAACTGTGTTGTGTATCCATCACGACCCGTTTTCTGTTTGATTTCGACCTTCATGATTAAACTTGCTGCCTTGACTGTGTTCACGGTGGCCTCGATGTTACTCTTTTTAATTGTGAGGCAGTACCATTTATAGTTGATTCCTCAATTGGTCTTCGGGTCTATATGCATTAGTGCTTTGACCCCGACTTGTTCATTGTCACTTGTCTATGCTCTGTCTACTTGTTTATTCGAGTAGTACATATATGTGTTTTGTGTACATTTGTTTTGGTGTTTTGTTGGCCTGTAGCACCATGCTTCCACCTCTGTGTCAATTTACGTTGAGACAAACCATTCATCTTGGTAGCCTCGAACTCTGCATAGTGCTTATGCACTGAGTCATGTTGCTGCTGAGGCATGTATTGTTCTATTTTGATATAACTGCATGTTGCTCCTATGTTCACGTGTATATATGAATTTGTTTACTGGTGGGATCTGGTTTAATATGAACCTGTTCGCAAGAGCATGTTATTTTGTTCTGAATTTCTGAAGCTTGTTTTGGTTTTGACTTTTATGGGCTCGGCATATTAGTTCGTTGCTGAGTTCGTCCATTTAGTCACCGTATATATATACCTACAGATTTGTATGTGCGTATATATGTATGTTGTGATTCTTATTCACTAGTTTGTTGCCTCGACTTTTTATACACTGCATATATTTTCTGATACCAATATACTTGGTCCAACTAGTATTGTCACTTGTATTAGCCATCGCTCTTTGGTGCAATTTGTCTTACATTCGTTGTATTGGCCGCTTTCACAGTTGCAGGTCTCGTACCACTTGAGTATGCAGATATGTATGTCTGTGTTATATTTTTAGTATTGGCCTGGAATTTCATTTTTGTTTTCAATTTGAATCTCATTTGCTTGCAGTATCTCTGGTTTTAATTGCGCTTGCACTCCTATGTACATTGTTCTTGTGTAGTGGTTTATGTATGTTTGTTTGGTTTCATGTGATTTACTACACCACTGTTAGTTTTGAACTTGAACCTCATGTATGCTGTGCATTGCATATTATATTGATTGAGTTGCTGCCATTTACTGTTGGCATTGACTTCATCATGTGTGTGCACGCTCTTTTACTTTCTTTGTGCACGAGTCATTCCTTTTGCCTGCACATGTGCAGTTATATAATTGGTTTATGATACATGCACTTGTGTTGAATCTAATACTCGGGTTTGACCTTGTGCCCGGTTGCGTACATCTTTACTGTAGTGGCAAGGCAGTGCATGCAAGCGTGAACTGCAGCCACACAGAATTGAGTTTTTTTTGGGTACATCATCACGGTAGTGGCAAGGCAGTGCATGCAAGCGTGAACTGAAGCCACACGATATTGCTTTTATTAATATTCTATTTGCCTTTTTGATTTATTAATCTTTTGCCTATTCCCGAGGCTGTAGTGGCGAGGCAGTACACGCGTGCGTGTACTGCAGCCCTACCCGAGTTGGCATTTTAAATGGACATCTCAATTGCTTGAATTGTTTTACGTATTCAAATTCAATATTTTGAAGTTGCATTTTTATTTGGTTTAATTTTAAACATTTTGACTGTCGTCTAATTGTTATTTAATTATTATTGCTTTTGTGCACTAATAACTGAGTTTGAATTAGACTGACCCGTGTATTATTTTCTTTTGAATTTAATACTCGGGTCAGACTCGAGTTATTTCAGGTTGTAGATATCTTTCTTTGGGTAGCTGTTTGAGCTATGAAGACTTTTCTTATCTTTTGGGAGTTGTCGTGTCATAGTATAGGTTGATATGTATTCATGTATATTAGTCGATAATGTACTTGTACATGTAACTTCCTGAGTCGATAGTTGTAGTTGTATCATATGTTCTATGTCAAATGTATTGTAACTGACATCAGTTATATATATACGAGATTTTTCTGTTTTATCTGTGTTCCGCATTTATTGATACTATCTGTGTTATTATTATATCTACTGTCCTAAACTATTATGAACCATCGTAGTTCGTTTTATACTGGAATTGGGGTATGTCGATGGGAGTAAATAAATCAGAGATGAAAAACGAAAGAATATATATACCACTCCTATCGAGATAACCAATACTAGTGTAAGGCCTAACTACTGATGGTCGCTCCTCAACGGCCTTATTCTCCGCTCAAGTTGACAGCACTACACCGTAGTGTTCTTGGTTAGCGTGTGTATAGAGGTGGGGCGTCACACTGGTCTTCCTATAAAGGCGTTGTAGGCCGAGTGGTTATCTATTATCACAAATGTTTGTTTCCGTACAACGGAGCGGGGTGACTTCCTATTTCAACAAAGAGGTCCAGTTGCCCGAGGGGCATCTTCGCATCTCCAGTGAAACCATGTAGTTGTTCTGTTGCAGGGAGACACATCCTTCATTGACAGCTTCATTCTGTCGAAAGCATACTTGAATAGGATATTTACCGAGCTTCCAGTGTCTACTAGAATTCGGAAAACTTTGGCTGGACCGAACCAGGCAGAGATAACCATAGGATCCATGTGAGGGTACTGCCTTCCCTCTAGGTCACTCCTGTTGAATGTAATGTCATCATTCTCTTTTCGATTCGTGTGGCGTTCTTCCATAACAGAATTAACACAGCCTTCAGTGTTTCTAAGTGACTTTCCATATCTTTCCATCTCTGTCTAGTTCCTGTCGGCGATGTGTGGTCCTCCCGATATGGTATGGACCACTATCTTCTCTTGACTGGAGCCGCTGGTGTTACGATTTCCCCCTCCTGTTTCTGGGAGGGGTAGCCTTGGGCTCTCATTGGCAGGAGCTGGGGTCCTGTTCTGACCTTTTATATAGCGTTCCAGTCTCTTCCTTCTGACGTGTTCTTCAATTAAGTCCCGGAGATGATGGCATTCATTGGTATCATGCCCATGAGATTCGTGGAAGCGGCAGAACTTTCCAGACTTAATTGCATTATCTGATTCCTTCTTGTACGGGGGGCGTTTGTATTTAACTTCGTCTTAGGTGGCCAGGAAGATGTTTTCGATTGTTTAATTCAAAGGAGTGTAAGTGTCAAATCTCGATCCTGGCCGATATAGACGTTTTTCTCCCTTCTTGCCCTAGCATTGTCTCTAGAGTCACTTCTTCGAACGTCCTTTGCTACAGCGGGTGTGTCACCATGAGCTGCCTTGGTTTGTTTCCATGTCTGTCTTTTAGTGGAAGCGTCTTCAAGCCTCATATATATTTCGGCTTCGTGGAAGAAATTGGGTAAGGTAGCTGGTTTTTCTTTCGTTAATCTTCTAGCAAACTTAGTATCCGGATGCACGCCACTATAGAGGGCCATTAAGATAAGCTTCTCATCGGCATCTTGGACTGCGGCCGCTGCAGCATTGAATCGGGTTAGATATTGCTGCACTGTCTCTCCAGGCTTCTGTTTGATATTAGATAGGGAATAAGCGTCCTTGGGTTGTTCCACATGAATGCGGAACTGGCTGATGAACTTTTCTTTCAACAGTTCCCATGAGCTGATGGATCCTTGGGGTAGATGGCAGAACCAGGAGGTAGCTAGATCTGCCAAGAATAGTGGAAAGCATTTGCACAATACTCCTTCTGTGGCTCCACTCATGAGCATATGCTGTGTGTATCTCTGCAAGTGTACAACGGGGTCAGAGATTCCCTTGTAAGGTTCCACTGTTGGCATTTTCCATTCTCGGGGGGTGATGGCAATTTCGATATTGCGGGTGAAAGGGATGGTTACCCTAGCGCCTATCCCTCGACCTCTTTGATCCCGTTGGACGCACTCTCTAAACAATCGCGCCATCCTTTCATCAGAATTTGGAGCAGATAGAAATGAGTTTGGTTCTTCTCTGCAGGATTGATTCCGTCCAGATGATCTGTAGGGTTGGTATCGTCTATCACTCCTAATATTTTCCAGTGGCTGTCTCTGGTCTTCTAGGAGCATGCTAGGGTCAGCTACAGTTGGCCCTTGCCTTGATCTTCCCCTGCTGGGTTCTGTTCTGAGCACTTCCTCGGGTCCAACTTCGGGCTGGATTCTAGCTCGGCCCCGTTCATTGGTATTTCCATGGCTAGGTAGCATGACAGGCTCAGCTACAGCCGACCCTCGCCTGGTACCTCCCATGCTGGGTTCGGTTCTAAGCGTTTCCTCGGGTCGGAGTTCGGGTTGAGTTCGGGCTCGGCTCCTACCATTGTTGTTTCTGTTGTTAGCTTCTTCGAAGAAGAAATATCTTTGTCGCCTCCGAGATCCTCCAGACTGGGACTCACCCCATGATTCAATGTTGCGGTTGGATTCTTCAGCATCCCTTAAGCGTGACATGAGTCGGTTCACCAAAGCTTCTTGTTGGGATGTGAAGCGGTCAGTCACTTCAGCCACAACCCTGTCTAGATCTGCCCTAGTAATTGCTGCCGGCTGTTCCGTGGCAGGGGCTGTTGGATTTGCCTGATTTCCATTTTGTACTGCTGTTGGAATGGGATAATTCTCTTGACCTGTGATCACTGGATCTGGAACGCTACTAGTTGCGATGTTCTTTCCTTTGCTAGCATCTTTCTTCTGCCTGGGAGGCATGTCTTCTAAGCAATGAGCGATGCTGTCGGGAAGAAGTTTAAGTGGGAGAATCTGAAGCTTCTAGCTTGAGTTCCCAGTGAAAGCACCGAAAATGTTTGCTCAAAAAATGGGCAAACACCTCCAAGTCGTATGACTTAGTCGATTCTATGTTGTTCTTCGTGATTTGGGTGATTTATACAAATATGTAAAAAGCAGGGACTAAATTGTAAAAGACACACAGATTTATAGTGGTTCGGCCAGAATGTGCCTACGTCCACTTCATATTTTATTCTCTTTCACTGTTCAGATTACAAGTACAAAGCTTTGATTACAAGTGTATGAAAGTTGTTTGAAAGTTCTGTCCGTGCTTGAGCTCTCAAACTCGTCTCCCATTGTTGTACCCTTGCCCCTCTATTTATAGAGTGAGGCTGGGGGTAGGGGTCTTGGATGTATATAGCTTCTGGTGGGCCTAGGCTGATGTGATCTGGCCTGGCATTGTGGGTTCGGTAATACCTTCTTCACTTTGGTTCGGTAGGGGTAATATGCTTCTGGTTCGGTAGTGGTAGTATGCTTCTGGTTCGTTAGTGGTAGTATGCTTCTGGTTCGGTAGGGCCTTCTTCGTGTGGGTTCGGTAGTGTTTCGGTCCGGTGATGGTTTGAGATCTTGGTCCGGTAGTGAATGGCGCGTGGATTGATTCGGTGGTGAGAGGAACATGGATTGGTTCGGCGGTAAGTGGAGTGTGGTTGGTTCTGCATTGGTTCGGTAGTGGAGGTGTTCGGTCCTGCTTTGGTTCGGTAGTGGGGGTGTTCGGTCCTGCTTTGGTTCGGTGGTGAGAGTACACCCAACAAATATAGATAACAGAGTCACTAATCACAACGGAACAATTAACATCATCATATACATAATAGAATGTGATTCTACAAAATATCAGTACTCGACCCACATAAATTTATATACATCATATCCAAAATCTTGTATCATGTACAAAGTCACTACTGTATAATATAGATGACATAAACTCCTAATTCTCAATATATACGAGTACGAAGTAAACTAAAACTATCAGAATAGTCTACTTCAATGCTAGCCCAAAATCCAAAGGTCATGGATCTCTGTACCTGTAAAGTCTCAATCTGACCCTAGTATTAAAATAATAAACGGGCCATACTATATCTAAATGAATGGTGAGATCCTAGTATCATAACTTTATTACTCAAAAATAATAAGCTGTATTAAATATGCCCAAAAAAACATAAAAGGCATATTAATTAAACTAACTACTTTATAAATCCATAAATGAATTAACTCAAAAATAAGTCATTTTATAATATGCCTAAAAACCCAAATAATCAAAATAAGGCATATTGACCAAAATCATCATTTCATAAATTCATATCAAGTCTCTAATGGATTATTTTCTCAAAATAAGGTGATAACCAATTCAAAATTTGCCAGAGCCAAAAAGATACTAAATATCTATCTCAAAACCTCTTATGAAATAATCATCACTAATGAAATAATAATGGTAGTCAACTATCAGTGTGAAACAGTGCGACATAACGCCTAACTAAAATAAATAAACCCTACCACATAGCGTAATAGTCTAACAAACAGAAATAAACTACCAGGTAAAAAACCACGACTCCTAAAAAAAGAAATAGGTAGCCGTGTTTATGACCAACTATGTGAATTTACCTAACTAATATAAATAGGTAAACATTGTCCAACTATAAAATAAACTGATTGGGCTGTAATATAATATCTATCCAAACAACAACAAGGATAGTCGTGTTATATCAGTATAGACATAACCCCAAGAAGTAGGTCTACTACCCAAATCTAAAAATGTATCGATTCTTAGATCGATGAAAAATAAGTTATCTTCTCTCGGGGATCCATCGATATGAAATCCGAATACCCTAAGATAATACAGCTCTAAGTGTTATTACTGTCACTCCAGTAATCATAAGAAAATCTCTAGTGGACTATCTTCTCAAACTAAGGTGATAACCAATTCAAAATTCGCCAAAGCCAAAAAGATACTAAATATCTCAAAACCTCTGACGAAATAATCATCACTAATGAAATAATAATAGTAGTTAACTATCAGTGTGATACAGTGCGACATAAGGCCTAACTAAAATAAATAAACCCTACCACATAGCGTTATAGTCTAACAAACAGAAATAATCTACCAGGTAAAAAACCCGAATCCTAAAAAAAGAAATAGGTAGTCGTGTTTATGACCAACTATCTGAATTTTACTAACTAAAATAAATAGGTAAACATTGTCCAACTGTAAAATAAACCGATTGGACCGTAATATAACATCTATCCAAACAACAGCAAGGATAGTCGTGTTACATCAGAATAGACATAACCCCAAGAAATAGGTCTACTACGAAAATTTGAAAATGTATCGATTCTTAGATCGATGAAAAATAAGTTATCTTCACTCGAGGATCTACCGGTCTGAAATCCGAATACCCTAAGATAATACAACTCTAAGTGTTATTATTGTCACTCCAGTAATCACAAGAAAGTCTCTAATGGACTATCTTCTCAAAATAAGGTGATAACTAATTCAAAATTCGCCAGAGCCAAAAAGATACTAAATATCTATCTCAAAACCTCTAACGAAATAATCATCACCAATGAAATAATAATGGTAGTCAACTATCAATGTGATACAGTGTGACACAAGGCATAACTAAAATAAATAAACCCTACCACATAGCGTAATAGTCTAACAAACAGAAATAAACTACCAGGTAAAAACCTCGACTCCTAAAAAAAGAAATAGGTAGCCGTGTTTATGACCAACTATGTGAATTTACCTAACTAAAATAAATAGGTAAACATTGTCCAACTGTAAAATAAACTGATTGGGCTGCAATATAACATCTATCCAAACAACAATAAGGATAGTCGTATTATATCAGAGTAGACATAACCCCAAGAAATAGGTCTACTACTCAAATCTAAAATGTATCGATTCTTATATCGATGAAAAATAAGTTATCTTCTCTCGGGGATCTATCGGTCTGAAATCCGAATACCCCAAGATAATACAACTCTAAGTGTTATCACTGTCACTCCAGTAATCACAAGAATTTAACTAACTGTCCAATACCACATAGTAAATTCAAGTGTTTACTAAAAGCTAGTACTTTCTGCTTTAAACTATGTTTAATAAAATATAATAATAACCAAAAGAATTATATAAAGTGTCACATGCCATCCGACGATTCGATCGTTTATTAAAATTGTTTGTTTCATAGAAAACCATGAAACTCAATAGAAACACAAGTGAAAGCATTAATGGTTCTAAATCAATGTTCCCAAATGTCATCAAAGAAATCCTAAAATGGTATATAATTAGCGAAAGGCTAAACACAATTAAAGCCAATAATGTGTTATAGTTTGAAAGAAAGTTATACAAATTTTATTACATAGGAATGATTTCTAAATTACTTTATCTATAGTTTACTTCCACATTTATCACTTTTAAAATCCAATAACTCATATATATAAAAAGAAGGAGTTACAAAGTTTTAAGTCTTAAAAGAAAATTACCTTTAAAGGTCTTTAAATCAAAACAATATTTAAGTAATTGATAATTCACTTTATTTCAAATCTATATAGATATATATAATATTACTTCATAAAAACTTCAAAACCACAAACTATTAGTAAATTTTAAAAAAAAATCTTAAATACATTTATTTTTAAAACAAAGCTTTTCCTTTCATAACTTACTTTATTTTTCAAATCTTTTCAAATATATATATATACAAATAAAGATATAATTTTCCAAAGGCTTTAAAATTCTTTCTAAATTATTTAAATATCTTTTATAGCTAAAATTATTTGAAATTGAATTTATTACTTTCGTAACCATTTTTTAAAATAATACCATATCTTATCCTTTTCATCTAAAGCATTTCCAAAATTTTATACTGATAAATAAAAATTTAAAATGGTTTTTAAATAAATATTACCTATCTTTAGAAGTTTTAATTGGAAATTTTGTGATAAGCAATAAATTAAGAAGATAATATAATTTAACCATATATTTTATTAATAATTTCCAATAAGGACCAAAATGGATAAAATATAATGAAAAATTCAACATCTAAAGCTAACATTTCTTTATAAAAAATGCCAAATATAGAATTGTTAGCTATTCGAGTTGTTTTCCGACAACTCCGATCACTCAAATGATGTAAATATTTTTATATAAGTTAATAAAATACAATTTGCAATCGAATATAATTTTGTTCACAAATTAACTTCCTTTAACCCACGTAATAATCCATACATTACTAACAATAAAATTTTCATATCTCGAACAATCAGTTCATTAAAACAATCCAATCAATAACTTCAATCGGTTCAATCAATCAATGCAATTAACTATCTGGATCATTGTATATAACAAAAAAATTAATAGATGTAGATGTGTGAGTTAAATTGATTAACTTACCTTGAGTAATAGTTTGTCTAAGCTCCTTTACAATTTCAACCTTCCCCAAAACTAGGCTGCCACTGTCGAGCATGACAACACCCGAACAACATTGCTACTTTTACCTGTAACCTGTCATGATTGCTTCAACCAGCACCATAGCTTGCAATGTACGAAACTAAGGAGCAAGAAATCAAGATTGCCTCCACCTTATCACTGATCATCGTTTAGAAATGGTTATGCTTGAGCCTCGCCATCAGTTGTAGCTCCTCCACCTTGCACGCTTACAATAACATCTCCACCGCCTTTCCCCGACACCATCCATCTTAGCCACCATGCCTTTTTAAATCATCGCGTGCCTAGCCGAGGTTATCAGGCAACCCACGGATGAGAAGTGAATTGTTGTGAACCATTCGAAGCTCGTACTATGGGTTGCATCTAATACGAATCTCGACTTTTTTTCGCTGATTAAATTGGGGATTAGGGTATGGTTGAACTGGGGTTTTAGAAACAAGGGGCATCAGCCTTGAAACAAGAAGGGGAGGCGTTTGTTTTGTTTTGTTTTTAATTTTGGTCGGGCTTTATTTGATGGGCTTGACTTTAATGATTTAAAGAGATATTTTCTTTTTTTTAAGCCACAATTCGAATTTATTTAAAGCGCATAGAAATATTAAATATTTAAAATAATTTACATCGCATTTTTACCAAATACATACATACATACATACATACATACAAACATATATATATATATATATATATATATATATATATATATATATCGACAACTACATAATTTCATTTTAATCCAATATTGTTCAATTATATGTAATTATTCACTGTATTGATATAAATGGATTTATTAATATTTGTTGACTTATTAATTTAAATAAATATAAATTTAAAACTTCTTTTCATATATTTTAATTATATATATATATAGTTATTATTTGTAGTAAAAATATTTTATATTTATTAACACCTTTTATTTCTTTAAAATATATTATCTAAAAATGAAATTTATTAACTAATTCAAATTCAAAAAATATTTTATTAAATATATTTTTTAAACAATAAATTTGATTTCAAAAATAAAAATTATCGATTTGAATTCAAACATTCTATTCTAATTCAATTCATATGATATTACGAGTTCAAAAACAGGGTTGTTATAGACTTCCATGCCTTGAAATTTAGTGTTGAGTATAATATAAATTATCTTCCATATACTTAATTAATCATGACCTATTTATAAAAATTAACCTTCTTATACTTATTACACTTCCAGCATTTCAACTTCTCCATCCCTGACTTAAAGTCAAAGCCTGGTAAGTCAGGGCACAAGTTACACCTGGCCTTGCCTTAGTTAAAGCACTCCGATTCTATATCTCATAGATAGAGGAAAGCGTACTCATCAGATTTTAATGATAAATATAAGATGACTTACTTTCAATAAAGTTGTCACCATTTTAGCAATGCATATCATATTTTTTTTATATTACAGTAAAGACCAGGAAATTCAAATACTTCGTTTTCGAATATCATAATGTTTTGAAATATGATTAGTGTTATAAATATGATTTTATAACCTTGTTAGAATCATTTAATCAATGAATAATGATAAGAAACTTGTTTTTGAAAATTGTTTACAAAAATATTTTCTTTGTAGAAAAATCAATAATGTGACTGGAAATCGGTTTATCGATAAACAACTTTTCAATTGATATAAAATTTTCAAACTCTTGTTCTCTAATGATCAAATGAACGCATTAGCAACTATTTAACACACACCACTTCATGAAGCTTGGAAAGTTCTAGAAGCTTCAATTAGGATAAGAGATATTATCATGAGAAGGGTATAATTGTAATTAGCATAAAGGAGATGTGAAGTAAAGGAGAAGTGATGGGAGGTGAGTCTTCTATGGCAAGGTGGGGGAGTGAAGGCAAGCTTAAACAATACCGTCTTGAGCCTATATAAAGAGGGGGCATACTCTTAGAAATAAATAACAAATTCACAAGCTAAAAACAAGCTCTCTTTAATGGCTTCTTCTTCACCTCTAAATTCCTAAAGAAAATTAATTGCAAATCAAATCCAAATCAACTCAAATTTGGAGTGAAGCCTTAGTGCAATATTAAATTACCTTCCACCATATTATAAGTTGAAGAAGTGAGGCCAATCTCTTAGCACTCTTGAAGACCGGTAGTATTTAGAGTAAGGAGAAGAAGGAGAGAGCAAGGCAAAGTAAGGAGGAGGAGGAGGATGGAGGTGGTTGTAAGATGGAGTTTTGACTTGATTAGCTTAGATCTTGCTTGTTGTTGGATAAAATGTGAGTTAACACACCTCTTTGAATGGAAAATATAATATAATATATATATGTGTGTGTGTGTGTGTGTGTGTGTGTGTGTTGGTGTGTGTTGTGTTTTGATTGTGTCTAATCTGTTAAACTACTATTGACATTGTTGAAAACATTGGTATGATTCTTTATAAACAAGAAGCATATGTGATCCATGTCTATGGATTTGGAATGAACTTGAATGGACTTTTATTACTTATGAAAAAATGTTGGAAAAAAGCACATAGGTTATAGATGGACTTTGGTTTAGATTGGACTCGGATTTGTCACTTATAGCGATAGTCACTATAGATGCAGTTCAAAATTGCCTTGATTTCGGCGATTTATATGAAACTTTGTAGAGAGATATTTAGGAGTTTCCCACCATATTTATAATGTTTTATATATATATGTTTGTTGCTATTAAAATTTTGGATAGTAAAATATTAAGTAACATCTCAAAACTGGCAAAACCTTCACTTGTGCAAAACTGCCCTGTTTAGACTTCATTTTTGGACTTTAATGATTTGAAAAGATATTTAAATTTAAGTATTTTTTTTCATTTTTTTACAAGTTTTTTAACACATATTAGAGTATTTCAAAAGTGGTTTTATATATTTATAGATTTTTAATAATTAGTTATGAATTTTTAAAGAAGAGGATTTTATAATAAAAATTTGGTTTTCTATGTTTTTAAGTAAATTATAAAGTTGTTATTTTCATATAATATTTTGGATAAATGTCTTAAAACCTATTATAATTATTATAAAATATTTTAAAAGCATTTTTAAACATATGTAGTTTGTAGAAAATATATTGACTATTTTATTTCTTGTTGAATAAAATATCTTTTGACTTGTTTATTTACATATCAAGTTTTGGTAAATAAATTACTATACTTATATATCATTTCAAAAGGATTTCTAAAGTATAAACAAAAGGTTTAGAGAGGAGTTAGAATTGCTTAATTATCAAATGGTTAGTTATTTAATTACTCGTTTGAAAGTACTTAACTATGCTTAAAACTAAAAAAAGATGAAGTAAGGCTTATCTATTTGTAAGAGTTAAGATTGATGTTCAAGTAAGGATGGAGAAATAAAGCTCTAACGTACCATCTTCCCTCTTGATCGAGGAACAGCAAGCCGAAAAATGATGAAAACGTGTTAATCATGTTGATTTCTTACTTGTTTATGGAAATCGTTAATACTATAATTAACATTAAAAGTCGACGTGGTTGACTTATCTATTTGTGAGAATGAAGTGTCTAGGGAAGGGTTCGATGCAGCCAGTGCTCCAAGTTACCTGGCTTCACTCTTGGATGAAGAATAGTTAAGTTGGAATGGCAAAAATGAGTTAAGCCTACGAATATTTATTTGACAAGACATTATTTTGACTAGATAATCGATTAGTCAATTATCAAAGTTAACCTAGTATTGACTTAATAAGTCATAAAAAGGCTTTGTGATTTCATACTAATGAGAACTCCTAGGGAGAAGTATTGGTACGAATGTCTCTAGATTTCACTTACATCTAAGAAAACTAGAACAGAGTTAACCGGGGATTCATCAATTTGATTTGGAGAGTCCAGGAATTGAGAATGGTGTACTTATATGAGATGACCCAAATCCATAATCACTTCAAAACCATATACACGATCTTGTTTTGGAAGTGATTGTGAAGTGGAATGTTATATAATCGAACTATCTATCATAAGGTTAATTCCAAGGGAAAGGTCAACGTTAACATTTCGAACGATACTATCGTGGGGGACTGCCTATCTTATGGAGTATTACAAGAGAGAGGACAGTGTTAGCATTCATCGGAGGACTTATATTAGGAACCTATATGGAGATTCAAAATCTATTCGGTATGCTTGAATTCGTGCAGTGATTCGTATTCTGTACGAGATGAAGGAATCCAATTGGGGATTCATGTGCTACTTGAGTGATGAAGACTCATGTGAGAGATACCGAACATAGCCTTGACATCGGGAATGACTAAAACTAGAATTAGTTGCACAATCTCGGGTTTAGCTTACACATGAGGGTATATCAACTCTAGATCTAGAGTATGCTTTCGATTATTGAGCATCGAGAGTTGGTTATACTTGGTGCCACATAGTTCATCATTGAGCCAATTGTGTTTTACCTTAGAGTACATCTTTTCTACAGATATAGGATGCTCGAAAGATAGTTCTGATCCTTGTCATGGAGATCTGCTTTAGTTTACTAGGGGCATCTTCATGGAAAACAATCCATATGCTGACGTGCCTTAGCGGTATTGATTGTATACCTATTATTGTGTTGGCATTCACACAAAAGCTATTTGATATGATTAATGTGCTATACATTAAACATTATCTACTATATCACTATGTGTTAAACTTATTAAATGGTTGGTTTCATTTAATGGGAAAACTGTTATGGTAATCCTTACGGTCTCAAAAATGTGTTATTATATATCACTCTTATTTCTTGCATTTCTTAGGCTAGTTTACCAGACTGATCCGGGTGTTATTTTATTATAATGCTTGGGTTAACCCCATGCATGTTTCCAGATTTAGCTCTAGATGCTTTGGAGCTTATGGAGAAGAGTTGAATGATTACCTTCCATACCATTCTTATTTCCACTTCATTTCTATATTATATAATCAATATTGTGTGGACAGACAATTATAACTATCCAGGCTGATGATAATACTAAGACCTTAGTAACTTTGGATTTCTATATAGAGTAACCCTTTCTACTAAGTTTTTGATATTATGTATTACCATTCCGTTGTGAGATTCTGATGTTGCATTCTTTCTTTCTTGATATTCTTTATTTCATTTTACCTAACTTTCTGTCTTTTTTGACACTTGGGTGCTCAGCACACGAATACTGTGGATATATTTAGTGTCGACATTCGGGGGTTGAAAAGTCGGGTCATTACATTTAATATCAAAGCACAAGGTTGAGCGAACACCATGGGTTAGTGAGGTATAGCTCATTAGAGATAGGTAGGCGAGATTCTAGAATGAGTCGAGTGTATTATACATATGAAAATATATTTGCATTTGAAAATCTAGACTTCCAATATTATTCCTTAGGGATATCTATTCCTTCTTAACCCTCTCTTTGGAATAAATTTATCCTTTACTTTTTTAAAGTTGTTCCGCTTTGATTACGTAGTAGGAACTATGGGTACCAGAGATGCCAATGCTAAAGGTGGTTAGGGTAGTACTGTCACGAATGTTTGGGGATCGAGTGCCGAGGAATGTTGCTCTAGTTGAGGGATTAAGGTTGAATGTCGTAGAATAGGTCGCATAAGTCAGGCCTCAGATGAGTTTGGCTTCACTCTGTCGTGATTATGAGAGGTTGGAGGATAAGAGGTTTAATGGCTTAGAGATGATTATAGAAGTCTAGACTTGGATCAAATTGTGTGATTGGATATTTGGTGATGTGGAGCTAAATGATGCAATGAAGCATAGGTTAGCATCGCGAATCTGATAGATGCAAGCATGGATTAGTGGAGCTCTATTACAATGTTGTTAAAGAGAACGACTTCTCTCAGGCCCAATTCAAAGATGAGTTTGAGATGAAGTTTGTTGAAAAAGTCGGAACCACTTTGTTATTTAGGAGCTTCTTAGATGTGAAGTAGGGGGCTATGACCATGGCGTGGGAATTCTTTCATTGCATTATCTCATTTCTAGTTGGGGTTAGTAGACATACCACTAAAGAAGACGCGATGTTCATTATAGGTATGCATGCTGAGTTCCAAAGGGACAAGACTAATCACATCATGAGGTTTTTATGGGTTTGGTGAACATGGCTTTGAGGTTTGAAAGATTGGTTTTGAAGCCATCTATTTTTGCATCGGCAGGGACAACAGTCATAAGTTTCGATCACCAAAGAATAGGTCCACCCTTGTTTTGCTACAAGTGTGGAAAGAAGGGTCACTTGTTTGGTAAGTGTAGGTCTAAAGTGAGAGGACAAGTGGCGCAGGCGTCATTAGTGGAGGCACAAATTTGTAAGGCATCGAAGTTTGGTGCACAGCTTACACCAGAGGTTTGTTACAATTTCCATCAGCCTGGTCATATTGCCAAGATTGTCCTATGCTCAATAATAAGGAACGACGTAGGGCCTTTGCTATTTCTATAGCTGAGAAGGGGAAGTAGATTTTTGAGGGTACACTATCTAGCTTTCCTATTCATGTTTGTTTGACTCTATTGCTTCTTATAGTTTAATATCACATAACCTGGATTGTTTAGTCATGCTCGACATGTTAGAAACATTGAGTATTGTTTGTTATTGATATGCGCTCAACTAGGTTATGAGCAGCTTTGCCTTCTACTTCATGGGGTAGGTAAACAATAATTATGTATACATTGAATGAACACCTTTAAATTAAGTTTTATGGTTTGACCATAAGGCGTTCGGTGATAATGTTGGTTAGAAGTTAAAAATAAATAAAAGATGTTTTCCATTAACAAAAGGAAAGTTAGAATATTTTGGAAATAAATATACGTGAAAAGATGTATATATGGATGTGATTCTATATAAGTATGGTTTATAAAATATGATTTTATTAACGAAAGGGATTTAAATAGAGAATTTGAGAACTTAAATTGCGATATTTTGAAATGATTTTCAAGATTTTGGAGAAAATAATGATAGTATTATTTGAAAGTAAATATTTAGGAAATTGGTTTAGGAGATTATGGTCATGATTCTTAGTATTATTATATGATATTGTTTAGAATGATTTTGGTTGAGTACCAAAAGTATGGTTTGGGTGTACTGAACTCACTTCCGTCGCTTAAAATTAATTTCGATGATTACTGCAGCGTCATCTACGTTCATTCTCAGGTTTCTAAGTGTGGGATGCTACAAAGTTGTTTTGAAAAAAAGGATTCAGATTTAATCCTAATGTATGATTTTATATACAAAAGTTATATGTATATATTATTTCAAAATGATTTGAAATGAAAACCAGTGTTTAGTTCAAACATTCTCTTGTTAAGTTATTTCATGGACACATGTAGCATATGCATTAGGAAAGTATGGTATGTGCATCATGATATGATATGTTTGATAGTTTTCAATTATTAAAACTACATGGAATTTTTCGAAGGTTTTGGATAATTGGAACTTCCGGATTGTTATAGAACTTGAAACTAAGCGTTTTTGAAAATGTAAAGTTGAGTTATATAATACTTTAATTTGAAATGGTAGCAAGTTAAAACAAGTTCAAATTGTTGATCATCCTTTTCAAGAAAGATGAATTAGATGTTTGTATATACTCTTAGGATGTAATGGAGTATTATACAAGTATGAACAAAAGTTATAAAACATGGATAAACTTGAAGTAATGTTTTATAGAATGATTCTTGAATGATTTTAGTATTGAATGACATACTAATTGTATAAATGAATGTGATTAAAAAGGAATTGGTGTAGTTAAGAAACCAATTGGATAAATACATAAGTTATAAGTAAATCATTTTATTCGCATGATTGTTCTTAATTGAGTACTCAAGCACATGTTTTCGATGTGGTTTACACTTGTCCGAGCAAGGATTTTTCGATTCTTGAGGATAAACACTTGATATGGATTCATGATACGATCCTGATGTTTTCTGTCATAGCATATGGCTATGCAAGCAGAATGGAGGTTCTAATCAAGGAACCAAATCAGAGTCCGCACTAGTAAGGTCAAGTGACTATACTAGTTTAGAAGTGAAATTTATGTGATCACTAGTTTGGAAGTGAAATTTATGTGATCGAGTAAGTGATCCGATTGGATATTATGTATGTATAGTTCATGTGCATCATACGGGCTTTAGTATATTTGTATTTTATGTTTGTTGGCTTATAAAGAATTTTGAGGAATAACTCTTTGATTTATTATGAGGTAGCATTAATAATCGTCTAACCAAGGACCTGAGGCTATTAAGCGCAAGGTATGCTTAGTAGATTGTTTATCGTCTTGGGATGATATGAAAGTTTTGAACCTGAGCGAACCATGAGCTTTGCTTGCTAGTGATTATGAATACTATTGGAGTATTTGTGCTCTTGTAACTTTGTTAAGGTTAGAAGTTCCATGGAGCGAGTATGCTCCTGGTGGTACAAAGAAGATTGAGGGTGTTTGAAGGAATTCCATGCAGGGTTGCTTATAGACTAGGGTTTCCTTCTTATCTTTATATTGTGTGTCTTTTTGTAGTGTACTCACTACTTAAGTTGATGTCACTTAGCATGCTTTAGTTTGTAGTTTGTATATAGTTTGTATAACAACCTAGAATTTTGGTCATTGAATTTTAAATATTTAATTAATTTTAAATATTTAATTAATTAGATTTTTTGAATTTAAGAACTTAAATTCAAATATAGTGATCGTTTGAATATATGAATTGTGGATTAAATATAATTAAATGAATTTAATAATTTTATTCAACTCCTTTTAATTAATAAATAATATTGGTGAATTGGATTTGTAAATTTAATTACAAAAATAAATCGATCAGATAAATATCTTGTGATCGAAAGTATAAAACAATATTTAAATGTGTGAAAATAGCATTCCAGGGCGTTGTCTCAGATTTGGATGAAACTAGTGCCATTTGATTTGGAATAATGAATTGTTATACGCCGACGAGTTTCGTGACGATCAGACGTATCACGTGATCGAGCTCGCTTGAAACGTGTAGCGATTAATTTTAGAGAATTAAAATAATATATTTTGATTTAAAAAGCTAACTTTTGTATATGTAGGAATTAGGTTTCGTAAATAGTTCCATTGAGTTTGGAATAGTGGTACTTAGCTAGAAACGCCAGTGAGCATGCACCAATTGGAGTTTACAAATTTTAGGACGTGAATAGTGTCGGTTAGAAAATCTATATATGGACCTTAGGCCCATTCATTTGCAAACCAGATTCTTAAAACCCTAGCCGCTATTTTTTCTTCCTCCCATCGAACGGCCATCGTCGTACAAACCACTAGGGTGTTTTTAGTTGATGGTCTAAACTAGGATATTATTCGTCGTGGTGTGGGGAGGAAGATGTCCGATGGGATGGGTCGTAAGATCATCGTGGTGTCTAGATTCTCGATACGAATGTGGGCAGGTCGGTTTTGGTTTGTGGACTCGTTCGCGACGATGGCGTCTTGAGTGAAAAGACTAGAGGCAATTGGAGCAGGGTGGTGAGGGCTACATCCTAGTGGCAGGCAATGGTTGGTTGAGGCTGTGGCATGAGGGAGTAGAATGGCGATGTGTTTTCAAACTCGTTCTCTGCCTATCAGGGGAGTGAGGAGGCATGGTTGGTACCTTCGGGTTAGTCGTGATCTATGGATCCTCCGGTGGTGGTGCGGCGATGACTAAGGCTGTGTGGTGGAGTTATATCAAAGTTGATCAGAGTTGTTTTAGTGCGGCCGAAGTTGGTGATGAAGATTGGAGTAATTAGAGTTAAGTAATGTAATTATTTAAATTAATTATATTGTTTAATTTGAAAATCTTGTCAAATTCATAATTAATTCATACGGGGTAAGAATCATGTGCGGGGAGTTGTGTTGCGCTCGTAGGAATGTATTCTTTGCTTTTGAATTGGATTAGTATGAATGAGAGCTTATTGAATTTCAAGCTAAAATGGAGCACTATATGATTTTAGACGGAAACAGAATGCCTCGGCGATAACTGGAAATTCTATGAGTTTACTCACCTTTAAGTTTGCTATATAATGTCTGTGATGCTATAAATTTATTATTGAATGCTTGGCTGATAGTTTAGATATTGTTATTGTTGTTTGATTGATTGTTTGGTTGAAAATCCTATTTTGGAAAATGGATGACATATTAACTTAATTGCTGTGGACCTATATGAATTTTTATATTGTTCATAACCATTGTTTTGCAGGGAATATTTATAGAGAGACCTTAAAGGGTTTCTCTCCAATAACTGTTATTTATCTTTTTATGCTGCTGATAAAGATGTTTAAATTTAATTTATCATTTTATTTAATGATATTTTAATTTAATAATATTTTAATTTAATAATAATTTTAATTAATGATAATTGAATTTAGTCAATCATTTTAAGTAATGATATTTGGAATTTAAGTACGTAGTCTAATTAAGATATTTGAATGTAATTATCATTTTAACTAAAGATATTTAAAGTTAATTAATTAATTTAACAAAGGTATTTAAGTTCATTAATTGATTTAATAAAAATGACTAAAGTAAATTTAATAAAAGTGTTTTAAATTTAATTAACTGATTTAGTGTATTAAAGTTAATGAACTGATTTTATAAGGTTTAAAAGTTAATTTACTGATTAAACAAAGGTGTTTTTTAGATAATTAACCATTTTAATAAAGACAGTTGACTTGTTTATTAAAGGAGATTTTACATGTGATTAATTATCTTTCGGGATAATAATATTGTTTTAAATTTATAAAAGATTATAAATGTAATTAATTATCACTCAGGATAATAATGTTGTTTTAAATTTAATAAAAGATTTTAAGTTTGATTTGTTTTCTTTATGAAAATTAACGGGGTTTTGAAATTATAAATGAGTATTATAAATCATCCTTCGGTATGATTAACATTGTTTCATTTATAAAAGCATTCAAATTTATGTATAATTGTTTGGGATAGGAAATATTATTTCAAATTTACAAATGGTGGTTTATAAATGAGAAATCTTTTTAATAGAATTGTTTAAAAGTAAAGCTAAGTGTAAATTGTTTTGGGTTTATAGTGAGAAATGTTTCAAAGACATTTGTTTTTGACCCTTTTTATAATACACTTAGTATTATAATTTTTCCTATTAAGAGAATATTTCAAAGATTATTTTTAAAGTGTTTTACAATATTTGAATACCATGGACATATTCAGTTCCACTTTCGATGGTTGAAAAGGCGGGTCGTTACAATTTGGTATTAGAGCTGAAGGTTAAGCGAGGATCTTGGCCATGGTAGCGTATGGCTCACTAGAGATAGGGTTAGTAATACCCTAGATTGAGCAATCATTAGGGACATGGTAAGTGACACCCTAGAATGAGTTTGAGAGCATTACACACACACATGAGAGCTTATTTGTTATTGTATTAAAAACGTATTGTGTTATTGGTTTGGTGAGTTTTTTATGAATTCTGGTCAAGATGTGGGACGTTATGGTATCGTTAGGGATATCTAAACACTTGAATAAGACAAATGGACACGATATTGATTTTTGAAAATTGGGTAAATGAAATATTTTACCTCTATTTTTATATAAAGGAATAGTTTTCAAAATTTATATATTTATATAGTGTGTTTTTTTATTTGAATGTGATAATATTTATTTGTTATTACTATTTTTTATCAGTCATCCTTGATTAAATTAGGTGCGTTGATTGCCATTTGTCGATTGCTGATTAATTGTGTTTAGCTTATTTATAAGCAATTGTTGTTTGAATTTATAAACGAACTCCTTATGAATTAAGTTTCACAATTTGACTATAAGGT
The DNA here is from genome assembly GCA_030765085.1 of Allium cepa. Lineage (NCBI taxonomy): Eukaryota > Viridiplantae > Streptophyta > Magnoliopsida > Asparagales > Amaryllidaceae > Allium > Allium cepa. The sequence goes on along the minus strand of CM060943.1, from coordinate 669,236,105 downwards.
GTTCAGTTATAATGTTAGGTCAAAAGCAACCTTTTGATAAAAGCCGTTTAAAATAATCTAAATGGTAGGATAAAATATTTAGAGAACAAACATTTGAGAAAACTTTATTATAATAAGGGAATTATTATAATGTGAAATGGTTTTATATAAAGCAAATTTTATGTAAATTCGATTTATAAAATGTGTTTTAAAAAGGATTTTTTTGAATTTAAACCCCGAAGTTGTTTGAAATAAATTCAAAAGAATTTTGAGAAAAATAATAGCAATATTATTTGGGAGTATTTATAAATCAAAATATTTTTGAAGTGAAATTTCAAATGGAATGCTTTTTCTTTGGGGTAATTTGGAGGAAAACATCTCGATTATTTTTGTTATAGTCTGAATAATCTTTTAAGTGACGATCAGATGTTTGCTTAGGTGAACGTTGTGAGGCACTTATTAAATTGTTCTCTTTATCATTGTGCGATTGAAATAAGTTCAAATCCGGATGAACCTAAAGTGATGTTTAGTAAATAAATAGTTTGAAGTTGTTACATAAAGAAATATAAGCAGTATGATGTAAAAAAAGGGGTTTGAAAAAAAATATGGTTGATTAGTCTTGAGTTTCCTTAAAGGAAATTGGTTTAAAATAAAAGTTATTTTGAATAATATTTTGATAATTTTTTTTTTAAAAATCTTGGTTAGAAAAGAAATAATTTTTACTCTAGTTCTAAATGGGTTAAAGTAGATAGAAAGATTTTGGTTAATTTATTTTATTAAAACCATATTTTTTTCAATCGTCTGAATTATGTAATTGGTTATATTAGGCCAACCTTTAATTATCTTCCCTTAGTACATTCTAAGGTAAAGTAGTTCAAGGGTTAACTCAGTTTTTGAAGGCCCATATTTTATTTGAACCTCCATTTGAAATTTGAAAAAAAAGAAACATGATAAATTCATAAATAACAAATAGATAAAATAAAATTTTACTTTTTGTATATGCTCCTAGGATATAGCGGAGTATTATACAAGTAAATAAAATAGAGTAAGGTTTTATTTGTGGTTTTATAAAATTTTGTCTTTGTAAAATATTTATAAACTTTGGTCAAAATTTATGAAAACTCATGGTATGGGACATGTGCGTTTGCTATTTCGATTAATTCCGGACTCGTTAATTGAAATATTTGCTGTTTGATGATTTTGATGATTTTGTGTGCTTTCGAGCCACTATGATGGACCTTCGGGTCATATGTTGGACCTTCGGGTCATATGATGGACCTTCGGGTCATTTGTTGGGCTTTCGGGCCACTCTGCTGCACTTTCGGGTCATCTGATGGATCTTCGGGTCAAATACCAGTACTAGACCTTCGGGTCACTCTGCAGATCTTCGGCTTATCTGATGGGCGCCAAAAATTTATAGTACTTGGTAGGCTTCGGCCATCTGAGATGCATATGCGGCGTAGCTAAAACTCGCCATCTGATGGGATCGATCCAACCTTTTATGTTGATTTTCTAGTTATCTTAATTGATTCTAGATATTTGTTGCTTCTAATTATCTGTAGGTAATTAGATATTTGCTAACTTGAGTTCTAATTATCTTTGTTGATAATTAGATATTTGCTGATTTGAGTTCTAATTATCTTTGTTGATAATTATATATTTGCTGATTTGAGTTCTAATTATCTTTGTTGATAATTAGATATTTGCCGATTTGAGTTCTAATTATCTTAATTGATAATCCTTGCATTTATCTATATAAAAATTTGAGTTTGCTGATTTGTTGTTTAACACTGTTACGTTTTATATTTACCGTTATCCGATTTCCTTATTAAAGGATTGGATAGGTGAGATTTTATTGTGATTGCCATCTATTTGATTATTTTTTTATTATTGCTTCCGTGCATTAATAATTGAGTTTGAATTAGACTGACCCGTGTATTATTTTCTTTTGAATTTAATACTCGGGTCAGACTGAGTTATTACAGGTCGTAGATACCTTGCTTTGGGTTGCTGCTAGAGCTATGAAGTCTCTTTATACCTTTTGGAGTTGTTGTTGTCATAGTATAGGATGATATGCATTCATGTATATTAATTATATTAATGTACTTGTATATGTAACATCCTATGTCGACAGTTGTAGTTGTATCATATATATTGTATCACGTGTATTATAACTGACTTCAGTTATATATATATATGAGATTTGATATTATCTGTGTTCCGCATTTAGTTTATCTGTGTTATTATTATATATGTTGTCCTAAACTATTATGAACCATCGTAGTTCGTTTTATACTGGAATTGGATATGTCGATGGGAGAAAATAAATAAGAGATGAAAAAATATACCACTCCTATCGAGATAACCAATACTAGTGTAAGGCCTAACTACGGATGGCCGCTCCTATCCAGCCTTATTCTTCGTAATAACAGACAACCTTTCTTTTGATAATCTTTGTTATTATGAGCATAGAGGTGGGGCTAATTCATATAACAATTTTAGTGTTAAATAAAATACTAAATGGAAAATATGAGGGATTTAGAAAGAAAATGGTATAATTAAGAAACCAGTCGAACTAAGTACGCGAGTTATATGTAGACCATTTTATTTACATGGTTCTTGATCTAGGATTCAATTACATAATTTCGCTTGATTCACACTAGTCCAAAAAGGATTTCTCACTTGATTCTTGTCAATGAACGTTTGATTCGGATTCTCGATATGACACTGAAGTTTTCTACCGTAGTATATGGCTATGCAAGGAGAATGAAAGTTTCTAATCAAGAAACCTAAATGGAGTATGCCATAGAGAGGTCGACTAAGCAATATTAATTTGGAAATCTATGGATCTGAGCAAGTGATCATATCAAATATAGCGTACGGATGATTTAAGTATATCATACAGGCTTGAGTATAATTGTATACTTACTGTGTGACATAAGAAAGTTGTAAACTTAAGAAAAATTCTAAAGCTAGTTGTTAGTCATTTGATTTTTTAAGATAATGTTAAGTGTTAGATTTTTTTTGCTATACAATTTGATTGACTGATAGTGTTAGCTTATTCCTTTGCGAAATTTGACTAGATTCAATTGGTTAGGTATGAGATTTTATATACCATAATTTATAAAGTTGAATTGATAAACTAAAATTTTTGAATTGTTTTTTGTTAGGATTTAAATCCCGGTGCTTTTGAAAAAGTGATTTCAAATGAATTTGTGGAAAGAAGTGTTAAAGATATTGTTTTGAAAATATTGATGAAGTGTTATTATTTCAAACGTTTGAAAAGAAATACTTTCAAAAAAAAAATTAATTTTTTTGTTGCAGCTAAATTTGGGCAATTAGGAGTTTTCCAATTTAGGAGATTCACCAGGTATTTTTGTTTTCTCCAGTTGTTGTTTAGGAGGAACCAGAATACCATTGGATGGTCCATGTTGTTTTATTCTAGAGTTATACCAAGTGTCGGTAAGAGAAGCCCTTCCTTGTCTTAATTAATTTTGATTTTGATTTGTTTCTCTTTGTGGAAATTTGAAAATATATTTTGAATATAAAGTTCCGTGTAATAAGTTCTAAATTAATCTTTCAAAATAATTGGATGCATATTACTTTATTACATGATATCCTCTATGTTTTGTTGCATATGGTTGATATGTTGCTTTTGTTTCCATATGGCTTTATTCATGTAGAGTTGCATCGTTATTATCTGTTACATTATATTGTCTTTTCCGGCTTGACTCTCTCTTTTGGATTGTGTAAATATAGGTAAGCAAGAGATTTCTATTTGATTCTTGTGCACCTGCATTGCATCAAGATAATAAGTTGCTTGCAAAAATTTAAAAATAAACAAACGTAAAATGATATGTAGTAGATTTAGAAATTTAAATTGGTTGATTTTATGCTCCGGATATGGGAGGCCACTTGGCTTTTGTTTTCTTTGGATTGGTTTGGGGCCTGTAGTGGTAATTTGTAGTTTTTCCGATCGAGCTGCGCAATGGTGGTGGTGTCGAATTTTTTTTCATAATATTTGGGATTATTTGACTAATAAGTTTAATAATTCATTTTAATTAATAATTTTTTAAACCTTAAGAGATTGGAAACATTTTCTTCCTTGGGAATTTCACGGACGAATTTCTTTTAAAGGAGGAGAACATAACAATCCAGAATTTTGGTCATTAAATTAAAAATATATGAATAATTAGATTTTGAAATTTAATAAGTTAAATTAAAATATAGTGATCATTTAAATAGTTGAATTTTGAATTAAATATTAATTAAATGAATTTAATAATTTTATTTAACTCAATTTAATCAATAAATAATATTGGTGAATTGGATTTGTAAATTTAATTACAAAAATAAATCGATCGGATAAATATCAATTTTGGATCAAAAATATACAAAATATTTAAAATGTATGAAAATAACATTCCGAGCACCAACTTAGATTTGAATGAAAATAGTACCATTGGATCTGGAATAAGAACTATTGTACGCCGACAAGTTTCGTGACGATCAGAAGTATTGTATGATCGAGTGAGCTCGAAACATGTAGCAATTAATTTTAGAAAATTAAAATTATATAATTTGATCTAAAAGCTAACTTCTGTATATTTAGGAATTAGGTTCCGAAAAAAGTTCCACTGAGTTTGAAATGGGGGTATTTAGCTAGAAACGCCATTGAGCATGCCTTGATTAGAGTTCGTAAATTTTAGGACGTGAATAGTGCTGGTTAGAAAATTTATATAAGGATCCTTAAACCTATTCATTTGCAAACAAAATTCTTAAAACCCTAGCCGCTATTTTTTCTTCCTCGTATCCAATGGTCATCATCGTTCAAGCTACTAGGGGCATTTTTGGTCGAAGGCCTCAACTAGGATATTGTTCATTGTGGTGTGGGGAGGAAGATGTCTGGTGGGATGGGTAGATAGATCATCGTGGTGGCTTCAATCTCGAGATAAACTTGGGTAGGTAAGTTTTGGCTTGTGGACTCATTTGCGGCGGCGGCGTCTTATGGGGTAAGACTGAAGGAAATCGAAGCGGGGTGGTCGGGAATAAACCCTAGCAAGTTGTGGTGGTCAATGGTTGGCTGAGGCAGTGGCACGAGGTAGTGGAATGGTGATGTGATTTCAAACTCGTTCTCGGGCTACGGGGGTGTAAGGAGGTGCAGTTGGTACCCTTGGGTTCGTCGTGGTCTAAGGATCATCTGGTGGTGATGCGCTGGTGAGTGAGGCCGTGAAGCGGAGTCATGTCAAAGTTGACTGGAGTCTTTAGTGTAGTCGAAGTTCATGATGGGGATTGGAGCAATTAGGGTTAAGTAATGTGATTGTTAAAATTAAATATATTCTTTAACTTAAAAATCTTATTAAATTCATAATTAACTCGTACAATGTCAAAATCAAGCGCAGGGAGTTGCGTTGCGCTTATGTGAGCGTCTTCTTCGCTATGGAATTAGATTAGTTGGAATTGGAGCTTATAGAATGTCAAACTAAAATCGAACGCTGTTTGATATTAGATGGAACCAGAACGTCTCGAGATAACTAAAAATGCTATGAGTTTACTCACCTTTAAATTTAATATATAGTGTCTGTGATGACATAAATTTATTATTGAATGCTTGGTTGATAGTTCAGATATTGTTATTATTGTTTGATTGATTGGTTGAAAATCCTATTTTGGAAAACAGATGACATATTAAATTAATTTCTATGGACCTATATGATTTATTATATTGTTCGTAACCATTGTTTTGCAGGAAATGTTTACATAGAGACCTTAAGGGGTTTCTCACCAATAATTATTATTTATCTCCTTACGCTGTAATGATCCGCCTTTCATTCCACAGAAAGACGCATTATTAATATGAAAGAAAGGGATAGAAAAGAGAAAAGATAGAGAAGAAAGAATGAAACAACATCAGAATCTCACAGTGGAACGAATAAATTATATTAATCACATAAGTATTACATAATATACAACATCTGTCGGAGTTACACAGCTTATACATCACAAACTAGACAGTTATAAACACCTATCTATCATACAGCTCATCGATACAACATAAAGATACCAACACCGCAGAAACACTATATATCTACAAACGCTAAAGCCTCCTGCTCCATTTCTCCTCCAGAGTTCGTCAAAGCTAACCTGAATCTCTTAGCTACACATAAAAATTTGAGTACCCAAGAGATTAATAAAACAGAAAATAAACTTCAGGTCAGACATGGGTCTGGTGTGAGCAACAGGTTAAAGTTGCTTAACTTTGAAAAACATTTGAAACAAAGGGTATCTCGTAAGACTTTCCACACATAAATACGGAAAAATTTTTACCTTACGATAACCAAAACAGTTGATAGGAAATCCAGTGACATTATAATAGGGTCTAGGGTTTTCAAGTAAATAAGAAATAGCTGAAATTGTTACATGATTAAATTCCAGCATACTAGCCACAAAGTGGGTTATACAATCAAAATCGTAAAGGGCACGTTGGAAGAATGGGTTTCCATCAATGGCAGGACTACTGGGGTACCGCCCGTCACAGTACGTGGCCTAAATCACCGTACCGAGGATCCACCCTAAATCCCCTGCAACACAAGGCCGGAATCATCCCTTACTGGATAGTCCCGAGCAAGACAAACCCAGTAGTTGTTGCAATCAACTGCCTACACAGCCGAATGAAAAGGGACACCTAGACAAGGAAATCTTGTCCTACTTGAGCGCGACTCACTTAGCTTTGCCGCACCTTCCCTATTTTAGCCATTCTTGGTTGATGAGGCTTGAGGCTACGATTACCTTATCAGAACACATCACTTAGAATGCTCATCGTCCACTTGACGATGTTCTATAAGCATTCAATCCATACAAGTTCATTCCGGGTTCGAACGAAACCAAAGGCACTATCTCATTACACTCATTTTGGAATCACCCTCAGAGTTAACAACAATAGCCCTTGCACTCTGAATCTTCATCTCGATCATCACTTGAGATTCACGACCTATCGTTTAATTTGGATCGATGTGGTTTTCAGATATTCAAATTTGGAAATCCGATCCTGGTCTCATCGAAATCCAAAATGTCGTCTTTTAAGTCCAAGTTGTTTTAAAGTTAAAACAATTTAATTTATTATCTGTATTCACACAGATAGATAATTCACATTATCACAAATAGATAATCCATATCATTGCCATTCAACCAAAGTATCTCATATCACAAAGCAACACATATTCCATATCAGCGATATCACATAATCCAAGGTATCCAATATCATTCAGCCATCCGTAAGTGAAGATTAATTTATCACACTATCTCTAATTAATTTAAAATAAATTAAATTATTTACTACCATCACTATAAATCCTGCTCACTTAACCATTAATTAATTCCAAACCAATTAATTAATCGTTCTCCAATTATCCATCTTAATTAATCATCCTTGATTAATTATTCTTCAATTACATCAAGTAATTAGCCTTTAATTAATTACACAAATTAATTATCCTTAACCATTTAAAGTACTTAACCTTTAATTACTTTCATTAACTAATTAACTATAATTAATTACATTAACCCTTAATTAATTACATTAATTAATTATTCTATAATTACTTGTATTGATTAATTATCCTTAATTAATCACATTAATTAACTTTAATTACTTTCATTAATTGCACTAATTATTGATCCTCTAATTACTTCTTTAATTATTAATCATATTTAATAATTAACCTTTAATTAATTACATTCATTAATCAACCTTGATTAATCACATTTAGTAATTAACTACACTTAATTAATTACATTACTCAATTAACTTCTAAATAAATTTTATTAGTTAATTCTTAAATTAATTACACTAAGTAATTAATTCTTAATTACTTCCACTAAGTAATTATCCTTCTTATTAATTACATAAAGTAATTAAACCCAAATTACTTCCATTAATAAATTATCATTCAACTAATTATATCCAGTAATTACCCATTAATTACTTCACTAAGTAATTACACTTTACAAAATTACATTAAGTAATTATACTTAAGCAATCATCCAGTGATTATTTTAAATTAATTAAACTAATTAATTAACTTAAACTAATCACATTAATTTAATTAATTACATTAAGTGATTAATTCCTTTAATTACTTCCATTAAGTAATTATACTTTAATTAACCATTTTTAATTACAAATTAATTAATCTCTCATTACCAATTAATTAACCTCTAATTACTTAATTAATTAATGCTTAATTGTAACCTAATTAATCTTCAATTACTTAATTAATTTCTAACCATTAATTAATAATCTTACTTATCCAATTAATGATCTTTAATTACAAATTAATTAACCCTCATTAATTAACTTACAACCCTTAGTTACTTAATTAATTACTCCTTAATCATAAATTGATTAAATTAATTAATTATACTTGAATTTCCTTATTAATTATCAAACCTTAATTAAGTTTAAGATAAAACATTTCCCTTATAAATTATTTAAAAACACTTAACTTTAATTAACACTTAATTATATTTTTAAAAATTAAGTTTTAAATAACTTAAAGAATAACTTAACAAATTTTAGGCTAAACAAATCATATAATTCTTATCACATGTTAAAGAACATTAGATAAGGAAAAATAATTTTATATTTTGAAAAGTTTGAAATCAAAATCATTTAAAAATTTCAAAAACCTTTTGCTTTTAAAAACTTTTTAAAACATGTTATGAAACCTACTACAGGTTCAACTCGAAGGCTACTCGAGCATTAAGCCAATAAAAACCCATTTTTTTCCTTCTTTTCAAAATTTTTCTTAAGTATTAAAGTTAAAATCTGGAAACACACTTTCACTCTCGTTCAACTCGAGTGTCAAATCGAGTCCCCTCACCATTTCCCCGAATGCTCCTTCGAATTGACCTTCTATCCAAACCTCTGACATTCCCTGACTCCTATGCACCTGCACAGTCAAACGCAACGACAACTACCTCCGCCGACGCCTCCATCTCAACGAAGATCACCCAATCTTATGACCCCGACCACCAAAACCCCAACAGAAACCCAAAATCGAATTTGAGGTACTCGATCAACCTAGAACCAAAAACCCCCACCTGAGAACCCCTCGAATCCATGATGCCGATCACCAGAGTGCCGAGCCTCCAGCCACACCTTCACCAACCTCCCCACTACCAATTCCCAAAATTTGGTGGAACTCGATCCATAAGAGGCGCTGTGGGGATTACATCTCCGACCATGACCAAAAAATAGGGTTCAAAACAAATTCGACCCACCGCCGCCACCATAACGACTTATACACCCTACTGCCATTTTGCCGAGCTCACCGATCGTTCCACTACCTCAAGTGAAGACCGCGACCTCCCGATAACCTAGATCATCAGAAATTACCCAGAACACAAATTCTGAACAAACTCGAACTGCTCGCTCAACCCAATGCTAAAAATTATGATTTTATTTTTAAAAATCAAGTTTCTAGACAAGGTTTCAGATTATATGCCTGAATTGATGAATTAAGATATTTGAAATTTTACATATCTTAAGCTTGTTTTGTTCTTTTGGTTTTCCAGAGCAATTTCAAATTTAAATCACTTAAATATAATTTTAAAACTTACTCTATGATTAAACAAACAAATTTTGTTTAAAGCCTAATTCCTAATAGAGATTAGACCAAGAGAACATGAATTTTGATTAAAATCATGAGCTTTAAACTGAGAACAGAGATGTCACAGTGCACACACATCTATACATATATATATATATATACAGAAACTCACTTATATATATATTCACAAAAACATACTTATTCCAGAAATTAACATGCAATAGATTCATACTTAAGCTTTTAAAAAGAGATTTTACTCACTAGGTTTGGAAAGATTAATTAAGCTTCAAACTGAGATGCTGGAATTTGAAAAATGTTTGATCTTGAAAACTGAATTTGCAGAAGAAAATGCATTGTTGAACTGGAACTTGAAATTTGAAATCACTTTGATGTTGAGATGATCTTGCTTTCAAAACAGAAGTGAAGTTGCTTGCTGTTGAAATATAGTTGATTTGCTTTTGTTTAAATCTCAGATTGAAGAATGTTTGCAGGCTAATGTATTTTCTGGTTGAAGATTGAGTTACAGGGTATTTTTCTTTCTGGCCTGATAAATATTTGATTATTGATTTGTTTATGAGTTATAGGGTTTGAGTTTGTCTTAGTTTTTGAAAATAGAAATAGGAAAAGGAATGAAGAGAAGAAAGCATGTGTTTATAGGTTAAATTTGTGATTTATTAAAAAATAAAAGAAAATCAAAAATTAAAAATGACACTTGTTTAAAACTCATCATTTGTCATTCCATTTGTTTATTTGTTTTACACATGTTACTAATATACTTAATGTATTAACACTTGTCATATGTATTTTTTATTTATTTTAAATGTGTTAATAAATACTTATATATATATATATATATATATTTCTTTAAAGAAAATATAACAAAACAAATTATATATAATAAAATCTTATACCTATATTTTAAAATTCTTCAAAATATCTATCTTTTGAATTTCAATTTTAAATCCAAATTCAAATTCAAATTCAATTTAAAATCCAATTTAAAGTCAACTTATATATATACATATATAACAACACATTAAATTTGAAAATAACAATTCTATTTTCTTAAAAATCTATTTGTATCTAACACATTATTAGTATTGTTTGAATAAAATAATCTTTCCAATTTTAAATAATTTATAAAAGAGATTGTCAAATCAATTTAATTATTAATATAGATTATTAAATTGATATTGCCTAAAATTTCGGGTCATCACATACGTTGCTTACAAAAGATGTTTAAATTTAATTTATCATTTTAATTAATGATATTCGAATTTAATTAATCATTTTTATTAGTGATAATTTGAATTTTATAAATTGTTTTAATTATTGATGATTTAAATGTAGTAAATCAATTTAATTAACAACGTTTCAATCTAATCTATCGTTTTAATTATGATATTTGAATCTAGTTTATCATTTTAAATAACGATATTTGAAATTTAAGTACCAAGTCTGATGAAGATACTTGAATGTAATTGATCATTTTAACTAATGATATTTAAAGTTAATTAATTAATTTAACAAAGGTATTTAAGTTAATTAATTGATTTAATAAAAGTGATTAAAGTAACATAAATAAAAGTTTTTTAAAGCTAATTAATTGATTTAGTGTATTAAAGTTAATGAACTAATTTAATAAGGTTTAAAAGTTAATATACTAATCAAACAAATGTATTTTTGAGATAATTAACTGTTTTAATAAAGATAATTGACCAGTTTGTTAAAACAGATTTCAAATGTGATTAATTATCTTTTTGGATAATTAATATTATTTTAAATTTGTAAAACGTTATAAATGTGATTAATTTTCTCTCGGAATAATTGATATTGTTTCAAATTTAATAAAAGTTTTTAAATTTGATTTATTTTCTTTGGGAAAATTAACGAGGTTTTAAAATTATAAAAGAGTATCATAAATCATCCTTCAAGATGATTAACACTATTTTAATTTATAAAAGCATTCAAATTTATTTATTATCTTTGGGATAATAAATATTATTTTAAATTTACAAATAATGGTTTATAAATAAGAAATCTTTTTAATAGAATTATTTAAAAATAAGGCTAAGTTAAACTGTTTTGCGTTCATAATAAGAAATGTTTTAATGAAATTTATTTCTGACCCTTGTTATAATACACTTAGTTTTATAATTTTTCCTTTCAAATGAATATTTCAAAGAGTATCTTTAAAGTGTTTTATAATATTTGAATATTGTGGATGTATTCGATGTCGACTTTCGATGGTTGACAAGGCTGGTCGTTGCATTTCAGCAGTATGCTATATATATATATACGTATGTATTTCTTCCATCTAATTTTATTATTGTTCTTGTTTGAATTTTAAGGGCGAAATATTCTAAGTGGGGGAGAATGTAGCATCCTGGAAATTCGAACGCTTCGTCATCGAATATCATAACATTTTAAAATATAATTAAGTATTATAAATATGATTTTATAACCTTGCTAGATATTATTTAATTAATTAATAATGATAAGAAACTTGATTTTGAAAATTGCTTACAAAATTATATTCTTCGAAGAAAAATCGATAATGTGATCGAAAATTGATTTATCGGTAAACAACTTTTCAATTGATGATGTGCATGTAAATGTGCACATTTTTATCGCCATATTTAATCTATTTAAATTAAATAAATGATCATATTGGGTATCTTAACTTGTTTTAACCAAAATTCACATTAATTCCAAATTGTCACACATTCATCTTCATACAAGGGTGAAATGGTCATTTTTGTGCATTTATTGAATTGAGAAAATTTACTTAGAATTTTCTATGTTTTTTGTAGGAAATTTGGTGACTTTTACAAGTGGTTTCATGAAGATATGCATGCACAAAATCAATACAAAGGAATGAAGATGGAAATAATTCAAAGTGAAGATAATGGAGGACCCCACCTACCCACCTACCTTAATGTACAAATTAAAGGCTAATGCACATGCTTATGGATTTAATGGCTTCATGTACATTTAAGTGGGGATTAAAACATGCTAATGATAACTTGGCCTCCACACTTTCTCATGGGCATTTTGGGCATTCCCCAAAAATAGGAATTAGGGTTTTAAACTTGTATATATACCCCTTATGTTTCATGTAACACTATATCTTATCTTTAGTCTCTCTTAGGCCTCCTCCTCTTTAGTTTAGTTTAGATCAAAAATAAAATGAAAGCTCCTCTTTCTCTTTTCATGGCTACTTAGCCATTTCTATTTTATGTAATCTTTTTTATTTTATGCAATTTAATACGTACTCTTTCCTTTTCATGTTCATTTACTTTCATGTTGTAGTATAGATCTCTTTTATTTTATGCAAGTAGAATAATTTTTCCTTTCATTTTGCTCTCTTTTTCTCTTCTTGTTTAATGTTGTTTTCTACATTTGTTCATATAATAACAAATATGAGAGCTTAATCCCTTCAATTTAGGGGTAATGAAGCTCTCAAGTATGTAGATCCAACATTTTGTTGTTTATGCTCTCTTTTTGTGCTTAATGAGAATGATTGAAGTGGTTTAATGATGTTGTTTAGCTTTTAATTTGATAGTCTATGTTGTTTATAACAAATAGGCTATGCTTAAACAAACATAATACAAATTGCCTCTTCATCTAAATATGATTATGGCAAAGAAGTGAATGTTGAAATTGAAATTTGATAGCCTATATTTCTAAACAATAGTTAATTGGCTATGCTTAAAATAGATTTTTATTTCAACTTTGTTGTCATATTTCATGAGAGTTAAATGTGTATTAGTGGTTGTGTTATAGTTTCATGGTTTATATTGAGCTAATTAATAGCACAAATATTCCATACTTATGATAAGCACATCAACTAATTCACTAATGACAAGAAAAGAGAGATCATAACTTCATTTTGTTGATTTATATGATCTAGAGAGTGGATTTATCTCTAAATTGTTCTCTTAACTCTCATATTTTTATCATTTTCTTTTGCTAGTTTTTGTTAGTTTCTTACATTTTTATCTAATCACACTTTCAACTTTGGTTAATTTGATTGAATAGAATTTTAAAATCATCAATTCCCTGCGGATCGACCCGTATACGCCGCGTGCTAGATTCGTACACCGTGCGCTTGCGGTATAAATTTTATTTCAAAATTCGTTCGACGGTTTTCTAAACCGATAGAATTTCCGTCGACGAACAAGTTTTTGGCGCCGTTGCCGGGGAATTGTTTTGATTTTAATTTTCTATTCTTCGAATTATTTTTCATTTGATTTTATTGTGTGTAAAAAGAAACAATAGTGTGTTTGTTTGTGCGATTTTTTTTGTGTGCATTTTGTTGTGTGTTTGTTTTTCTGTTTTCATTTCCATTTTCATATTAAAAAAAAAAAAATTACACAACATCAATTGAAAAAGACAAAAAAATTACATTGCAATTGCTTTTCACATTTTTACATTTACAATTTCTTTTCTTCCTTTTATTTACATTTACAAAAAAAACAAAAAATTCTGTGTATATAACAGTGCACTGTTGCACCTTACTGCATATCAACCTTCTCTGTTCACTGTTTCTGCATATTACAGTAACATAAGTGCTGTAACCATCTCCCCACCCCACTGTCTTCATTTCTTCCCTCAATTCCTCAATACCATCCCCCTACCAGTTCAACAACATCCCACCACTGCCTTGTACACAACTACACTTGCCAAAGACATTCACAACCACTATCACTGCCTTTCACCATCACTTCCATCACTGCTGACAGCATCAGCACCACACAATACACACTACCATATTGCAATCTTCATCACTGACCAACTTCACTCCTCCTTCAACTCCCCAAGCTTCTAAACTTCTTGCTACTATCAACTTCACCTGATTCCACTATTGCTTCATCCCCATACAATTGCATCTCCATCCACTTCCTGCAAGTCTACTACCCCATTGCAGTGCACAGTCATCACCATTGCATAACATCCTTCCTCAAAGCAACATCTTCCACCATTATTCCATTCAATTGCCTCTCAACGGTCAGACCAATCACTACAGTCACAGTCACAATCATTACTGTTCCACTTTGCCTGCACAGTCACATGCCCTTCAAACTGCAACATACCATATCTTCACATATAACACTACAACCCTCCCCTACTTCCAGAATCAACCCCGTCTATCACAACTTCACTTCACTTCATACCACACTGCTACCGTCACCTATAACTGCTGCAGCCCATTGCTTGATCCACCATCTTCAAACAATAACCACATTTCCAAACTCAAATCCCAAGCCAACAGTGAAAAATTACCCATCTCTCCCCCCTCTGTCAACTAGTATACACCATCAACACTGTGCTTACATTTCCCTTGCAATCACCAATCCCTCCTCTGTTCTCTGCACTTCAATCACACCAACCAATTCAACATCTCTACTGTAGCAATTACCCATCTGCCTGCAACAGATCAAATCAACTTCAAATATTGTCACCTCCTTCAATACTGTCACTTGCCTACAGCAAACAATCTGACAAAACTCAATACCAGCCTCCATCACTTTCGGCTTGCTAACTCCACAGCCTCCTTCCTTCATACATCACAGCCACATTCAAACACCATCCACTTCTCAACCATTTTCCACAACCAGAGACCGCAAACCAAACAGTTGACATAACCAGAAACTGGCATACCTCTCTGCCACATCCAAATTCGAACTCGCAAAGACCCACACTTCGAACAACGACGCGAATAAGTACGAGAACTAGTTTTTGAAACCCATCAACGTCAATCCATCGAAAGCATCGAATCAACCCCTAACCAAAACTCGTGATCCAACAACCACCAAACGCGGCCTCTGCATCCAACCAAAATCCTCCGCCCTCAACTGTAGTCGCGACCCACGTAAACAACTCGTCCGAACAATTCTGTTGCGACCAAATCACATTAACATCCACTTTCAGATCGAAGTCACAACTGCACCTTAACCCCCTCTGCAATCGCAGCCACCAACTCCGCCACCTCACCCGAAGCCTAGATCACCACCGCGACCACCACCAAAGCATATCATCCACCTAAAATCGCAAACCAATAGATAGCAGCACCTAATTCAAATAGCCTCGTCCTTCAAATTGAACTCATGAACGAACCGAAATCATATTGAGTCTTGATTTATATTTTGAACTTGAAAGTTGAAGTTCCGTTTCGTGAAGTTGAAGAGGAGAGAGTTCTTTTGAAAAGTTGAGAAGGCTGGTTTCTTTGTTCATGAATTAACAAATAAAAAATTGGGCCGGGCCCTTGTGTGTGATTTAAGAAAAAAAAAACTTCTTTTATTTATTTTGTTTGTTTGGTTTTTATTTTCTTGTTAAAAAAAGAGGGAAGTGGAGTTTCAGTTTGTTTTGTTTGTTTTACTTTCGCTTGTTTGTCTTGTTTTGATTTGATTTTTATTTCATAAAAATTTTTTTTTTTAAGCAAAACCCTACTTTTAAGTTTCCTTTCAAAAAAAAAACCAAAAAAAAGAAAACCCCAAAAAAAAAAAATTGTATATATCTTAGTTTTTAATTTTCAGGTTGCCAAAGCAGGAAATAAAGGAAGAATAACTTGCTGAAAATTGCTTCCTTAGCTAGCCAAAATAAATTGCTCTGCTTGCTAAAAAATTCTGCTTTCGTTTCTAGTTTTATTTGAATTGAATTGTTGGTTTCTTGCATTTGCATTTAATAAAAATAAAAAAAATTCATTCGTAGTTGCATTGTTAATACACGTTTAATTGCATTTCATATTAGATTTTGATTAATAATAACGGTTAGACATCGATAACACTTAATTGTATATTGACAAGTTGTCTTCTTTGAACAATTTAATTTCTTGGTGTCTAGGCTACGGCAGAGGAATAACCATTTATAAATATTACGGTGATTCGTAAATATTATAGTGGTTATTCCTCTGAAGGTACTTAAACCTTCGGCTGCATTGCTACGGTGATTCGTGGTGCACCGATAAATCCTGCCAATTACCTGGCTGAGAACTATCTTGTTTATCTAAGACAATTTGTGAATATACAATTTTGGGTTATCATTAACCCTTGCATTCATTTAGTTGCATTTGTTCATGCATATTTAAAAAAAAACAAAAAACAAAAAAAAAATTCAAAATCCAAAACTAAAAAAGTTTCGAATTTCCTTTTCTTTTCCTTTTCCTTTGAAATTTCAAAAATCCAAAAAAATTAGAAAAACAAAAATCCAAAAAAAAAATTATAAAATCTTTTCAAAAGCCAAAAAAAAATTGAAAATTCAAAAACAAAACAAAAATCAATTTTCCATTTTGAAAAATAAATTCTACTTGTAAATATTTTCTTTATAAAAAAAACCAAAAAAAAAAAGAAATCTTGAAAATGTCCGAGTTTCCTTTTTCTTACTCACTTGAATTTAACTGTGAAAATCAATATAATCCGTATGAGTTTACTCCAAATTCGTATGGATATTTTAACAACAAATTTTGTGTAAATAATTCAAATTTCGAACAACAAAATTTTCAAAACGATGACCAACTTTCTACTCTTGAAAATAGCATTGAAATGATTTCATCTTTACTCGAACTTTCTGCATGACAAAATCAAGAGATAAATGATTTATGTAATTCTGATTTGTGTAATAACTCGAGTCAAGGATTTCAGAATTTGAATTCAATTCAAAATTCAAACGATTACGATTATAGCCCATGCCAATTTAATTTCGAACTCCAAAATGAATTCCAAACTCAACATGAAAATGGGAAAAACTTTTCAAACGAATTTGGCAATGGGAATAATCTTAACCATGTTACGAGTGAAAATTTTTGTTCTCAACAAATCCAAATCGAAAATTCTCAATTTAATAACTATAAATTGGATTTTGTTGAACAAATGAATGAAATTTACGATGATCACACGGATTTGTTGTTGGAAACTTATATGAAACAACGTGAACAACAAAATCAAATCTCAACGTGCGATGAGTCAAGTGATAATCCACCTTTTACCCAAATCGACGATTTTCAAATAACAACTTTTGAATTTGATAATGACGATCTTAATCAAGTTGTTGAAAATACGGTAATTGAGTTGGATTTCAATTCTTTTGAGGGTGCGAAACTCGATTTAAACTTCGATCTTCCTTTTTTTGAAAATTTGAATACGACAACTTTGAAACTCGATTTACATGATGAAGTTGTTGATAATCCAACAAATGAAGTCGAATTTAACGAACATGAGTTTTATGGACTTTTTGAAAACGAGTTGTTGAATTTTGAAAGGGAAAATTTCGATCACCATTTTGGTTTTGAAATCGATACTTTGAAAGAAATTGAACTTCAACCAATTTTTCTATCTACCCCAAAAATCATCGAAAATAAAACAACTCGTATGATTTTCAATAAAATGACTTTCGTTTTTCCAAATCCACATTCAACTACGAAATCTTTTACTATTTGGTTTTTCGAGCTTAAGCTGTGTCTCGCATACTTGACGAGAGAAATGAATCGGTCTTTGGAAGACCGTTTCATTTACTTTTTGACTATATACTTTCTCATCTCTTGTAAATAATAATCTTTCATATAAATATTAGATTTTTATTTTATTTTTCTCCTTCCACTTGGGTTGACTGTGGGGACACAGTCAAAATCAAGTGTGGGGGGAGACTCATTTTCTTTTTGATTTTTCATGATTAAATTTTCATTTTTTCTTTTTTCTTCCGAAACTCAAAAAAATATCAAAATTTTAAAATACAATTTTTTTTTAGCATTTTGATTTATTTTTAAAGAAACACTATAGGATAAATATATGTTTTGGTTTATTACATTGAAATTTTTGACAATTTATTCGTCTTAACAAAAATAAAAATGAAGTTTGATTATAAATAACAATGGTTTAACTGGTATATAGGAAAGTTCATACGTGTTAATTATGAAATACATCCTAATTGAAAATCTTTGTTTTAAAAGTGGTGAATTTAAAGTAAAGGATATAATATTTTTTTTGTCTTCTAAGTTAAATGGTGCTAAGATAATTTTGCAAAACTCCCTCTCAAAAAAAATATAAAAATAAAAAATAATAACATCCAAGTATTCACTCTCATTTAAAAGTCCTCACAGTTATGCAGGGGTGATTACTTGGAATTTTTGATTACGTGCTTTCATACTCATTTAAAAGTCCTTACGGTTATGATGTATGGAACACATGTATGTAAAAAAAAGAAGACTTAATAAAAACCACCTACGGTCGATAGTGTATGCATGAAAGTGTGTGCACTCGCCATGCTCTGTACTCCCCTCACATAAGCCCAAAAGGCAGTGCATGGGTGGTATATCTGGCCTCAGTTTACCTGAGCTAGGTGTGAAATTTTTCTTGCAAATATGAGAGAGCAAGCAATTGAAATCCCAGAACTAATTTTACTTATTTGATTTGATTTGTTATTGAAAAGAAATGAAAATACCACTTTGATAAACTTTGATAATCAACTAAGGATCCATTTTATAATAATTACACTTTGTTATCAACCGAAACAACAAGTTAAACTATTGTCTATTTGTTATGATAACTTGACTTTTGTTGGAAATTCTGACGAGTAAATGACATAAATTTTCAAGATAATAACCAAAACCTATATTTAACTTATTCGTGTCAATTTAAAAATAAATCCTTCATTTGTAAATATTTTCAAAAATTTGCATTCATCTCTTTGTAAATAAATCTTGCATTTTCATCATGCATTTGGATTTTGTGGGTAGTATCCGCTGAAAACCCTCACGAGACAACACTCGTCCTACTGGGGACACCCAGAGGTTTAACGGCTTGTTGCATACGCTCAATGCAATCGTGTTTCCTACGAAAATGGATTTACCTTAGTTTCCCTTTATTCGAGGACGAATAAAAAGATAAGTGTGGGGGTATTTGATGTGCACGTAAATGTGCACATTTTTATTGCCATATTTAATCTATTTAAATTAAATAAATGATCATATTGGGTATCTTAACATGTTTTAACCAAAATTCACATTAATTCCAAATTGTCACACATTCATCTTCATACAAGGGTGAAATGGTCATTTTTGTGCATTTATTAAATTGAGAAAATTTACTTAGAATTTTCTATGTTTTTTGTAGGAAATTTGGTGACTTTTACAAGTGGTTTCATGAAGATATGCATGCACAAAATCAATACAAAGGAATGAAGATGAAAATAATTCAAAGTGAAGATAATGGAGGACCCCACCTACCCACCTACCTTAATGTACAAATTAAAGGCTAATGCACATGCTTGTGGATTTAATGGCTTCATGTACATTTAAGTGGGGATTAAAACATGCTAATGATAACTTGGCCTCCACACTTTCTCATGGGTATTTTGGGCATTCCCCAAAAATAGGAATTAGGGTTTTAAACTTGTATATATACCCCTTATGTTTCATGTAACACTATATCTTATCTTTAGTCTCTCTTAGGCCTCCTTCTCTTTAGTTTTGTTTAGATCAAAAATAAAATGAAAGCTCCTCTTTCTCTTTTCATGGCTACTTAGCCATTTCTATTTTATGTAATCTTTTTTATTTTATGCAATTTAATACATACTCTTTCCTTTTCATGTTCATTTACTTTCATGTTGTAGTGTAGATCTCTTTTATTTTATGCAAGTAGAATAATTTTTCCTTTCATTTTGCTCTCTTTTTCTCTTCTTGTTTAATGTTGTTTTCTACATTTGTTCATATAATAACAAATATGAGAGCTTAATCCCTTCAATTTAGGGGTAATGAAGCTCTCAAGTATGTAGATCCAACATTTTGTTGTTTATGCTCTTTTTTTGTGCTCAATGAGAATGATTGAAGTGGTTTAATGATGTTGTTTAGCTTTTAATTTGATAGTCTATGTTGTTTATAACAAATAGGCTATGCTTAAACAAACATAACACAAATTGCCTCTTCATCTAAATATGATTATGGCAAAGAAGTGAATGTTGAAATTGAAATTTAATAGCCTATATTTCTAAACAATAGTTAATAGGCTATGCTTAAAACAGATTTTTATTTCAACTTTGTTGTCATATTTCATGAGAGTTAAATGTGTATTAGTGGTTGTGTTATAGTTTGATGGTTTATATTGAGCTAATTAATAGCACAAATATTCCATACTTATGATAAGCACATCAACTAATTCACTAATGACAAGAAAAGAGAGATCATAACTTCATTTTGTTGATTTATATGATCTAGAGAGTGGATTTATCTCTAAATTGTTCTCTTAACTCTCATATTTTTATCATTTTCTTTTGCTAGTTTTTGTTAGTTTCTTACATTTTTATCTAATCACACTTTCAACTTTGGTTAATTTGATTGAATAGAATTTTAAAATCATCAATTCCCTGCGGATCGACCCGTATTCGCCGCGTGCTACATTCGTACACCGTGCGCTTGCGGTATAAATTTTATTTCAAAATTCGTTCGACGGTTTTCTAAACCGATAGAATTTCCGTCGACGAACAATTGACATAAGTTGTTCAAACTCTTATGCACTTGTCTAATAATCAAATGAACACATTACCAACTAATTACTGTACATACCCGTCGTCTTAAGGCATGAAAGCCTCTACAAGCTTCCATTAGGATAAGAGATATTATCATAAGGGTATAAGTGTAATCAGCAAAAAGAGAAGTGATGGGAGCCGAGTCTTCCATGGCATGGTCAAGGGTGGGGGTTGAAGGCAAACTTAGTCAATACCATCTTAAGCCTATATAAGAAGGGGCATACCCTTAGGAAAAAATCACAAACTCATAAGCTAAAAACAGGCTCCCTTCAATGGATTCTTCTTCTTCATCATCTCTAAATTCCTAAAGAAAATTAATTACAAATCAAATCCAAATCAACTCAAAATTTGGAGTGAAGCTTTAGTGCAATATTAGAACACTTCCACTATATTAGAAGTTGAAGAAGTGAGGCCAATCTCTCACTAAACTTGAAGGTTGTGAGTATTTGGTGTGAGGAGGAGAGGGAGAGAGCCCGACAAAGCAAGGAGGAGGAAGAACAAGGTGGTTGCAAAGTGGAGGTTTGACTTAGTTAGCTTGGATCTTGGTTGTTGTTGGATAAACGGTAAGTTAACAAACCTATTTGAATGGAAATATAACATATATATGTTTTGTTTTGATTGTGTTTAAGTTGTGGAATTGTGATTGACAGTGTTGAAAAAATGGTTTGATTCTTGTTTTGAAAACAAGAAACATATGTGATCCATGTCTGTGGACTTAGAATGGACTTGTTTGACTTAAGCAAGGACTTGGAACAAAGAATATAGGTTTTTGATGGATTTTGGTTTAGATTGGACTCATATTTGAAAGTGCGCTTATAGCGATAGTCGCTATAGATGTAGTTCAGAATTGCCTTGTTTTCGGTGATTTCTATGAAACTTTGTAGAGAGACCTTGTAACTACCCTGTTTTCGAAGCCGTAATAATCTGCAAATTTAATTAAAATAATTGTATTCGAATTTGGTTTGGATAATTTTTATTTTAAAATTGTTAATCAATTTAAAGTCTACTTAATAAAGAATTTTGTTATAAAAAAATTGAATTATAAATTTAATTTTTAGATGTTACATTTTAACTCAAGTAAAAGTAGTTAATAAATATAAAATATTTTTATCCGTAAATAATTATATATATATATATATATTTAAATAAACGAAAAGAAGTTTTAACTGATATCTAGTTCAGTTAATAAATTGACGAAGATGAATAAATTTATTTATATTAGTTCAATGCATGACTAAATAGAGTGAATTAATATTGAATTGAATAGAAATTTTGCAATTTGGAAAGTTATCTCATTAAATGAAGTGTAAATCAAATTAAAATTTTCTAGAGTACATTACAAATTTCTAAAGGAATCAATTAAAAGAGAATAAAAATAAAATAGAAAAGAAATCAATAGTTAGAAGCCCAATCCCAAAATATAACCCAAGCCCTTAATAATTGCAAAAGGAAAATAAACTAACTCCCTCACTTCCCACTTTCACAATATAGCCTGTAACCTCATTCCATTACTTATGCCCTAATCCTCAAAACGAGGTCTAAAAAAACAAAAACAATAAATAAATAAAATTCCATGCGACTTGTTGGTGATCGGATGCGGCGCTTCGTAGCGAGCGACGCCGAGGTGAGGTCGCATGGACCTGAGCATAGTAACGACTTCGGGATAGCGATGTAGCATAGCATGCGTAAGCTAAAGGTTGGAGGAAGGGACTATCGACCTAGGGAGGCGCGCGCGAACTTCATGCTTCGAGGGGAACTTAATCGAAGTGGCAGGCTTGATTCTACCTTGCATGAATAGCGCGTGTGATTTAGAGGATCTTGGTTATGGTCTTGGCTGCACGACAATAAGGCGAGCATGATTTGGGTGATAGCGACGGTAGTATCTGGCGATGCGTGAGTTGTGGTGGCTGGCATGAGGATTGGAGGTTGCTGCGAAGGTGATTTGAGTAGTGGTGATGAACATAGACGATAATTGATGGTGGTGCAGGCTAGACAGTATTTTCTTCATATCGTCGAGGTGAGTTGTTAAACTCACAATTTCTATATCTAATTATATGATAATATCGGGTTGTTGATGGTTGGTTTGGTGAGTTAATCTATTTAACTCACACACATATTTCTACATTATAATCTGTTTATCATATGCCCTTCGTTGATTGGATTTCGACGAATATTGATAGTAAATGGATGAATTGATTGAAATATGGTTGCATGTTGTGATTTATCTAATTCGTCGAATGACATAAATTATAATTGTTTGTTTGGTGTTTTAAATGATTGAACTATATGTTAAAAATGTGAAATTTGAATATATATAGTTGAAATTGAATCAAGTGGTTAAAATAAGATTATATGGAAAAAAATTAAATTGTCATTGGAAGTTTGGACTGATGGTTGATTATGAAATGAAATTTATATTGGAAACCATCAAAATACATTTGATTTTGAAGTTAAATTGTACGATGATTATGCAATTTTGACGTGATCAGAGTTGTCGGAAAGCAACTCGAATCATTAAATAATTCTGTATTATGGGCGATGTTGGCTATAGTAGTTACAATTTTGATGGATTACTAGTTTAAATTTCTTAAAAGTTTTTCAAAGAATTTCAAAAGTGAGATTTCATTTATTTTGATCCATATTGGAAGTTTAATTTATAGGACACAGTTAAATTATACTATTTTTGATTTCTTTTAGTAATTGATTATTTTGATCTAAAGTCATTTTAAATGTTAATTTAAAGCAATGTATCTAATTCTAAACATAAAGCTTATTTCAAAATGGATTTAACTAAGACTTTTAATTTACAAATAGTTTATCGTTTTAAAGTGTTATGAAGTAATATTATAAACATATCCTTATAGATTTGAAATAAAGAGAATCAATAATTATTTTAATTCAAAGACCTAATAAAGGAATTTTATTTTAAGAGTTAAAACTTTGTAACTCTTTTCTTTTTATATATAGTTTGAAATCGCTTTGTAAAGTATATAAATTATACTTATGATCATATTTCCACATTTAAAATATTATTGTGAGAAAATACTTTTAGAGATAAAATATTTGAAAAGCGGAGATATAATATATATATAAGGAATCTGCTTGAAAAGAAACGATTTTCTTAAATTAGCAAATTATGAATTTTTGTCCATCTATTTGTAAATAATAAAACTAGACTTATACTAAGTTCAAAAGTTTTGATAAAATTATTTATAACACACATACACACACCTACATACATACACACACACACATATGGTTCAAAAGAGATTTTCTTATTATTTTCAAATTTTAAATTAAAGTAAATGTTGTAAAATCCTTCTTTAAATTAAACTTGGATTAATAATTTAAATTTTATTTTAAATTGGAAAATTGAACGATTTCCATTTCTATTGAATTTCGTGCTTTTCTATGTGTAACAAACCAAGTTCCAATGGTCTGGATTTTTCACAGAAATGCTAAAAACCAAACACACTAAAGCTCGATTTGGGTATCTGGTATCCTGCAAATAGGCAAAGACAAATATATCAGAGCTCAATTAATTATCTCACAGTGGAATTGAATAAAATATGATAGTAGGTAAATACTCATCCAAATAATAACACTTTCTAAGCAAGTGTCGTAAAGCTGAGAAGTCTCTGCCACCTACCTAACATGTAGGATGTTATGAGGAGGGGGTCAGAACAAAAGTTCTGGTGAATGAATAAACTATATACTTCTAGGCTTAATTCTACATATATCGTTTTATTTCCATTTACTCGTATATTAGGTGATTAGGTTACAATACTCTCGCCTCTGTCTATGAACCGTGCCCATCTACTCCATAGTAGATTAAATCCTATAACTAATATATACATATATGCAGCTATATGCCCAACGACCATATTGGTCCTAGGTACCACCCATGGTGCCTTCCATATCCTCCTTGAAAAGAGCTCCATCATCTAGCTTCGAGAGCGTTCCATAAGTGCATCTGTAAAGGACCGCTTCGTATGGCCTACAATACAGATGTTACACTACCTACTACGGAAACATAAATCGCATCCTCACTAGTCTATACCGATGCTCGAACATCCATAATGTACCGCCCAGTGCGTACATTGAGGACTATGTAATCGTTCTGTCTACTATCTAAATCCTGCCAACAAGGTCTACCTTGTACGGAACTCAGTCGAGGATTTTCTATATCTATAAAGGACCGCTTCGTTAGGCCTACAATACAGATATTCTAGTTGGTCTGTCCCTTTCTCATCGTGGCTATAGCCCTACGCAGCCACCCCTCAACTAATCGAAAGACTTCTAAAGAGTTAAATGACCGTGCCTACTTCAAACAATCTAACAACCAATTGGTGGTGCCCCTCCATTCAATGCCTTGATAGTGAAAGAATCATTGATTTGATGGTTTAACTCCAGTCTTTCCCGAAATCGCTCTTGGTTTTGATGCTGACCGACATCCGCATGCCACTATCCTTAACATTACTTGAAAGTACTGGACATATGAATACCCTACTCCGAATACCGAGCCCATCTAATTGCATACAAAGGTTCGCTTCGTTAGGCCTACAATGCAAATGCAGTCAAGCCATAATCTCCTGATGGAATACCTACAGTCCTGCCTCTGAGAATGCAGCTTCCTTAAGCCTACCCAGACGGCTATCTTAGTGTATCCTCATGTCCCGTTGAAGTCTCGTACTTCCTTCTAGACCAAAAATTCTAAGTTGTACGTGCTTCTCCAATGCTGGAATCTATGATGATCTGCTTCATTAGGCGCTTCATCCTTTGGGCTGCTCCAAACGCAATTCGATTCTTTTATTAAACCCTAAGTCTAATCTTTTAATTTGCGTTTAGTTTGATTTCTTACTTTTTTGGCTACTTATTTAACTTAATTAGCATATTCTTTCCATCATCTCGCTTTTAATTACTGTGAGATTACCATAGATCCAATAGGGAATATTGTTAGTATGAGCCACATTCATTATCTTGCTTATTTAACTTAATATATAAATCTTTAAGATCAATAAAATAAGCCTCTTTTACCATTTCTGTTTTATTTTCTTATTGATTTAATATAAGTTGTTTAAATAAGCTTCTTCCATTATCTTTATTACCATTGCTTACCAATTTATTATAAGTCTCACAATAAAATTTTCTGTTCTTATTTCATAATTATAACCTGTATTATAATTCTACTTGTAATTGTTACTTTTTCTTCTTTTATAGTTCGTTATATAATTACAAGCGTTTCTTGTCTGCTTTAGTCTGCCATCTTTCATTATGATATTGAATTTTCTTTAATTCTCTAATATTACATAATTCACTTATCATAATAGTTGCCCATTTAAATAGCCTGCACAGTAAATGCAGACTCAGGCTCATTAATTTGTACAGCTTCAAATTCTTGATTAATAATTTTCTTGTTTCAATTCATACTTTACTTTATTATCTCCTATTTTAGGAAGTAATTCTATTTTATTTGATTGGTTATGAAAAAAATATAATCCATTTTCATATCTTAATATTGGATAATACTATAAACAATAATCCATAATTACAAGATATTTCTTTTACTATTTTGGAGTAGTGTAAAATACAGCGGTTTCCTTATTTTACACCAGCTCCCCTTTTTATTACTTTTATTCTTACAGTTACGTTTATCGTTATCGTTTAGATTTTAAGTTATGAAAATGTATTTTATTCTCTAAACCGACCAATTAATCTAATAATTACTCCCTAATTAACTTTTCTCATTTCAATGCAATTTATTACAACAATTCTATTCCTCAAACTTTTATTATTTTACATCTTCATTTCAGTATTCTTAATTATTTTATCCATATTCGCATTTAAACTACCCTAATCCATGAGTGAAGAAAAAGGAGAGGATAGAAGAAAACTGATGTTTGCTTAAAATCCAAATGTGGAAAAAGATGTAAATAAGGTATATAAAACAATATATAAATACTAATACTGCAAATAAACTGCAAGTTTTCTTATAGTTAAGCATAATTTAGTTGATATAATTAATTACTGAATAAAATTTTCTAAATGGAAATCTAACAATAATATATCTTAAACTTAAAAGATATATAAATAAATCCTTAGCTTCGCTTGTGCTCCGATTAGCTCCACAGTCCTTTTGGAACCCCTTCTTCCAAGTTGTACAATATTTTAACTTAGAAGATCTTCCCCCTATAAATTATTTTTTCTTTTTAAGGTTCAGCCTTAGTTAATGAACCATGGGAGAAAATATAATTGTGAGAAGATAGCTAGGCCTAGGGTCTTATTTATATTGGATCTTGGGGATCTTAGACCGTTGGATTCTTGGATTGAACCTGGAGCCACCACATCATAAGGTCGTTCAAAGCCATAGGATCAAAGAACATATGGCTCAAATGGCGTAAAACTAGAAGTCACATACGTACCTGGATGACAAATTCGTCCAGGTTACACGCGGGTCGACTAATTTATATATGGTTCAGATTTTTCGTTCATAACTTCTTATTTTTTTTCGTTCATAACTTCTTCATATTGGTTCAGATTTTGACATGTTATATATGAAAACTGATCATAAAATTTCCCTGGACACAATGGTACAAGTTTCGAAGCCATATTTCGATAATTCTAAATTTATTTATTTTCATTAATTATTATTATACGTTAAATTTTAACTGTATAAAAATGCGGGGTTTTACATTCTCTAACCCTTAGGAAATTTTGTCTTCAAAATCTGACAAGAGCAAAATTTATGTAGTCCTCACATTTATTACAACCAATTTATATACATCCAATTTTGCAACCATCCGTGCTTTTGTGCAAAAGTTTTTTTCAAAACTACATGTATGCATATACATAAATTTCTAAGCGGTACCTCCTATATGAATGCATTTTATTTAAGAAATATATTTTTAAAACATGATGCATACAACCTAAATATACTTGCAATTTCTATATGAATGCAATTTTTCGAAAAATTAAAATAATTTCACCCAATTTTTACCACACTCCTATTAAATAAGGGTGTAGTTCAACCAATTTTTTGTCCAAATCCTAACACACGACTTTTAATATTCAAATCTCAAAAAAAAATCTAATTTTCTAAACTTGATTTTTTATGTCAAAAAGAAGGTAGAAAATAGAAAAACTTCACGTTTCTCCATTTTACTTTTGCATGCCTTTCTTTCCGTGCTTGGAACTTATGTCGCTCTCTTATAAAATCTCTATTTTCTTTCTCAAGCACAGTTTACACAAGAAAATATCTCTTTTTTTGAAAAAAAATTCTATTGACATTTCTATTGCTTTCATTGAATTTATTATTTTCCTTTTAGTAATCTTATTCTACTTTTACTTTTTATAATAACATCTTATGTGCTTATTCTCTATTTGTGAACATCACAAAAGTAAAGAGAAAAAACATCAATACTGATCTACTACTACAACAGAGTTTTCAAATGCTTACATAAGAGTACAATTTTTTATCTAAAGAGAAAACAAACCCTACTGCATCATGGTGCTAGATAGGTGACACAAGTAGGCTAACACAGTTATTGTCTCGAGCTAGGAGGCCTAGGACCGTGTCCACCCTGACATAGGAAGGCCCTAATAAAAGAATCTAAACAGCTAAGTCGCTCCTCCTACTGCCTAGTGCTCATCACAATCACCTACTGCGTCCTAGCTAACTCATATTTTGTCCTAACCAACTCCTTCTTTCCTCGTAGAAGCTCAACGTGCTCCCTGGCAAGCCTCTCTTGCCTCTCGGCAATGCTTCCGAATTGGTCATCGTAGCTTGATGGTAGAGAGGGCTGAGAGGGTCCTGCTCTCCCCTACCAAGATCCATATCCCCACGCACTCTACATTGTTGGCTCTAACGGTCAAGCAGGCCATGGTAACCTACATGCCCAATGCCGCCTCCAAATGGTGGCGAAGGAAAGTGCTACTGCTCGTGAAAGTGCTGTGGTGCTTGGAAATATGGCTTGTGCTCTTGCTCCTCCTGTAGAGCCTGTATTTGATCTAAACCTATATTCATCCTCCTCAGAGTGGATGAATTAATCATGTGTGGGCCTGCTCACTGCAAGCCTCTCTTTCCATCTCAACTCCGGCCCACCTAAAGACATGTGTCCAAAGGTAATAATATGTCATAGTAGATCAGTGAAGTCTCGCTACGGTCATGTACCGGGTCATAATTGTCCTAGCCCAGTTCACCTGCAAGCCTTCAAAAATGGCATAGGTGGCCTGCCTCATTATGGGGAAGATCTGGTCATATCCCCCCCTCTTGGGGAAAAGGTTATGCTGCAAAATGCGTATAACCAACCTAGCTAATGGGCGCAACTGTCCAATGCTCTAGTCGGCATGCTGTGGATCTACTAAAATCTGGTGTAAGACTGCCATATCTGTCATCTCGATATGTCCTACCTCCAACCCATGTCCTCTAATATCTAAAATACTAGCCAACCGAGTCTCGAAAAATACTATCATCACTACCTTGACCTTCGACTGGAAGGCCAATTCCTCATCCTCATCACTGGTATGTAAGTTAGCATAGAAAAGACGTACTAACCTGGGATACGTTCGTCGCTCGAATGTCTCATGGCTAAAAATCTGTTGCAGCCCTCTGTCCAAGAAGAGTTGCTCTAAAGGGGTGCCCATAAAATCAGAAAACTTCACCACCCTTCCATGCAAAATCTGGTGAGTGGCTGTATCGGAGTAAGACTGCACAGTCCTCCTATCACACTGGCACTATGCTATCTTCTGTGGTGTAAGTTGGAGAAAAAGGTGGACTAAATAGGGTCTTGGAGGCATGGTGAAATATTCTTCGATTTGTGAAGAAGAAGTATGGACCCGAGTAGATCTCATGACATGCTTCAATTTGGCACTAACCATGAGCGAAACGGTGGAGTTTTTGAGGCGTTTGGGTTGTTGGAAGTGGTGGTTTTCAGGTGCATTTGCTGTCTTCTAGGAGGAGGAAATAAGAATGAGGAAGGAGAAGGGGTATGCATTTATACGTGTTCAAATGAACTAAGGTGGTCAACCCGCTTTAGTAACAAGTCGACCGCACGGTCGACCGGGTCAGCCTCTTTTTTCCTCATGCTGCCGCATCGCCCGCCTCCTTTTAACTAATTGAAGCCTAAGCAAATTCTGCCTACTACCGGGCCATCCGAGACACGGTTTTGACTTAGGCTAAATATCCCTATCTACTCTCCATCCTCCAACTGAACCAATATTAATATCCATAAGCTTGATCCAACCACTTAAATCGTTTAACCCATAAAAATTCTTTTTGAAAATAGCTTTAATTTCTTTAAAGCCAGAAAAATATTTTTACATACTTATAAGGATTTCAAAATACGTTTCTACTTGGCTAAGACAGATGTCGCGTAAAATATCGTCACTACAGCCCAAAATACTAGTTTTCAATTAAAATTAATAATACCCATATTTTTCTAAACTGTATATTTCTCTGTTTTAAAATTCAAAAATTCTTTAAAGTAATTTCTCTCCAAATTCCCATATTTATAAAGCTGTAAACTTCTAAAGTTAAAACTTGAAAATCTTCCTAAACTTTCCAATTCTTAAGAACTTAATTGTTGAGCTAGACTAAAAAGTGGCCTTTTAATTTACTTTCACCTTTCAAAATATCCCACACTGAATCCAAAAATCTTCGCCATATGAAGTATTTTAGCTTTTGGAATTTCCTCATTCCAAGTTTTGATATACCGAATTGTTTTCCAAACTCCCTCCAACTATTGTTTACTCAAAAGAATGGTCTTCACTTTAGGGTTTTAAGAGAGTATATATATTTATATTAAAAATAAAAATACGTTCACTCACAATCTTCCTAGGAATCTAAACCTAGGATCTGGTACCAAATGTAAAAACCCAAATTCCAGTGGTCCGGATTTTTTGCAAAAATGCTTAAAATCAAGCCCACAGAAACTCCAGTTGGGTATCTACTATCCTGCAAAGAGGCAAAGATAAATATATCAGAGCTCGATTAATTATCTCATAGCGAAATTGACAAAAATATAATAGTAAGTAAATACTCATCCAAATAATAACACTTCTAAGCAAGTGTCGTAAAGCTGAGATGTCTCTGCCATCTACCTAACATGTAGGATGTTATGAGGAGGGGGTCAGAACAAAAGTTCTATTGAATGAATAAATTATATACTTCTAAGCTTAATTCTACATATATCGTTTTATTTCCATTTACTCTCATATTAGGTTCATTAGGTTACAATACTCTCACCTCTGTACGTAAACCGTGTCCATCTACTCCACAGTAGATCAAAACCTAATAACTAATATATACATATATGCAGCTATATGTCCAGTGACCATATTGGTCCTAGGTACCGTACCACCCATGGTACCTTCCATATCCTTCTCGAAAAGAGCTCCATCGTTCAACTTCGAGAGCGTTTCATAACTATATCTAATAAGGACCGCTTCGTAAGGCCTACAATACAGATGCTCCACTACCTACTATGAAAACGTAAATTGCGTCTGCACTAGTCTATACCAGTGCTCGAACATCCATAATGTACCACCCAGTGCGTAGATTGAGGACTACGTAATCGTTCTGTCGACTAAATGAATCCTGCCAACAAAATCTACCTTGTACGTAACTTGGCCGAGGATTTTATATATCTATAAAGCACCGCTTCGTTAGGCTACTTTACAGATATTTTAGTTGGTATGTTCCTTTCTCATCATGGCTATGGCCCCACGCAGCCACCCCTCAACTAATCGAAATACTTCTAAAGAGTTAAGTGGCAATGCCCTACCGCAAACAATCTAGCATCCATTTGGCGGTGCCCCTCCATCCAATGCCTCGATAGTGAAAGAAACATTGGCATATTGGTTTAACTTTAGTCTTTCTCAAAATCTCTTTTGGTCTTGATGCTGGCCGATATCCGCATGAGACTATCCTTAACTTACTTGTAAGTACTAGACATACGAATACCCTGCTCCGAATACCAAGCCATTCCGACTGCCTACAAAAGGTCCGCTTCGTTTGGCCTACAATGCAAATGCGGTCAAGGCATACTCTCTTGATGGAACATCTATAGACCTACCCACGGGGATGCAGCATTGTTAGGCCTGCCCAGAGGCCCATCCTAGAGTATCCTCACGTCCGGTTGAAGTCTCGTACTTCCTTCTAGCCCAAAAATTCTAAGTTGCACGTGCTTTTCTATTGCTGAAATCAGTGATGAGTTGCTTCATTAGGCGCTTCATCCTTTGAGCTGCTCCAAACACAATTTGATTATTTTATTAGACCCTAAGTCTAATCTTTTAATTTACATTTAGGATGCTTTCTTACTTTGTTGGCCACTTATTTAACTTAATTAGCATATTCTTGCCCTCATCTCACTTCTAATTATTGTGAGATTACCATAGATCTCATAGGAAATACTGTTAGTATGAGCCACATTCATTGTCTTGCTTATTTAACTTAATATATAAATCCTTAAGTTCAATAAAATAAGCCTCTTTTACCAATTTCTGTTTTATTTACTTATGAACTTTATATAAGTTGTTTAAATAAGCTTATACTATTATTCTCTATTGCCATTGCTCACTAGTTTATTATAAGTCTCACGATAAACTTTTCCGTTCTTATTTCATAATTATAACCTATGTTATAATTTTACATGTAGCTGTTACCTTTTCTTCTTTTATAGTCCGTTATATAATTACAAGCATTTCCTGTCTACTTTAGTCTGCCGTCTTTTATTACGATATTGAATTTTCTTTAATTCTCTAATATGACATAGTTTACTTATCATAATAGTTGCCTATTTAAATTGCCTGCGCAGTAAATGCATACATAGGCTCATTAATTTTTACTACTTCAAATTCTTGAATAATAATTTTCTTGTTTCAATTCATACTTTACTTTATTGTCTCATATTTTTGGAAGTAATTCTATTTTATTTGGTTGGTTATGAAAACTATAAAATCCATTTCCATATCTTAATATTGGATAATACTACAAACAGTAATTCATAACTGTAAGATATTTCTTTTACTATTTTGGAGTAGTGTAAAATACAATGGTTTCTCTATTTTAAACTAGCTCCCCATTTAATTTTTTTTTCTTACAGTTTCATTTATGACTATCTTTTGGATGTTAAGTTACAAAATGTATTTTATTCTCTAAACCGACCGATCAAACTAATAATTACCCCCAAATTAACTTTTTCCATTTTAATGAAATTTATTATAGTAATTTCTATTCCTCAAACTTTTATTATTTTACATCTTCATTTCAGTATTCTTAATTATTTAATCCATATTTGCGTTTAATCTATCCTAATCCATACGCGAAGAAAAAGGAGAGGATAGAAGAAAAATGATGCTTGCATAAAATCCAAAATGTGGAAAAGGATGTAAGTAAGGCATAGAAAACAGTATATAAATACTAATACTGTAAATAAACTACAAGTTTCCTTATAGTTCAACATAATTTAATTAATACAATTAATTGCTGAATAAAATTTTCTAAGCAGGAATCCAACGATAATATATCTTAAACTTAAAAGGTATATAAATAAATCTACTCATCTGTCGTCCTTAGCTTCGCTTGCGCCCCACATAGCTCCACAGTCTGTCTAGATCCTCTTCTTCCAAGGTGTATAATATTTTAACTGAGAAGATCTTCTCTCTAGAAATTATTTTTTGTTTAGGGTTCAATCTTAGGCAATGAAACCATGTGAGAAAATCTAATTGTTTGAAGATAGCTAAGCCTAGGGTCCTATTTATATTAGAGCTTGGGGATCTTAGACATTGGATTCTTAGATTGAACCTGGAGCCACCACGTCACAGAGTCATTCGGAGCCATAGGATCGAAGAGCGTATGGCTCGGATGGTGTATAAACTAGAAAACACGTCACGTACGTACTTGGATGAAAAATTCGTCCAGGTCGCACACGGGTCGACCTAGCGGTCGACTGCCTCTAAGCACTGGTCGACCGTGCGAACAACCTGCATGCCAATTGGGTCGACCTATAGTCGGCCTATATATATATGCATGTATGTATATTTTGTTTCTTTTTTTTGTTTCGTTCATAAGTTCTTCATATTGGTTCATAGTTTGACAAGTTATATATGGAAACTGATTAGGAAATCGCACCAAACGCAATGGTATAAGTTTCGAAGCCATATTCCAATAATTCCAAAATTATTTATTTTCATTACTTATCATTATACAACAAATTTTAACTGTATAAGAATGCAGGGTGTTAATGAAACAAAGAATTTAATAAACGATTGAATTGTCGGGTGGTATAGGACACTTTGTACAATTCTTTCCATTATTTTTATTAATTGTTAAATAAAGCTTCAGTGGAAATTACTAGCTTTTAGTAAATACTTGAATATACTTTCTTGAATGGGAGAGTTGGCTAAATTCTTGTAATTACTAAAGTGATAGTAATTAACACTTAGAGTTGTACTATCCTAGGGTGTTCGGATTTCAAATCGATCGATCCCTAAGAGAAGATAACTCATTTTTCATCGATCTAAGAATTGATACATTTTTAGGTTTGGGTAGGCAGATCTCTTTCGAAAGTTTTATTATGGTGTACTCTTTTGGAAGGTAGATTTTTACATTCATCATGGTTTACAGATACTACAACATATCAGTTTATTTTGTTTTAAACAGTTAGACAACATTTAGCTCTTTCGAAAGGTAAATTTGCATAGGATAGATTAGGTACATGGCTTCTATTTTC
Organism: Allium cepa; assembly: GCA_030765085.1. Classification (NCBI taxonomy): domain Eukaryota; kingdom Viridiplantae; phylum Streptophyta; class Magnoliopsida; order Asparagales; family Amaryllidaceae; genus Allium; species Allium cepa. The sequence goes on along the minus strand of CM060943.1, from coordinate 669,201,265 downwards.
TTTAAGCGGTGTCCCTAATTTGCAGTCTCTTTCGAAAGGCTTATTTCCTATGTAGCGGGTCACTTTTGATAGATTTCGTGTCACTGTATTAAACTGATAGATGACTACCATTATTATTTCATTATTGATGATTATTTCTTCAGAGATTTTTAGTATGGTCTATATCCTTTATGGCTCTATGGAATTTTGAATTGGTTATCACCATATTTTGAGATGACAGTCTATTGAGACTTGATAGGTGTTTACGAAATGGTGATTTGTTAGATGTGCCTTATTGAGTATTTGGTTTGGGCATATTTTATTTATGACTTATTCGATTATTGTTAATCAAAATTTTGAAATCTGTATTAATTGGTTTGATATGCCTTTTTGAATTTTTTGGGTTTTAAGCATATTTTGTGATGACTTATTTTAGACTTAAGTCGTTTATGGATTTATATAGTGGATTTAGTTAATATATATGTGTATATATATTAATATACCGTATTTTGATTGTTTGTTTGGCATATTTTATATGGCTTATTATTTTAAGTCATAAAGTTATGATATTAGTATCTCATCCTTTGTTTAGATATAGTCTGACCCGTTTATTATTTTAATACTCGGGTCAGACCGAGACTTACAGGTACATGGACTATTGACCTTTGGATTTTGGATAGCATTGAAGTAGATTATTTTGATAGTTTTAGTTTACTTCATACTTGTACATATTGACTGTAGTGAATTTGTACCTAATACAAGATTTTGGATATGATATATATATATATATATATATATATATATATATATATATATATTTAGTGAGTAGTACTAATATTTCATAGACATATTCTATTATGTATGTGGTGATGATGTATATTATTCCGTTGTGATCTGTGACGCTGATTTATCTATATTATATACTGTTCTGAATAATTTTAATCGATGTGTTTATTACTTTGTATTAATACTGCACACGTCAAATTTTCTAGTTCAGATCCTAAGAAAGATAAATAAGACATGTTAGTGTTAGTATAATGTTAGTATAAAGATATATTCACCTTCGATCCCTCCTAACCAGCCGTATTCTTTGGATTAGTGGATGACATTACTTGTAATGTTCTTTGTTAAACTGGGGAATAGCGGTAGGGTCGTTACAGCTTGGTATCAGAGCTGTATTCATAACATTATAGAATATAAACAGTACAGAGTTAAAATCTAAACCTAGATGATCTGAGTCCCATCCCTTGGGTGTGTAGTAGTTAGTAATTTAATTAATTATTTAGGAACAGAAATATAAATGATTATTGGGAGTAATCATTGGGACGTATTTGTAGAAAACTTTAAAGTAATTCATACAAACTTTTTTTTATAAAATTGATTCTAAAAATTGGAACTCACTTCTATAAAGATTGAGATTTAATGGATATTAAAAATAATAGATGACCTAAAATTAAATTGTTGTGTCCTGATCTGTTATGATCAGAGTTGCACAACGGAAATAGATGGACTACTTTCGTTGAGCATATTAATTAATTTGTTCAAATATAAATGTTTGTTTGATTGAAATGTAGTTTACTTGTCATTACCCGGCTACTTGGCCCGGCAATAAGATGACGGTTACAGAAGCTATAGTTAGACCTAGATGGGATTTAAGCCAAGAAAGGTTTGGGAATATAAAGGATCGATGTAAGTTAAGTCAACATGAGTGTATGGTTTGGCCTGTTTGCACTGTTCGGTATTGGGACGAGACCATGCCTGGGCTGGTCCTAGTGGCTCGATGTAGAAGGAATTGGTCCCAGTGGCTTAGTGTAGAAGGGGTTGGTCCTGGTGGCTCGGTGTAGATGAGGTCGGCCCTGGTGGTTCGGCTGATTGTGGTCCGGCTTTGAAAATATTAGGTCGTGTGTCGTTCGGCCTTGTAGGATGGCATGTGTCGCTCGATAAAGGAAGGGAAGTCAAGATGTGTTGGTCGATTGTAGCTCAGAATTTGTAGGTCGGCATGTGTGGATCGGCACACCTGGTCCGGTACAGAATAAGGGAGTTAGCAATATTTTTTGGGGTCTACAGCAAGGGGAGGAGATCGACATTGTTTTGCTTTGAGATACACCACGAGTCACTCCGAGCCCCTTGAGAAATTGCTTCGAGTTAGTTACTAGACGACCACAGTTCAAACGTAGGGGATCAGCAACATATGGTTCGACCATATTAGATTGGCATTGCTTGGGTCGGTCAGTTTGATCTAATACTAGTGGGCTGATCCATCTTGGTCATGGACCTACACAGGGGATCCAGCCTACCTTCGTCTATAAATAGAGGGTAGGGGTACGGTTGAGAGGATTTTTCTTTCAAAAACTCCAGGAATACTCTGCCATTTTTTATATTCATCTCTTTTCTGTTCAAACTTGCATTCAAGCTGTTTTTTTATGGATTGTATCTATACTCAACTGATCAGCAAAGATCATATTCAAAGTGGACGTAGGCAATTACATCGAACTACTATAAATCTGGTGTTTCCTTTCTGTTGATTTTGCATTTAATTGTATTATCTCTCTGTCTCAGTTTAATTTCTTCATTAATCTCTCTACACAACTCTATTCAAGGGTGTTAGTGACCAATTTTGGTGCTAACATTTTGGTGCTTTCACCGTAAAGGTGCATTCTCAGGCTGTTAGGATCTACTTTGTCACTAGTGGATTGAAGAAATCCCCGAAGGAGATCCGAATTCATTCTCAAGAGTTCATAGATTCTATTCAGAGTTTCGACCGATAACTCTAAGATGGGAAGACCATATGCCACATCAGCCTCCTACAATGCGGATGTCGATGAGACCGCCAACGTCTAGCAAGTGAGACCCAGCAATCAACAAGCTAATCCAGGCGCAGGGACTGCCACCATCCCAAACCACTTAGAAGTTATCACCAGGGGCAGCGTTCAATGAGCTGATGAGAGAACTCATGGAAAGAAGGAGACAGCTTATCGAGCAAATTCAAATTAATGCCAATCTCGTGGCCCAGGTTGCTCAACAATAGCATCAGAACGCTGGAGGAAGTCCCACTTCCTACTTGTTATCTGACAGCTCCTCTTTGTCGGATGAGCATCATAGGCGCAATCGCTGTAGGATTGAAATAGCATAAACAGGTGCAGCAGAGCAATCCAACAGAAATGGTCCAGGTTCCCTATATGGAACTATGGTTCCTTACCTACACCTAGGAAATCGCACCCAAGTTGGAGTGGGAAACTTAGGATCTGGAGCATGAGTGGAAGTTGTTCCACCGGCTCGCGGAGGCAACAACAAGATGATCACGCAGGACGGATTCCAACTTGCTACCTACCATCTAGACCCCGGATTTATCGGCTATGGTCAGACAACTGATGAGGGAAAATCAGGGCTTATCCAACGATGATTAGGGCATATCAAGGAGCGATACTCTGTTCATAGATATCATCTTACAGACTAAGTACCCTCGAAAGTTTAGTATGCCTACTATTCCAGCCTACAAAGGGAAGACCAATCGCCGACAGCATGTAATGAGATACAAGTGGATGATGGACTCAGCTATGGAAAACGATGCAACTAAATGCAGATGTTTCCCTATAACCTTATCCTAAATTGCTACCATATGGTTCACTAGACTTCCCTGATCGATCTCTGGTTTGATGAGTTAGCGATGAAATTTGTGGAGCAGTTTAGGATCCACACCACTCGCCTAAAGGATGTGATGTCTTTATCCAGTATGATCCAAGCTCTAGGGGAGTCCTTAAAGGATTATTTACAAAGATTTCACGTTGCTGCTACCGAAGTTAGCAATCCAAATGACCATGCTATTCTTATGGCCATGATGCGAGGAGTAGATCCGGACTTAAAGTTTGGCGATTAGCTCGCAGGAAAACCACCGACTACCTTGGAACGTTCTTATTTAAAGGCGAACTAATTCATGAGAAGAGAAGAGGCTAGGTGGACAAGGCGAAGCAGTGTGCCAGGGCCCAGCAATGAAGCGGTGCAAAACAACATTGCGGTAAAGCAATCTGGCGACAACTCTAGCAAGGGCCAGGTCAATGTTCAAAAAGAAGCTGGAGTAGTCTAAATGATCCGGAGGAGGAAATTCCAAAGGAAAGAGGGAAGCAGGAAAGTGGAAACCAAGGATCCCAAACTATATCGAATACACTCCTCTGAACACATCTCTGAAGAATATTTACTTATCAACTGGTAATACATTCCAATACCAAAATCCATGCCCAAAGGAATCCATTGAGGAATAAAATCAAACTGGGAAGTATTGTCACTTCCATGAGATTCACAGGCACAATACCGAAGAATGTGGACACCTTCATGATGCTATAGAAAAGCTGATTTGCCAAAAGAAATTACAGTAGTCTATTAAGAGTCCGTAGGAAGGTGGACAGGGGACATCCAACCCCGATCGCGGGCAAGCTTTTCATCGACCTTACGATCCCGCTTTGACCGGAGAAAGGCTGGTCATAAAAATGATAATTGGTGGACCTCATCCGTCAGACAAGAGTTGGCAAGAAATGGAATGTTACGCTAGTTCCTTAAAGCATGCGGATTTCAATTGCTACTCGAACACAGAGGATGGGATCCAAGTGAAACAGTAGCAAATGATGACGGATGATATAGTATCAGGAGTAGGGATTCCAATCATGTGAAGGCACCTACCATCGACCCGATGGTCATCTCAGTCATGATTGGGCCAGCGCTTGTGAGGAGGATATTGATTAATTGTGGGAGTTCTGTTAATATTATCTTCAAAAAGGCGTATGACCAGATGAAGATGGAGACGAAGGATCTAAAACCATCTAAATTTCGCATTCATGGTTCTAATAGTGCGGCTACTAATGCAGTAGGTTTTATTGAATTGCTAGTCGAAATAGGGGAAGGTGAACGCAGGAGGGTGCGGATCCTACCGTTCGTTGTTCTAGATGTTGATTCCACGTTCAATGTTTTTCTGGTTCGACCGGCCCTGGCAAAATTTAGGGAAGCTTTGGTCCCATGTTGTTTGGCCTTGAAATTTCCAATGGACAGAGGAGTTGGTGTAGTGCATGACGATCAAGCTACTGGTCGTGCATGCTATGTGGATGAGCTGAGAGAGGCCCAACAAAGAGAGAAGGGAAAGGGTGTGAACAACTCTATCTGCACCCGTGTTGTAGAGAATTGATAAGTAATGCTCGATCCTTGGCTTGGGCAACAGGGTTAGATCAATAGAGACATAGATCCGAGAGATAACGATGAAGAATCCTAAGAGACTAAGGCGGCAACGGCTGAACTGACGATTGGCATTCCAGTTAGCCATGATGACCCATCACGGTTACATAAGATTGGATCACAGCTCAACCCCTCGATGATAGAGGATCTTATTGATTTCCTCCGAGCAAATCTAGATGTTTTCGCTTGGACCCATTTCGATATGTGTGGGATTTCTCCCACCATCGCAAGTCAGATGTTGAACATTGACCCGAAATATGTGTCATTGAAGCAAAAAAGGAGAAGCATGGAACCGGAGAGGTCCGATGCTCATAGAGAGGAGGTGGACAAACTCAAGGCCAAGGGTTCGTCCGTGACACCCTTTATCCTGAATGGGTATCTAATCCTATACTGGTGACGAAGGTGAACGGGAAGTGGAGGACCTGTGTTGATTACTCAGACCTGAACAAGGCGTGCCCTAAGGACAGTTTCCCTTTACCCAGAATTGATCATTTGGTCAACTCGACAGTAGGACACGAATTATTGTCATTTATGGATGCGTATTCGGGATACAATCAGATCCTAATGCACATTCCTCATCAGGAACATACTAGTTTTGTCATGGATGTTGGACTGTACTATTATGTAGTGGTGCCTTTTGGATTGAAGAACGCATGGGAAACTTATCAATGTTTGGTGAATCAGATGTTTAAAGACTATATTGGTAGAACGATGGATGCCAATGTGAATGATATACTCATTTAGTCAAGACAGTCAAACGACCACATTCGAGACTTAGCGGAGATGTTTAATATACTTCAGTTTTACAGAATGAAATCAATCCATTGAAATGTTCCTTTGGTGTTCCATTGGGGAAGTTTTTGGGTTTCATTGTCAATTCATGGGGAATCGAATTGAATAAAAAAAGGATTCACGCTATTCGAGACATACACGCACCTAGAACTATAAAGCAAGTACAAAGCCTGAATGGAAAAGTCGCCGCTTTGAGTCGATTCGTATCCAGAGCGACCGATAAATGTATTCCTTTCTTTGATGTGATAAAGGAAGGAAAGAGAATTTTGAATGGACGCCAGACTGTGAAGATGCATTTCGAGCTCTGGTGAGGTACTTGGAGAGGCCCCCGGTTATATCAAAACCTGTGGACCATGAGGAGTCGTATGTTTACTTGGCCGTATCTCATTACGCCATCAGTGCAGCATTGATTCGTAAGGAGGACCGAATTTAAAAGCCAGTATACTACGTTAGTAAGCGTTTAATAGGGATAGAGAGAAATTATCCTAAGATTGATAAGTTAGCCTACTGCTTGGTGATCGCATTACACAAGTTCCGTCTATATTTTCAGGCACATCCGATCAATGTTTATACCGATCAACCTCTATGGCAGGTGCTCCAACGACCAGAAACCTTTGGAAGACTACCCAAATGAAAAATTGAGATGAGTCAGTTAGATATCACTTACCCTCCACGGAGGGCTATCCAACGGCAAGCGCTAGCCGACTTCATTATAGAATTCACCATATCAGACGAGCCAAGTGGTGATGATGTAGTTCCCGCCGTTCGATGGAAGCTATACACCGGTAGGGCATCCAACGACCGTTGTTCTGGGGCTGGAGTTATTCTTGTAGCTCTTGAAAACCGATTAATTTGTTATGCTTTGAAACTTGATTTCCCGGCTACGAATAACGAAGCTGAATATGAAGCATTAATTGTTGGATTGAAATTTACCAAGGAACTTGGAGTAAAATTGGTTAAAATCTTTTGTGACTCATAATCGGTGGTGTACCAAGTACGGGGAGACTATCGGGAAATGGGGAAAAGTCTTGCCCCATACCTTTCTCGGATTCAAAAACTGGTGGCGGACCTTGAATATTACGATATTTTGCATATCCCGCATGAAAAAAAGGGGGAAGCCAACTCATTGGCAAAATTTGCAAGTACTGGTGATGCATAACAGATGGGCTTGATTCCAGTTGAAACCTTACATGCCCCGAGTGTAAACGAAATGTAATTAGATTTTGTGTTAGGGACGGAGACTGAAAGGGAGTCGTGGATGACCCCGTTCAATGATTACCTGCTACATGGAACTTTCCTAAGAGAAAGAACGAGCGATGCCAAGTCGTTCGCAAGGCCTTGCAGTATATAATGCGGGATGGAATAATGTATCGGAAAGGATCCTCAGTTCCATTACTTCGGCGCATCACTCACGATGAGATAAAGCAGGTCTTAAAAGAATTTCATGAAGGAGAACGTAGCGACCATACTGGGAGGCACACGCTAGCTAAAAAGATCCTCCGTTATGGATACTATCGACCGACCATGAATCGAGACGTCATGGACTATGTAAGAAGATGCGACAAATGTCAATAGTATGCAAAGAACCCGAGAGCCCCACCGATGAAACTCACACAAATGGTTAGTCCTTGGCCATTTGCAATATGAAGGATCGTTATAATCAGCTCTTTGCCGCTCTCCAAAGGTGGTGCGAAATATGCAATTGTCGCGGTCGATTATTTCACCAAGTTGGCAGAAGCGGAGCCCTTAGCTACGACCACCACCAAAAAGGTCATCAATTTTGTTGAGCGAAACATTATATGCTGCTTTGGCCTCCCACGAACTATCATTACGGACAACGGGACTCAATTTGAGAGTAGGTAGTTCAAGGAATTCTGCCAAAAATATTGCATTGAGAAAAGGTTTACGACAGTCGCTCACCTTAAAGCCAATGAACAAGTTAAAGCCGTAAATAAAATAATCTTTATCATATTGAAAAAAGTTTAGAGAAGGCCAGAGGCAAGTGGGTGGATGAGCTTCCGACAACACTCTAGGCTTATAGAACCACCCACAAGTCCGCGACTAGCCACACTCCATTTACCTTGGCATACGGTGCTGAAGTTGTTATACCCGTAGAACCTGAAGTTCCCTCCCACCGGGTGACTCATTATGATCCTAGGACAAATCGGGATTTTTATTGGAATCAATGGACTTTTTCAATGAGAAACGTGAAGAAGCTAACTTAAGGGCGGCTGCGTATCGGCATCGAGTCACTCGATATTATAATGAAAAAGTTTGACCGAGAACTTTCGATGTGGGCGACCTTGTTTTGAAGCGAATTTTTCCAGTCCCGTCGCATATGAATCCAACATGGGAAGGTCCATATTTAATCGAGTGGAAGCTTGGAGAAGGAACCTTCAAGCTAGCGACTGTTGATGGTGTGACACTCCCTAGAGCATGGAATAGCAGTTGCATCGTTGTTACACTTAGTTTATTTCTTTTGCATTTTAGTAGCAATTGTTTCTAGAATACGTTGCTTTTGTTGTTCTCTTTTTCCGACATGTAATAAGAAAATATAGTTTGTCCTTATTTTCTACAATCAATAAAGGCTTGAATCTATTTTTCTATATTCTATTGGTGTTTTGCGTTTTGTAATATCATGGCAAAATAAAATTGCATTAATCTTTTTGGCATATGAACGCACGCACATAACTAAAAGTCAATCAGCTAATGATTCAATAAATCTCTAAGTCCCTGGAGCATGGACTAGAGTACTCTGAGTCTCGGAGTGCAGACTAAAGTGTAAACGACTCAAAAATCTCTAAGTCCCAGGGTGCGGACTAGAGTACTCTAAGTCCCTGAAGTGCGGACTCGAGTATAAACAATTTAAAAATCTCTAAGTCCCCGGAGTGTAGACTAGAGTATAAACGATTCAATAAATCTCTAAGTCCATGGAGCGCAGGCTAGAGTACTTTAAGTCCCCGAAGTGCGGACTAGAGCATAAACGACTCAAAATCTCTAAGTCCTCGAAAAGCGGACTAGAGTACTCTAAGTCCCCATAGTGCGAACTAGAGTATAAATGATTCAAAAATCTCTAAGTCACAGGAGCACGGACTAGAGTACTCTGAGTTCCGGAGTGCCAGAGTGCGGACTAGAGTATAAACGAATAAAAAATCCCTATGTCCCTGAAGTACAGACTAGAGTATACTAAGTCCACGGAGTGCAGACTAGAGTGTAAACGATTCAATAAATATCCAAGTCCCAAGAGCGCATACTAGAGTATGAACAATTCAATGGATCTCTAAGTCCCAAGTGTGGACTAGATTATATATAATTCAAAAATCTCCAAGTCATATGGAAGCGGACTTGAGCTTACGTAACCCACAAGACTCTGAATTTCAATTACATGTTAGGTCATAAGCTAAATGATGGAGTCAGTGAATACAAAAGAAACAAAATTTTAATTACTAATTAAAAATTAAGTTCCATTATAATTACTTTGAAGTTCGGAGCCAAAGTCTATCCACAACGACTATAAAAAAGAAAAAGAAACAACTACAGCATTTAGGTTTATTCAAGCTGAGCGAGGTATGACCATATGATAGCTACCTCTTTGAAATTTTCTTCTTCTTCAGTTTCTCCGAAGTAGTCGAACGTTTTCTCCTGGACCCCTTGCTTCCCATGAGGTGGTATCCAGGGGAGGAAGAGGGACCTCCATAGGTGTGGTCCCACCGGAAAGAATGACCTTCAGAGGCCTATTTAGAAGATCATCAAGTTTCACCACCTGAGGTTCAATCTTAACTTCGGCTTTCTTTTTCCCTTCTTCCATGATTTGTTCCTCCATACTCAGCTTTGAAGTACGTTTGAAAGCGCCTATGATTTCAACCTCGTCGTGTTCATCTACAAGCGAGGGATTCTCAAGTTTATCCTCATCTAGCGCCCCGATCACTTGAGTATCGGGTCCAGGGATATCCCCAGTGTGAAGTGCCTCTACCACTTTCTCTTCCCGCTCCATGGTGACGTCGCTCCTTGGAATTGGTTCGGGATCAGAATGGCCTACATAAAGTCATAAAAGACAAAAGTTAGAATACATCTGTTACTCACCAAAAGCGATGGTTTCCTAGACTCTAGAAGGAAAAGCTACATACCAGTTTTCGGTTGACTCTCAGCTGTTTTGGGAGTATCGCCCTCCAGAATAGGAGGTAGAATGTGAACACAAATCCCTGGCTTCTCCGGGTCATAACCAACATGTTGATCAAGAGGCCTAAGTGATGAGCTATCGACCGACTGAACGGGAGGAGGAACTGGAGACTCAGTTCTGGATGGGCCAGTAATGTTATCCTTACCCATTGATGATGAGGAGTATCTTTTGAAGAGGGCTTTCGCACAGATAAGTCGAAAGGCTCGTTTCCTCGAAGCACTTCCCTCATAAGAGATTCCTCATCAACCTCTTTGGTGCCTAGCTCAACTCTTTTTAAAGTGTCCCATGCTTCGGCCAATGATTCAAGGTAACCCTCGCCAAGAAAAGATAGGTCATGCTGCATGAGAACTCGAGCGTTATACTCGGCAATGAGCGGATCAAATAAGCACTTAATTTCTTCTCTGCCGCTTTCAGCAGTTGCCCCAAGACGAAAGTTGACTTCTATAAGCGCCATACTTTTACCCTCCTCGCAAGCTACCTCCTTTAGCGCTTAAGCCTTCGAAAGTTCCCCATCGAGCTTCATCTTTAGGAGTCGTGTTGCGACAATTTCATCACAATATCATTGTGACTCTTCCTATGCAGCAATTTTCTCTTCTTTCTCTTTAAGGAGCAGCTCCTCCAGCTCTTTAACTTGTCGAGTGAGAATATCTTTTTCTTTCTGGAAAGAGTCTTTCTTTAAAACTAGAGCACCAATACAATAAACTGCCTCATCGGTTTCTTTTTCGTGAGTGGCCTCCAAGCGACTAATTGCCTCGGCTGTATCCTAGGCTTTTTTTTGGATGGCCTCGAGTTGAGATTTGTACAAGGATAGCTTTTCATCTCGGGCTTTAATGATATCTTTGTCATGAATGGCTTCAAGTTTCAGGCGATCAATTTCGTGTTGACGTTCCATGGAAACCTCTAAAACTTTCTCTGCCAAATGTACGAGCGCATCATGCTGGACATAAACATCGTTGTTGCAGGCGATGATGCTTTGTTTGACATGTCAGGGAATAGGATGAATCGCAGGGAGAAAATCCATCGAAGCATATCTTCGGGAATGTGGCCTTAAGCTCAGTTAATTTTTTTTTCTGTCAATGGATCGTGTGCAGAGGCTGGGGGAATCTGCCTAGCCGGAGTCACGGATTTCTTATGGGGCTCATGGGATTTCTTAGCGCTCGACGAGCTAGAATGTTGGTCGTGGGGAGCTTCGAATTAGGCACCCTTCTTGGCAGATTTCTCCCTATTGTGTTGTTACTGAGGGGGAGGATCGTTTGGTTGTGAGGAATGGCTATCATTTCTCCTTCGAGAAGACGACGACTCTCTAGGATGATAATCTCTGTTGCCGCTATCATCCCTGTCTCAGCATCTACCTAATCCTGAATCCAGACTGGAATGGTAGAAGATAGAGGATCCGCGAAGACAGTCAATGTTGTGTATACGCCCCATATCACTTGCACAGGAAATCGAATGAAGATGAGTTAGTGGAAATCATACGATGACTAAAATTTAAGTGTAGGGTGAAGTGTAAGTGTTTGTGTGTCCTAGTGCTTCAACTGACGGACCAGTGTTTCTCTCTTTACTTATTGGAGTTTTCTCTCTTTGATGATGAGCCTGAGCACCTTCATCGCTTCTTGCGGGCGAATTAAGTCCCATAGCCTCAGGGTCATTGGAGCCATAATTTAGTAAGTCGTCGGGGATGGTCAGTTTAGATAGACCCTTCAATGAACCCTCTAAATTTTGGGGGGATGATTTTTTCTCAACTGGAGTAATTGTAACCTTTGAAGTTCTGCCCATTGCTTTCTTTTTCATCTTGTAAGCTAGGAACTTTTTCCTCTTTGAAGGGGGAGGCGGTTCGTCGATGTCGGGTGCTTCAGCTATTGGTGCTAAGTCGGAACTTATATTCTCGTCAGTCGCTTCTGGCACCTCGGTTTCTTTGATTTCACCTTCCTCGGTTGTATCGAGGGACCCTCCTATAGGGGCACCGAAGGTCCGACCCGCTCTTTGCTTTTTTCTACAGCGGATCTGGTTGTAGTGGCGCCAATTGGATGGCTAGTTCGACGGCCCTCCATAAACAATCCAAACTTTGGAAGCAGTTCGTTAAAAATAACATATTTAATGTCCCGGTCTCTTATGGGAATAGCTTGAATAGCCTTGATGGCCTCATAATACCCAACACCTTCATGTTGTGGGCGAGTACCTATAAAAGTCGAAAGAAGTTCAGAAAGGATGCATTTTGAGCTTTAGACAAACATTAGTCTAGAAATGAAACTTACTCCCTTCCAACCATCTTCTCGCAAAACCAGGGGGTGGCGTACGTAAAACCACACTTGCTTATACTGGAAAATTTTACTCCATGCTCTTGTCAGGATTTGACATTTGGAATGTGGCTCGAGAAATATGAAGGATGTTGTCGGACCGTCTCTTGAAGCAGTAAATATAACGGATATCCGCGGGAGTAGGAAGTTTGAATAAGGTATTGATAAAGAGGATGCAGATACTGTGAATAAAGCATGGCTGTTAGGGTGTAGGTGTGCCAGAGCAATCCTAATATACCACAACACTTCATGGAGGAATGAATTGAAAGGGGACACACTCCCGAACCAGCACATAAACTTATTGCATGTAGTATATCCGGCTAGGGGCAGATGAGGCCGATCTTGTCCTGACGGAACCAAAACATCATCAAAGGGGATTCCATGAATTAAGCACAACCGACGAAGAGCAGCCTCACCAATTTTTGTGGCCTGTGAGTCAATAGGGTTATCCAGAATAATAGCTCCATCTACGGCATCAGGTATCGGGCCTATAACTATGGCAGGTTGATCTGGAATGCCAGGTGTGGAGGTTGTCGGTGGATTCGAAGTTCCCACAACCTCCTACCAAGAACTTGGCTCAGGCATGTCAGAAACTATAGCAGAGCTCGATTTTTTGGACATCTCTAAAGAATGATGAATGTGAATAGATACTTGTTTAAGCTATACTTGAAAGATGATAGATGTCAGATATAACACAAAGTATTCCCCTGTGTTGTATGTGAACTAGTGCGACGATTTAAGCGAAGAGTTCAGACAAATTAAAGCCCTAAGGAATAATATGACATAATGAAGCTTAAAATTAACATCTTTGAAGACCGTTATTATTAATCGTCGCTAAATTTTGTCCTATGGTTGGTAGGGGAAGTCCTGGGATCGGACATTAGCATCGTATGCCGTGAAGACTATTGCTTGGTTTTATTGAGTTAAATATGCATTCCCAATCATTAAAATTATCGAGCTGTTAGGCCAAATCAGTTCTTTATGCTCATATGCTTCGGTTCTTGTTATCTTTCATTATTCTACGATCAAGTGAGGAAATGTGTGGTCTTGGTTTATATCATGTTCAAGTTGACATGGTTATGGTTGCCAATGCTAATCCCAAGGGCTTGGTCCCAACCGACTAACCTTCTTACAAGCCACCAAACGACTCTCTAAACCAAGACAGCCGACCCACTTGTTCTCCTCTCTCACTCTCTAATCACTTAACAGCCTTTTAGGTCAAAACTGACCCACTTCCTAACTTCCTACTGATCCATGCTCTTTTTTCCAATACCGTCCGACTCCCTCGCTCGGAATACCAAGCCATTCCTTTGGACTCTCACCGACCCATAATGTCACACATAGCTACTGAACCATACTCTTATTCCTCTCAACGTGACCAACCTGCATTTACTCTCGGACCTTTTTGCCATTCCATTTCGTTTGATTTCTTCACCGAGTGACATCTTCCTTCCTCCTCTTAAGTCCTAACTTTCAAATTATGAAAACAACAACTACTCAGAGGCTATTGCCAACAACCGTCAAAAACAGTTGATGCCCTAGCTTAAAGTCCAACCCTCCTCTTGATTCATCTTTTCCTCTCTTTCCAATTATCCTCTACCTATTCCTATGACCAAAGAAAAGGGGAAACCACCTACTCGAGCACTCAAACTTCGCATGTGATTTCGAGTTTGAAAGGAAATTCATACCTATGGAGAAAACTTGAGGTTTGCAAGAGTTCCAAGTTGCTAGGTTGAGGAGTTGGTCAAATTCGAGGGCAGCTGAAATCACGAGAGGAGAGGTATGGGGCTCTATGGGGAACAAGTTAACAAATTTAGGAAAATATGATGATGCAGGCTTGTGAAAGTAAAGTGAAAATAAAAAGGAGAGAAAGAAGCAAGGCGAAAGGCTTTTATATATTGAGGGGAGAAGATAAATAGGCTATACCCGATGGAACCGGTCAACACATGTTGCTGGGTCGGTGAAGCAAGCACCAACCATGTGGGTCGGTATTGGTACGCCAGCCCACCTTTTTGCCAAAGGAACCAAGCGTGTGGGTCGGCCTCTATATGCCGAACAAAATTTGTATTAAAAAAGGCAAAATAAATAATAAAGAAAGTGTGTACATGAGCATATACGTGCACAATGGCAATGGAAGATAAAACTATACGAAGGGGAAAATGCCATCGAGTCAATGGAGAAGTACTGGTTTACGAATTCTAGCATGGTTTAACCTTCAAAGGGTCGTGAATATTCAGCTCTTGAAAAGTTGAGACAAGATTCTGAAAATTTCGTTGGGATTGAGCTAGTATGTTCTTCGGAAGCTTGGATTACTTGATGATTCAAAGCGCGTCATGATGGTTCCCATAATGCACTTTGCGGAGGGGGGCAAATGTTACCTGGCTGCTTGGCCCGACAAAAAGACGGCGGTTACAGAAGCTATGGTTAGACCTAGATGGGATTTAAGCCAAGAAAGGTTTGGGAATATAAAGGATCGATATAAGTTAAGTCAACATGAGTGTATGGTTCGGCCTACTTGCACGGTTCGCTATTGGGACGAGATCATGCCTGGGCCGGTCCTATTGGCTCGGTGTAGAAGGAGTTGCTCATAGAGGCTCGGTGTAGAAAGGGTTGGTCCTAGTGGCTCGGTGTAGATGAGGTCGGCCCTGGTGGTTCGGCTGATTAAGGTATGGCTTCGAAAGTGTTAGGTCGTGTGTCGTTCGGTCTTATAGGACGGCATGTGTCGCTCGGTCAAGAAAGGATAGTCAAGATGGGTCGGTCGATTGTAGCTCAGCATTTGTAGGTCGGCATGTGTGGATAGGCACACCTGGTCCGGTACAGAATAAGGGAGTTAGCGTTATTTTTTGGGGACTACAACAAGGTGAGGAAATCGGCATTGCTTTGCTTCGAGATACACCACGAGTCGCTCCAAGCCCCTTGAGAAATTGCTTCGTGTCAGTTACTTGACGACCATAGTTCAGACATAGAGGATTACAACACATGGTTCGACCATATTGGATTGGCGTTGCCTGGGTCGGTCAGTTTGAACTGATATTAGTGGGCCAATTTATCTTGGTCTTGGGCCTGCACAAAGGATCCAGCCTACCTTCGTCTATAAATAGAGGGTGGACATAGGCAATTACGTCAAAACGCTATGATTCTGGTGTTTCATTTTCTATTGATTTTGCATTTAGCTGTGGTATCTCTCTATTTCGATTTAATTTCTTTATTAATATCTCTACGCAACTCTCTTCAAGGGTGTTAGTGTTCAATTTTGGTGCTAACACTTGCATCAATGTTTGTTTTTGTTTAAACTTAGTTTAGAGTGTGAAATTAAATATAAAGCTATTGTTCAAAAGAATTTATAAACCCATTTGAATTTGGATGAACCTAATTATTAATAAAAGTCAGTCGGTTTCTCCAAAATAGCTTCGTCGGAGAATAATAAAAATGTCTACGCAATTAATAATTATAAAATATAGACTGATGAATAATACATATCTAATTAAATTGAGAATTGAAAAATATACTTAATAAATAAAATAATATATAATAATATTTTAATGGTTGCTTATTGTTGTGAATAATAGAATATGATGTGATATACTGTTTTGAATGAAAATGGTTGATAATGAATGTGTATCAATATGTAACATCATAAGTTAACAATTTTATGTAAGAAAGCAAATGATTTCGAGTAAATATGAATATTATTTTCTAAAGTGGTTGAAAAGAATTTCAATGGTTTATTTTGTGTTAATTTGTTCATTAAGTATTTTAAGAATTTTGGTCAATGCGTTTGGCCGACGTTATCAATAGGTATTTCTAAACACTAGAACAAGGCATTTCTACACAATAGTTTAAAAGAATGATATATTTTGGAAAAGAAAATGATGTTTTGAAAATAATACGAGGCATGAAAGAATAATAATAATAAATACAATATTTTAGTTTACAGTAACCCAGCTATGGTTGCGAAAATTCATTTAAAAAAAATCTTAGACTTTTGAATTTCTTATATATGATATTTTAAAAATATCAGGATTGAAAATCTTTAAAGAATTTTTAGTCAAATGGATAATTTTTGTCATACTAAAACTTCTTTGAAAAGAATTTTGATGAGTTCTATAACTCAAAAGGTTTTATACAGAATGACTTTGAACTATTTTGAACTTAATGAAAAAGGTGATTTATTAAAATATTGGTTTAAAGATTTTGAGAAGGAATTTACATTGTTAGCAAAGGTTTTGAATCGTTAAATATAATAATTCAAGCAAGTTTGACATGTAAAAATAGTTCAATCTCAATTTGAAACCTTAAAAAAACATAATTAGTCAAATATATTTATGTGTAATCATAGACTAGTCATATATAGAGTATTATATCAATGATAAATGTGTTACTTCGATTTTATTTTATTTTGTAAAATACGTGTTAACTTAGAAAAATAAAACCATTGTTTTCTAAATTTTTGTATTTTCGAATATTTTATGCAGCTAATTCACTAGACGAATCACTTAAAGCTTGTAGCACGACGACGTTGAATATTTTATTACAAATTAAATTTGGGAATTTCATATAAAATGATACACTTACTAAAGTTAGATTCAAAGCTATTTGCTAAGGACATATCTGTAGATATAATAGATCATTTTGAATTACGGAAAATAACGTAGAAATTTCTAGTACGAAAAAGGCCCTGTAGGAACTTATAATGGACTAGTTTTTAAAATTTTAAAATATCAACTACTGGATACTTGTACCATAACCATTTGCATATTAAAGTCAACCTGCTACTTTTTATGTAACCTTATCTTTTAAGTTACTGAAACTTAGTTGATATAGTTGCACTCCTATGTAATCTTGCTTGCAAGTAATGTGCATACAGGTATTTATGAACTATCAACATATATTATTACTGATATATATCAAAATTTGCTGATATATATTATTTAACGTATTGTTATATAAGTATTTATGAATAATAAAAAATGTTGATCATGTGGAGTAGAATTTTATTAAAAAATGAAGTAAAATAAATGTGTTCTCTATAATCGATTTTCAATGAAGTAGAACAAAAGGCGCAAGTGTTATCGAGCTTGTTTTACATGTTAATATGATGTAATAAACCCAACGAGTAAGAGTTGGAAAAAAAATTTCCAATATTTTTGTTTAATTCCTCCCGGTATCTATCAACTAATAGGGAATTGCATACATTTTTTTCATACTCAGGGATATTAACAAAAATATTTATTAATGTCATCATTGAGATTCACTCTAATTTTTTGATCAACTGAGGTATCTTTTAAGAGCATTTTTTCTAATCATTAGAATTAAAAACCTAACACAAACCTTCTTTGTCCATGAAATTTTTGGTCTTTGATTAATTTTTTTTTAAATATACTATTTTCATATTACCCTATATTACATAAAATTGTTGTTCATAAATGTTCTTGAATTTCTCCTATAGTTAAGTTCCTGTATAAGTAGCTCTTACCATCCAAACATATGCCTAAAACTAACCTGAGGTGAGAAAACATAAGAGTGTAGCATCTATTCTCTTTTCATAACAACAGTTTTCTTTGTTGCTTTGCAACATTTCTTATACCTCACGAATCGTGCGATGCTGGTCTTCTAAATTATCTACGAAGCAGCTTGACTGTTTGATAATTTATAGCATATAATACTCTTAAATGATAGGATGGCACTCCCACAAAAGCAGCGGCGGCGGCAATAGGCTGCTGCCACTAGAGCAGTAGCAAGTGGCTGCAAAAGGAAAAAAAATAAAAAACAAAGAGTTATGCATAGTTAAAATGTTAGACAAATTAGAATATGCATGTTCATTCATTTTTAGAGACTATCAAGATTAAAAGGATGAATGACATAGTTATTTGATTTTATCTACAAGTAAAATTTGTTGTTTTCAAAGAAAGTAGCATATCCATCGCCTATACACTCATATTTACTTCATGTATTAAGATTTGGATTGCTACTACAAGAAAAATATAAGAATCGATCTTGAAGTACATGATTAGTCTTCTTGCATACGTAAATATTTCAGTGAACTACATGTATAGGGTAACTATAATCTGTAGTATTGCTCATTTTTTACTCGATATAGTACTATACCACCAAAACCGAACCAATGATGCATCCAAATATCTGTTTTAATATTATAAGTAATAATAACAATAACTTGGATAACAAGTGGGTTTTAATGTTAAAGTAGTGTCGTTTCTACATTCAAAAGAATGCATGCATTTTGCATATCTCTATATGCAACTAATACTTGTACTTAAGTTGAGAGTAGATACGTTTGAAGCATATCTGGACTAAATGGTGGCGATAGCTTGCTTCAGCCACCTTAAAATTTAACCGCTTTGCTTCAATGCTAAAATAAAAAGGTGCGTTTTTGGATTAAATACAGCAATGCCAGAAATTTTGTTATATATTGTGTTTCCGACCGTATGGTCGATGTATATCATATATATCATACTTGTGAAATTACAAACTGCTCTTTGTACAAAGGAGACTGTTGAATTTTTCAAAAAATATTAACATGTAGAAATTTTTTAATAAATTTTTGTATGCGAAGAAACAGAAATTAATAAATGAATCTATTTAAATGTATAACATACGATAAGTTTGATTCTAATTTTAACTGTTTAAGTTTTGATCGAGTTCAAACTTAATAGTAAAATTCAAAGAGATTTAATGTTTTCATGTGTTTTTGAAGACTTCCTATAAGGAATTGCAAGGACGTATTTCCATAAGAGGAAGGTCTGTAACAGCCCAGTTTTCAAATTCGTAATATTCTACAAATTTAATTAATATAATTGTATTCGAATTCGGTTTGGATAATTATTACTTTGGAATCAAGTTATCATTCAATTTAAAGTCTACTTAACAAAGAATTTTATTATAGAAAATTTAAGTTGGTTAATAAATTTCATTTTAGATGTTACATTTTAATTCAAGTAAAAGGAGTTAATAAATATAAAATAATTTTATCCGCAAATAATAATTATATATATAATTGAAATAGATGAAAAGAAGTTTTAATTGATATTTAGTTCAATTAAAAAATTGACAAAGCTGAATAAATTTATATATATTAGTTCAATGCATAACTAAATAGAGTGAATTAATATTGAATTGAATAGAAATTTTGCAATTTGTAAAGTTATCTCATCAAATGAAGTGTAAATCAAGTTTTAATTTTTCTAGAACATTACAAATTTCTAAAGGAATCAATTAAAAGAGAATAAAAATAAAATAGAAAAGAAAACAATAGTTATAAGCCCAATCCCAAAATATAACCCAAGCCCTTAATAATTGCAAAAGGAAATAAACTAACTCCCTCACTTCCCACTTTCACATTATAGCATGTAACCTCATTCCATTACTTATGACCTAATCCTCAAATTAGGGTCTCAAAAAAAAAATATAAATAAAACTGCATGCAACTTGCTGGCGTGAGAAGGCGACGCTTCGTAGGGGTCGACGCCGAGGTGAGGTCGCGTGGACATGGGTGCAATGACGACTTCAGGATAGCGATGCATTATAGCGCACATAAGCCGAAGGTTGGAGCGAAGGGGCTGTCGATCTAGGGAGACATGTGCTAGCTTCATGCTTTGAGGGGAACTTGGTCGAAGTGGCAGGCTTGATTCTAACCTTGGTCGAATAGCCCGTGTGTGATTTAGAGGAGCTTAACTGTGGTCTTGGTCGCATGACAATAAGGCGAGCATGATTTGGGTGATAACGGTGGCAGTATTTGGCGATGCATGAGTTGTGGTGGCTGGCATGAGGATTAGAGGTTGTTGCGAAGATGATTTGTGCAGTGGTGATGAACGCGGATGATAATTGCTGGTGGTGTGGGCCAGACAGTGTTTTCTTCAAATCATCAAGGTGAGTTGTTAAAACTCACAATTTCTATATCTAATTATATGATAATACTGGGTTGTTGATGGTTGGTTTGGTGAGTTAATCTATTTAACTCACACACATATCTCTACATTATAAACTGTTTATCATATGCTCTTCGTTGATTGGATTTCGACGAATATTGATAGTGAATGGATGAATTGATCGAAATATGGTTGCTTGTTATGATTTATCTAATTCGTCGAATGTTATAAATTATATTTGTTTGTTTGGTGTTTGATATGATTGAACTATGTGTTAAAAATATGAAATTTGAATATACGGTTGAAACTGAATCGAATGGTTAAAATAAGATTATTCGAAAAAAATTAAATTGTCATTGGAAGTTTAGACGGATAGTTGATTATGAAATGACATGTATATTGGAAAACATAAAAATACATTTGATTTTGTAGCTAAATTATATGATGATTGTGCAATTTTGAAGTGATCAGAGTTGTCGGAAAGCAACTCGGATCATTAAATACTTCCGTATTGTGAGCGATGTTGGCTATAGTAGTTACAATTTTGATGGATTCCTGGTTTAAATTGCTTAAAACTTTTTCAAAGAATTTCAAAAATGAGATTTAGTTTATTTTGATCCTTATTGGAAGTTTAATTTATAGGATATAGTTAAATTATAATATTTTTGGTTTCTGTTAGTAATTGATTATTTTGATTTGAAATCGTTTTAAATGTTAATTTTAAATGTTAATTTAAAGCAATATATCTAATTATAGATATAAAGCTTGTTTTAAAAAGGATTTGACTAAGATTTTTAAGTTACAAATAGTTTATGATTTTAAAGTTTTATGAAGTAATATTATAAATATATTTATATAGATTTAAAATAAAGAGAATTATTAATTATTTAAATATTTTTTTAATTCAAAGAACTAATAAAGGAATTTATTTTAAGAGTTAAAACTTTGTAACTCTTTCTTTTAATATAGTTTGAAATGGCTTTGTAAAGTATATAAATTATACTTATGATCATATTTCCAAATTTAAAGTATTATTATGAGAATATACTTCTAGGGATAAAAATATTCCAAAACAAAGATTTAATATATAAATCAGGAATCTATTTAAATAGAAATAATTTTTTATATTAGCAAATTATGAATTTTTATCCATCTATTTATTAATAATAAAAACAGATTTATACTAAATTCAAAAGTTTTGATAAAATTATTAATAATACATATATTTATATGGTTTGAAAGAGATTTTCTTATTATTTTGAAATTTTAAATCAAAGTAAATTTTGTAAAATCCATCTTTAAATTAAAATTGGATTAATAATTTAATTTGATTTTAAATTGGAAAATTGAACGATTTCCATTTTTATAGAATTTCGTGCTTTTCTTTGAAACAAAGAATTCTAATAAACGATTAAATTGTCGAGTGATATGGGACACTTTGTACAATCTTTCGATTATTTTTGTCAATTGTTAAATAGAGTTTGAGTGGAAATTACTAGCTTTTAATAAGTACTTGAATTTACTTTATGTTATGAGATAGTTAGCTAAATTCTTGTAATTATTAAAGTGACAGTAATTAACACTTAGAGCCGCATTATCTTTGGGTGTTCGGATTTCAGACCGATAAATCCCTAAGAGAAGATAACTCATTTTTCATCGATCTAAGAATCGATACATTTTTAGATTTGGGTAGGCAGATCTCTTTCGAAATATTTGTTATGGTGTAAATATGGCTGTCTCTTTCGGAAGATAGATTTTTACACGCATCATAATCTATAGATACTACAACCTATCAGTTTATTTTGTTTTATACAGTTAGATAATGTTTACCTCTTTGGAAGGTGAATTTGCATAGGACAAATTAGGTGCATGGCTGCTCTTTTCATTGAGCGGTGTCACAAATCTGCAGTCTCTTTTGGAAGACTTCCTTCCTATGTAGCGGGTCTCTTTCGGTAGATTTCATGTTAATGTATTAAACTGATAGATGACTACCATTATTGTTTCATTATTGATGATTATTTCTTCAGAGATTTCTAGTACGGATATTCTATATCCTATATGTCTCTAAGGAATTTTGAATTGGTTATCACCATATTTTGAGATGATAGTCTATTGAGACATGATAGGTTTATGAAATGGTGATTTGTTAGATATGCCTTATTGAGTATTTGTTTTAAGCATATTTTATTTATGACTTATTTGTTTGTTTTTAAATAAAAATTTTGAGATCCATATTAGTTGGTTTGATATGCCTTTTTGAATTTTTTGGTTTTTAGGCATATTTTGAGATGACTTATTTTTGACTTAAGTCGTTTATGGATTTATATAGTGAATTTAATCAATATATATATAATATATAATACAACTTATTATGATTGTTTATTTGATATATTTTATATGGCTTATTATTTTGAGTCATTAAGTTATGATATTAGTATCTCATCCTTTATTTAAATATAGTCTGACTTGTTTATTATTTTAATACTCGGGTCAAGCCGAGACTTACAAGTAAAGGGACCCAGATTTGGACTAGCATTGAAGTAGACTATTTTGATAGTTTTAGTTTACTTCATACTTGTACATATTGACAGTAGTAATTTTGTACCTGATACAAGATTTTGGATATGATGTATATATTTAGTGAGTTGTACTAATATTTTGTAGATACGTTCTACTATGTATATGATGACGATGTATATTATTCCGCTGTGATCTTTGACTCTGATTTATCTATATTATATGCTGTTCCGAATAGTTTTAATCGGTGTGTTTATTACTTTTTATTAATACTGTACCCGTCAAATTTTTTTAGTTCAGATCCTCAGAAAGGTAAATAAGACGTGTTAGTGTCAGTATAAAGTTATATTCACCTTCGATCGCTCCTAACAAGTCGTATTCCTTGGATTAGCGGACGACATTACTTGTAATGTTCTTTGCTAAACTGGGCATAGCGGTGGGGTCGTTACATATCCTTATGGTTTTCTAGCCATATTTACAATATTATATATATATATATATACTTGTTGCTATTAAAAGTTTGGATGGTAAAAAGTTAAGCAGCATCTCGAAAAGTGGCCAAAACTTCACTTGTGAAAACTTTCCCATTTAGAATTGATTTTTGAACTCTAAAGGTTTGGAAAGATATTTAAATATTAGTATTTTGTTTCATTTTTTTACAAGTGTTTAATAATGCATATTAGATTATTCTAAAAGTGGTTTGAGATATTTATGAATTTTTAAGAATTAGTTTTGAATTTTTAAAAAAGATGATTTTATAATAAAATCTTGTTTTTCCAAGTTTTTAAGGAAATTATAAAGCTGTTATTTTCAAGTAATATTTTGGATAATGTTTTAGAACCTATTATAAGTACAGAAAAATAGCTAAAGGGAAGAAGTTGCAAATATTTTTTGTCTCAAGGACAATAAGTGTGCTTTTTAGTCTGAAGGACACTTTTTAATGTAAACAAAAAATGATAGTTACAACTACCATTCTGTGATTTACACTAAAAAGTGTCCTTAAGCCTACAAAGCGAACCTCTTGTCCCTAAAACTAAATTTCTCTTTGACTTTTTCCTTGAGCCTAAAACCCCTTATAAGTATTATAAAGTATTTTAAAAGCATTTTTAAGTATATAGTTTTATAAATATGTTGGCTATTTTATATCTTATGTTGTAAAATATCTTTTGACTTGTTTATTTACATATCAAGTTTTGGTAAATAAATTACTATACTTATATATCATATTAAAAAAGTTTTAAAAGTATAAAAGAGCTTAGAAAGAGGTTAGAATTTCTTAATAGCCAAATGGTTAGTTGTGTAATTACTTGTTTGAAAAGTAATTAACTATGCCTAAAATTAAAAGCCGATGAAGTAAGGCTTATTTGCTTGTGAGAGTTAAGATTGATGTTTGAGTAGGGATGGAGCAATAGAGCTCTAACCTACCAGCTTTCCTCTTGACCAAGGAATCGTAAGTCGAAAAATGTTGAGAACGTGTTAATCATGTTGATTTCTTTCTTGTTTATGAAAATCATTAAAACTATACTTAACCTAATAGCTGACGTGGTAGAATTATCTATTTGCAAGATTCAAGAATGAAGTGTCTAAGGAAGGCTTTGATACAAACAGTGCTCAAACTTACCTTGCTTACTCTTGGATGAGGAATACTTAAGTTGGAATGTCGAAAATGAGTTAAGCATACAAATATTGATTTGTGTAAGGAATTAGTTTGATTAGCTAACCGATTAGTTGATTATCTAACTTGACATAATGTTGACTTAAGAAGTTATAAAAGGCTTCGCGATTTCATACCAATGAGAACCCTTGAGGAGAAGTATTGGTACAAAACATCTCTAGCATTCGTTTACTTCTGAGAGAACCGAAATTGAGTTAATTGGGAATTCATCGATTGGTTTTGCAAAGTCTGGTAAGCGAGAAGAGTGTACTTATATGAGATAACTCAAACCCGTAATCATTTCAAAATGATGTATGTGATCTATGTTCTGGAAGTGGTTGTAAATGTTATAGAATTAAATTTTCTAACCTAAGGTCAAGTCCAAGGGAATAGTCAGTGTTAACATTTCAAACAATGGTATCGTGGGGGACACTCTATCTTGAGGAGTATGCCAAGAGAAAGGATAACTTTAGCATTTGTCGGAGGATTTATGCAGGGAACCTATGTGGAGGTTCGGGATTTATTCGAGATACTCGAATTCATGTAGTGATTATCAGTATGATATGATGTAATACAATTAGGGATTCATGTGCTGCTCGAGTGATGAAGACTCGTGTAAAAGATGTCAAACATAGCTTCGACATCGAAAATGACTAGAGCAGAGTAGGATGCACAATCTTGGGTTTAACTTACCCATGAGGGTATATCAACTCTAGATCTAGAGTATGCTTTCGATTATTGGGCCTCAGGAGTTAGTTATACTTGGTGCCATGTAGTTCACTATTGGTCCAGTTGTGTTTTCCTTAGAGTGTAACATATCTAGAGATATACAACGCTCGAAAGGCAGTTCTGATCCTTGTTATGGAGATCCACATCAGTTTACTAGGGGCGTCTCTATGGAAAAAAATCCATATATGAATGAGCCTTCGCAGTATTAATTGTATACCTATTGTTGTTGTGGCGTTCATATAGCAGCTATTATATATGATTTATGTGCTACACACTAGACATTATCCATCATATCACTATGTATTAAACTTAATGAATGGTTGGTTTTATTTGAGCAGAAAACCGTTATGGTAATCCGTACGTTGTCAAAAGGGTGCTATTATATGTTGCTTTTATTTTTTAAGTTTTTCACACTAGTTTACTAGACTAATTTGGGTGTTATTTTCTTATAATGCACGAGCCAGTCCCATATGTGTTTCTAGATTTAGCGATGGATGTTTTGGAGCTTATATAGAAGAGCTGGATGATTACCTTCCATAGTATTTTTATTTCCGCTGCATTTTTGTATTGTATATATCAGCATTGTAAGGACATGAAGTTATAACTATCCAAGCTAATGATAATACTCAGGTCTTAGTAACTCTAAGATTTCTTTATTCAGAGTAACACTTTGTACTAGTCTTTTGGTATTATATGTTATCATTCCGTTGTGAGATATCGATGATGTGTTCTTCCTTTCTTATTTTATTCTTTTTTTACCCTAACTTTCCATCTTTTCGACACTTGGGTGCTCGGCACACAAATATCGTGGATGTGTTTAGTGTTGACATTCGAACGTCAAAAAGTTGGTCGTTACATTTACTTAATGGAACTGACATAGAAATCCCTTGCATAAAACAAAGTCCTTTTTAAAGAAATCGAAAAACCAGCTTGATAAACTTATTACTAGTCTTTGATTTTAAACTAGTACTTTTCATCGATTAGAAATACAAGTTCAAGTTGGGGTATTACTACATCTCAAACTTAACTCGACAACATTTCTAACTTAAAATAGAAATAAGTATCCATACCTCAAAATCTAAAAATTAAAATAGGATCAGAGAGTTCCCATACCTGCTATTAAAATCATTTTCCAAAATCACTTATTTAAACCTAAGGTTAATTTAAAACCACAACGTATTCCTTTTATAAAAATAAACACCTTTAAAGCAATAAATTCCAAATCACCTTAAACTTGTTTCCCTTAAAAATGTAAACACATCAATTAATAATAACCAAGTATTATAAATCAAACTTCCTTTCCGATTTCCCGAAACCATTTACTATACCAAAAATGTTATTATCCATTATCTTTCCTTGTCTTGGAAACACTTATCACAATAATAATGTTGTAATCATACCACCTCCCTCTTTCAAATTTGCTTTTAAAACTCTTTAAACCACAGTTTGAAACTTGTATTTTATAAACATCCTCTTAAAGATGGTTGTTTATAACAAAGCTTGACTTTTGAAACAAAGCAGTTTTCTTTATAAAATCTAAACCTCTTATTTAAATAACCCAAATAAATTCTTAATTTTTTTTAAAATCTTCAATCTCCTTTTTAAGTACTTAAACTCCTTTTACAAAACTCATTTGGAAAAAATTTACAATATCTAAAATAATGACCCTTTTTGTACCTTACTAAATACATAGATTTCCAAACTACATCTATAGTGACTATCGCTATGTGGACCATAACATTTAAAATTGCTTTTGTAAATCAAATAAATTTAAACCATATTTCTTTATATATTTTAAAACACTCCATATAAGTGCAAAAAGGTTTGAAAACAAATGTCAAGTTCGAAAACCATTTCAAAACACTTTAAAAAACATAGTAGTAAACAGTTAAAAGAAAGCACGGGATTTCAATGTGGCATAAATAAAATCATTAAGGTAACGACTAGCCACAACATCCACTTCATTACATCATCAAAGCAAGTAATAATGTAAAGTAAAATCAACATTTGCGAGGGGTCCCGTTCGGTCCCTCCACAAATTTTTCAAAGACTGTTTGTTGCAGCCTTTTTGCTATTAACCACTTTGACTCCTTTCCATAGTACTCTATGAAATACAAGTCATATGCCTTTGCTAAACGGTTAGAAATATATCTCAAAACCAAACACATAAGCGAAGCAACATAAATTATTATAACAACATATCTCATACTATAAATCGCTTAAAAGATAGCTTAACTCACTGTAAAATAATTAAATTATTCTTACTATATATTAAAATAAATTGATTTTACTCATCTCCTAAAGCTTGAATTCTTTTGATTTGATGAAGAGATTTGAAATTCTAGTTTGCTTGAGAATGAAGATGAAAGTTATGCTGATTTTCTTTTTGGTTAGGAATGAGAAATATGAAGTTTCCTTTGGATATTTATAGGCTTTGGTTTGAGAAGCCTAGGATTTAAGCTAGGGTAGGATAAGGATAAGACTTTAGAATAGGACAAAACAGAAATGATTTAAAATAAAATGATTATGTCTAGGATGGAATTGAATATAGATAAGCATGAAATATAAGTTAAATGAGAATCATTATGATATTTTATTTTATACTTTTGCTTTATTAGGCAAGGTCATTATACTATTTTTTTTTATTAGGCAAGGTTAGAAAGCTAATATTAGAAGCTAGGCTAGGATAAGTTCTAAAATAGGAAGAAGTTAAAATATAATTTTTATAAGGATATATTAAAAAGTGTGGTTCAGTCAAAGAGAAGAAATGTTTAATTTTTCTTCTTATAAATTAAAATATAACTATTATATGGATAATGATTTAATATGGTCTAATAAAGGAGTAGAAAATGTCAAATTTTCTTCTTATTCTTAAAAAAATCGTTACCCCTAATCGCCTTATAACTTGAACAACCTTTAAACTAACATTTTACATCCATGAAAAAACCACTCAAGATATTTTATTCATATTTTATTTGAGTTATAAAATCCATTATTTAATCATTTAAAAATATATTAAATAGTCATATTTAAAGTGACTAAATTATCGGTCGTCGCATCAAATATTTAAAATTAATTAAATATTCATAAATCGAGTGATAAAATTCTGAGATGTTACAATTGACCTATCCTTTGACCAAATATGGTCAAGCCTCTTATTAACTTTTTTTAGATCAACATTTAAATAATTACTTTCTAAACTAGAAATAGATTGAACTATCATTTAACTTTTATA
The DNA here is from genome assembly GCA_030765085.1 of Allium cepa. Classification (NCBI taxonomy): domain Eukaryota; kingdom Viridiplantae; phylum Streptophyta; class Magnoliopsida; order Asparagales; family Amaryllidaceae; genus Allium; species Allium cepa. The sequence continues at coordinate 669,172,776 of CM060943.1, read as the reverse complement.
TATCATTTTATCCAATTTTAAGCCTCAAATAAATAATTAAAATTAGCCATAAGTTTTGATACAAAATTTGCATTATGATTTATAACATTTATAATTAATTTTATCCTTGATCGAATTCATAAATAACTAATAACACAGTGTATTGACTCTTTGAGTGAACTCTATCCACGTTCAATATTTGAACAATTTAAATATCCCAGTCTTTGTAGAATTTGTTGAAGTACATTATAAGGTCAAGTTCAACACTTCAGATCAACTAGGAGAATTCGTGTTTCTGATCTAATATAAGCTTGCCTAATAATGATAGTTTGTACACATATTCTTTTCATCATCACTATATTACTTAGATTTTTAGAGTTTGGTCTAAGGTTAGAAATTCTACTAATATCCTTACTAATTGCACGGATTAATTTCAAAGTCCTTGGTTCAATCTGATAATATTTATCGATTGTCCGTTTTGCTCTGGCCAAAGACTTTTACTTTAATTTAACTTACCAGTTATGGTGATACAGACCTTTTATAACAAAGAAGGAGAATCGTATCTTAAGTAGTGTGTCACTTTAAGTGTTTCAACATGCACCCAATTATGGTCGTAATGTGGTCACTATGCAACATGGTTGACCAGTCTACGTACTCAGTATCGATAGTACCCTCAAATCAAAGGACAATTGTATGTCGTTACTTTGAGATCTTCTATTTTGACTAAGTTGTATAACCTATAGAAGACTCTCATTGAGTTGTTCTGTGATTGTTTCAAACAATCACAAGTACGTAACCCTTGTTGCTTAATGATCATAAGCAAATCACCATCTACCATATGGAGAGTATTACGTATACTAGTCTCAACTGATGTATTGATATCCTTTTCTCGATACTTCTTGACTAATACTCATGGTTATGATCATTCTTCGAGGGATTTTTAGTTATATACGTTTAATGTTCATTAACTTATTACTTATATCATAGTTTAACAGAAACATGTAATGGAAAACAAAAATAAAAACATATCTTATTTGGAACATGATCGCTTAATGAATTAGGATTACATAACAAATTACATGATTACCCCTATGGCACACCCCTAATTCTGTCACTAGTACCTTTAAAATAGTATATACAATTAAGTACAGACGTTATTTGATTTTTTGACCTTAGACTAAACTCTAGATATCTGAGTGATATAGTAATGACGAAAATAATAAGTCCAAAAAATGTCATTACCGGGTGGACTTGTTATAAATTAGGAATTGGATTTTGCTTAAATGATTTATAGGCGTTGAACTGCTTGAAGTGAATTGAAACCCAAGTGAGGATTTGTCTTCTTCATCGTAGAAGGTTAGTTTCAACGTAATCAATAATAAACTCAAAGTCAAAATATTTGGCTAGAGTGAATCAGTTAATGGATAAATGTTATTGGATTGAATCAAAGACTTTTACGTGATCTACAAAATTAAATAAAAATATTAATAGAGTTTTTTCAACCTTAAACCAAACTCTAGATATCTAAGTGTTATAGCGATGATGAAAAGAAAACATATATAAAATGTTATTACTAGTTTAGCTTATTATAAACCAAAATTTGGAGTTTGCCTAAATAATCTATAAGTGTTGAACTTGTGCTTGATAATGTACTTCAGCAAAGTCCATACAGGCTTTCGTATTTAAATAGTTTAAACATTAAATGAGGACCGACTTTAATCAAAGAGTCAACATGACCGAGTTGTTAATTCTTTCAAGTTTGACCAATGTAAAATTATTTTATAAATGCTAAATAATAGTAAGATTAAATATAAATGTTGTGTTCAATTTTAATGGCAATATAATTATTTATTTAAAGACTAAAAATTTATTTGAAATGACGTATTAAAGTTGTACATTGATTTAATTGACGAACGACTATGAACAAATGAATTAAACAAAAAATTTAACGTGTTAAATCATTTTGGCCTATAGTTGGGATGCCCAAACTACCCATGGTTAAGTCGACCATAGCAAGAGGGCAAGGGGTAACCCAGTCTCCTAGGTTTAAGAGAAAGGGCTAGATATTTATTATCTAGCTGTCTATATATAGTCTGCTCCCTTCTTGTTATTTCTACACTAATATAACCTAACCTTACCCTCTGACATACATTGGTGAAGTCAAGGAGATAGCATTGCAAACCTTAGCCATGGAGATCGATGAACCAACTAATAACTGAGGTGTTCGACAATCTATAATATTACAGGTAAGAGGTAATTCGTTTATTTTAATGTATTTAAATATAAATATGTTTATATGTATACATGCAATTACTTATCTATTCAGCTATAATGTAAAAAGTCGAAAATTAGTTTTAATGTTTTTAATAATTAATTAATAAATAAAACATTTTTTAATACATTATATATTTGTACAATACTTTCGGCTTTATAAGAAAAATATTTTTGAATCTAAATATATATATTAAAATAAATATTCTAAACATTTAAACTACTAAAATTATTTTTGGTTTCTAATACTAAAAAATAGTTTTTGCTATCTCGGTTTTCGATAATAATTAAAAATTGAAAATTATTTTTCAAATTATATATATATATATATGCATGGAAATTTAATTTAATTTATTTAACTCTTGGCTTTTCTAGTAAAAAAATATTTTATGTTATTTTAAAAGTTCAAACATATTTAAAATTTTGATATTGAAATTTTGAAATAATAAAAAATCTACATGGTTTTATTTAAAAAGTACTGCCTTTAGCCGATGACTTTAATTAATAGAGAATATATCTTAAAGGGTTACGCTAATTTAAAATTCAAACTTTAAATTAATTAAATTATTATATATGTAATTAAATTATTAATAAATAAATAAATATATGTATATGTATTTATTTATATATCTATATATAGTCATTTTTATTTTAAATAATATCACATAATATATATAATATTTATTTAACTATAAATTTTAATTGAAATAAATGGTCGATTTTTTATTTTATGTTAACATAATCATAAATTTAAGTATTTGATATACACATACATACACGTGCACGCGCGTGTGTATGTATGTATATATCTTATATATTTATATGTATATCCCTTTGACATCATCATTGAGATATGACCTTAACATATACACTTATTAACTGTAAATCATAACAATTAATTATACACATGTTTACTTATTACCCATATGTTAGATGAGTATTTATAATGTTTTGTATCATGAATGCAAACGTATTAAAATACTAAAACATAAATTAAATTAAAATTAAAATAGTAAATTAAATTTATATTAATTTAGTAGTAAAATAATATTATTAAATAATAGAAAACAAATAAATATTTAAATATAATTGAACAAATTTAAAATATACCCAAACTCTTCTATCAGTGAACATTTAATATGATTTAGTATAAATTTATCATTCATATAAACGCAAAATTCGATCTTGTGCAAATTAATAAAAGGAATTTTTTCCAAATTCGTCCTTTTAACCCACCTGCTAATGCACCTGATCTAATACTCCATTTACTACTTCAACCCTTGCTGCTATGGAAACTTCATTGTTAGGCACATTGGGGCCATAACTACTCTATATTCGCATAGATCTAAGCACCCCAAGAACTTGTACGCCGAGAATTGGTCTAGAATAACAAAGTTTAGACACTTATAATTATTCAAGGGGTATCCCCTACCTCTATGATCAAATAAATGTGCCCTTATAGGAGTTGGTCCTTAACCCGTGAATCCTTATAGTGAAGAATTTCATGGAAGAAAATCCTTAATTTACCATCTCTTTCCATCATAAGCGTTTTGAATAACAAATTTACCAAACTTTTGCTATGCATAAGCAACATGCTTACTCTGGCCAATCTAATTTTGGCCGTTACACCATGGATCCATGTAAGGGTATGACATATACAGTTTCATCTTCAAGCCCGTGATTTAGAAACATGCCTTATCGTTCCATCATTTTCTATCTAGTGCCCATTGTGTGTGGTTCTCCTGATATTATACCTCCTTCAAGCCTACGAGTAATTACATATTGGGCGGCGGTCTCACTTGGGCCTTCTTTGCACCCTTTGGTGGTAGGTTGCTATAAAGGTTGATTAACGTTTTGCATCACTTTCTTTGAACCATCATTCACATATCTCTACAGCTTTTTTTTCAATTTATTTCTTTGTCAGGTCACCCAAATAATGACATTCTTTGGTAGTACATCTATGAGTCACATTGAATCTATAGTTTTTTTAGATCTCTTTTCTTATTTAGTGGTTGTTCAAAAGTGGCTTCTAATGCTAAATAATGCCTTAGGTAGTAGGGTAGATATTCATGATTTAATGTGTGAGATCCATATATGGATTAAATTAAAACCCTCCTTTGTACCTCTTTCTAATGCCATCATCCTTTCCATTTTGGCCACCTCCTTTTCTTTTCCTTACAATACCATCATCTCCAAATGTCACTGGCTTAGAATTAGATGTCTTTCCAACTTCAACGAAGTTCACCATATTCAACTCAACATTATTGGCTTCCAATCATAAGAATATGTCAGCATTATAATAAAAGTCCCTTGAGCTCTTTAACTTATTTTTTGTTAACACCATTGAGGACTCGGTTCTCTTATTCACTCCTAATACAAATCACCATATGCACAAGTTCCTCTCTTATTGGTTTATCATTACTATGGTGGAATTAAATATTGTTAAACAACTTCAAGAGACTTCCCATCAATTTGCGTGATGTCATCAAATGTGATAGCATCTAATGGCTGCTTTATATAGTGAATTGGTTTTGATTTTTTAGCAAGTCCTTGGTCATCTATTTTCCTATTCTTCCTTGATTGCCTTCTTGTTTTATTATTCTAGTTGTTCAACCCCGATCTCTTTGGGCTTCGCCTAACATTTATGAAACAACTTCATCTTCTTAATTACACAATCATAATAACCTTTAATCTTAATTAGTTACCTCACGATCCACCTAGCAACATGGAAACCTCTTTCATTCGGACCTTCATACCTTGAAGGACATTATGATGGGTGTTTAGGTATAACACCACACAAAATTAATCGAAAATTTATTAAAGGAAATTAATTCATTAATAACAAGGACAAAAACAGACTTCTTACGAATATCAGAATTTGGCTGTGAAATTTGTACCATTGCGTTCGTAGCGATTTTCTAAACAATTTTCATATAGAAAGTTTTGTAATCGGACTTCATATGAAAAGGTTTTTTAAATTTAAAGGTTTGAAATTAAAAATAATCAAAATATTTAAAAAGGAAAGTTAATATTAATTTAAATAACATTAACCGGTTGATTGTTGAATTGGGACCGGTCGACCCCCAACAGTCGACTGCCCTACCTCAGCCAGTTGACAGGTGGGCATTATTTAGCTAGGGTTAGCCTTGGCAGAATGGCCTAGATTTTATTAAATTAAATCCAATGGTTAGAATTCCTTCTTGCATTTATAAATATAGAGATACTCTATCGTTGTTTACCCCATAATCGCGTTTATAAATATGGAGATACTCTATCGTTATTTACCCTATAACCCTAAATAGTAGCTAAAACTCTACTTCTCTTCAAATCAGCCTTTCTCCCAAATCACTTTTTTCTTCAAAAAAAAATTAAATAAAAATTAAGAAAAACATAAATCAAAGAAGAAGAGTAAACAACCAAAATCGGAGATCGAAATCAAACTAAAAGGAGGAATCAACGAATCAAAAGGGGAATCTCTTGAGAGGTGAGTGGGTATATTATTAAATTATGTTGATTTACAAGTAATTAGGTTTATTTATACATCTATTTGATTTGAAAATTTATCTGATTTAAGTCCGAGATAAAAGGGTTTTTCTATTCTGACACAATTTGATTTTTATATGTATACAACCTTTTATTCACCCTAAATTAAGTATGAAATTTAATATCTATATACCCTATTGATTTCACTCTGAACTGATTCTGAGATGTAAATATACATATGAGATTATGAAATTATGAGTTATACTTGAGAGTGTTGGAATTATATGTAAAGTGGTAGATTTAAACAAATAAGTGAAATTTGGTTGGAAGTTAAGGAATAATCACCGTTGAAAAAAATACGATTTACTATTAAAAATAAAATTAATATTAACAAAGAAAACCACAACACCAACAGCAATAATAATCAAAACCTGACCGGTCGTCCGACTTACTGTAGACGATCGACAATAAGCGGTCGATCACTACAATAGCCAACGGTCGACCGGTTATCGTATTCTAGGCACGACTTGAACTTTGGCCTATAGCCCAGGTTTATTATGTGTTCATGCATGCTAGTATGTGTGTGTGTGTGTGTGTGTGTGTGTGTGTGCACGCGCATTACATATGTAAGGGAAGTAGGTTCCTTAATTCTTGATTTTTGGATACTACGGAACCAGGTAGATCGGTATGCGGGTAGGTTAGGCACTATTTATTCGGGGAATTTGATATTCGATAAGGCAATGGTATATGTTAGGTGTATGTATGATGCTAATGGTATATGCCAGGTGTGGTGCATGGTCTGGAACTAATGGGAGGTTCCTCAATGCATACGATAATTAGGATGTGACATTATTGATGGATGCCCGGTGTGGTGCAATAAGTTGTGCCGTCATTGAGTTTCAGACATAGATGCTTCAGTAGGCCCTAAGCTGCCTTTGACGCATGTCGACACTGCATAATCGTCTCAATGTGTTAGTACGATACGATGTAGTCATAGTATGGGTAATGCAGTCTCAGTAGTGATATTTTATGCGATCTTATGTTAGTAGCAATCCCATAGGCTATTAGTTCAATCTGTTGTTAATCAGTTGTTCTATCCATTATTAATTAGTGGGGTGATTAATTGTTCGACCCTAAGCATAAACCACCATAAGATGCTTGGGTGTTGATGTATTTGAAACCATATTCCTTAGGTTTGTAGGACCAACCGTAATAAGTAATTCACAAACATAAGCACAACATCCTAGCTCATGTAGATTATAAATGAACTACTTTTCATTTGATGTGATGACCAGGAATTTTTGGGTAAATATTAATTTGATAATCTACTTTTATAATTATTTTAAATGTGCAGAATTATTCATTTTCAAAACAATAAAATATTTGTTTGTTTATATATAAGTAGATTGTAAATAGATTTTGGATTTGAAATTCAAAAATAAATATCTTAAAAATAAATTGGATTTAAAACTCTATATTTGAAAACTAGTATATATATATATATGATTATTTATTAGTGTATAATTAAGTTTTAAATCATTTTCTTTAAAGTTATATAAATATAAATAAAAGGAAAAGTTTACATATAAAAACGTAAAAAATATATAAATATAAAAACTAATAGAAAATATAATACAAAAATATATAAAAACATAAATGCATGCAAAAAGACAAGTGTAAGCTTAATTATAACATGCAAATAACAAGTGTCAAGTTATTAATTTTCTTTTCCTTTTTAAAAATAATAAATAAAAGGATTACAAAGTTATATATGCCTCTGTACCCCTTCTCTTCTCATTTCCTTTCATATATTCAAAACAAAACCTAAAAACGAAAACAGAGAAAAATAAAAACAAAACAACCCTTTACAAATCTCAAACCTGAAGCAAGCTAATTCAACATAATCAAAGAAGCAAAAATCGGATCAAAGTCAAGAACAATTTCCACCTTTCAAAATCAAATCAATTTCTAGGCTTCTATTTCCAGTTTTTAAGTTCTAAAGCTAATCCTCTGTTCAACATCAAAATCGTGAGTAAACACCTTTTTTAAAAACTAAATCTGTGTTGATACTTTGATGCATGTGCTAGATTAGTGAAGTAATATTGTAAATATGATTTGCATGAATATATTTTGTTTGAAATATAGCTGAATTACTATGTATGTATATGTGCATGTCTGTGTATGAATAAACTGGCCTCTGTTTGACTTAACAGACTAAATCAAGTTCAAAAATTCATACCTCCTTATATATACAGTTATATGTTAGATTACTGGTAGAAGAGAATTACAGTGTGAAATCATTTAAAGTTAGAAAAATCAAGTATTTAAATTCCATGTTTTAATTATATAACCTGATTCGTATTTGAAAATGGTGATTTTTGATGATAATATCTTGATTTTTAAGTTTGGGTTGGGAGAGAAATTTTAAGATGAACGAAAATCGATTTTTCGTCGATTCTCGATGATCGGAGGGAAGAAGAGCGTCATGCCTAGTACTGGATGAAGTTTAAGTGGTGGGGATCAATGGAAAAATAGTCGAGGATTTTATAGTTCATCGAGTGGCTTTTCGACGGCGAAATAGGGTTTGTCGATCAATTTTGGTCGACGTTGTTTCAAAGGCTCGAGCGATGTCGTGGGTGCACCGAAGATGATCGGAGTGAGGTGGATCAAAGTGTGGTTTCGTGGCGAAGCTTTGGGTTGGTCGGCAAGAGTTTCGATGATCGGGATTAGGCGGTGCGAGGTGTTTTCGTCGATCGGGTTGGTTCCAGAGGGTGCTCGACTTATTCGATTTCGATTGGCTGAGGCGAATGGAAAGCTAGGTGGTCGGGATCGTCGGTGATTTGTGGATGGTCACGACATTGGATGGAGTTGATCAGATCGAGGGTGTAGGTGCACGGTGCACATGTGCATGTGTCTAGTGTTGTTCGTGGAAGAAGGAGTAGCCTCGGGTTTGGACTCGAGGAAGAGAAGGGTTGGCTTCGGGTGTGTCCACGAGAGTTTTAACATGTTATATAGGGTTTTTAAAGTTAAAAAAAAGTTTTAAATAAAAAAGAAAAGAAACGAGGAAGGATTTCTGGGGTTTATGCTCGGGTTGGTACAGGGAGTGACTCGGCTCTGTGTGCTTTAGTATAATAACATTTATAAAATTTTAGAACAAATCAAGTTTTATATAAACAATTTTCTTAACCCACTTCTTTTAAATAATAAATGTATTATTTAAGTTTTCGGTTAGTTAAAGGTTTTAAATAAATTATTTTAAAATTAATTGAGTTTAAAATATTTTATTAAATGTCCTTTATTTGTGACTAATTCTTAAGTTTATTTAAATAAATTTAAATAGTATAATTAAGTAGTTAATTAAGAAGGTAAATGTTTTTAATTATTAATTAACTTAAAGGTCTTAAGTTAATTCATATGTTAATGAAGAATTAATTCCAATGTTTATTAAATAAAATTTAAATGATAATTAAGTAATTAATTAAGGTAATGGTTTATCTTTAATTAATTAAGGTCATATGTAATTAAAGGACAATAAATTAATAATTAAAGAATAATTAATTAATAATTAAAGAATAATTAATTAATAATTAAAGGATAATTAATTAACTTGAATAATTAAATGATAATTAATTATAATAATAATAAATAGTTTGTAATTAATTAATGTTAATTAAGCAGGGTTGGGTAATTAATTCATAAATGATTAATTTATTTTGTGTTAATTAAATTAATTATAAATTATGTGATTAATTATTCTTGCTTATGGGTGATTAAGTGTGTAGAATGTTTGAATTGATTAATATCTCTAGTATGTTAATCTGTAATATTCTGTGATATGAAATGCCTTGGATTGAGCTGTGATAAATGTGAGTTATTTATCTGTGCTGAATTGTTTTGTGAATATAATGTTCTGAATTGAATTAAATTGTTGTACTTAAACAACTTGGCCTTTAAGACGGCGTTTGGATTTCGATGAGACCAGGATCTGATTTCAAATTGTTATTCGAAAACCACATCGATCCAAATTAAGCGGTAGGTCGTGAAATCTCAAGTAAAGATCAAGAATGAAGATTCAGAGTGCAAGAGCCATTTGTCGCTAACTCTAAGGGTAATTCCAAAATGAGTGTAACAGAGATAGTGCCTTCGGTTTCATTTGAACCCAGAACGGACTTGTACGGAAGAATGCTATCAGACCATTGTCAATGGAGGACGATGAGCATTCCAAGATATGTGTTGTAAAAAGGTAAACGTAGCCTCAAGCCTTATCTATCGGGAATGGCTAGAATAGGGGAGGTGCATGCAAGGCTAAATGGGTAGCACCCAATTAGAATGAGATTTTCCCCTGTCTAGTGGTCCCTTTTATTCGGCTATGTAGGCAGTTGTTGTCCACAACCATAGGGTCGTCTTATTCGGACTATCCAGTAAAGAGTAGCTCTAGTCTTGTGTTGTAGGAGATCAGGGTGGATCCTCGGTACAGTGATCTAGACCACGTACTGTGATGGGCTGTACCCCAACAGCCCTGCCATTGTATGAAATCCAATCTCCAATAAGTGCCTGTACGGTTTTGATTGTGCCCAACTATGTTGGAACGTGAGATGCAAGCATTCCAGCTATTTTCCTATTTTATATTGAAAACCCTAGACGCTATTTTAATATAACTGGATTTTCTATCAAATGTTTTTGGTTATCGTAAGGGAAAAACTTGTCCGTGTTTATTTGCGGAGAGTCTGATACCTTTTATTTCAAAAGTTTTTCAAGTTAAACAACTTAACTGTTTACTCACACCAGACCCATGTCTGACCCTGAGTTTATTTTTGTTTTTCTTAAACTCTTGGGTACTCAAATTTTATGAGTAGCTAAGTAATCAGGTTGGCTTGACATATTTTGGAAAAGGCTTAGAGCAGGAGACTTGGCGTGTGTGTGTGTGTATTCCACTGTGTTGGTATCATCTGTTTCTATTTGGGATTTAATGTATAAAGAGGTCTTCACGACTTTCTAGTGTGATGTTGTGTAACTATATGACTCCGATGTATGTTGAATATTATGTAATATCTATGTGAAGTAATATATTTTTCTATTTCCGCTGTGAGATTATGATGTTGTTTCTTTCTTTCTACCTATTTTTTTTTCTATCTATTTCTTTCTAATTATGATACGTCTTTCTATGAATGAAAGGCGGGTCGTCATAGTTGGTATCAAAGCGCTAGGTTGAGATAATACCTAGGCTTCTTTTTAGGTTAATACCTATCTTGAGAGAGCGTATTTGTAATTTGTATATATCTATATACCTATCTGATTGTTGGGTTGCCTGTCCATGTTGCCAACATGAATTTTAGAGGAAGAAGAGGCAGAGATGTGAGCAGCATGGCGACCACTAATGGAAGAGGTCCAAATGCTGAAGGAGGAAGGGTAACTAGCGAGGCTGTAAACCCAATACCGCCTTGAGTGAGTTTTGCAGCATTGTGCAAGGATTTTACCATTGTCGGAGGAAATCCTTTTAGGGGAATGGAGTCCATCATTCAAGTTCAATCTTGGTTGCGCTCGTGTTAGCGGATTTTCAAAAGTTTGGATCTGTCAGATGAGCAAAAGAGAGTGATGGCATCATGGCAACTTCAGAAAGGAGTAGCTGCATGGTGGGATGTAGTTACCATGAATATTTTCGAGAATGATATCTCTTGGAGCAAGTTAAGGAAGTGTTTGAGGCACAGTTCATGCCTATGGCAGGGAAGACTCTTATGTATAAAAAAATTCTGGATCTGAAGCAAGGAAGTATGTCTGTATCTGAGTATGAAACCAAGTTCAATGAATTATCCTGCTATGGACCTGGTCTTATTGATACACCCCTCAAGAAAAACGATATGTTTGTGGTTGGAATGAGGCCCGAGTTTCACGAGAAGATGATTGCACATCTTAAAAGATCATTCGTGGAATTGATAGATATGGCATTGAGGTATGAAGAGCTTGTTTCCACAAAGAATGGGCAAACACCTCCAAGTCGTATGATATAGTCGATTTTAGGTTGTTCTTTGTGATTTGGGTGATTTATGCAAATATGTAAAAAGCAGGGACTAAACTGTAAAAACACACAGATTTATAGTGGTTCGGCCAGAATGTGCCTACGTCCACTTTATATGCTATTCTCCTTCACTATCCGGATTACAAGTACAAAGCTTTGATTACAAGTGTATGGAAGTCGTTTAAAAGTTCTGTCCGTGCTTCCGTTCTCCCTCCATTGTTGTACCCCTGCCCTCTATTTATAGAGTGAGGCTGGGGGTAGGGGTCTTGGATGTATATAGTTGCTGGTGGGCCTGGGCTGACGTGATCTGGCCTGGCAATGTTGGTTCGGCAATGTCTTGGTCCGGTGGTGAGTGGGGCGTGGATTGGTCCGGTAGTGAGTGGAGCGTGATTGGTCTGGTGGTGAGTGGGGCATGGATTGGTCCGGTAGTGAGTGGAGCGTGATTGGTTTGGTGGTGAGTGGGGCGTGGATTGGTCCGGTAGTGAGTGGAGTGTGATTGGTCTGGTGGTGAGGGGGGCGTGGATTGGTCTGGTAGTGAGTGGAGCATGATTGGTCCGGTGGTGAGTGGGGCGTGATCTGGTCGGGTAGTGGGAGTAGGTTATCTGGTTCGGTAGTGCCCCGGTTCGGTCGTGCCTTGGTTCGGTCGTGCCTTGGTCCGGTCGCGCCTTGGTCCGGACATGCCTTGGTCCGATGGTGAGAGTACGCCCAACATTTGCCCCCCAAAGTGGGGCATATGCCTGCATATGTCGCGCTTTGTTTTAGATCATTCAGTTTGGGAACTTTCATTCGGCCCAAGTGCCGAACCAGTTGGTCCGGTCATCCTACGCTAGCCTATAAGTATGAGCTTCACGCATCTATTATCCTTTACTGTTTGAAATAGCCGAACCAAACTTTTGTTTCTTGAATCAATCATATCACCGAACCAGATTTTACTGCCGGACCAGGTGAACTTTCTTCTGCCGAACAAACTTTATGCTTGAGCTACCGAATGAACTTTAGGGAGTATGAGTGCCGAATGGACTCTTAGTCTCGAGCTACCGAATGAAACTTAGGGAGTACGAGTGCCGAATGGGCTTTTAGCCTTGAACTACTGAATGAAACTTATGGAGAATGAGTGCCGAATGGTTTTTAGACTTGAACTACCGAATGAAAATTTTGTGCTTTGAATTATGAATGAGATTCCAGATTGTATGTACTTGTTTGTTTTATATCTCTATATTCCTGGCTCTAACGACATGCTTTCTCGTGTTGCAGATAATGTCTCATAAAGTAGAAACTCGCTCTGATAAGAAGAAATCCAAGGACAAAGGAGAGTCCTCCATAGTGTCCCCGCTTCAGTCAGAGCCAGAACGACATGGACTGTCCCCGAGATCATTAGTAGATGGGTACGACCCTCAGGAGCTCTTGGACTCACCGCCCGACTGCTTTCCCAGCTCCCTCAAAGATGAGCAGCTTGACGTTATATCTAGATCCTTTGGGATTGACAGAGCGCATATGATGTTGCCAGGGAAAGGAGTGATGCCGTATAACCCCCCTGAAGGATATTTTGCTTATAGTAGATATCACTGCATGTGCGGGGACAATCCTCCGATCAACGCTTGGATAGTCAGCTTCATCACATACTTGAAGGTGGCCCCTTTCCAGCTTCAGCCCAACTCCTATGCCATCTTAGTGAGTCTGTTCATTATCTTCTAGAGAAAATACGGGCGTCCCCCTTCCAACTGGGAGATCCGGTACCTGTACCACTTGAGAGGCTATAAGAAGGGGTCTCCATATATTAGCTTAGAATCTGCCGTGTCTTTCAAGCTAGTCCTGGACTTATATTCAAAATTTAGCATGTTCAAGAAGGAATGGTTCTTTGTCAAGGATGACTCTGATTCTTTCCACCGCTTCACCTCTGGCTGTAAGTTGAATCTCATTTATAATTTTCGTTCTTTACAATGCTCCTCCTTATGTGCTTTATTTCTTGCTAGCGACAGGTGGCTTCGCAGTTGTAGAGAATGATCGTCTGGTTCAGATAGCTGCGGAAATAGAAGCCATTCCAGAAAACGAGAGGGAAGCTTCTTATTTGATCAGGAATGCTACTCTTTTGGGGCTCAACTTGATTCTGCCACGCCAGTCTGTGGTCAAGCATAGAGACACAGCTGAGGAGATGGCCGCCAAAGCTAAAGGAGGGGCTACAGCGAAGAGCGGCAAAAGGAAACCCTTCTCGAAACATCCAATTGCTGGGGGGAAGAAACTTAAGAAGTCCGATGGACCCTCCCCCAGCACATGTCCAGACATCCCGGAGGAGGAAGATGTGGAGGAGGAAAGAGGCGATGATGAAGGAGGTGAGGTGGAGAGTGGAAGTGGTGGAAAAGGTGATGGTGATGGTCATAGCGATGATGGTGGCGATGGATGGAGTGGCGTTGACACTGGGGCTTTGTCTTCTAAGCAAGCAGGTGTGATCCAGGAGTGGACAGATGATGCTTTCCGCCTAGCTTTTGAAGGGTTGGAGGAAGGATCGGCTTTAGTGGAGAAGTCTAAGAAAGCTGACAAGGTCGAGACCGGTGCCGATTCATCTTCCAAGAGCGCTTCAGCTGAGGCAATTCTGTGATTCAAGGTGAATTTTTGACTCCTGCAGACTCCATTTATGATAAGGATTTAGGAATATTTTATGGTCAGCTCCCTTCCTGGAATGAGATCCAGGACTTATTGCAGTATCCTACTCCTCACCAGGGTTTGTATAGCAAAAGCGTCTCTTTACTCTTCCCATCTTGATATATTTCTTGAATTATAGTTCAATGTTTGCTTGTAACGCTTGGTTTTTATCCCAGAAGCGGGTAAGGCGGCCAAGACATCATATGTCCGGCACCGTCTTGAACAATACAAACTTCTCAAGGCTTCTACTAAACCAAAGCCTCCGGCTGACCGCCCTGGAGACGTAGTCGGCTACCGCCCTCTTCTTGGAGTTATCGAGGAGAATATCCAAAGGAGGAAGAGAAGTCGTTCCTTGTTTGAATCTTCACCTGGTCCTCAGTCCCCAACTCAGCCTCTTCGGGATATCACGAAGAAGAATGCTGAATTTATACCTTCTCCGCACCCGTCTGAAAATCCTACCGTTACCCGGATAGGCCATCCCAGCTTGGCTCGTAATCCGTTTGCAGGTCCTCTAGATCTGGGTTCTTGTGATATTAACTTTGATGAGGCTACCGGTGAGCACTTTCTTCCCCGTAATCCTATGGTAAGAGTATTGGATGAAGCTAAGTCTTTGGACCTTGATTTGCTTACCACTCGGGTTGTAACTTTAGGGGACGAAGCCAAGGCAAATATTGACCGGGTTGCTGAGGAAACCAGAAAGCTGATAGGGCATCATGCTCGACTGGTCAAGGCTGGAGAAGAAATTGGGAGTGCTAACATTCGACTGCGGCTAATGGTTTTCGACCAGGCCAAACAACTTGCTGATCAGGCCGTCCAGATCTCTCAACATGAGGCCGCCTCAAGACAACTAAAGGAAACCTTGGAAAAGGCCAGTCGAGCAGAGTTAGGGAAAATGGAGGCTGCTTGTAAGGGACGGATTGATATGGCTATCGCAACGGTGGATGAGGTCCGAAAAGCGGATCTCGAGCGGGTACAGGAGTTATCCGGGAAACTTGAAGCCGCAGAGCTTACTCAAACCAAGCTGAAGGAGGAGATGGTGGAAATGAGGAAATCCTTTCAGGCTGACTGCTCGCGATACCAATTGGAGAGGGATGCTGCTACTGTAAAGTTGTTGGCTTCCGAGGACCGAATAAGGGAGTTCGAGGAGAATGAGGGGATAATGGATGAGATGCTTCAGGACATATACTTTCACACCTGGAAACAGGGTAACTTATCTTGGATGGATGATTATCCCCGAGTCATGGCTAGAATTTATCTGAGGGCCCTGGAGGAGGCTAAGGCCAATGCAGATAGGGAGGGTGGCGTGGCCTTTAGAATGGATGTGGTCATGGCTCAATTCACCAAGGAGGAGAAAGCGGCGGTGAAAGAGGGTATGTGGCTGCTTACTGTTGAGGAGGTTGGTGTGCAGTTAGAGGATGATGATCAAGGAGCAGATGCTGGTAAGTCTACGCTTTCAGCTTCTCGTAACTTGATTGCTTATTGTTTTATGACTATTAATGGATTCTCTCCCGAATCGGACAGGCGGGACCTCTGGAGCACCAACCACCTCTGGTTAACATGTTGAGAGTTCCAATCCCGCGGTCAAGGAGTTCACGGAGGGCCAGTAGGATAGAGGTAAAGCTCCGATGCAGCCGATTCCTTGACTTGATCTGGATATCTTTTGGTTTGTTTGACATTGCTGCCTATGTCAGTCCCAAAATATTCGTGTAACCTTTAAGCTGTAATTGTGTTATTGGTAACGAATAAATTTACTATGTAATTTCAAACTTAGGCTGATTCTTTCATATTTGAATGCTTTTGTCATTTTGGTGTGTTGCATAAGAAATACAGCTGTGAACACGCCCGTGATTTTATTGTGTTTGATGTCAAGTTCTTGCTTAAAACATAATTTCATATCTTGCAATATTAGTGTGATGTGCGAATAAATTATAGCTATGTATTCATATACAAAAGAAGAAAATACCGCCCTTCATGGTTTAGTTGTAGATGGTTGCTTCGAATGCTTTGTCTGACTATGGAATGCAGCTGAGTGACTTGTCATCCAATTGTGAGTTCCTGTCCCCATTAGTGAGCGTCTCCTATTTCATGTCCTGTACTTTAGGGATCATCATAGAGGATAGGAGGAAAGTTTTCAAATAAAATAGAAATATAAGAAATAGTAAAACTTCCAATCACGGAAGGCCTGCGATGTGCTTAAGTTCGTGGCAAATGGGTTTTGTAGTCACTTTCCCTAGCTGTGGGTCTTGGAGACATTTGTCACCCGTCTTACGCCTCCACGGGGAGTTTCTTTTTTTACCACAGCCGTACTTAAGACACTCGGAGCTGAGATCGCGCACAGTAACTACCCGGGCCATTATGGCCCGTAATCGTGGTTATTATTCGATTTACCGTGGCCGGCTAGCGTGGGTGCCGATCGTCAACTGTGAACTACCCTTGGCTGGCCACACCTTATGTTGGGGTTTAAAGTAGGTTCACGGTTACCGGCGAGCCAAACGCCGTAACGAGCTGCCTAGGCTATAGTCGGCCTACTCGGTGGCTTATAATCGGCTCATTATAGTTGGCTTTAAGGGCCAATCACGAGCAATGAGTTAACCCGCAGCAGAGGGATGCTGGAGCAAAAGTGTCCCATTGGTGAGGGCATAGATTCCTTTAGTACCTGTTAGGTCTTGTCCAGGTGAAGTTGCGCTGTGATGTGTCTTGAATGGAAATGCCATTACATAGGATTTTGTTCAATAGAAAAGGATAAAGTTAACAAGCAACCAAGACATAAAGGAACAAGTTAAAAAAAGAGACAAGTTTTTAAAGTGGTTCGGCACGAAAATGCCTACGTCCACTGATGCTCTTTGTTACTTCACTTCATATGGGCAGTACAAGTTAAGAAAAGTATCGACGAAGATGATGGATGTTCCATGCCCTCTGGAACACCTCTCCGTCCACTGTTGACAAAATATAAGCTCCGTTGTGGAGATCTTTATGAATTACATATGGTCCGTCCCAGATTGGATCTAGTGTTCCGGGGCGCGGGAAGACTCGCTTGAGGACAAGATCTCGTTCTTGTAAGCTACGATGCTTGACTTTGGAGTTGTATTGTGCTGCCACTTTTTGCTTGTGAGCTGCTGCTTTGAGTGCTGCATCGTTTCTTTTCTCTTCAATTAGACCCAAAGACATGTGAAGGAGTTCTTCATTCTCTTCTGGGTTATAGTGGATTCTACGGTGGGAAGGCACTACAGTTTCGACTGGGAGCATGGCCTCCGATCCGTATGCCAAAGAGAAAGGATATGCCCCATTGATGTTCTGAAAGATGTGTGGTAGGCCCAAAGTGCCGTAGGAAGTTCATCCATCCAAGTGCCTTTCGATTTTTCAAGTTTCTTCTTGATTAGAGTTTTGAGAATTTTGTTGACAGCTTCGACTTGTCCGTTTGCCTGGGGGTAAGCTACAGATGAGAAGCTTTTGTGAATTCCGTGCTTTTGGCACCAGTCGACGAACTCTTCGCTGTCAAACTGAAGTCCATTATCCGATATGATTTTGAGTGGAACCCCGTACCTGCATAGAACATTTTTGATCAAAAAGTTAATAACTTTCGCCGAGGATACTTTATTTAGAGGTTCCGCTTCCACCCATTTGGTGAAATAGTCGACTGCCATTATAGCATATTTGGCTCCGCCTCGGCCCACCTGCAGTTCGCCAATCAAGTCAACTCCCCATGCTGCAAAGGGCCAAAGGCTGGACATTTGAGTGATCTCATTTGTTGGTAGTCGAGGAATCTTAGCGAACTTCTGACAACTGTCACATTTTTTGATGAAGTCTAAGGCGTCCTTGTTTAAGGTGGGCCAGAAATACCCATATCAGAGTATCTTCTTTGCCAGAGTCTTCTCTCCAGTGTGATCTCCGCAACTTCCTCGATGGATGTTTGATAAGATTTCCTTGGCTTCCCTTCAAGCGACACACCTTAATAAGGGGTTAGAGAAGCCGCGCCGATAGAGGATGCCTCCCTGTTTTGTGTAGCGAGAAGCTCTCCTCAAGATTTTATTGACTTCGTTATGCCCATCGGGCAGTGTGCCATCTTGTAAGAATTTTTGGATGGGAGTCATCCAACTTTCCTCTTCGATTGCAGCTATCAGATTCACTTGCTCGAAACTCGAGGTTAGTTGCTTTGATATGGCTACTGTTCCGGAAATGGTGCCGTCTCTCATGCTAGCTTGCTTTGCCAGTTCGTCGGCCTCTTGGTTCTCTTCTCGAGGAATGTGTTTGATCAAATAGTGATCCAATTGATTAAGTAGCAGCTTGGTCTTCTTCAGATATGCTGTGAGTCGTTCTCCTCGAGCATGAAATTCTCCTAGTATTTGATTTACAATAAGTTGGGAATCACTATGTAGACATAGAGGACTGACTCCAATCTCTAGGGCCAGTTCTAATCCAGCTATTACTGCTTCATATTCTGCATCATTGTTGGTGGAAGCAAATTCCAACCTTAGAGCATAATGTAGCTTCCTTCCCCTGGGAGTGATTATTACAACCCCTGCCTCCGAGCCTTGTTCGTTTAATGCTCCATCCACAAAGAGATTCCACTTGATGTCTTCTGCTATTTTAGATTTCTCTTTACCTTCGTTGGCAGTGAATTCGGCAATGAAATCGACCATGGCTTGTCCCTTGATGGCGGTGCGAAGATGGTAGGTGATATCATATTGACTCAGTTCAATGCACCATTTAAGTAGTCGCCCAGAAGTGTCAGGACGATGGAGTACCTGCCTTAGCGGTTGATCGGTTAGAACTCTGATGGAATGGGATTGGAAATAGTGTCGTAGCTTCCGTGATGTGATTAGTAAACAGTATGCTAGCTTCTCAAGTTTAGGATATCTGGCTTCTGCTCCCGTAAACCTCTTGCTCATAAAGTATACTGGCCGCTGTGCGCGGTTGTCTTCTCTCACCAAAGCGGCGCTCAGAGCATGAGATGACACAGCAAGGTATAGGTATAGCTCTTCGCCTTCGTTTGGAGTTGAGAGTACTGGTGGTCTCTGGAGGTGTTCGATTAGGTTGAGGAAGGATGTTAAGCATTCGTTAGTCCATTCGAACTTTCCTTTGTCTTTCTTTAGAGCTTCGAAGAAAGGGATGCACTTGTCAGTCGCTTTAGAGATGAATCTGCTTAGGGCGGCCACTTTCACATTTAGGCTTTGCATCTCTCTTCAAGTGGAAGGTATCCTGATATCTCTCAGAGCTCGGACTTGTTCGGAGTTTGCTTCAATTCCCCTGGCATGGACGATGAATCCCAAGAACTTTCCTGATGATACTCCGATTGAGCACTTTAGAGGATTCAGCTTCATTCCATATTGGCGAAGTACTTGAAACATCTCGCCCAGGTGTCTTACGTGAACGTTGGCTTTCCTCGATTTTACTAGCATGTCATCCACATAAACCTCCATAGTTCGTCCTATCAGTTCCGCAAACATCTTGTTGACGAGGCGCTGATAGGTAGCTCCGGCGTTTTTAAATCCAAAAGGCATTACTCTATAGCAGTACAATCCCCGGTCAGTGATGAAATTAGTGTGGTCTTGATCGGGGGCGTGCATATAATTTGGTTATATCCTGAGTATGCGTCCATAAAAGATAAAAGTTTGTGCCCGGCTGTGCTGTCCACCAGCCGATCGATTCGGGGGAGTGGGAAGCAATCCTTCGGGTAAGCGTCATTTAAGTTGGAGAAGTCAATGCATGTTCGCCACTTCCCATTAGCCTTCTTTACTAGTACCGGGTTAGCGATCCACTCTGGGTAGATGGCTTCTCGTATGAAGTTATTGGCAAGCAAGTTCTTTACTTCTTCATTGAGGGCTGCTGATCATTCTGCCCCCATACTTCTCTTTTTCTGCTTTACTGGCACCTTGGTAGGATCGATGTTTAGTACGTGGCATGCCACGTCTGGGGAGATTCCAGTCATGTCAGCGTGCGTCCATGCAAATACATCCCAAGTTATGGCGGAGAAAATCAATGAGTTGATACCTCAATTCTGCTCTTAGCTGAGATCCGATTTTCAACAGTCTACTTGAGTCATGTTTGTCTACAGATACAAACTCCATAGCCTCTGCAGGCTCGGCTGTGGCCTGCTCCTCTTTGTCTCTGGGGTCTAATTCATTAAAAGGATCACTGGTATATCGAAGGGGAGGGGCTTTCTTTAGTTGCTATGCTTCCAAGTTTTTCATGCAGAGAGTAGTCTCTGTTTCTTCCCTCTATCCTTCCTGCGATTATTGCGAAGTTCAGTTACATAGCAATCTCGAGCGACGTCTTGATCTCCCTCTACTTCCCCTATTCCATTGTCTGTTGGAAATTTCATCTTCAGGCACCACGGGGCCAGGACAATTTGGAAGTCAGACAAGGCTGGTCTCCCTAAAAAAGTGTTGTAGGCCGAGTGATTACCTATTAGCACAAATGTTTGTTTCCGCACAACGGGGCAAGGGTGACTTCCTATTTCAACAAAGAGGTCCAATTGCCCGAGGGGAATCTTCGCATCTCCAGCGAAACCGTGTAGTGGTTTGTTGCATGGAGACACATCCTTCATTGACAGCTTCATTCTGTCGAAAGCATGCTTGAATAGGATATTTACCGAGCTTCCAGTGTCTACTAGAATTCGGAAAACTTCGACTGGGCCGAACCTGACAGAGATGACCATAGGATCCATGTGAGGATACTGCCTTCCTTCTAGGTCATGCCTATTGAATGTAATGTCATCATTCTCTTTTCGCTTAGGGTGGCATTCTTCCATAACAGAATTAACGTAGCCTTCATTGTTTCTAAGTGACTTTCCGTATCTTTCCATCTCTGTCCAGTTCCTGTCGGCAATGTGTGGTCCTTCCGATATGGTGTGGACCACTATCTTCTCTTGACTGGAGCCGCTGGTGTTGCGATTTCCCTCTCCTGTTTTTGGGAGGTGTAGCCTTGGGTTCTCATTGGCAGGAGCTGGGGTCCTGTTCTGACCTTTTACATAGCGTTCCAGTCTCTTCCTTCTGATGTGTTCTTCAATTAAGTCCCAGAGATGATGGCATTCATTGGTATCATGCCCATGAGATTCGTGGAAGCGGCAGAACTTTTCAGACTTAATTGCGTTATCTGATTTCTTCTTGTACGGGGGCCGTCTGCATTTAACTTCGTCTTGGGTGGCCAGGAAGATGCTTTCGATTGTTTCATTCAAAGAAGTGTAAGTGTCAAATCTCGGCCTGGCCGATATAGATGTTTTTCTCCCTTCTTGCCCCCAGCATTGTCTCCAGAGTCATTTCTTCGAACGTCCTTTGCTACGGCGGGTGTGTTGCCATGAGCTGCCTTAGTTTGTTGCCATGTATGCCTTTCAGTGGCAGCGTCTTCAAGTCTCATATACTTTTCGGCTTCATGGAAGAAATCAGGTAAGGTAGCTGGTTTTTCTTTCGTTAATCTTCTAGCAAATTTAGTATCCGGATGCACACCACTACAGAGGGCCATTAAGATAAGTTTCTCATCGGCATCTTGGATTGCGGCCGCTGCGGCATTGAATCGGGTTAGATATTGTTGCACTGTCTCTCCAGGCTTCTATTTGATATTGGGTAAGGAATAAGCGTCCTTGGGTTGTTCCACATGAATGCGGAACTGGCTGATGAACTTCTCTTTCAACATTTCCCATGAGCTGATGGATCCTTGGGGTAGATGGCAGAACCAGGAAGTTGCTAGATCTGCCAAGAATAGTGGAAAGCATTTGCACAATACTCCTTCTGTGGCTCCGCTCATGAGCATATGTTGTGCGTATCTCTGCAAGTGTACAACGGGGTCAGAGATTCCCTTTTAAGGTTCCATTTTTGGTATTTTCCATTCTCGGGGGGTGATGGCAATTTCGATATTGCGGCTGAAAGGCTGGTTACTCTAGCGTCTATCCCTCGATCTCTTTGATCCCGTTGGATGCACTCCCTGAACAATCACGCCATCCTTTCATCAGAATTTGGAGTAGATAGAAATGAGTTTGGTTCTTCTCTACGAGATTGATTCCATCCAGATGACGTGTAGGGATGGTATCGTCTATCACTCCTAATATTTTCCAGTGGCTGTCTCTGGTCTTCTGGGAGCATGTTAGGGTCAGCTACAGTTGACCCTTGCCTTGATCTTTCCCTGCTGGGTTCTGTTCTGAGCACTTCCTCAGGTCCAACATCGGGCTGGACTCTAGCTCGGCCCCGTTCATTGGTGTTTCCATGGCTAGGTAGCATGACAGGCTCAGCTACAGCCGACCCTCGCCTGGTACCTCCCCCGCTGGGTTCGGTTCCAAGCGTTTCCTCGGGTCGGAATTCGGGCTGAGTTCGAGCTCGGCTCCTACCATTGCTATTTCGATTGTTAGCTTCTTCGAAGAAGAAAGATCTTTGTCGCCTCCGAGATCCTCCAGACTGGGACTCATCCCATGATTCAGTGTTGCGGTTGGATTCTTCAACATCCCTTAAGCATGACATGAGTCGATTCACCAAGACTTCTTGTTGGGATGTGAAGCGGTCAGTTACTTCAGCCACAACCCTGTCTAGATCTGCCTTAGTAATTGCTGTCGGCTGTTCCGTGGCAGGGGCTGTCCGATTTGCCTGATTTTCATTTGGTATTACTGTTGAAACAGGATGATTCTCTTGATCTGGGATCACTGGATCTTGAATACTTCTAGTTGTGACGTTCCTTCCATTGTTAACATCTTTCTTCTGCCTGGGAGGCATGTTTTCTGAGCAATGAGCGATGCTGTTAGGAAGAAGGTTAAGTGGGAGAAGCTGAAGCTTCGAGCTTCCGTTCTCGGTGAAAGCACCAAAAATGTTTGCACAAAGAATGGGCAAACACCTCCAAGTCGTATGATTTAGTCGATTTTAGGTTGCTCTTAGTGATTTGGGTGATTTATGCAAATATGTAAAAAGCAGGGACTAAACTGTAAAAGACACATAGATTTATAGTGGTTCGGCCAGAATGTGCCTATGTCCACTTCATATGCTATTCTCCTTCACTATCCGGATTACAAGTACAAAGCTTTGATTACAAGTGTATGGAAGTCGTTTAAAAGTTATGTCCGTGCTTCCGTTCTCCCTCCATTGTTGTACCCCTGCCCCTCTATTTATAGAGTGAGGCTGGGGGTAGGGGTCTTGGATGTATATAGTTGCTGGTGGGCCTAGGCTGACGTGATCTGGCCTGGCAATGTTGGTTCGGCAATGTCTTGGTCTGGTGGTGAGTGGGGCATGGATTGGTCCGGTAGTGAGTGGAGCGTGATTGGTCCGGTGGTGAGTGGGGCATGGATTGGTCCGGTAGTGAGTGGAACGTGATTGGTCCGGTGGTGAGTGGGGCGTGATCTGGTCCGGTAGTGGGAGTAGATGATCTGGTTCGGTAGTGCCCCGGTTCGGTCGTGCCTTGGTTCGGTCGTGCCTTGGTCCGGTGGTGAGAGTACGCCCAACAGAGCTGATGGAAAAGAAACCCTTGGCAACAGTGGCAGTACCGTGTGGGAATTCTTCCAATCCGAATAAAAGGAAATTCAACCCAAACTGAAAGAAGCAAGGTAAAGGGAAACCAAGAGGAAACAACGCAGCTTGGAAGTGTTATGTGTGCCAAAAGAAAGGTCTTTTGGCTAGCAGTGTCCTAGAGGTGGAGCTCAGAAGCAGCGTCGGAGTGGACACATCTCCATAATGGTTCAGAAGTCACTGGTTTCAACTATCAACAGCCAGGGCATATAGTGAAAGCTTGCCCACTTCTCTAGAGAGCTCAACCGACTATAGTGTTTTCTATTCAAGGGGGACCGTCAACTTCTTCGGATAGGAAAGGCAAAGGCGTTCTTGAAGGTACTTTGCTTTTAGATAGCATTTATGTTAGAGTTTTGTTTGATTCTTGTGCTTCCCTTAGTTTTATTTCTTTGGAATCGGTAAAGAAATTTCATCTTACCCCTAGTGTTGTGGACCATCCTATTTTTGTATCTAATCCTATAGAGGGAGTGACCAAGTTAGATATGATCTGTAAAGGTCTAAGAATTTCTTATCTATCCCATACTTTCTCGTGCGACCTATTTCTATTGGATTTTAAAGGGTTTGACCTTATTTTGGGAATGGATTGGTTGGACAAGCATAAGGCTGTTCTGATTTGTGAAGAGAGAATTATGTCATTAGAAACTGAGTTGGGAAGGATTGCAAAAGTGACTTGCGATAATTCAGGAGTTCACTTGAGTAGTCATTTGCATGGACTCGAGGTATCTCAAGAAGATATAGGATCCATTGAAGTTGCCAGAGATTTTTCGAACGTCTTCGAAGAAGTCAAAGGTTTGCCCCTACATCGAGAGATTGAGTTCTGTATCGACTTAGTTTCAGGAGCGATACTGGTGGTTCAACCAAGTAGAAGGATGACTCCTAGAGAGAGAAGAGTTGGTGAAGCAGATTCAGGATATCTTGGAGAGAGGGTTGATCAGACCTAGTTGTTCTAGTTGGGGTTCTGATGTAGTTTTTGCCAAATCAGACGGATCTTTAAGATTTTGTGTAGATTATCGTGAGTTGAATAAGGTGACTATTAGGAATAAGTATCCCTTGCCTCGTATAGATGATCTTTTTAATCAACTTCATGGAGCTTCTGTTTTCTCTCAATTGGATCTAGCTTTGGGTTTTCACCAGCTAAGGGTAGCTAAAGACAGTATACACTCGACCGCGTTCAGTGGATCCAACTGTTTTTATAAGTGGCTGGTTATGCCTTTATGGCTAACCAACGCTCAAGCTTATTTTGTGGATCTGATGAACCATGTTTTCCAGGATGTGCTGAACAAGTTTGTGCTTGTGTTCATCGATGACATTCTCATATACTCCAAATCTGAGGAGGAGCATAAGCTTCATTTGGAGATAGTTTTGGAAACATTGAGGAGGCACGTCTTAAAAGCTAATTTTTGAAAGTGCCATATCTGGAAATCGAAAGTAAGAATTTTGGGGCACATCATATCTGGAGAAGGTATTTCTATGCATTCGACCAAGGTAGCAGCGTTCAAGAATGGAAGCAACCACAGACTGCTGCGGAAGTTCGCAGTTTTCTTGGTTTAGCGAGTTACTACAGGAAATTCATCCAAGACTGCTCTAAGATTTATTATCACTTGACCAAGCTGACTAGGAAGGGAGCAAAGTTTAAATGGACCCCTAAGTGTGAAGAAGCATTTCTGGATTTGAAGGCAAGATTGACCAGTGCACCTGTTCTGGCTATTCCATATGGTAGGAGTAAGTTCGAAGTCTACACCAATGCTTGTGGAGTAGGGCTTGGTGCTATGCTGATATGGAATGGAAGAGTGATTGCGTACGCGAGCAGGCAGTTGAAGCCGCATGAGAAGAACTACGTTACGCATGATTTGGAATTATTGGCTATCGTCTTTGCTCTAAAGATATGGAGGTGTTATCTCTTGGGAGAGAAGTTCGAGCTTTTCACTGATCATAAACCTTTAAAGTATCGTTTCTCCAAGAATGATCTGAATTTGAGGCAGCAAAGAGGGGTGGAATTTTTAGCATCATATGATCTGGACATTCACTATACTCCAAGGAAAGCGAATGTAGTGGCTGATGCTTTGAGTAGAAATGCAGTTTCGGCTATTTTGGAAGTTATCCCATCTCTACGAAAAGGATTGTAAGCAATCAGATGAAGGACAAAACTTTTGAGGAATTAATCCTTGGAGCTAAGGAAGGTCGATATTCAGATTTCAAGATAGGCTGTCAAAGGAGCTTTGAGGATTAATGGATGATTGTGTGTGCCAGATGTGGACGGATTGAGGAAAGAAGTTTTGTTGGAAAGCCACAAGTCAAGGTTGAGCATCCATCCGGGGATCTTAAAGATGTATAAGGATATGAAAAGAGTTTTTTGGTGGTCGGGCATGAAGAAGGATATTTCTACCTTCGTCAATGGATGTGCAATCTGTCAACAAGTGAAGGTGATCAGCAGAAGACCGTGGGATTGTTGCTGCCTCTGGAAGTACCAAAATGGAAATGGGAAATGATATCAAAGGATTTCGTCGACTGGTTGCCAGGGACCAGAAAAGGAAATGAGGTAGTGTGGGTAATCGTAGACCGGCTGACCAAGAGCGTCCACTTTATCCTAGTTAAGGCAACCAGAACTATAGCGTCTATAGAAGAAATTTTCTTGAAAGAGATCATCGGGTTGCATGGAGTTCCTGTCGGTATAGTAAGTGACTGTGACCTAATATTTTCCGACAAATTTCGAGAAGCTCTGCAGACAGCCTTGGGAATAAGGTTGAGTTTAAGTACAGCCTATCATCCCCAAACCGACAGTCAAACAGAAAGGCTAAATCGTATGCTTGAGGATATGTTGAGCGCTTGTATTTTGGATATCGACGGACCTTGGGAGCACCATCTACATTTGGTAGAATTCTCATACAATAATAGTTATCAGACGAGTATTAAGATGACACCCTACGAAGCTTTGTACGGAAGCCCTTGTAGATCACCGTCTTGTTGGGTAGAGTCCGAAGATTGTCTTGTTCTTGGTCCAGATTTAATTCGAGAGGCATCTGCAAAGGTTGAGCTGATCAAGAAGAGAATGAAGGCAGCCCAGGATCATCAGAAGAGTTATGCGGACAAGAGACGAAGGCAATTGGAATTCGAAGTCGGAGATTTGGTTTTTTCCATGGTTTCCCTGATAAAAGGAGCGATCAGATTTGGTAAGACGGGAAAGCTTGCCCCGAGATATATTGGACCTTTCCATGTGCTCAAGAGAATTGGTGCTTTGGCCTAGAGGATGGAATTACCAAACCGGATGGTTGGGATTCACAATGCATTTCACGTATCTCATCTGAGGAAGTATGTGTACGACCCATATCTAGTTGTAGAACCGGCAGTCCAGGAAGATTTAGAGGTCGAACCGGACCTAACTGTGGTTAGGCATCCAGTACAGATTGTTGATCGAGATGAGAAGCAGCTCAGGAACAAAGTGGTGAAGCTGATCAAGATTCAGTGGAGTGAGGGTCATAGAGATTGTACCTAGGAAACTCTAGAGTATTAGGAAAGCTTATCCGAATTTGTGTCAGGATAGTTAGTAATGTTTGTTTGAATGAATTATTTGTTTGGTTATTAGTATATGGTTGATATGCATGCTTGGATTGTTTGAAATAAAGCTTTTGGATTATCATTGCTTTTAAATTTCGGAGTCCAAATTCTTTTAAGGGGGGAGGAATGTGATGACCCGGAATTTTTGGACAAAATTATGATAATCTTCTTTTATAATTATTTTAAATGTGCAAAATTATTCTTTTTCAAAACAACAAAATATGTGTTTGTTTATATATATATATATATATATTTATATATATATAAGTAGATTATAAATAGATTTTGGATTTGAAATTCAAAATAAATATCTTAAATATAAATTGGATTTATAACTCTACATTTTAAAACTAGTATATATATATATATATGATTATTTATTAGTGTATAATTAACTTTTAAATCATTTTCTTTGAAGTTATATAAATATAAATAAAAGGAAAAGTTTTAATATAAAGACATAAAACATATATAAATGTAAAAATTAATAGAAAATATAATATAAAAATATATAAAAACATGAATGCATGCAAAAAGACAAGTGTAAGCTTAATTATAACATGCAAATAACAAGTGTCAAGTTATTAATTTTCTTTTCATTTTCAAAAATAATAAATAAAAGGATTACAATGTTATATATACCTCTCTACCCCTTCTCTTCTCATTTTCTTTCATATATTGAAAACTAAACCTGAAAACAAAAACCAGAGAAAAATAAAAAAAAACAACTCTTTACAAATCTCAAACCTGAAGCAAGCTAATTCAACATAATCAAAGAAGCAAAGATCAAATCAAAATCGAGACCATTTTCCAGTTTTTAAAATCAAATCAATTTCCAGGCTTATATTTCCAATTTTCAAGTTTTAAAGCTAATCCTTTGTTCAATATCAAAACAGTGAGTAAATACCATTTTTAAAAACTAAATCTATGTTTATACTTTGATGCATATGCTAGATTGGTGAAGTAATATTGTAAATATGACTCGCATGAATATATTTAAATATAGCTGAATTACTACGTGTATATATGTGTGTGTGTGTGTGTGTGTGTGTGTGTGTGTGTGTGCGTGCGTGTCTGTGTATGAATAAACTGGCCTCTGTTTGATTTTAACAGACTAAATCAAGTTCAAAAATCCATACCTCTTTATATAAATAGTTTTATGTTATGATCTTTAAATGAAATTAGTTTGTATTTATCAGATTCAATTTTTAAAAATATTTTTAAGCATAAATAACAAGCAAATTACTGGTAGAAGAGAATTACAGTGAGAAATCATTTAAGGTCAGAAAAATGAAGCATCTAAATTCCACGTTTTAATTATATAAGCTGATCCGTATTTGAAAATGGTGATATTTGATGATAATATCTTGAATTTTAAGTTTGGGTTGGGAGAGAATTTTTTAGATGAACCGAAATCGATTTTTCGTAGATTCTCGATGATCGGAGGGAAGAAGAGTGTCGTGCCTGGTACTGGAGCAAGTTTGAGTGGTGGGGATCAATGGAAAAATAGTCGGGGATTTTACCATTCATCGAAGTGGCCTATCGATGGGAAATAAGGTTTGTCGATCAGTTTTGGTCGATGTTGTTTCAAAGGCTCGAGCGACGTCGTGAGTGCACCGGAGATAATCGGAGTGAGGGGGATCGAAGCATGGTTTTGTGCGAAGCTTTGGGTTCTTCGAAGAGAGTTCAAGTGATCAAACTTGGGAGGCGCGAGGTGTTTTCGTCGATCGGGTTGGTTCCAGAGGGTGCTCGACTTATTCGATTTCGATTGGCTGAGGCGAATGGCGAGCTAAGTGGTAGGCATCGTTGGCAATGCCATCGACGATTTATTGATGGTCGGGGCGTTGGACGGAATTGATCAGATCGAGGGTGCAGGTGCACGGTGCACATGTGCATGTGCCTGGTATTGTTCGTGGAAGGAGTAGCCTCAGGTTTGGACTCGGGGAAGAGAAGGGTTGGCTTCGGTGTGTACGCGAGAGTTTTAACATGTTATACAGGGTTTTTAAAGTTAAACAAAAACAAAGTTATAAATAAAAAAATAAAAGAGGAAGGATTTATCGGGTTTGAGCTCGGCTGGTACAAGGAGTGACTCGAGTCTGTGTGCTTTAGTATAATAACAGTTTTAAAATTTTTAAAAAAAATGAGGTTTTACGTAAACAATTTTCTTAACCCACTTCTTTTAAATGATAAATGTTTTATTTAAGTTTTGGGTTAGTTGAATGTTTAAAATAAATTATTTTAAAATTAATTAAGTTTAAAGTATTTTATTAAATGTCCTTTATTTGTAATTAATTCTTAAGTTTATTTAAATAAATTTAAATAGTGTAATTTAGTAGTTAATTAAGAAGGTAAATGTTTTTAATTATTAATTAACTTAAAGGTCTTAAGTTAATTCATATGCTAATGATAAATTGATTCCAAGGTTTATTAAATAAAATTTAAATGATAATTAAATAATTAATTAAGATAATGGTTTATTTCAATTAATTAAGGTCTTAGGTAATTAAAGGATAATAAATTAATAATTAAAGAATAATTAATTAATAATTAAAGAATAATTAATTAATAATTAAAGGATAAATAATTAATGTGAATAATTAAATGATAATTAATTAATTATAATAATAATAAATGGTTTGTAATTAATTAATGTTAATTAAGCAAGGTTAGGTAATTAATTCATAAATACTTAATTTATTTTGTGTTAATTAAATTAATTATAAATTATATGATTAATTAATCTTGCTTATGGATGATTAATTGTATTGAATATTTGGATTGATTAATATCTCTAGTATGTTAATCTGTAATATTCTGTGATATGAAATGTCTTGGACTGAGCTATGATAAATGTGAGTTATTTATCTGTGATGAATTGCTGTGTGAATATAATGTTCTGAATTGAATTAAATTCTTGTAGTTAAACAACTTGGCCTTTAAGACGGCGTTTGGATTTCGATGAGACCGGGATCAGATATCAAATTGTTATTTGAAAACCACATTGATCCAAATTAAGTGATAGGTCGTGAAATATCAAGTGAAGATCGAGAATTAAGATTCAGAGTGCAAGGGCTATTTGTTGTTAACTCTGAGGGTGATTCCAAAACGAGTGTAACAAAGATAGTGCCTTTGGTTTCGTTCGAACCCAGAACGGACTTGTATGGATGAATGCTATCAGACCATCATCAATGGAGGAAGATGAACATTCCAAGATATGTGTTCTAAAAGGGTAATCATAGCCTCATGCCTCATCAACCGAGAATGGATAAAACAGGGGAGGTGTACGCAAGGCTAAGTGGGTAGCACTCAAGTACGATGAGATTTTCCCCTGTCTAGAGGTCCCTTTTATTTGGCTGTGTGGGCGATTGTTGGCCACAACCGCGAGGTTGTCTTATTCGAACTATCCAGTAAGTGGTAGCTCCAGTCTTGTGTTGTAGGGGATCAAGTGGATCCGCAGTACAGTGATCAAGACCACATACTATGACGGGTGGTACCCCAGTAACCCTGCCATTGTATGGAATCCAATCTCCAATAAGTGCATGTACGATTTTGATTGTGCCCAACTATGTTGGAACATGGGATGTAAGCATTCCAGCTATTTTCCTATTTTATATTGAAAACCCTAAAAGATTTTAATATAACTGGATTTCCTATCAAATATTTTTGTTTACCGTAAGGGAAAAACTTGTCCGTGTTTATTTGCGGAAAGTCTTACGAGGAACCTTTTATTTCAAATGTTTTTTAATTTAAACAACCTAACCGTTTACTCACACCAGACCTATGTCTGACCCGGAGTTTATTTCTATTTTTCTCAAACTCTGGGGTACTCAAATTTTTATGAGTAGACAAGTGATCAGGTTGGCTTGACATATTTTGGAAAAGGCTTGGAGCAGGAGACATGGCGTGTGTGTGTGTGTGTGTATATATATTCCACTGTGTTTGTATCATCTGTTTCTATTTGGGATGTAATGTATAAAGAGGTCTTCACGACTGTCTAATGTGATGTTGTGTAACTATATGACTCTGATGTATGATGAATATTATGTAATATCTATGTGAAGTAATATATTTTTCCATTTCCGCCATGAGATTATGATGTTGTTTTTTTCTTTCTTTCTATCTATTTTCTTTCTAAATTACGATACATCTTTCTATGGAATAAAAGGCGGGTCGTCACATGTGATCACTATACATTAGTATTATAACTAATTCGTCGAACTTTTGTCTGAACTACTCTCATTTTTTTCCCCGCCATAGGAAGACATAGCTTGGCATTACATATTATTCTTCACTCAACAGGTGATTGGCCCAAATCTATTATGTTGAGAAAAGAGCTTGGTTAATATTCTTCATTATTCTCCATGTAACTACTTATCGTATTTAGTACTTATCAGACTTTATGTAGTTATTTTGTAAACTTTAGATCTTTGACTATGTAAAGTTTGAGATTGTGTTTCTTGGATATTTTCTATATTTATTTTTCAAAGCCTTCTGTTTTGACATCTTAAAGTGTAGAATGTCTTAGATTTATTCTTGTAGCCATGTCCTGTAATGTTTTAAAAACTGACAGTTCATACTTCTTAGCATGATGAAAATTTGAAAGTATCTATAAGCTTTGGATTAGTGTGTCTAAAGGTGTGGGTTGTTACATTTGGCATCAGAGCTTAAGTTTTAGATTACTTAGGAGTTGGACATGTATCACTACAAAAAATAGCCTTTTAAAACGTTTGAAAACCGCTGCTAAAGGATATAACAACGTTGTTAGAAATGCTGTCTAACGACATGTGGTCGTTGATATACAATTTCTAAAAGCTAAAAGAAAACGCTATCAAAAATAAATTTATGCAGCGTTATTTTGTTGCTATTAATTTATTTTCTAGAGCATTTATATTTTGCTGCTTTAAAATTAAAACAGCGTTTTTAGTTTGCTGTGAAAATGTATTTATGGTATTATTTTACATTTTCATCAGCGTTTTTAAGTGCTGTTAGTAAGTTATGAAAGCGTCTAAAATATGATGTCTAAAGCTTATTCATTAGTTTTCAACAGCAATCTACAAATGTTGTCATTACTTATTTCATCAGCAGTTCCTAAACGTTATAGTATCAATATACTTTTCAAAGAACTCACAGCAAGCTATTAACACTATCGTATTAATATGAACTATTTTTTCAAAAAACTGATTGCACATTTTAAATGATGTCGTTTATGACATGTTGTACCATTGCATTATTCACATATCATTGGTCTAATTGCATTTAATTATGTTTCAATTGGATATGTAAAAAACATATAGAAATCAAACTAAAAACTATAAAATGAAAGCTTAACAATTAATCATTTCCATAAAATAAGTTGAACACAATATCTGTGAATAAAGTTTGCTCAAACAACGTTGAAATTTATAAATCATCTTCATACAACATTAGGCAAAGGCACAATATCTACAAAGTTTGCATCAAATATTAATGACAAAACATGCAACCAAAACTTTTCATGTGCTAACTAGGCCAAACCACCAAAAAACTATAGAGTATCTTATGCACTTTTTGCATCTAAAAGATTTTCCTACCTGTAACAATGAAATTAAAAGTTAGTAATCAAATACACATTTAAAATAACTTATTTAATTTGCAATTACTAAAAAATTGCAACATAGATTTACATTGTAGCATCAACTTAGTTTTGAATGCAATAAAAAACACATTTTTTTATCACTATTACAAGTAGTTAACACTCAGTTTTGAATTGAAACAAGTGAGAGATCGGTTTTGAAATAAACTGAGCATTAGCTCAGTTTTTTTTAAAACTGAGACCTCAGTTTTGAAACAAAGCCGAGCATCAGCTCAGTTTTGACTCAAGATTGAGCGAGAGCGCGACTTTGAGTTTTGAAACAAACTGAGAATTAGCTCAGTTTTGTTTTAAAACAGAGAGCTTAGTTCTCCTCAAAACTAAGAATTTACATCTCGACATAAAAGTATGAAGAGTGACCATACTCCACTGTTACTGCAACTGACCGATCTTCAATCACAAGTTAAGGGTCGCCTTTTAGGTATGTTAACTCTTGATGTCAATTAGATGGGTATGAAGACAGTACACAGAAAGGACTTGAAACTGAAACCTATGGTATTCATACACAAAAATGATTGCTATCACGGATTACAAAATATTGTTCTAGTTCTGCAAGTAAAACATGGTATCAGAAATCAAAGACATGATAGTCAAAATGAAATGTTGCACACAATACTACTGTTGTTTCACATACACTATTGCAACGAAAGGAACAACATAAAAGTCTCGCTTTTGAAACTACCGGGAAGCAAGGATAGGCTTCGCTTAACACAGATTTGAATAAATCCTAGGTGACAGATACGCATACAACTGCAGCTAGACAAGGATAAGCCATATTTCACAAAAACAAACCAAGGAGTAAGCATGTAGACACACATACAAAGGTGGCTTCTCAATAGGAACCAGTTGCAAAAGGAAAGCCATGAAAACCTTCAAAAACAAACCAAGGAATAAGGTTGCAAACACACATACAAAGGTGGCTTCCAAACATGAACTAGTTGTAAAAGGAAAAGCACGACAGCCTTTTGACATTCTATTGCAAAAGGATGGGAAAGGAGAGGAGGAGGTCCACTCTAGTTTTGGAAGTAGTAGTTCTAAAAGAGAATGGGACGAGGTGACAGCAAGTCAAAAGGCATAGGGATTGATTTAAGATTTAAGACTCGGCCTAAAGCTGCGTTTGAAGTTAGTTCATCATCAAACATATTTAGTCTAGTATCGAACATAATCGACTCCAATCCAAATAGGTCCTAGCTATGGTTACACCTAACCTCATGCATCACGAACCTATGTCCAAGATAACAGACTTATTGATATGAGAGATAAAGCTAAAAGGGAAAACTATAAGAGTAGGATTCATGATCATGATTTAAATTAATAGGAATTGCATGCATGATTTTCCAAGGCAACAAAACTCTTTAATGAGTGGCTAACAAATTCAAAAGCAACAGGGATTAAATCAATAACCTAAGCTATGTTCTGTTACATGAAAACTTTTATGCATTTTTATAACCAAGTTTTATTAACTAAGGTCCTAGGTTGAAGGTCATATTAATGAATAATAAGTGCATGTATGTGTTTGTGTGTATTGTAGACTATAAAAAATTTGTTTTAAAACTAGTTTTATAAATATATGTACTGTATTTACACACCAAAATATCAAACATAACTTATAAAAGAAGAATAAGAAAATGGTGAATCGACAATGACCAAATGAACTAATGCCTAGAATCAAAATGGTTCCAAACTTTTTCCACTGGCACACCGGTGGTAGGCCGACGGTCTACCAGTCGGAACTGCACCTAGAGCCGACGAGGTTCCAGGTGATCTTCGATCAATTTCGACTAAGTTCAGGTTGGATGAATAAAACATAAATCAAGAGATGCTGGAACACTGCTATAATAGCATCTGTATTTCGAATTCAAAATTCAACGTACTTTTATTTTTAACATTGTGCATATTTTATATAAACAAGATGTTGTGAAACTTGTGTAGAAGTTAAGTCCACTATAACATTCGTAGTAGGTCATGCTACCGTCGAACTAATAGCATCTGATAAGCATTCCACGAATGATGTAGGCCTCCGTAGAGGTGCATTTGGCACTCTTACAATATCCACCCAAACTCTTATTGCATTTGGTCCCAATGAAATAGAATGAATGTTATCATTTGGATCAATTGAAGATACGGTGCCTTCAGCTACTATTTTTCCCATGCACCCCACGTCAAACAGCTTGCACTTGTTATTCATTGTGAAATTTGCACTCTAATCATATTAAAAAATATTGATACATTATCAAAAAATCTTATAGATAGATATTAGCAATATAGACATATACCATAAGAGATGCTGGAACACTGCTCACAGGAGTAGGTGGTGTTGTGTTTTCAAGAAACAGTTTTGCCGTTGGCCATGCTATTTTCTTACCGACCGCTTCTCCGATACATGTCGTACCTACTATAGGTCTCCATAAAAAGGCATCTTCTTTTTCCATATTATCCACCCAAACTATCGTGGCTTTATGTCCATGAGGAATGCCATTAATAATCTAATTTGAATCACTCGAGTACACTCGTCCTTCGGCAACCAATTCTTTGTTTCCACCCCAATCGAACAACTAGCATTACTTTTCTATGCTATCGGTTTTTCTCTATCAAAGGAAAAAATATATTCATCTACTAAAAGTAGAATATGTAAAAATACACCAAAGCATACAAAATATCATAAAGAGTCTAATTATAAGTTGCATTAATAAAAAACACTTACAACTCGAAGCCCTGCATATTTTAACCTATTTTAAAATATCATGAAAAGCCCTACATATACTGTAAAATACACAAAAGCATACAAAAATATCATGAAAATCATTTGACCACTTGAACCTATTTTAAAATGCGTATCTTCAATATTTATTATAGTACTTTAAGGCCCTTTTTAATTTAATTTGAAGCTATATTTGCCACTATTGAAGCATTTAGTTCAGTTATATTTGTAGAGAGTTTATATTTTATATCATACCTCATTTTTTTCTCGGAGTTCTCCCTTATGCGGATAACTCTATCAGCTGGCCATGCTGCCATCTCATTCTTGGCATCTCCTATATATACCAAACCAGGCAAAGGCCTCTACAAAAAAGCATCGAATATTGTAGGATGGAATATCAAGATTTTCATGACATACGAGCCATAAGGTACCCATTGAAAAGGTCTTTCAGATCAGTTGACGCAATTTTTCCTTCGGCGACAACCTCATTATCATTCCCGTGCCAATGCAGTAAACCACAATTTTCACCTATTTGATTATGTTTACTGTGCAATTAATGAAAACTAAATCCTATAATTATTGATTTAGATATCAAATTTTGTATGATGTTTTAACCTTAATATGGTATATTTTTACCATTTGAGATGCACTCTCTTCTCCACAACTTTCTTTACCCTGCCAAATCAATAATATTTGAAGTACATTAGAGAATTTAAAATTGTAGTGAATTTTTTATGGATATGCCGTAATAAAAGATGATGCACATTTAGAACTTGTAGTGAATTTAAACTTGCAGTCACTTTGTTTTTTATGTGTGAATGTGAACTGAAGTGCATGAATAGAAAAGAATTCGATGCATGAAAGTGTTTTTCTTTAGGACTTAATATGAATTCTAGATAGGAGAAAAATATATAAGACCATATTTTGACTTTGATAGGAGATTAAGACTGAATAAAAAACTATATTTCAGTCATTTTTTGTTCATTTATTTTGACTATGATGGCATTAAGAAGATTACACTTGGTTCACTATTCATTTATTGTTCTGGTACACTACATGTATTTGTACAACATATATGGAAATGAAAATGAACGTGTCTAATTTAAAAATCCCTACCAGTACAATTTGATGGCAAAAATAAAATCAAGTATTAGCAAACATGTAATATATGCTATTTGAAGCTCTATTTGAAGCTTTTCCAAAATTTCTTAAATGCAACCAAAACAAGTTAGTACAAGTGAATTCTAAATTTATATACTGATTTTTAATGTTGGACTTTCATATCAGAATATAATCATGTGATGTATAAAACTGCAAAGCGTAACATACTTTGACATTTTTGTAATATCTGTGCAAGAAATCAAAATGAGTTGTAAATTAACCTACTGGAAAACAATACTTTTAGAACAAGGATTTGTTACTTAGGATTAATGATTCATATTCTTGGGTTGTTTTCTGTTGCAAGAAGAAAAATAGGTGGTGCACCAAATCTTATCCTTATTCCAGCTTGGTACCAAAAGCAAATTGTGCATGTGGTGAAACAATGGATACCAGCCTTTTATGTGTCACTGACTCACTATTTATGTAATGAAGTTTCTTTACAATACGACCGACAAGCAAACAAGATGACTAATTGTACTCAATTCACTTTGAAAAACTAACCACCTAAGAATAAAAGCAATTTAAAAAATATACCACTTTCTTCAATAAATAACAGTCGTTCATCATAGAGAAGAGCATATCCTTACTGCAGTTATTCATAACATTGTCCATTTGTGATCCTTTGTCTATTATTCAAGCTGATTAAAAATTGATTCATGCATTGGGAAAATAGCCATATTATATTACAAACATAATACTCGGAAAATGTTTCCTGTAACAACTAATTTAATCAAACAAAATTAATCATGTCAAGTTAACTACCTGTTGAACTCTGAAGCTCGGTATATTTACGACAATCAATCGATATAATATCAAGCATCGTCAAAGCAAAATGGGAAGTGATAATATAATTTTATGTTGGAAAAAAATAAGACTATATTTTCTGTAAATTGTTAAAATATAATTTGAAATCGTACTCGACGTTTCATTAACTTGTGAACCAATTGCTCTGGCTCTGAAATCCTATGTTGACATTGAGGTACATGCTTATCTTTGATTTGAGACAAAACTGCCTTAATCATGGTTATAACCCTTCCAATTCGTCGTTGTCGTCCCGGTCTATCTTGTCCCAATACTGGTGAGAGAGCATCTTCTTTGAACTTAAATGTTAAGCTAGTCTGTGACCAATTTTCGACATTTTTATTATCTCCTATAAAAGTGAATATTTTCAAAAATTTATGCTTAAAAAAACAGTACATAGCACTTACAATAGCACTTGCTCACCATTTTGTCAAGTGTGAGATTTAATCCAAACATCAGATCTAGAAATGGAAGAGGGATTGATACTTTCCTCTTTCTGCATTAAAAGAGACAACATTAAACAAAACTAATAACCATATTTAATAAATTAAATATTTTTCTCACCAAATCTTCAGTTAATCGAGCCATCCCTCGAAGACTACACGTGTATGGCATTTGCATGTCCTCCGTGGATTTAAAATTTCCACTTCATAACTAGATTACAAGGCTTTTTCACATTAATTACTTAATTTGCATTTTATGTGCGCTTATATCATATAAGAAATGATAAAAATTACACTACAATTACCTTAAACTCTTTACTCATCTTTGACTCAATAAGCTTCTTCCATTCCTTCATACTTCTGACATTTTTTGGTTTTAGTTGAAGTTGTTCCTCCTTGGTTTTTGCTTGTAATATCTGTTTAACGAATTTTCTTTTCGAACACCTCCAAATGCATCCCATTTGCTGAAAAATAGGAGACTTTTGCCATTCCTCATCTAATTTAAATCTAGCCTATAACATTTACCAAAATGATAATCAAAATAATTTATTATTACATACAAAATAGTTTATTATTCCTCATCTAATTACGGAGTTGTCATATGAATAACGAAGTTGAAGATGAAGCTTTGGAGAAACTTAGATCAAACATGTTAGCTACTTGCTGCTTACATGCTAAAAGATCCTAGTAATTTGTTAAGTAAGACATGGTTCAGATACATTTGGAAGTTTCCAACTACTTGATTTGAAATTGATAAAAATATTTTTTTAAACAAGCAGAC
The DNA here is from genome assembly GCA_030765085.1 of Allium cepa. NCBI lineage: Eukaryota > Viridiplantae > Streptophyta > Magnoliopsida > Asparagales > Amaryllidaceae > Allium > Allium cepa. The sequence continues at coordinate 669,133,834 of CM060943.1, read as the reverse complement.
ATGTTGTTGCACTGGTAAATAATGTACTGTTCACTTTGTATATGATGACAATTATATTGGTATTTATTATGAATTTCTCTTATTTTATAACCAAACTTAAGTGCTCGAGAAGAATCATCTTCAATTTGAATCAAGTATTAAGATATAATAAACTGATAATAGATTATATAGCATATAAAAATCTTGCAGTATCCAATTTCAGCTAATAAAGTTATTGAATCTATGCAATGCATAAAATCTTGACCACCAAGCACAGAGTTGTGGTTCTTAAAATGGTTTAGTGCCTTCCATATTATTTTACTTTAAGTTGTCAATCAATAGGAAACATGATTTTGTCAATCTTCCATTCATTCCAAAAGTCTCATTGTCATTGTTAAATATTTCTGGAAAACAAAATTATAGCGATCTTATCCTTTTATATATGTATATTTTATACTTATATCATCTGACAAACTGTCAAAAGACGGACAATAACTATCAAGAATTGCATTATTATAGACCAAACAAAGAAATGTGCGTTAACTTTTATTTCTACTTCTTTTTCACATTTAATTATTTCATCTATTATTTATATGGAAGCGTGCGATGTAAATCAATGATAAATATATGAAAATTAGAAAAACAAGGTGTAATCAATTTTTATTATGCTCCCTTAATTTCAAACTTAAAATAATTTATTATGTAAGCATCAATCACAATTAAACTCAATTTCAACCATTTTATTTTATTTATATCTTTTCATTATGTTTTATATATAGCAAGATGAAGTAAAGTTAAAGATAGGACACTTTACTTAAATATACAGTTTTTACACTTTAGGGGATTTAACAAAATTACCTGAACGAATTTCCATAGAGCTACTTTCAAATCGTCGCCAAGTTGCCTCCAATCATCAAGTGTATATGAAACATGATCGCGAATAAGTGGTCCTAAATAAGAAGATAATTTCACCAACCCTTTCCCTACTAGTATGCCCAATGAATTAAACTCAATTTCAATTTGGCTTGCAACATCCAAAGGCAGTCTTTTAACTTTATTTGGGCCTCTAGTCCTCGTTTTTGAAACTTGTTTTGCTTCAACATCTTCGATTTCTCTATCCGCTTCCACTGCAATTTTTGGATTTTCAACACTTTGCATAGGTTTGGATGAAGTTGGCTTGCCTGCATTTCCAACATCAATGTTTTCTGAAGGTGGCTCAATATGCTCTACCATTGCATTAGACCCATCAGATGCATATTCAGATTCTACTGTCTTCTTTGATAGCGAGTAAGCTTCTTGTTTGTTGTTTTCTTTATACTTTTAACCATTTTCTACTGGTATAACTAAATTCTGAGCATTTCAACAGAAAGGTTCAAACTATGAAAATCTATGTCATATAAAGATTAGCATCCAAGAAATTAACACAAGAAAGAAAAATATAAGTAACATCCCTAGCTTATATCTCATGTAGTCAAACAAATAGAATGGAAAACTTGCTTGACTAGTTAATACAAAGCATTACACGGCTAAGTGCATGTTTATATACCTAAGTATATAAAGAAACTAGAAGTGTTATCTAATCAGATTAGAAAATGGAAGGCATAGGCTAGACTACAATTAGATTATAACTAAGATATACAAACAAGAATATAACTTAAAGCATGCAATATAATTTATTATAGAAATAGGGTAAACAGTGAAATAAATGACAGGGATTCAAATATAAGAATGCACACATGCTTTAAATAAATTCAAAACCATTTTCTGCTCCTTTTTCGTTGAACAAAATGGGTAACCTTTATATAGTATATGTGTGAAATATAAAAATTTTCCTTTGCATATATGGATATTGAAATTCAAAACTAAGTATTTTAACCAAATCATCTCCTAATATCTTTTGTTTACTAGTCATGCTCAGTTTAGAAACAAAACTGAGCTACCGAGGCCTCGGTTTTGTTTCAAAACTAAGCTCTCAGTTTTGAGTCAAAACTGAGGTCATGCTCAATTTGAAACAAATATGAGCTTTCAGTTTTGTTTCAAAATTTCAAAAACTAAGCTCTCAGTTTTCTTTCTAAGCTGGATTCTCAGTTTTGTGTCAAAACTACTTTCCGTTTTAAGTCAAAACTGAGCTCCTAGTTTTGAAACGAAACCGAGCTAATGCTCGATTTTGTTTCAAAACAACATGATGCTGGATGAATTCTATTTAGATTCAAAAGGTTTCATTTTTTAAATTTATAGCAATACAGTAATGCATGAACAAATAACAGAATTCATGAAGGAAGTGAATAATCAATGAGAAGAAAATACAAATACCTTGTTTGATGGAAAAAGATATTTTATTTTTCAATATTACCTTGTAGGGTGTCCCAAACAAGGTATTCAAATATTGGCTTCTCTATGCTCGTTCTTTCCTTAACCATGAAGCTAGGAGTGTGTGTTTACGGGAAGTAACAAATTTTTTGTAAGCAATGGATTTATAGGAGTAATATTAGAAGTTATTTTCGGTCCATTTATATATAGCATTAAATACCCAAAACACAGTGTTCAAAGACAAATTATTACTAACTTTATAATAGTTATTATGTATTTGTGCATATTAAGGTCAATTCTCTCTATAACACTTAGTTCAGGAAATTTTCTTTTGAGTAAGTAATGTTATATCACATATGATAACTTGACTTGAACAATATCATGTAGGAAATATTAAATTCCAAATCAGTAGGTTTTACAATTCAACATTACATAAGACATAAATCTAACTCAAAACCACTTATTAACTACCCAAAAGAAACATGACATTAAAACTACTCAAGTATACCTTCGTAATCCTCCCTAACATAACTAGCATCCTTGACCAAGTCATCCTCGATTTCTTCACAATCTCCTCCAACATAGTTTACTTCTTCAACAAAATAATCCATCTCCCATTCACGAAAAACTCTTGGCCGTGCTTTCATCACAACATACCAATTAGAAGAATCATTTTCTCTTGAATAAAAAACTTCTTTCGCTTAAGATGCGAAGACATAAGGGTCTCTTGAAAATGAAACCTGACTTTGATGTAAATTAATAAGAGTAAATCCATCTTCAACTTTCATCCCATTTCCTATGTTCACCCAATGACACTTAAAAAGAGGAACATAAAAAAATTATAGTCTAATAAAATTATGTCGGTTAATATTCCATAGTTAGTGACCACATCAACCACTTGAGAAATGTCTTTTGCACTTGCTCTGCACATGGTAGTCGCATCATATGTTACTCCACTATTCAGGGTTTCTCTATCAACATCTTTTGTATGAAATCTTTGTCCATTTATAATATATCTTTTGCAGGACAACACAGTATTTTTAGGACCATATGCGATCCATTTTAACATTTCGTTGTGATCCTTTGAATCAATAGGTATCTAGAAAAACATATTTAAAATGGATTTTAAAAATAGTATCCTTAATTCATAAAATATAAAGAAAATTAACAAACCTTCTTTTTAATCCTCTCAGTGAAATTATCTCCATGGTTTTTCCAAAGTAATGTTGCATTTTTTTTGTTTTTGAATTACCTAGAGAACCAAGCTTCGCTTGTAAACTCTAGAGAAGTATGTACCTGCCAAACACATACTTCGGGTACTTGTTACAGGGTTGTCAGTTTCGGGGCTTGAACTCGTGACCTTCGATCACGCAGTCCGGACCACAGTCCGGAACGCCAAACACATACTTAGGGAAGTATGTGCATTTTTTTCTAAATGCTTGTTTAAATTTTGCAGCTCCTCCAAATGAAACTAGTACAATAAAAGTGATGTTAAGTTATAATTGCAATTAGAAACACAACAAATCAATGGAAGCATAATATAGTATATACTCACTCCAAAAATGGTTCCACCACAGCCATATTTATTAGCACCGCTAAATGAGAAAATTCTTTCTCCTTGAAAGACAACTTAACTGATTTGGACATTGAAATTAGGTGCCCTTCATGTATTGCATTACCTACAAAATCATCATTCGATCTTTTTTTCTATATTTATTGATTTACTCAAATATTCATTATAAAATATCATGCATTCTTCTATAAGATAGGATTCTGCAATGCATCCCTCTGCTCATGCATAATTCCTTACGTAAACTTTAAGCGCTTTCATATATCTTTCAAAAGGATACATCCAAAAAAATGAACTAGTCTATACAATCATGTTTCCCTTCGATGATGATTTGTCAGGTGTATCATAATATCGAAAAATGAGGGTGGAAAGCATCTTTCAAGTTCACACAATATTTTAACAATCCCGTCTTCAAGTTGCTGCAACTTCTCTCTACCAATAACACATTGACATGTTCTATTGAAAAATGAACGTAGACGAGTAATTTCTGTTCTAAATTTTATTGGCAATAAACCTCATAGTGCAACCGATAATGCTTATTGCATCAAAACATGATAATCATAGGACTTCAAACCACTAACTTTACAATCAACCAATGATACACATTTTTTGAAATTTGAGCAATAATCATCAGGGCCTTTGAATTCATACAGCCTTTAGCAGAATTTTTTTTCCAATTTTGACAATGTATATGGAGCCGGTGGAAGATATGTTTTGGTCTCACGAGGTTGACCATGCCGAATTCCCCAATCCTCTAAATCATGTCTACCATTAATCCCATCCTTTGACTTGTTGTCATGCAACATTGTACCCCTTATGCTTTCTCAAACAATTTTCTCAACGTGCATTACGTCTAAATTATGGCGTAAAACAAGTTCCTATAAAAAATAAGAATAAGAGCTGTGCACTACAATTTTATATATTTTATTTTTAACGGATTGATAACAAAAAATGTAACTTAAATACTAACCTCACAATATGGCAAGTCAAAAAAGATTGATCTTTTTTCCACCTTAATAGCTCTTTTTTAATAGGATCATTATCTTTATTATCATCACCTTCACTATTGTCGTCAATCTTCCTTTTTCTACTTCTTGCCATTAATCTCTCCTTTTTTAGTTTGTCTTGTATCATTTAACTTCACACTCTTCTTTTCACTTTCCACGTCTTTTCCAAAATCATTTGGAAAGTCCTTCAAAATAAGAGAGATATTTTTGCCAGTTAGAATTCTAGGCATCTTTCCATCCTCCACAGTATTATCAAACCAAGCCTTTTTACCTCAATGGTTTTGAAGAGGGTAAAAGCTTCTATGGCCCGTATAAATGTTTTTCAGACTATATTTCAACCATCGATGGTGATTATTGACACCACATAATGGACACGCTTTTTTTTCCCTTTACACAACATCCAGTAAGTTGCCATAAGCAGGAAAATCATTTATCGTCCACAGTAAACAGCTCTCATGTTAAAAAGTGTCTTACTTAGTGCATCATATGGCTCAACTCCACAACTCCATATATAACGCAAGTCCTCTACTAATGGCATTAGATATACATCAGTATCATTTCCTTGTTGCTTTGGACCTGGAATTCAAATTGTTAACATAATATTCTCTTTCTCCATGCACAACATAGGTGACAAATTATATGTCACAATCATTACTGGCCAACAACTATACTTGGGGCTTAACATAGAAAATGGATTGAACCCATCTATAGCTAGATCAAGTCTAAGATTATGTGGATAGACTGAATATGTTTTCCAATTTTCATCAACCATGCTCCATGTTGCAAAATCTACAGGGTGACGCATCTTTCCATTACTACTTTTATTTTTGAAATGCCATCTTAATTCTTCGACCATCTTTTCAAATTTGAATATTCTTCTAAATCTTGGGATTATTGGGAAATATCTCAACACCTTAACTAGGATACCTTGCTTGATTTCCTTTGTATCTTGATTTATCTTCCATCGCGACGAACCACATTTAGGATAATTATTTAAATTTTTGTACTCTTTATTGAAAAGACAAAATTATTCTCACAAGCACGAATTTTTTCAAACCCCGTGTCAAATAGTTTGAGGAATTTCTTTACTTCATTTAAAGTCTTGAGGAGTACATTATTCTTTGGTAAAAACAAACGTTGGACGGTAAGAAGTTTATCAAAACTAGTATCAGATAATCCAGTTTCACATTTAAGATTATACGAAGTAGTGATGGCAGATAACTTTGTATGGTGTGTGCAACCGTGATACAATAAGGTTTCTGCATCCTTCAAATTTTTAAGTAAACCATCATGGAGTCCTTGCGCATCGTCCTTTTCTTTGTCATCGGCAAAAAAATGTATGATTAGAGTAGTCTTCATCTTCATAGTGAATCATTTTGAGCAAGTCGTACGTCTCACCCATTTTAATTCTTTTTTCAACATTCACTTGCTCACCATGATTATACCATGTATCGTCTCTATACTTAGGATCCTTCCCTTTATAATTAGATGTAACGACCCAGAATTTTTATTAATTTAAAATTTGAATATTTAATTAAATTTAAATGTTAATAAGTGGAATTTATAAGCCGAATAATTTTATTTCGAATAATTGGATTTAATTGAATAATTAAATCGATAATTTTAATAGTTGAAATTACAGAAATAATTGAAAATTGGGTAAAATATGATTGAAAATGATTTGTAAAATTTTATTATATCATATTGAAGTTAGAACGATGTTATAGAACTTTTAAAATCGAATTAAGAGTTCGTTTGTGAAAATTGAATATTTTAATATTTAATCGACTAGTGAATTAGCCAATTTTCGAACAGTCTCAGAATTGGATGAAACCAGTTCCGTTGGATCCGTAATAGTTAGTTATTATCGGATTTCAATTTTCGTGTCAATCGAAGTTATCGTTTGATCGTGGCAGCTCGAAACGCATCGAAATAGTTTTATTATTTAATTGGCGAGTTAAAATAGCCATTTTTCAAAAAGTCTCGGATTTCGACGAAACCAGTTTCATCAGATCCGTAATGTGATAGTATTGTAAGGTTTCAAATTTCGTGTCAATTGGATTTACCGTTTGTCCGGTGCAAGCTAAAACGCCTTGAAAATCGTTAAATCGGTTTAATTTTAAATTGAACGGTTATTGCCATATCTCGCACAGATGACCGAATTAGCTTCCGAAACTTGTTCCATTGTGTCCGGAACGTGGGGTAAACCCTAGAAACGCTGGTCACCGCGCGTAAATCGGAGTTTGGAAAATCCAAAATGAATAGTGTTTCGTTCGATTTTCTATAAATAGCCCATCTCTTCACAAATTAAAAAAAAAACCCTAATTTGCAAACCCTTGCCGCCTCAGTCAAAACCAATGGCCGAAATTTCTCTATGCTTCCTTCCTTAATTTCTTTCAATCCACTCAATATTATCGAAAACTATCAACTGCAAAAGCGTAGATCTATGCGAGTTCTATCGATCCATACGGCGATGATCGCCTGGATCGTGTTGTGGTGCCCTCAAATTGGCCGCGTTCGGCTGCAGTTGGGCATGCAAATCGAGAGAAATGGTGAGGCCGAGTAGCATGGGTTTGTGGCCGTGGGTAGAGCAGGAGTCAAGCTTGCTAATGGCAGTCTCTGATCGAAGTTTAGTAGAGCGTGGGGATGGCGATTTCTAACCCTAGTCACGGCTTCAATGGGTTTGGTTTATTGGGGGGATCACGTGCGTGGAAGATGGAGAGGGTGCGATCTGCGGCTATGATGTTGAGGGGGTGAGATCTACGGTCTTGATGTGCTGTAGGGTTAAAATATAAAAATAATGTTGTAAATTATGAATATAAAAATCGTGTAAACTTGTAAAATCCATATCTTTTTCATACGAGGTCGAAAACGCGCGAAACCAGTTGCGTTGGAATCGTATGGACGAACACTACGCTATGGAATTGGATTGGAGTCGTTTGGAGTTAGTGAGAATTTCGGGTAAAATTAAACGTCCATTTAATTTTATTCGAAATAAATCGCTAAAACGAAATTGAAATCAAGGTGAGAACTTCTCATTCAATCGAATCAGTTTCGATTTTAATTTTAAATAGTTATATTTAAAATATTTGAATGCATGTTTGAATGATGATTGTTATCTATTGATTGTTAAAATAGACATTATGCGCCTTTAGTAAGCGGATGTTATTTATTAAAAACATATACCGCGAATATTTCATAAACAGTGAAATTGGTATTATATATAATAGCAATATATATATATTGGCATATGTATATATTGTAGTTGTTGATTTCCCGCATTGTATAGCGGATGAGACCCTATTGCGCCGTCTATTAAGCAGATAATATTTTAAATCCCATATACCGCGATAATTCCGTACTGGAGCGGAATTGGTATTGTGCTAATGTTTGTGGATGCAGGAAACAGGTTGGAGGGATCCAACTGGATTCCTCAACAGTATTTATTTGATTATGGATATTTTGATATTCGTTGATTATCATATCGATATATGATATCGTTGTAGTCGTGATTGACTATTTGGTATGTAGCATCATTAGGCCAAATTTTGGAATTTTAAAAGGATTTTCAAAGTGATTTTTGAAAGAATACGTTTATAAAATATTTTTGGAATTTATCCATTTTAAATAAATAAACGTTATAATTTTTAATGTTGTAAAAATTATGATTTTTGAGAAATATAGTTGAAAGTTGATTTTTGAAAATATGGGATTAATGACTTTATAAAATAGCTTAAATTGGAATTTTTGAATTTATTATTAAAAGTTTAAAAATAGGATTTATAAAATTTAATTATTTTATAAATCAAATTGATGAAATTATAAAGGAGTTTAAAGATGTTTTAAAATAATAATATAAATTGATTTATATAAGATTTATAAATTGATATTTATAAATTAAAATATTTGAATTATAAAAACGAGTTTTTATAAGTGTTAGAATGAATTGTGAATGAATTTCGTAAATGAATGAAATTTATAGAATTATAAACTGTGAAGTTATAAATGGAATTTTATAAGCAGTAGGTTTATAAAATTTGTAAAGTTATTAAAAGGATAGATTTGGGTAAATAAATGAATCTTATAAGTTATAAGATTTATAATTTGGTAAGTTTAAAGGAACGACTTTGCAAACAAATAAATTATAAGCATTTAACTTATAATATGGACTTTCGGTATATAATTGAGTTATAAATCGAATAGGTTAATAAATGAAATTTATAAAGGAAGTTGTTATAAAATAAATAGAAATGGAATTTATAAACGTTGTTTTATAAATTCGCAAATGACTTATTTTGATAAGTTAATTTTTATAACTTATTTATGGAGTTATATTCACATTTTAGATAGTGAATAATCCTTTGAAACAAAATGAATAGAAATGATGAAATTGGTTAACGTAGTATATTCACGTTTTTGAATAGTGAATAATATGTTAAAGAAATGTTTTGGATGTGATGTTTTTAAATAGAATTAAAACGATCTAACGATGTTTTTAAATGTGTTAAGATTCGAAATCATAGATTTCAACATTCATTGTTGAAATAGACGTTTTCAAGAAATAAAAGGAAATGGTGGACTATAGTAAATGATTTCCGAAAGGAAATGTTTTGTATAGTATTGGGATTTATATATCTATTTTAATTTCGAATCCCTATACTAGTGGTTTTGGGTTGTCGTGACGATGTTTTACGTAACATTCGTTTTGGCCCAAATAAATAAGTTTAAGAGAATGATTTCCTTAAAGAATGAAATATATGCTTAATTTCGATTTAAGGATATTGAATATTTTGCAAAGGTTGAAAATAAATAAAATTTGTGAAATACTTATGATAAAATAAGTATGGAAATGTTTTCCAATATAAAGTGAATATTTTGAGAATTTATCCTTTTGAAGATAAATTGAAAATGAATATTAAAAATGAATAATTGAAATTGTATATTCATAAATATTGTGAAATATAAATTCACTATGGAATTTATAAAAGAAAGGGGAATTTGTTTAAAAATAAATATTGATTTATTTTTGAGGTATTGAAATTTTATATCTTGTAAAGATATTTTTGAGAAATAAATAATTTCGAAAATTATTTGGAATCTGGTGATGTTGTGCATATCCATTGATAGTTCAATAACCGACTATCAATATTTACCTTCGAATGGTATTTGTTGTGATTTGTTGAATTTGAATGCCACACTTATTTTTGAATAAGCGCTCACTATTCGGGTTAACCGGGAAAGGACCATGGGGTCGTATAACCCATTCCGAATATGTGATACGTCGTTATGAATTGCATTTGAAGATCGGTGTTGAAGACCGGATATTTACGAGAGCGATAGGATGACCTATCTATTGACTCTGCACCGAGTTGCTCCGGTATAGAGTTCTCCATATGTGATGGGGAATCCGATCAGGATTGTGGATATCCGGATTGCAAGGACTTCTTTGTAAGTGGCTTCGGTTCTGTTCGAGCCCGGAACAGACTTGTATGGATTGTATGTCTGACGTTACAAATTGAGATATAAAGCCGATTTCTTTCAAATATATTTCTGTTGGTGGCGGAGAATTTATTCTTTTAGCTTAACACCCTTCTCTGAGACGTACGAGCTCAGAGGTTATGTAGTTGAAGGTTTTTAGCAATATATTCCCAATTTGGTAATGTGACATGCTGAGTGTTGCTGTGAAATGATCATTGTGTTGATCATTTGTGATAGGATCATTTATTTGATCGTTTATCTTGGTGATCATTTGTTGACCCAAAGCATGGCTTTTGTATAAAGTATGTTTTTGTGGACGTGACTTCGTCGAGCCTCACACCCCGGAATGGTCAAAACAGGAAAGATGCAGCAAGGTTATGAGGGGTAGCTCCCTTTAGGGTATGTGCATTTCCTCATGGAAAAGGGTGGTATAATGGTATGGAGCTTAGATACTTACTCATGTTGAAACACTTTATTTATGATTGTGTGATGATGGTGACGAGTGCTCGGTTAAAGGTCCCAAAGGACCGGGGGATGGCATACTCGTGTCAGTAGTTACCCAGTTAGGGGTAACCCGGCCTTGTGTTGGCAGAGATCCGGTTTGGTTCTCGGGGACGTCCTTCTAGAGGCGTTCTCATGTGGCAATGGGAAGTTCCTTGGCCTGATCATTCATTTGAAATCCAAAGAAACAATACGATCTTGTACGGTATTAGTTGTAGAACCTATCATTCACTTATGGTGGCGCCCCACTGTTTGGATGATAGCTATAGTAGGCATACGATAATGGTCGTATGTTGGCTAAGATTTATATTCTACTTTCGAAATGAATTTTTCCTACACTATACACTAGTAATAATATCAAATGTTCTTTTAAATGCGTATCAAGCATCTTTGACTATCATAAGGAGAAATCTCCTCCGATTCTGCGTTTGCTTGTGTGTGTGTGCGGGAGGCCTTATGGTAGTCTCATTTTTAATAGCATTGCGAATTGACTTTAAAAATATTCCTCTATTTAGATTTTAAAGATAAATAAACTGTTTTGAGTTCTCACACCAGTCACATGATTGACTCGGAGTTTATTGTTTTCCTTCCTAAACTCTGGGTGCCCACCAATTTCCACACGGGCAGTCAAGAGTTAAGGTTTATCAGGATATTCTGGATATTCAGGAGTTGCTGGAGGCAAGCTGGATGGCATGGCATATTACTAATATATAGTATTTCTTTTTCCGCTGCATTGTTTGATGTTGTTTGTTGTTGTACACTCTGATGATGATATGATGTAATGTAATAACTGATATAGTTCTTTGTTCAAAGATTATTCATTTATTTATTATATGTTGTTCCGCTGCGATTGTGAGATTCTGATATTGTTGTGTTCTGTTCCGTTCTATTTTCTTTTCTCTCTATTTTCTATCTTTTTCCCTCTTCTTCTACCTTTTTCTTTTTCTTGAACATTGATAATTCGTATTTCTGTTCATCTTGAGTTAATCTATGGAGATTAGTGTACATTCAAGGTGTACGGATTTGCGGGTCTTCACAGGTGGTATCAGAGCTTATGGTTAAGCGACAACCATGGCTCTGTTGGGTATTACTCATTAGAGATAGAGTTAGTAGTACTCTAGAATGAGTTTGAGTGTAATAATAGCTATGAGAGCGTATTTGTTAGCGGATATAAAATTGTTTTATATTGTGATGATTGATTTATTGAGTGACATATGAACTTTCGTCAGCACGGTCTGCAAAACTATGCCGAAGGGGTTTATAAACACTTGAATAGAACAATTCGACACAGTATTGTTTTAAATTGGGTAAATGAAATAATTTTACCTTGATTATATTTTATATATGAAGGAATAATTTTTTAGAATTATTAAAGTATATATAAGTTGATTGTTTGGTTATTGAATAAGATTTTGAATAATCTAAATAAAAGAATAATTGTATAAGCAAATGAATTATAAGAATTGAATTATAATTAAAGTGATTTACAATTGTGAAATAAACTTATATATATAAGAAGTGAAACTATATGAATATATTTATGAATATGAGTTGTAAATAAAAATGAATTTAAAGTTAAATGGAAATTTACTTTAGAATTGGAATCTGAATTGATTTATAAGTGGGAATTTAAGTTAAGTAAAAACCAAATAATGTTTAAAATGAAGTATAACTTAAGTGATGTTGAATGAAGTTGATATTGATATCAGAGTAAATTGATAAAGGTTAATGATAAAAGTGAACTTAAGTTATATAAATGAAATTCAACTTTAGAAATTAAATTGAATTAATGGATTGAATATTAATCAATTAAATGTGAATAATTGGTATGAAATAATGAATGTAGATGTTAATTCATTAAAATCTAATGTTATTGAAAGTTGAATAATTGAATGAAAATCAATTTAATTAAACCAATTGAAAGTGATGGTGTTAAACCAAATTGAGTGAATATAAGAAAAGGAATTTGGTTGTAATGAATATACATTGGTTGTTATATGATTGTTAGTTGATTGTATATAATTCATTAAGTATTAATGAAATTGAAAGCTAAAAGTAATTGGAATTCAATTGGAAGTTAAGTGAATCTTAAATAGAATTGAATTTGATTTGGAAGTGAACCAACTTGAATATGAATTAGTGAATATAAACTAATTGAAAATGAATGTTAGTAAAAACATCCACTGTTAATAAATCAAATATGATTTAAATTGAAAACCCATTTCATTGAATATTAATGAGAATATGAATGAATATGAATTAGTTGGATGATAGTTGGTTGATGGTTGAATATATTGCTTTTATTGCATTTGCTATGTTGGCATATATAGTTATTATGTTGCTATATGTTGTATATCGATACTATTTTCATATATGCATGATTCTCATGTTGTTTGTTGAGTGTTTAGTAGATGCGGATCGCGTTTGCTTCGCATTTGGAGCTCTCTTTCGCGCTATATTAGCCGTTTATGCTCGCTAATAAAATATAAGGTACATATCTCGGATTAAATATCGTACTTTCACACTTTTTTCCCTACGGGATGCCTCATTACTTGATGAGATGTATATTTGTGATATATATACTGTCATTTTTTTTCGGATCGAGCCGCGCAAAGGAGACTATGGCGAATTTTTCTGAAAATTTAAGGCGTTAGAATATTTTTGGAAAAAATGGGAAAATTTTGAAAACTTTAACTTTGATTTGGAATTGAAAGTCAAACAATAGTAGTTGTTTTTTTGAAAAGATAACTAAGTATGATTTGAAAACTTAGTAAAGTTATTGTAAGAAATTTAATTATGGATTTTGGGAAAGTTAATAAATTCTGTAATTTTTCTTACTTGTTAATTTCGAGGACGAAATTCTTTTAAGGGGGGAAGTATGTAACGACCCAGAATTTTTATTAATTTAAAATTTGAATATTTAATTAAATTTAAATGTTAATAAGTGGAATTTATAACTCGAATAATTTTATTTCAAATAATTGGATTTAATTGAATAATTAAATCGATAATTTTAATAGTTGAAATTACAGAAATAATTGAAAATTGGGTAAAATATGATTGAAAATGATTTGTAAATTTTTATTATATCATATTGAAGTTAGAACGATGTTATAGAACTTTTAAAATCGAATTAAGAGTTTGTTTGTGAAAATTGAATATTTTAATATTTAATCGACCAGTGAAATTAGCCAATTTTCGAACAGTCTCGGAATTGGACGAAACCAGTTCCATTGGATCCGTAATAGTTAGTTATTATCGGATTTCAATTTTCGTGTCAATCGGAGTTATCGTTTGATCGTGGCAGCTCGAAACACATCGAAATTGTTTTATTATTTAATTGGCGAGTTAAAATAGCCATTTTTCAAAAAGTCTCGAATTTCGACGAAACCAGTTTCATCGGATCCATAATGTGATATTATTGTAAGGTTTCAAATTTCGTGTCAATTGGATTTACCGTTTGTCCGGTGCAAGCTAAAACGCCTAGAAAATCGTTAAATCGGTTTAATTTTAAATTGAACGGTTATTGCCATATCTCGCACAGATGACCGAATTAGCTTCCGAAACCTGTTCCATTGTGTCCGAAACGTGGGGTAAACCCTAGAAACGCTGGTCACTGCGCGTAAATCGGAGTTTGGAAAATCCAAAATGAATAGTGTTTCGTTCGATTTTCTATAAATAGCCCATCTCTTCACAAATTAAAAAAAAAAACCTAATTTGCAAACCCTAGCCGCCTCAGTCAAAACCAATGGCCGAAATTGCTCTATGCTTCCTTCCTTAATTTCTTTCAATCCACTCAATATTATCGAAAACTATCAACTGCAAAAGCATAGATCTATGCGAGTTCTATCGATCCGTACGGCGATGATTGCCTGGATCGTGTTGTGGTGCCCTCAAATTTGCAGCGTTCGGCTGCAGTTGAGCACGCAAATCGAGAGAAATGGTGAGGCCGAGTAGCATGGGTTTGTGGCCGTGGGTAGAGCAGGAGTCAAGCTTGCTAATGGCAGTCTCTGATCGAAGTTTAGTAGAGCGTGGGGATGGCGATTTCTAACCCTAGTCACGGCTTCAATGGGTTTGGTTTACTGGGGGGATCGCGTGCGTGGAAGATGGAGAGGGTGCGTTCTGCGGCTATGATGTTGAGGGGGTGAGATCTACGGTCTTGATGTGCTGTAGGGTTAAAATATAAAAATAATGTTGTAAATTATGAATATAAAAATCGTGTAAACTTGTAAAATCTATATCTTTTTCATACGAGGTCGAAAACGCGCGAAACCAGCTGCGTTGGAATCGTATGGAAGAGCACTACGCTATCGAATTGGATTGGAGTCGTTTGGAGTTAGTGAGAATTTCGGGTAAAATTAAACGTCCGTTTAATTTTATTCGAAATAAATCGCTAAAACGAAATTGAAATCAAGTTGAGAACTTCTCACTCAATCGAATCAGTTTCGATTTTAATTTTAAATAGTTATATTTAAAATATTTGAATGCATGTTTGAATGATGATTGTTATCTATTGATTGTTAAAATAGACATTATGCGCCGCTAGTAAGCGGATGTTATTTATTAAAAACATATACCGCGAATATTTCATAAAGAGTGAAATTGGTATTATATATAATAGCAATATATATATATTGGCATATATATTGCATTTGTTGATTTCCCGCATTGTATAGCGGATGAGACCCTATTGCGCCGTCTATTAAGCGGATAATATTTTAAATCCCATATACCGCGATAATTCCGTACTGGAGCGGAATTGGTATTGTGCTAATGTTTGTGGATGCAGGAAACAGGTTGGAGGGATCCAACTGGATTCCTCAACAGTATTTATTTGATTATGGATATTTTGATATTCGTTGATTATCATATCGATATATGATATCGTTGTAGTCGTGATTGACTATTTGGTATGTAGCATCATTAGGCCAAATTTTGGAATTTTAAAAGGATTTTCAAAGTGATTTTTGAAAGAATACGTTTATAAAATATTTTTGGAATTTATCCATTTTAAAAAAATAAACGTTATAATTTTTAATGTTGTAAAAATTATGATTTTTGAGAAATATAGTTGAAAGTTGATTTTTGAAAATATGGGATTAATGACTTTATAAAATAGCTTAAATTGGAATTTTTGAATTTATTATTAAAAGTTTAAAAATAGGATTTATAAAATTTAATTATTTTATAAATCAAAATGATGAAATTATAAAGGAGTTTAAAGATGTTTTAAAATAATAATATAAATTGATTTATATAAGATTTATAAATTGATATTTATAAATTAAAATATTTGAATTATAAAAACGAGTTTTCATAAGTGTTAGAATGAATTGTGAATGAATTTCATAAATGAATGAAATTTATAGAATTATAAACTGTGAAGTTATAAATGGAATTTTATAAGCAGTAGGTTTATAAAATTTGTAAAGTTATCAAAAGGATAGATTTGGGTAAATAAATGAATCTTATAAGTTATAAGATTTATAATTTGGTAAGTTTAAAGGAACGACTTTGCAAACAAATAAATTATAAGCATTTAACTTATAATATGGACTTTCGGTATATAATTGAGTTATAAATCGAATAGGTTAACAAATGAAATTTATAAAGGAAGTTGTTATAAAATAAATAGAAATGGAATTTATAAACGTTGTTTTATAAATTCGTAAACGACTTATTTTGATTAGTTAATTTTTATAACTTATTTATGGAGTTATATTCACATTTTAGATAGTGAATAATCCTTTGAAACAAAATGAATAGAAATGATGAAATTGGTTAACGTAGTATATTCACGTTTTTGAATAGCGAATAATATGTTAAAGAAATGTTTTGGATGTGATGTTTTTAAATAGAATTAAAACGATCTAACAATGTTTTTAAATGTGTTAAGATCGAAATCATAGATTTCAACATTCATTGTTGAAATAGACGTTTTCGAGAAATAAAAGGAAATGGTGGACTATAACACTGTTGTTATAGTAAATGATTTCCGAAAGGAAATGTTTTTTATAGTATTGGGATTTATATATCTATTTTAATTTCGAATCCCTATACTAGTGGTTTTGGGTTGCCGTGACGATGTTTTACGTAACATTCGTTTTGGCCCAAATAAATATGTTTAAGAGAATGATTTCCTTAAAGAATGAAATATATGCTTAATTTCGATTTAAGGATATTGAATATTTTCCAAAGGTTGAAAATAAATAAAATTTGTGAATTACTTATGATAAAATAAGTATGGAAATGTTTTCCAATATAAAGTGAATATTTTGAGAATTTATCCTTTTGAAGATAAATTGAAAATGAATATTAAAAATGAATAATTGAAATTGTATATTCATAAATATTGTGAAATATAAATTCACTATGGAATTTATAAAAGAAAGGGCAATTTGTTTAAAAATAAATATTGATTTATTTTTGAGGTATTCAAATTTTATATCTTGTAAATATATTTTTGAGAAATAAATAATTTCGAAAATTATTTGGAATCTGGTGATGTTGTGCATATCCATTGATAGTTCAATAACCGACTATCAATATTTACCTTCGAAAGGTATTTGTTGTGATTTGTTGAATTTGAATGCCACACTTATTTTTGAATAAGCGCTCACTATTCGGGTTAACCGGGAAAGGACCATGGGGTCGTATAACCCATTCCGAATATGTGATACGTCGTTATGAATTGCATTTGAAGATCGGTGTTGAAGACCGGATATTTACGAGAGCGATAGGATGACCTATCGATTGACTCTGCACCGAGTTGCTCCGGTATAGATTTCTCCATATGTGATGGGGAATCCGATCAGGATTGTGGATATCCGGATTGCAAGGACTTCTTTGTAAGTGCCTACGGTTCTGTTCGAGCCCGGAACAGACTTGTATGGATTGTATGTCTGACGTTACAAATTGAGATATAAAGCCGATTTCTTTCAAATATATTTCTGTTGGTGGCGGAGAATTTATTCTTTTAGCTTAACACCCTTCTCTGAGACGTACGAGCTCAGAGGTTATGTAGTTGAAGGTTTTTAGCAATATATTCCCAATTTGGTAATGTGACATGCTGAGTGTTGCTGTGAAATGATCATTGTGTTGATCATTTGTGATAGGATCATTTATTTGATCGTTTATCTTGGTGATCATTTGTTGACCCAAAGCATGGCTTTTGTATAAAGTATGTTTTTGTGGACGTGACTTCGTCGAGCCTCACTCCCCGGAATGGTCAAAACAGGAAAGATGCAGCAAGGTTATGAGGGGTAGCTCCCTTTAGGGTATGTGCATTTCCTTCTGGAAAAGGGTGGTATCATGGTATGGAGCCCAGTACTTACTCATGTTGAAACACTTTATTTATGATTGTGTGATGATGGTGACGAGCGCTCGGTTAAAGGTCCCAAAGGACCGGGGGATGGCATACTCGTGTCAGTAGTTACCCAGTTAGGGGTAACCCGACCTTGTGTTGGCAGAGATCCGGTTTGGTTCTCGGGGACGTCCTTCCAGAGGCGTTCTCATGTGGCAATGGGAAGTTCCTTGGCCTGATCATTCGTTGGAAATCCAAAGAAACAATACGATCTTGTACGGTATTAGTTGTAGAACCTATCATTCACTTATGGTGGCGCCCCACTGTTTGGATGATAGCTATAGTAGGCATACGATAATGGTCGTATGTTGGCTAAGATTTATATTCTACTTTCGAAATGAATTTTTCCTACACTATACACTAGTAATAATATCAAATGTTCTTTTAAATGCGTATCAAGCATCTTTGACAATCATAAGGAGAAATCTCCTCCGATTCTGCGTTTGCATGTGTGTGTGTGCGAGAGGTCTTATGGTAGTCTCATTTTTAAAAGCATTGCGAATTGACTTTAAAAATATTCTTCTATTTAGATTTTAAAGATAAATAAACTGTTTTGAGTTCTCACACCAGTCACATGACTGACTCGGAGTTTATTGTTTTCCTTCCTAAACTCTGGGTGCCCACCAATTTCCACACGGGCAGTCAAGAGTTAAGGTTTATCAGGATATTCTGGATATTCAGGAGTTGCTGGAGGCAAGCTGGATGGCATGGCGTATTACTAATATATAGTATTTCTTTTTCCGCTGCATTGATTGATGTTGTTTGTTGTTGTACACTCTGATGATGATATGATGTAATGTAATAACTGATATAGTTCTTTGTTCAAAGATTATTCATTTATTTATTATATGTTGTTCCGCTGCGATTGTGAGATTCTGATATTGTTGTGTTCTGTTCCGTTCTATTTTCTTTTCTCTCTATTTTCTATCTTTTTCCCTCTTCTTCTACCTTTTTCTTTTTCTTAAACATTGATAATTCGTATTTCTGTTCATCTTGAGTTAATCTATGGAGATTAGTGTATATTCAAGGTGTACGGATTTGCGGGTCTTCGCATTAGGTGTTCAACAACGGTTTCACCATAGTGATGACTAAGATTTCGACAGTCTAACCAAGGACACGATATTTTTTCCACATCTCCTAAATTTTTCTTCGCAACACACACAAAATTCCATGCTCCTTGGCCATAATCTCTACTAGTTCTTTGATTAAAATTGAAAATAAAAAATATTAGCTTTTATTATCAAAATATTAATTCTAAAGTAAAGTATAAATTATTTTCCACATGATTACCTATATAGACACAACTAGTCTTTCTCCATCATCATATACAATATGTATGCAACCAAGTATCTAAAATTCAAATAGTAATTTATAATTAAGTCAAGAGAAATAGTTCATGCAATGAATGAATTTTACACCAATGATGTGATTAGAGAAATAGTAATTTATATGTCCATAACAAGATCACACAATTACAAATTCAACAACGTTATAAACAATGGCTCTTGGAATGTTAATCCATCAAGTCTGTCGGCACACATACGTAGCAGCATAAAGGAAAGCAAAACATTCAACAAAAACATGAAGACTATTGGCAATGAAATTTGAATAATGGAAAAAAATTCGTTTAAATCTGTTTAGGATGGTATTAGAGAAAAAAGAGAGAAACAACAGTGGCATAGTACTGTACGAAATAATTTTGGTGCTCCTAAAATGTCAATTACTACATATTTTGCAATATCAAACAGGCTGCCTCCAAATTAAATTCATAAACTTTCATGAAAACTCCAAAAAACGAGCAAAAAAGTGTGAAAAGTGAAGAAAGTCACAAGGTCAGAGGTTCAAACAATGCAAAAATCACTATAAAATATTAAGTAAAGTGCAAACCAATTTTCTCCTTTTCTAGAAAAAGTCAAAATGTTTCAAAGGATTTTAAAGAAAAATATATGATCTTCGAAAATAATTCAAATACTTTCCAAACTTCAGTCCTTGTTTTCTGCAATTCACATTTCTTTTTATTTTCAAACCCCAAGCATTGATCAATATTTTAATTTACTTCTTGGTAATTCTTAAATTAATACATTGCTTTTTCTCCATTAATCCCTAGTTCTTGTTCCACAACATTTGCCTGCATAATCGATTGTCTCCACATCAACACTCCATTTCATCAAACCACCCCATAACTTCACCAGAAGCTATCCCATCACCATGTACAAAGCTCCATCTCCACCATGTCCTTTCAAATTGGTATCGGCGCAAGAATCAAATTTGAAAGGATATGATGGGCCTGGAGCTTTTACATGGTCATGGGATAGTTTCTGATGAAATTATGTAGTGGTTTTGATGAAATGGAGTGTTGTACGGAGGTAGTCAAATATGCAGGTAAAAAAAGTGCAACAAAAACATGCAGAAATGAATTGTACTTAAGGATTAATGGAGAAGGAATAATGTATTAATGCAAAAATGTGACAACCCACATTTCAGAAGATTTAAATCGACAATAATCCACACATGTCCAACTTAAGCAATCCGAAATATAGATAATCAGTGGGGTTAATTAAGAAAATAAGAGTAGAAGAAGCAATAAAGATTGAATCTCATTGCAGAATGATAAAATAGAATAATCAAATAAACAGTTCATGAAGCTATTTCAATTATACATTTGATTATATTCAATACAACATTTATCAGAGTTATACACACACACACACACACACATCAGGGATAAACAAGTAATACAGCAGGAAACATGATGCAGGAATACTAATAGTAGTAGTATATCAAATCTTCGTCTTCGTCCTCCAGAATAAATCTTCAATAAGCTAAAAAACTCAGGGCTGCCCAGAGTGAAATGAAAAGACAAAACATTCGAGTCAAGACTAAAATATTCTTATGTGAGTCAAATTAATATCGCATATAACATGAGTGTAACGGCATCAGAGATATTTACAGGTTTTTGTTAGTCCCTGAGAAGATGGTTTTGATGACAACAACCTTAGAATAAGATTATAAAATATAAATACTAACATTATAGTTTAGATATATATGTATATGTAGGATTTAACCATGCAGGTACCAAGAATGAAGACTGTACAGTATAGAGATTCAAGACTGAAGATATCAAGATTGATGACTCATTAGTATCTAGATTATCAAGAGTTCAAGATTTAAATATAAGTAATTTAGATAGGAATTTTGTTAAAACTCCTAAAAGAGCACTGGTATCTTAAAATCCATTTTATTCGTAGAATGGAATCCACTTCGGGCTCGTTAAAGGGATGGAACCCTAAGTAGGATGGAACCTGTGAAAAATCTAGTGGAACATTGTTTTGTATCCACTAACTTTTATTCAAATATTTTACAAAATTATACCTTGTTTTCAAAATGATTTAAAAATCTTCCTTTTAAAAAGATCAAAAACATCTATCCTGGTTTTAAAATACTTTTAGCCTCAAAATAATCTTTATTTTCAAAATCAAATTATCCTTGGTTTTAAACTATCTTCTAATATATTTAACTTTTAATATTTATACTTGGATATAAATATAAAATTATAGTAAAATTTTATATATACCAAAATATTATTCTCTATACTTATTAATGTATTTTAACTATAGTTAAGTATATTTGTAAAGTTTAAAATAGTTTTAATACAAGACAGAAATTATTTTCAAAGAAAAACAAATTACCAAAAATTACTTAGTTGTGTCGACAACCCCTAGGGACCCTTGTCGACGAGGTGGCAGTTTATTTCAAAATTTTGAATTTCAAAGGAAGTGTCTATTCGTCATGTCCTTTCAAGAATGGATATGACTGTTGTTCTACTATAAATAGGGGCAGTTTTAAATGAATTTGTGTTTATATTTTCTCTGATTTCACTCCTCTTCTTTTTCCACATTTCTTTATATATATTTTTACCATTACTCTGCCGAAATCACCATTGAATCTAACTAGATCATTTATGGTTTGATTCTCTATCACTATCTCGACAAGATCCCAGTGCTATTTAGAGTTATAGGCTTCTTTGTAATTAATTGAGTGAGAAAAGGTGTGATTGTAGCCTGTGAAATCAATCAAGCGAGAAAAGGTGTGATTGTAGCCTGTGAAATCAATTGGGTGAACTTGTTGCTCGTAAAATCAAGTATCTTTACCCAGAGGATTGTGAATCTAGAGTGGCGTACCTCGTGGGCTCGAAATCGAGGGTGTAATTGTAAGAATTGATTCTGAAAGGAAATCCGTACTTGTGTGCGGGACTGTATGTAAGGTAAGTCCGAAGCAGTATAAAATCCGGTGTGTTCTTTCCTTTATTGTTTTTACTTTATTTCTGCATCCGTGTTTGATTTTGTGATCATATCTATGTCTGAATATTGCATACATTTGTGTTCAAATTAATATAAACTCAAAAAGATTTAGTAATTCTTAATACACTATTACCCCCTTCTAGTGTTAATTCTAGCCGTATGATCCGTAATCCGCATTTCTCACATTTGGTATCAGAGCAAGGTTTTCAATGATTCATAATATGATTTTTGAAAAAGCTTTTAAAATGGCTATGTTTAAAAAACTTGTTAATACTAGTTTATAAATATTCAGATCCTCATTGTCTCTTGAGTCTACATATAATTAATATTCAAATTCAAGTTGTCTACCAAAATTGTATGATGCGTGGGAAACATGTTTTATGGGTGTTGTGGAATCAATCCACAATGGACAAATTGTGTAGATCAAAAAGAATAAATGGATACTCGATAGTGGGCGCTCTAGACACATGATTGGTAATCCAGATATGCTGAATGATATAATATACAAAGACGGAGGACTGGTTAACTTTGGAGACAACTCAAAAGGATATGTGATTGGCATCAGCAAAGTCGGTAACTCTGAAACTCCTTTTATTACTAATGTTTTGCTAGTTAAGAATCTAAAACATAATTTGCTAAGTATTTGACTTTGCGATAAAGGATATAAAATTAAATTTGAAAAAGGTAACTGTCACATTGAAGATAATAATTCAATCATAATATTTGATGGGATTAGGAAAAAGAATATCTATATTCTTAGTGTGAAAGTTTCAAATTATAACCTGTGTCTTTTGGAAAATACAAGTGACCCTTGGATTTGGCATAAGGGATTTGGGCATTTGAATTTCAAATTCTTATCTAGACTGTCAAAACATGATCTAGTAAGAGGTCTCACTAAAATGAACTTTAAAGTAGATAGTTTATGTGATGCATGTCAATTAGGAAAACTTCGAAAAAGTTCCTTTAAATTAAAAGAAATGATTTCAACTTCAAAACCTCTTGAATTACTTCATCTTGATTTATTTGGTCCATCTCAAATTCTGTCAATAAATCATAGTAAATATGTTTTTTTAATTGTAGATGATTATTATAGATTTACATGGACAATATTTTTGAAATGTAAAAATGATACTTCTGAATGTTTTAAAAAATTTACAAAAAGAATTAAAAATCAACTTTCTGTAAAAATTATAACCATCTGTAGTGATCACCATGGTAAATTTGAAAATGAAAAGTTTGAGGAATTCTAGAACAAAAAAGGAATAACTCGCAATTTTTCATTTCTAAGAACTCCACAACAAAACGGAGTAGTAGAACGTAAAAATAGGGCATTCAAGAGTGTGCGAGAACTATGCTTTCAGATAGTAAATTACCAAAATATTTTTGGGCGGAAGCAGTTGCTACCACCTGTTATATTTTAAATAGAATTTTAATTAGACCTTTAAATGATAAGACATCTTATGAACTTCTTCACACAAAGAAACCTAAGGTATCTTATTTTAGAATTTATGGAAGTAAATGTTTTATTTCAAATACAAAATATAATTTAGATAAATTTGATCCTAAATCCGACAAAGGTATCTTTATCGGATATTCTAATAGAAGTAAAGCATACAGAGTGTTTAGTTTAAGAACTAACACCATCGAAGAAACAATGCATGTTTCATTCGATGAAAGTCTCAAAATTTTTGAAGATACAAATGATGAAGATGATTTAATCACTCAAAATCAAGAGTCAACTGAAACTAATAATGAAATTAATCATCCTAATAAAAAGATTAAACTTTTAAAAGCTCATCCTATAGAAAATATACTAGGAGATATGCAGGTTATTGTTACAACTAGAAATCAACTAAGTAAAATGAGCAATGTAGCCTTTATATCAACTATTGGACCCAAAAATCCAAAAGAAGCATCAACTTATGATTCATGGATTTTGGCTATGCAAGAAGAACTAAATCAATTCACTAGAAATGATGTTTGGGAACTTGTTCCTAGACCTGAAAATAAAACTATAATTGGAACTAAATGGGTATATAAAAATAAAGTGAATGAACAAGATGAGGTTGTTAGAAATAAAGCCCGGTTAGTCGCTCAAGGTTATTGTCAAGAAGACGGAATAGATTTTAATGAAACCTTTGCTCCCATAGCAAGATTAGAAGCCATTAGGATTCTACTTTCTTTCGCAAATTATAATAATCGCAAATTATATCAAATGGATGTTAAAAGTGCTTTTTTAAATGGATTTGTAAAAGAGGAAGTATATGTTGAACAACCACCACTTTTTGAAAATGAAAATTTCCAAATCATGTTTAAAAACTTAAGAAAGCTCTATATGGTCTAAAACAAGCTCCTAGAGCCTGGTATGATAGACTAAGATCTTACTTATTACAATCAAATTTTGAAATTGGTAAAGTAGATAATACTCTTTTTATTAAAAGAAATAAAAATGATATTCAACTAGTACAAGTCTACGTAGATGATATCATTTTCGGATCAACTAATTTTGAGATGAATAAAGAATTTTATGAAATAATGACAAAGGAGTTTGAGATGAGTCATATGGGTGAATTAAACTTCTTTCCAGGATTGCAAATAAAACAATTAGATAATGGTATCTTTATCAGTCAAGAAAAATATGCCAAAGACCTGGTTAGTAAATTTAATTTGACTACTGCAAGTGGAAAATCCACTCTCATGGCAACCATTGAGTACCTAAGTAAAGAAGATCTCTCGAAATATGTAGATCAAAAATTATATAGAGGAATGATTGGATCACTACTCTATAACACTGCTAGTAGACCTGATATCATGCATAGATTTGTCTCTGTGCAAGATATCAATCCCAACCTAAAGAGACCCAATTAAAAGCTGTAAAACATATCATAAGATGTGTTAAACACACCTTTGATTATGGCTTATTTTATCCTAAAAATGATTCTTTTGAATTAATATCTTACTGTGATGCTGATTATGCTGATTGTAAATCAGATCGAAAAAGTACAAGTGGAACTTGTCACTTTTTGGGGCATTCTCTGATTTCCTCGTTTAGTAAAAAGCAAAACACAGTTTCTTTATCAACAACTGAAGTAGAGTATATTTCCGCTACTTTGGCTTGTTCTCAAGTAATATATATATGCAACAAACTTTAAAAGATTTTGGTTCAAATATCTCAAAATAACCAATTTATTGTGATAATACTAGTGCAATAAATTTATCCAAAAATCCTACTCATCATGCTCGAACTAAACATATTGATATAAGACATATTTTCTTAGAGATAATATAAGTAAGGAAGCAATTACTCTCGATTATATCAATTCCGAGAACCAAATTGCTGATATCTTAACAAAACCCTTAAATGAATCTATATTTACTAAATTAAGAAGAGAATTAGGTATTTGTTCAATAACTGAAATATAGAATATAAATAACAAAGTATAATTAAAAATTAAATTAAAACAAATCAAATAGTAAAAATACAGTTACCATGTCGACAACCCTCCCATACCCCTGTCGACATATAACGACTTTTTTCTTTTTGAATTTTTCCTACCAATATTCAAATAAGTGGTTATATTTTCTTCTTGTTTTGAAATTTTGTTAATTCTTTTTGTCCTTTCTCTAATCTAACTTCCAAAAATAATAAAACAATGGCATCCTCTTCCAAATGAAATAAAAATTCAACCTTTTTGTTCCCTTCTCCTTCTACCAGACCATTTCAACGAACTACGCTTGCACGAGTGATGAAAATGGAGGATTCCTTGAAGGATGCACTGCAACTAATGACTGAAATTCAAGTAGTACAACTCAGAATGGCCAAAGAACAAGAACGACAAGGCAAAATCCTTAGAAACTTACAAAAGTTTCTAATGGACAATCATCCCAATCCCATCTTGATTGATGAAGAATCTTTAGGAGATCAAGTGCAAGAGGACGACAAGGAAGAAGAAGAAGCCTTCATGGAAGAAGAGCACGCTGAAGATGACGACAAAGTTGTTTGCGTTGGCGAAGTGTGCTTTGACAAGGATGGAAATCTAGTCGAACAGCATGAAAATTTCCGTTTCCACTACTCAAATTGCTCGGTTCATAGATCTTCCATTTTCAAGGACATACATTAGTTTCTTTTCTCTCTTTCTTATTATTATATGATCTTACTTTCATCTTGCACGCAAATGTAAATATAACAATATATAATAAATGATTTGTGTTCGTATATTTGAATTCTCACATTATCACTATTATCAGTATTATCATATATGGGTTCTTAGTTAGGATAGTTAGTAATTAAGGACTAAGTTTTAGTTTTAGAATTAAGTGTTGATTATTTATGATCGCACTATCATTATAATCACATGTCATATAGTATTAGATTATGGGGGAGTTATATAGTTTGGAGTTAGTTTTTGTTGATGAAAAAGGGGGAGAAGCATAAAATAGGATAGTTAGACATAGATTAAGGGGTTGTTATTAGTTTTAGGGGGAGTTATTAGGATAGAAGTAATATTTTATAAACAAAAGTTGTCGTCATCAAAAAGGGGGAGACTGTTAGTCCCTGAGAAGATGGTTTTGATGACAACAACCTTAGAATAAGATTATAAAATATAAATACTAACATTATAGTTTAGATATATATATATATATATATATATATGTATATGCAGGATTTAACCATGTAGGTGCCAAGAATGTAGACTGTACAGTATAGAGATTCAAGACTGAATATATCAAGATTGAAGACTCGTGAATATCAAGATTATCAAGAGTTCAAGATTTCAATATAAGTAATTTAGTTAGGAATTTTTTTAAAACTCCTAGAAAAGCAGTGGCATCTTATCCATTTTAATCGCGGAATGGAATCCACTTCGAGCTCGTTAAAGGGATGGAACCTAAGTAAGATGGAACCTATGAAAAATCTAGTGGAACATTGTTTTGTATCCACTAACTTTTATTCAAATGTTTTACAAAGTTATATCTTGTTTTCAAAATGATTTCAAAATCTTCCTTTTAAAAAGATCAAAAACATCTATCCTGGTTTTAAAATACTTTTAGCCTCAAAATAATCTTTATTTTCAAAATCAAATTATCCTTGGTTTAAACTATCTTTTAATATATTTAACTTTTAATACTTATACTTTGATTTAAATATAAAATTATTGTAAAATTTTATATATCCCAAAATATTATTCTCTATACTTATTTATGTATTTTAACTATAGTTAAGTATATTTATAAAGTTTAAAATAGTTTTAATACAAGATAGAAGTCATTTTCAAAAAAAAATACCAAAATTTACTTAGGCCCGTCGACAACCCCTAGGGACCCTTGTCGACAAGGTGGCAGTTTATTTCAAAAATTTGAATAAGGAAGTGTCTATTCTTCATATCCTTTCACGAATGGACATGGCTGTTGTTCTACTATAAATAGGGGCAATTTTAAATGAATTTGTATTCATATTTTCTCTGATTTCACTCTTCTTCTTCCACATTTCTTTATATATTTTTACCATTACTCCACCGAAATCACCATTGGATCCATCTAAATCATTTCTGCTTTGGTTCTCTATCACTATCTCAACAAGATCCCGGTGCTATTCAGAGTTATAGGCTTCTTTGTAATTAATTGAGTGAGAAAAGGTGTGACTGTAGCCTGTGAAATCAATCAAGCGAGAAAAGTTGTGATTGTAGCATGTGAAATCAATTGGGTGAACTTGTTGCCCGTAAAATCAAGTATCTCTACCCAAAGGATTTTGAATCTGGAGTGGTGTACCTCATGGATTTAAAATCGAGGGCGTAATTATAAGAATTGATTTTGAAAGGAAATCTGTACTGTGTGAGGGGCTGGATGTTGGGTAACTCCGAACTAGTATAAAATCTGATGTGTCTTTCCTTTATTGCTTTTACTTTATTTTTGCATCTTTGTTTGATTCTAT
Organism: Allium cepa; assembly: GCA_030765085.1. Classification (NCBI taxonomy): domain Eukaryota; kingdom Viridiplantae; phylum Streptophyta; class Magnoliopsida; order Asparagales; family Amaryllidaceae; genus Allium; species Allium cepa. The sequence continues at coordinate 669,105,393 of CM060943.1, read as the reverse complement.
GATCATATCTGTGTCTGAATATTGCGTACATCTGTGTTCAAATTAATATAAACTCAAAAAGATAGTAATTCCTTAATACACTATTCACCCCTCCTCTAGTGTTAATTCTAGCCTTAAGATCCGTAATCCGCATTTCTCATAGTTTCCACATCCCATATCCAGTGTATAACATGCGTGCAATAACTCAAGAGATGTTACTGGATTTCCTATCTCTTAAGGATCCGTCAAAGTATTTGTATGTAGTAGAATACCTTATATATATAATGTTTAATCAATAGAATTAATATTTTTCTTAACATTAAGGCTTTACATTAATCCCCCGTAATGCGTTTTAAGCATTGTCGTGCAGTTTGCATAAAAAACACCAGTTAAACGGTCGGTGAATAGGAATGCGCCGTGATACGACAACATTAAACCAAAATCATATGTGTCTCGTATAGGGATAAAAGTATGACAAGGCATGTGAGGCAATGCCTAAGGTAGAATACTACCAGTTCAGGTCGTAGGGTTGGTGGTACGCATCATAGCCATGACCGCCCACCGCGTCCATCCATCCTATATCGAGTCAAAAGGAGGCTATCCCAAATCAATGTGCACCAATCGAAACCAACAACAAGAGTAATAATATGGAACGAGTCTAAGAAAATCGAAGAACGGATGTCTGCTCGGGGTAATTAACCCACTTGGCCTTGTCAAGCCATCCTGTTTTAGCTATTTCAAATTGGCACAAGTGCCGAGGTCTATCTATCATCGTTCTCTTTCTTCAAATCCAGAAATGATGCCTAATCCAACCACTTCGTTTTGGAGTCTCGTCCACATACACAATTGTTAAAGTTGTTCCGGCATCGACAGAGAGTATGCCTATATCCGGTCTCGGTCTCTTTAACAACCAAACGTCATTTTTCATACCGGATGGCACTATTACATTTCGAAAATAGTCATACTTGATATCAAAATGTTATATGGGCTTCACAATCTAATCCATTTCGAAATCATCATATTTATTCAAAATATACTATTTCAGTGCCAAATCATTTTCGTCTTAATATCTTGATTTCACTTCCAAAATCGTTTCGAATTCCAATTTAGGTTAAAACTTCATGTTAACCCAATTCGTTTTAAATCCATGATTTAAAATGAACATTCCACCCTTGACTAGTTTGAATTTTTTTTAAAATAGTTTGAATAGTTTTAAAATAGGTTAAATAATTAAATAGTTGAAATGGTTAAAAAAGTTAAAAATGGTTTAAATGGTTAAAATAGTTTAATATAATATAATTTAAGTATTAAAATGGTTTATATAGCAATTTAAAAAACCTAAATAATTTGTATATTTAAGAAGATAGATTTTAAACAATTTATATTAAAATAATTTAATTGAAAATAGTTTAAAGTCAAACTGATTCAATTCCAACTTCCCAATTCAAGTCAATTCCAATTTCCATTCAATCGATTCAATTTCGATTTCAATCCAAATCAATTTCAACTTCGGTTCCCAATAATTTGATTTCATTTTCGATTCTAATTAATTTCAATTCCAATTTGAAACCATTTCAATTCAATTCTCAATTTTAAACCATTTCGACCTATCAATTCCAAGTTCGATTTCCAAAATATCGATTTAAAGAATTTAGTCAAATTTACCTTCAATACTCAATTTAAAATCTAATTTTCAAATATGATTCAATTGCGAACTCAATTTTCAAAAATCGTTTTATTCCTCTTTTACTCAGCAATAGTCAAAGTTTGAATAAAAATCAATCTTTTAAAAACAATACAATTTTTGAATTTCAAATCTTATTTCGATTATATCTTCAAAATCTCAACTTTGATTATTTAAACAATTTCGACTACCACAACTTAATTCCACGATTTGACCTCAAGTTCGAAAATAATTTGATTTCTATAAATTTGATTTTTATTTCTTTAAATCTAAATTACTTTTACACTTTCATATCCAAAATCAAATAATTTAACCTATTCGGTGTCCATATGTAATTTTCTATCCTATGACCAAGTGATCAGTTATTTCAATTTTATTTCAAGAATGGATATGTATCATTTCAATCCAAAATAAATGTCATAGGTATATATCATTTCAACCTACATCTTAATTTATTCAAAATAATTCAATTTACAGTTTATGTACTGTAAATAATATACAGGGTGATAATAGAATATATCAGAATAAATAAACATGCAAATCATCCAAAATATCAATCAATAGCATCCATCACAATCAAACATACAAACATATAATATAATTCCTGACAATTTCATGAATATCAAAATCGGGTATTTTACTGGCAATTCAATTCCAATTCTGTCAATTTTAATTTTTAGCAGTTAATTCAAATGACCATTAAACTTATCAAATAACGATCAGTAAATTCATATCATTTCATAATTTCGAATTTAACTAGAAAAAAATATATTATAGTACTTGTGAATGTTATAAAACACTTACCTTGAGTTTTCTATTTTAAATCAAATCAAACAACGTTCGATTTAACCTAAAATTTTAACTAGCTCCAAATGACTCCAAATCAGTTCTAGAACAGATTACTCGTCGCTATGATTCCATCGTATGACCAAGATATATATTTTATAAGCTTATATGAATTAAAATGTTGTTTAATTTATAAATTAATTTAAGAAAAACCTAAACTAATCTCAGTTGCTTGTTTGGAGATCTGCACATCTGGTAACACACGCTCTCTTCTCCGTTCCTAACGCGCACAACTCCTAGGAGAAAAATCCATATGAACGCAAAGTTGTTACCATCCATCGAGACTCGCCACCTCCATGACCATCAATACAACGATCAATGGCCACCACATCATGCTCCAACCCCAGTTCCACCAATGCCTCTAGTCCGGTCAAGATCGATCACCTATCTTGCCTCGAAATCACGCATGAACGCACGATCGTCACAGCCAAATCTAGGCCACTACGAAGCTCCAATGACGATCTCCACTATTGTATATGTAGATGTCCTTGTGCTCTTCAAATTTGTAGTTGGAGATTTTGTCTAAAACTCGATGGATTGCGAGAGATTTAAGGAGGAAGGATAGAAGATTTTTGGCCATACATTTGTTGGAGGCGCGACTGAGACTAGGGTTTACTGTGCAAGCATATTCATAGACGTGAAAACATATTATCTTAATATTATTCTCACTCTTCACCTATTTTCTGGATGAACTCCAAACGAAGCTTGTCACCTGGCGTTTATAATGTATTACCCCTAGTATGAACGCAACAGATCAAGTTTCGAGTCCCACTTCGATTGTATGTAGAAGATAGCTTTTCGTACCATATTATAATATTGAATTTTCGATATTAATTTCAACGCATTTTAACCCAGTACTATAACTCCAAACGATACCACATTTGAAATCCGATAATAATATACTATTATGGATTCAATGGAACTGGTTTCGTCGAAATCCAAGATTGTGTCAAAAATGGCTATTTTTACACGTCAAATAAAATATAATATTTCCAATTTATAATTATTCACTTCTAAATTCAATTTTAAATGTTAACAATCTTCATTGTTGTTTAAATAAAATTTACATCAACTTTCGGCATCATTTTCAATCATATTAAATTCAGAATTCAATTATTCAAAAAAATTCCAATATTGAATTTAAATAATTTAATTTTCCAATATTCAACAAATTCGAATATTAGATTTTTGATGACTTTTAATTATCAATCAATTACTTTATTTACATCTAATGAATTCAACATTTATTATTTAATCCCACTATTGATTGTAAACACATTCAATAAATAGCTTTACCTTTCAATACTTGCTATTACTTAAATCTTCAAAATTAGTTTAATTTAAAATTTTATTCAAGTTCATATCCAATACTTGCATTCAAAATCATTAAATTTTTAGTTTTAACCATTTTATTTAATAATTACATTAAATTTTGACAATTTAAAATAGCTAAAAATACGGATCGTTACATTCTCCCCCACTCAAAACTTTTTGTCCCGAAAAGACGTTAGGTAAAGAATTTAACATTTGATATATTTTAAAAACATAATCAACTTATAAAACCTAAAATTCATTAGAAATTTTTTACTACGTTTAATAATTTTTTTACTACGATACTCCGATCGGTTTATGGAAAATACAAGTTATAAAAATTTTAAAACTTCAAAAAATTTCTAACATCCGAATTTACGGAAAATTTCGGCAGAGTCTTCTTTGCGTGGCTAGATCCGAACGACTACAAAATTCCACTACAGGCCCCAAACTAACAGAAGAAAACCAAAGCCAAGTGGCTCCATCATAAAACCATCTACTCAAATGACAAAATAAATATGTACCTTTTTATCGAGCAATCCAAATTTTTCTTGATTTTAAATACCTGCTTCTTATTTACCAATGATTTCGAATCATATAATTTAAATCATTTTATATTTTGCATTTTTAATTTCCAATGTTTGCTTTACTAAAGCCCGTACGACGTACATATATCATCCTTATGCAATATCAAATCTGATCGCGCACTCGATCACACAATTTCACTTTCGAACTAGTATCGTTTACATGACTCTCTAGTGCTGACTCAGATATGGTTCCTTGATGGAAACTATCATTCTCCTTGCATAGCCATATACTATGATAGACAATTCCATAATCAACCAAAATTCCATATCCAGGGTTCGCCGTCAAAAATCAAGTGAAAAATTCTAATTCGTATAGGTATAAATTACCTCGAAATTCTGTGCTCGAATCTGGATCAAATCGTTATGCAAATAAAATAATCTACGTACAACTTACATATTTATTCTAATTGATTCATATTTACACCAAATTATTTTCATTCACCTTCATTTTCATAATTTCCTTTAATAAAAATTTGTTTGTGAAACATTTTGTTATTCATTACTTTAGTTTATAATCATTCTATAAAAGTCCGACTTCTTTTATGTGACTTTATCCTAAGTTTATAGTTGTCTCAAAAGTTAGAAATTTAATTTCACGATTTCTTTTCAAAGTTCTATTTAATTCTATAGCCAATTTACAAAGATGTTATTTAATTCATTTGTCTACTTTCTTAAGTTTGCTTACTTATTCCATTTAGTCATCAATCATTTCATAATATACTAATTAATTATATAACATTTATTGTTACAACTAAACTTCCACTTATACACATTTTAATTGCTTTTGAGTTTCGCTTATTTGTATAATATCCTATTACATATCCAAATATCATTTTAACTTTTAACATTTGGTACGTCTTATTATATGCTATTAGAATGCAATTTGGTATTATACAAGTTAATTGATTCAATTTGCTTAATTGGAATGTTCACTATTTAACTTATTTAAATTTTCTTTACTTTCAATTTCTCTCTAAAATTTCTTAAAACATTTAGTTTAGAGTTTCTTAATTCTCTTATTTTATAAGTTCAGGTTATTCAAATATTTCATTTCATCCAAATAATTTAAAGATTGTTAATTAACAGAACATAAAAAATTTAAATACCGGGTTCATTTCAAATCATTTGAAATAAGTATATATACTTATATCCTTCGTATATCAAATCGTACTTTTGGAGTTTAAACCAAAAATCAAATTATCAAAACAATTTCGCAGGAAAGCTTTTCAAGAGTCTCCCCCAATTTGAGATTCGAAAATGAATGTCAATGATGCTGCGTAGTCATCGCCGAAATTATTTCCAGCAATAGAAGAGGGGAGTACTGGATTCATTTCTTTTAGAATCCCGTTTTAAAATAATTTTCATAAATATTTTTTAACTACTATCACTGTATTTTTCGAAAACTTTGAAAACCATTTTCAAAATTCTTTGGTCATAGATTCAAAACTTCTCAATTTAATTCTGTTTTCATTTAGAAGTCATATTTATAAATTATAGTTGCAAAATTTCACTTTCTTTATAACATTTCACAATTGTTTTATCATTGTTTATTTATTATAAATGTCTTTTACTAAGCCACAACAACCGATTAATGATAATAATCGGTACTATCGTTCCTATCCACCAACACAATATATACCCTAATAATTTCTGAAAAATTATTTCTTCATATATAAAATATAATTGGGGAAAAATTACTTCATTTACCCAATTTCAGAACAATACTATGTCGAATTGTCCTATTCATGTGTTTCGAAATCCCTATCAATAACGTTAATTACTCGTATTGACTAGAATCCATAAGCCACTCAACAAATCAACCAAGATAATATAAAATAATTTTTATATTCACTAACAAATACGCGCTCATATCTATACATTCAAACTCATTCTAGGGTACTGCGACCCTATCTCCAATGAGTCAAACCCCACAAAGCCAAGGTTATCGCAAAACCAAAGCTCTGATACTAATTGTGATGACCCACATTTCGAAAGGTTTAAATCGACAATAATTCACACATGTCCAATTTAAGCAATCCAAAATATAGATAATTAATGGGGTTAATTAAGAAAAATAAGAACAGAAGAAGAAAAAAAATACAGAATCTCACAGTGGAATGATAAAATATAATAATCAAATAAACAGTTCATAAAGCTGTTTCTATTATACATTTGATTATATTCAATACAATATTTATCAGAGTTATATATATATATATACACATATCAAGGATAAATAAATAAGGCAACAGGCAACATGATGCAGGGATAATAATAGTAGTAGTATACCAAATCTTCATTTTAGTCCTCCAGAATATATCTTCAATAAGCTGAAAAACTCAGGGTTGACCCAAGTGCAATGAAATGACAAAACACTCGAGTCAAGAATAAAATATTCTTATGTGGGTCAAACCTATATCGCATATAACATGGGCGTAACGACGTTAAAGATGTTTACGAGTTTTCACATCTCCTATCCATTGTATAACATGCGTGCAATAACTCAAGAGATGTTACGGGATTTTCCATCTCCTAAGGATCCATCATAATATTTGTATGTAGTAGAATACACTATACATATAATGTCTAATCAATAAATTAAATATTTTTCATAGCGTTAAGGCTTCACATTAATCCCCCTTAATGCATTTTTAAGCATCGCCGTACAGTTTGCATACAAAACACCAGTTAAACAGTCGGTGGATAGAGGTGCGCCGTGATACACAACAACAACAAAGTCATTATTCCCAAACAAGTTGGGGTCGGCTAGAGATGGAATCCAAAACTAAATGACAATGCTAATTTAAAGGTTATAATAATAACAATAACAATAGCACTAATAAAATAAAGTCAAATAAATAAATGAATAATAGTAGTAACTAAGTAAAATTAAAATAAATATAAAAGTACATATATATGTATTATAAAAAAATAAATGATGATAGTACAAATAGTAATAATGGTGCTGATAATAATATTGGTCAAAGACCAAACGCTATGTCTAAGGCTCCTTTTCCTTAATCCTGTAATCTAAAACTTACAAAACTCATAGCTCATGGTTCTGGTACGTGGATCGTTAACTTCCATGCACTCCTATCCGTTATCAAGTCTTCGAATATATTTCAATACTTCAAATCTCTTTTTACTACTTCCTTCCATGTCAATCTTGGTTGATATCTACCTCTCTTTAAGCATACGCCGCGGTTTATAATTCCAACATGCATATATGCTACGGGCGGCCTTTGTTGGAGATGTCCAAACCATCTTAAGCGATGTTGAATTAGCTTCTCTTTAATTGGTGCTACTCCAAGTTTTTCACATATATCATCATTTCTAATTTGGTCTCTTCTTGTATGACCGCAACTCCATCGCAGCATACACATCTCTGCTACATTTATATTCTAGACGTGTTGGCTTTTAATAGGCCAACATTCTGCACCATACAACATCGCTGTCCTGCTTGCCGTTCTGTAGTACTTTCCTTTAAGCATCTATGTGACTTTTCCGTCATAGAGAATGCCAGACGTTTGTCGCCATTTCACCTATCCTGCACGAATTCAAAAACTAAGATCTTCATCAATCTCACCATTACACCGCAACATTGATCCTAAATACCAAAAGCATTTCTACTTTGGAACTATTTATCCGGCCAGAGTGAAATCTCCATCCTCTGACCTGATGCCGCTGAACTCGCACTTTATATACTCCGTTTTAGTTCTGCTTAGCCTTAATCCCTTTGATTCTAAAATCTGTCTCCATAGCTCAAGTTGTTTATCAACCCCAATCCCACTATCATCAATCAGCACAACATCATCAGCAAATAGCAAACACCAAGGAATCTCCCCTTGTATACCCTTCGTAACCTCATCCATCACTAGGGAAAAAATGTAGAGGCTCAATGCTAACCCTTGATGTAATCCTATGTTAATGGAAAAGTCACTTATTGCACCATCGCTAAAATCATATGGGTCTCATATAGGGATAAAAGCATGACAAGGCACGTGAGGCAATGCCTAAGGTAGGACACTACCAGTTCGGGTCGTAGGGCTGGTGGTAACGCATCATAGCCATGACTGCCCACCACATCCATCCATCCCATATCGAGTCAGAGGGAAGCTATCCCAAATCAAGGTGCACCAATCGAAACCAACAACAAAATTAATATTATGGACCGAGTCCAAAAAAATCGAAAAACGAATGTCCACTCACGATAATTTGCCCACTTTGCCATATCAAGCCATTCTATTTCAGTCATTTCAAATTGGCACAATTGCTGGGGTCTATCCATCATCATTCTCTTTCTTCAAATCCAACAAGCGATGCCAAATCCAACAACTTCGTTCCGGAGTCTCCTCCATATACACAGTTGTGAAAGTGGTTCCGGTATCGATGGAGAGTGTACCCATATCCGGCCCCCGTCTCTTTAACAACCAAACGTCATTTTTCACACTGGTTGGTACTTTTACATTTCAAAAACAGTTCGTACTTGATATCAAAATATCATATGCGCTTTATAATCAAATCCATTTCGAAATCATCATAATTATTCAAAATATACTGCTTCAGTTCAAAATCATTTTTGCCTTAATATCTCGACTTCCAAAATCGTTTCGAATTCTAATTCAGGTTAAAACTTCATGTTAACCCAATTCATATTTAAATCCATGATTTAAAATAAGCATTCCACCCTTGACCAGTTTGAATATTTTTTGAAAAATAGTTTGAATAGTTTTAAAAAAGTGTAAATAATCAAAATAGTTAAAAATAGTTTAAAAGGTTAAAATAGTTAAAAATAGTCTAAATGGTTTAATATAATATAGTTTAAGTATTAAAATGGTTTATATAGCAAAAATAATTTGAAAAACTGAAATAATTTGTATATTTAAGAAGATAGATTTTAAACAGTTTATATTAAAATACCTAACTTCAAAGTCAAACCGATTCAATTCCAACATCCCAATCCAAGTCAATTCCAATTTCCATTCAATCGATTCAATTTCGATTTCAATCCAAATCAGTTTTAACTTTGAAGTTCCTAATAATTTGATTTCGATTTCAGTTCCAATTAATTTCAGTTCAATTCTAATTTGAAGCCATTTCAATTCAGTTCTCAATTTTAAACAATTTCAGTTTACATCAATTAGAAGTTCAATTTCTAAAAATCGATTTAAAATACTTAATCAAATTTACCTTCAATATTCAATTTAAAATCCAATTTTCAAACATAATTATATTCCAAACTAAATTTCAAAAATTATTTTATTCCACTTGTACTTAGCAATATTCAAAGTTCGAATAAAAAACCAATCTTTTAAAAATAATCCAATTTCCGAATTTCAAATCTTATTTCGATTATAACTTCAAAATCTCAACTTCGATTACCACAACTTAATTCCATGATTTGAGCTCAAGTTCAAAAATATCTTGATTTCTACAAATTCGATTTTTATTTCTTTAAATCTAAATCATTTTTAGACTTTCAAATCAAAAATTTTAAATCATTTAATTTAACAAATCTGGTGTCTATATATAATTTTCTATCCTATGGCCAGGTGATCAGTTATTACAATTTAATTTTAGCGATGGATATGTATCATTTCAATCCAAAATAAATGTCATAAGTATATATCATTTCAACCTATTTCTTAATTTTTTCGAAATAATTCAATTTACAGTTTATATACTGTAAATAATATACAAGGCGATAATAGAATATATCAGATAAATAAACATCTAAATCATCCAAAATATCAACCAATAGCATCCGTCACAATCAAACATACAAACAGACAATATAATTCACGACAATTTCATGAATATCAAAATCGGGTATTTTACTGGCAATTCAATTCCAATTCCAAATTTCACTATCAATTTTAATTTTTAGCAGTTAATTCAAATGACAATTAAAATTATCAAATAATGATCAATAAATTCATTCCACTTCATAATTTCGAATTTACCTAGCACAAAAGTATTCTAGTACTTGTGAGCGTCATAAAACACTAACCTTGAGTTTTAAATTTTAAATCAAATCGAACGACGTTCGATTTAAGCTAAAATTTTAACTAGCTCTAAATGACTCCAAATCAGTTCTAGAATGCAGTACTCGTCGCCATGATTTTGTCGTCGCTTGTTTCGTCCAATTTCAACCTCATACGACCAAGATATACATTTAATAAGCTTACATGAATTAAACTATTATCTAATTTATCAATTAATTTAAGCAAAACCTAAACAAATCTCAGCTGCTTGTTTCGTGATCTGTAGATCTAGCCGCATATACTCTCTTCTCCGTTCCTAATGCATGCAACTCTTAGGAGAAAAACGCGCATGAACCCAAAGCCGTTTCCTTCCATCGAGACTCGCCACCTCCACGACCATCTATACAATGATCAGGGACCACCGTGTCATGCACCAACCCCAGCTCCACCCATATCTCTCATTTAGTCAGGCTCGTCGCCTATCTTGCCTCAAAATCATGCATGAAATGCACGGTCGTCATGGCCAAATCTAGGCCACCACGTAGCTCTGATGACGATCTCCACCGTTGGATATGTAGATCTCCTTGTTCTCTTCAATTATGTAGTTAGAGATTTTGTCTTAAACTCGATGGATTGTAAAACATTTGTGGAGTAAGGATAAAAGATTTTCGACTATACATTTGTTGGAGGCGCGAATGAGAATAGGGTTTACTGCATGTGTAAGCATATTTATAGACGTGAAAGCCTATTATTTTAATATTATTCTCACTTTTCACATATTTTTCGGATGAACTCCAAATAAATCGCACCGCCTAGCGTTTATAATGTTTTACTCCAATTCCAAACGCAATGGAACAAGTTTCGAGTCCCAATTCAATCGTATGGAGAAAATGGCTTTTTGGACCAAATTATAATATTGAATTTTCGATATTAGTTTCAATGCGTTTTAACCCCGTACGATCACACAATTACTCCAAACGCTATGAAATTTGAAATTCGATAATAATACACTATTACGGATCCAAAGGAACTACTTTCGTCGGAAATCAAGACTGTGTCAAAAATGGCTATTTTTACACGTCAATTAAAATATAATATTTTCAATTTCTACTTATTCACTTTTAAATTCAATTTTAAATGTTAACAATCCTTATTGTTGTTTAAATAAAATTTACGTCAACTTTCGGTATCATTTTCAATCATATTAAATTCAGAGTTCAATTATTCAAATAATTTTCAATATTGAATTTAAACATATTAATTGTTCAATATTCAACAATTTCCAATATTAGATTTTAGATGAATATTAGTTATCAATCAATTACTTTATTTACATCTAATGAATTCAACGTTTATTGTTTAATCCAACTATTGATTTTAAACACATTCAATACAAGCATTACCTTTCAATACTTGTTATTACTTAAATCTTCAAAATTAGTTTATTTCAAAATTTTATCAAGTTCATATCCAATACTTGCATTCAAAATCATTAAATTTTTATTTTTAACCATTTTTATTTAATAATTACATTAAATTTAATAATTTAAAATAGCTAAAAATACGGGTCGTTACAAAAAATTTGATGAACTGCATATAGCAAGAATTAACAAGAAATGAATGAAAATATTGAACGATGCTTGGGGTTTTAAAAGATAAAGAAATGTGAATTGCAGAAAACAAGAATTGGAGTTAAAGGTAAATATTAAAATAATTAAAAATCGATATAAGAGCTCTAAGTGGTAGATATGAAGAACATGGAATTAAATTGAAAAGATGAACAAAAATTAAGGTAAGATATCACAGGAAAATGAAGTTACAATATATTGCTAAATAGCAAGATTAAAATGTAAAGAACTTAGAAGATTAATTTGAATTAAACGAAAAATTGAAATGGAGATAAATTGCTAACTAGTTTTCCAAATATATAGACCATTTCTTAAAGAGGTCTGTTGTTTTTATAGAAAACTAATAATATCAATTCTTGTATTAAGAAATCCATGTTCATGTTTTTTCCTCTTATAATTTGTTTTTTAATAAAATGCCACCTAGTTCAAACAATTGATGATCCCCACTTGGGGATAAGGAATATATACATGATATTGAAAAACAGATATTGAATATGGCCTTAGAGTGCACAGTTCAAAAGGAAAGAGAAAATTGCACTGTCAAGGAAAGAGGAAAGTGGAAAGAATTTTTGATGGTTAACTGATTACAAATTCAAACATTTAAAGGAAGACTAGATGACCAAACTTTCATTTCATAATTTCCTTTTTCAACCTTAAATCCATTAAGCTTGCCTATAAAATCTTTGCATGAGAGAAATATTGGATAGGACCTCAACACTTCATAAATATACAACAAACATTAAACCCAACATTCTCAAATATATGAATTGTCTTTAAATAACAGGGAAAATTATTGTTGAAACATTTTATGGTCATGTAGAAAAAGACATGCAAGAAAGCACCATTACATATATGTAAACCAAGTACTATAAATTGACCTATTGTAGGCATCAACATTGGGCTGAAGCAGTTGCCATTCATGAAGTTGGAATAAAGTCCAAGATACTAAAATTCGCATAATTAACTTTATTTCTCGTTACTCTTTTTACACATTTGAGTGATACACATAAAAATTTGAATCGCTTCAAATCAAATAACAAAAATACTATGTTACCTGAAGCAGTTGACCTTCTTCGACAATAACTACATAACTGCACTTTAATCCACCGTAGAATCTGAGGTGAATTTGACTAAAAATTGTGTCTAAATAAACCCTAAGAAATCAAAGATCCAAATTAGAGCTTTGTGGTTGGACTTCTTTGTGAACATAATCGTGTCCAAATGACCCTTGACACCGCAAATGTTGTCTTCATTACGTGTGTGTGGAGCTATTGGGTACTCCTCAAATCCTCCTAATTTCAGTCAAATATTCCAAATTAAATATTATTCATTCTCTTTCTTGAAGTTACAATACCCCAGTAAAATAAATTTTTTCCAACTAGCTCCATGGACCAGGTAGTTTTTATTCTTCGTATGGACAATGAAGATGTTGTTCCTCATTTGCAGTATTTTGATTTGAATTACATATATAGTGCAATATTTTAACCCTTGAAATTTTTTTATGTACATTTCTGTTTAACTTATGATTTACTTTTCAGGAAGTGGTTATTCAGCATGATAAATGATCTGCCTACAGTATATGAAGTTGTAGCTAATAGGAAGCAAGCAAGAGTTAAGTTGGATATTGACAATGGAAGTAAACCAAAACATTTCAAGGTTAGATTTATCTTATACCTTGCCTATATATAATATAATTCAGAAAAATCCTCGCTGATTTCATGATAAAAATTCCTACCTTCCTAATACTAGCCATGGTTTCAAAAAATTTAGATTTCCAGATTATCTTTAGTCATGTAGTTTTATTTTTAAAATTAACCTTTTTACAAGAATCTGATACCTATTGATTAAATTTTGCCAACTAATAAACAGTGGGGTATATTTTTCCTGGTGTGCAAATACACTTGCTATAAACTTAAACTAAAAATCATGAAATTTTTGCATGCATATACATATTACCATCAACTGGCAATTTGAGAAATATATAATTTCTACTGTCTGTTAAAATTCATTTTTTAAGTCATAAAGGCAGTTTGTTCGGAGTTTTTCATATACATCTTTTTTTCCATGTTTGTGTAAAAATATTCAAAGATCAAGTGAAGGCCAGATATTACGAGTAATAAATAACTGAAATAATGTATTTAAAGTACTAAATATAGTAATAAATAACTGAAATACTTTATTTCTCGTTACTCTTTTTACACATTACGAGCGATACATATAAAAATTTGAATCGTTTCAAATCAAATAACTGAAATACTGGTGTTATCTGAAGTGGTTGACCTTCTTCGATAATAACTACAAAACCACACTATAATCCACCTTTGAATCTGAAGTGAATCTGACTCAAAATCATGTCCAAATGAACCCAAAAAAAAATCCAAGATCCGAACTAGAGCTTTTCGACGAGCAATTTGGAATTGGAGTCATATCAATCATTGTTATAATGGAAACAAAACTTGTATGTAATGGTTTAAAAAAGTTAATATTACATTAATCGATATATACCTTAAACCCTAATATTTGGGATGGGAGGAGATGAGATGAAAGAGATGAATTGGGATAGGAATCCGAAGATGACAATGAAGAGAGGTAAGAAATCAATGTCAGCGTTTTTTTTCACGAAGTTAGAAAAGGGAGGGACTTGATAGATGAGAGGGAAGAAAATGAAAAATAGAGGGAAACCAATTTTTTTTATGAAGTTGTAAAATGAGGCGGCAAATTAGATGGACCATATTATTCTCAACGTTTTCACGAATACATCAGCCCCGCTTAAACCCTAACTCCGACCCATATGGAATGTCAGCTTTTATGCTAATGGCATATATCATTCAAAATAACTTTTAACCGTATTGTCAGTATAAATGCTGTGAGTAACTGTTTTTAAAATTGAAATTTGTTGTAGCATATCGAGAGAACGTACTTATATTTTGAAAAAAAGTTCTTAAAGGGTTTTCAAATACACACACATACATATAAAAGGATTTTCAAAGATTTAACGCAAAATAATGTAGTACTTATTATTATTAATCCTGTCTATGTGAGAGTTGTTAATAATTCCTAATTACAGATAAAAAGAATGAGCAACCCAACTTAATGCGGGTCAGGTGAAGTAGTTGAGATTCTAGACATAAATGTACCCTGATATAGTTTCATTAGTATTTGCAAGCGAGAGGACAAGCTAAGCTTAACCTAAGTAGGAGAATCATAGAGTAGGTGCCAGGTGCAGTTCCTGCAAATCCACTTGTCGTTGATTTCGCCAAGCTGTGTAAGGACTTTGTGAATCTAGGAGGGAAGCCATATGTGGGGACTAAATCTTTTGTAGATTTGAAGGCATGGATTCATACTTGTGAAAGGATTTTTGGATTGGTAGGCCTTGTAGAAACCATTAGGAGACAACTTTCTTCCTAGCATTTACAAGGGTGGCTCTAAAGTGGTGGACACAGTAGTGGTACAAACCAATGAGGAAGATATAACTTGTGAGAGTTTTGGAGGAGTTTCGAGATGATATTTCTTTCCGTAGCAGAGCAAGGAGTGTAGCAGGAGAAGTTTATACATTTGCAACAATGAGATATGTCAATAAAAGACTATGCAAATCAGCTCAATGAGTTGGCTAAGTCTGGACTAGATCTAATAAATACACTTCAGAAAAAATCTTTAAAGTTTGCAATGGGACTGAGTTAATCTCTTTAAGATTTGGCCCTTAGTCACATTCCTATGGGGGCAACTTACAAGGGTTTGATGGATATGGCTTTGTTGAATACTATTTCCATAGAAAAGAAGAGGAGCGAGCTTAAGAAATCAAGAGCAAAGACACCCTAGCAGAATCAATGCAAAGACGAAGTGGGTACATAAGGGAAGATTAAGAAGTGGGAAATCAAGTACAGAAGATGTTATAGGAAGGAGCATGTAATGGAGGATTACAGGACGGACATGTTAAAGACCAAATGCTACCGTGCAATCAACTCGGACACATAAGGAGGGAGTGTTCGACTACACCAAAGACCACTACGCAAGTGGTCTTAGCTTATGTACTAGATGTTGTCCCCAGCTCGAGCACGCCTCTAATCGTCGACAATGTGAATTAGGTCATAATTGAAGGTGTGTTGACTTTATCTGATTTTTCTATTTGTACCTCATTTTACACTAGAGCATCTTACTCTTTTATTGCAAGTAGACTTGTAGATGAGTTACACTTGACCCTAGCACAGTTACTGACCTAGTAGTTGTATCAAACCCTGTTGGAGGATCAGCTCATTTATCTATGATTTGTAAGGATTTGAAAAAGTTTGTTTTGGAGATCAAGTTTGATTGCGATGCCTTTATCTTGGAATTTTTTGTGTTTGGTTTGATTTTGGGTATGAACTAATGACCATGTATAGGGTAGTCTAAGATTGTAACAGGAAGGTCGTTCATTTTAGGTACTTGCAGTGGACGTATTCTCGAGATTTATTATGACTCCAGAAGTTTAGTTATGTTGAGTTACATATATTCTTTAGACCCATCACTGATGAGTTAATTTCAGTGCCAGTATATTGAGAATACCTAGATGTCTATTCTGAAGTTATCGGTTTTCCACCCAAGAGCGAGATCTAATTTCAAATTTACCTCTAGGAGAATGCCAAACCTATTGCCTTACCTTTGATGCATATGGCTCCTAAAGAAAGATGCGAACTGAATAAGCAAGTAAACGAGCAATTGGAGAAAGGCTTCATTAGGAGGAGTATTTCAGAATAGGGAGCACTGGTTATCTTTGCCACTAAGGCATATGGCTCTCTGAGCCTTTGTGTTGATTATCGTAAGCTAAATAAACTAAGAAAGAAGAATCATTATCCGTTGCTCCACATAAGCGATCTCTTTGATTAGTTAGTTGGAGCAAATGTGTTCTCTCAGCTTATCTTAGCCAATGGGTTCCATCAATTGCATATAGCCGAAGATATTACTTAGAAAGTCACTGTATGCCTACCCAACGGACTAAATGAGTGGTTATTCATGCCCTATGGAATAACTAATGTGCCTACCTATTTTATTAATTTTATCAGTCAAGTTTTTAAAGGGTTGCTTAACAAGTTCGTGGTGGTATTTGTTGACGACATATTGGTCTATTCGAAAAGCGAGGAAGAGCATAGGTTGCATTTAGGAGAAGTGCTAAATACTCTCCATGGGCATAAGTTAAAGGTGAAGTTTTCCAAATGTCACTTTTGGCACAAGAGGTATAGAATTTTAGGACATATTGTCTTCAAGCATTAGCCGACGGTCAATCCTAGCAAAGTTATTACAGTACAAGATTTGCTATACCAAAGTATGCCATAGAGATGAGGAGTTTCCTTTGTTTGGCAGGCTATTATAGGAAGTTCAATAAGGACTTCGCTAAACTTTCTACTCCTCCGACTTGCCTTACCACAAAGAATTTGATTTACTTATAGGATTCAAATTGTATGGACACTTTTATCAAGCTAAAGGCGTCGTTGACTAGTGCATCTTTTTGGTGCTACCCAATGGTTCGAATGCACTCAAAGTGTATACCGACGCTTACGATACAGGACTGGGTGTAGTTTTGATGTAGGAGGGAAGAGTGGTGAGCTATGCTAGTCGATAGTTGAATATCCATGAGAGAAACTATTTTATTCGTGATCTTGGGTTAGCAACCATTGTATTTTCACTCAAGTCATGGAGACATTATTTATTAGGAGAGCGGTTTGAGCTATTCACAGATCATAAGTCTCTAAAGTATTTTTTCTCTCAAAAGGATTTGAATTTAAGGCAGCAGAGGTGGATGGAGCAGTTGGCATCGTATGATTTTGGTATCTCCTATACTCCAGGAAATGGTAATGTCGTAGCCGATGCCTTGAGTAGGAAGCATGCAATGTTGAGTCTTATGTTCTTGGAGTGGAATAACTTGGAATTCATTTCTACATTAGATTTTCAACCTTCATCAGACATTACTCCGAGGCTTTTAGCATCTTTAGATGTATAGCCTAAAATCTTGGACTATATTGGGTCAAGTCAAAAGTAAGATACCGAGTTATTGGATATTTTCGAGAATTTCGGTAAAGGAGAGCATTTGAGTCATTTGAGCTGTTATACCATTACTTGATGGAGGGTAGACTATGTGCTCCTCACATTAGGGAGTTGATTGATGTAGTACTAGTTGAGTCGCATCGTTTTAGGATGACCATCCATACCCATGGGGAAAAAATGTATCATGATATGAAGAGTCTCTTTTATTGGTCTGGTATGAAGAGGAATATGGCAGAGTATGTGTCCAAGTGTATGAATTGCAAAATAAGCCGAGAGGGTTGTTGCAGCCATAAGATATTCTACAGTAGAAGTGGGGTAGTGTTTCTACGGATTTCACTGATGGACTAACTAGGAGTATGACGGGGAATAAGAGTATTTAGGTCGTCATAGACCAACTGACTAAATGTGCTCACTTTATTCCAGTTAGGGGCACGAGGACTGCTGCGTCTTTGGCAACTCTATATGTGGGAGAGATAGTTTAATTACATGGAGTTCCTTCTAGTATTGTTAGTGACTGGGACCTACTTTTTACTATCGAGTTTTGGAGGAGTCTTCAAGAGGCTTTTAGGCATTGAGTTGAGTCTGAATACCGCTTATCACCCATAGGTTGATAGACACGGAAAGGCTGAATTAGGTATTAGAGGATTTACTTTAGATGTGTATTTGGGATTTCAAAGGCTCTTTAGAGCTTATTATAATAGCTACTAGGCAAGTATTAGGACGACATCGTTTGAAGTGTTATATGGGAGACCTTGTAGATCACCATCTTGTTGGTGGGATACTATGGATATGATCATTCTTGGACCAGATATGGTAAGGGAGACTTTGTAGAAGATAGATTGATCTGTAAGAGAATGAAGACTGTGCAAAATATGTAGAAGTCTTTTACTAACGAGAGATGAATAGAGTTGGAGCTCGTAATGGATGACATGGTTTTTGTGAAGGTCCCACCGCTTAGACATGTCATGAGCTTTGGTAGTTTGGGAAAGCTAGCGCAAAGGTTTGTAGGGCCTTTTTCGATCATAGGTAGAATATGGAAGTTAACTTGTAGGGTGAAGTTTCCTAAAAAGTTAGTGGGAGTATATGATGTTTTCCATGTATCACACTTGCAAAAGTGTCTACATGACACAACGGATGTGGCCGAGAGGTAGTAGTGAAAAGGAAGTCACTTGTTCACCGTGCAACTACCTGTATCATTTAGCATTGTACAAAGCGACTCCACCATAAAGTTATTAGGCTAGTTAAGGCCCAGTGGAGAGATGACCTAACAGAGAGTATATGGAAGCCTGAGGAGAGGATTCAAGCTACCCATCCAAACACCTTTTTGGTGTGTTCCTATTTCATTTAACATGTATATAACAGCCTAGGCACTTAGGCTTTAGCTTAGTGTACCCCATAGGAAGATATGCTTAGATGCTAGGAATGGTGGTTGTTAACCGAAAAAATGGATCAACACCCAGATATTAATAAAAACACCAGATCGGATTAAAAGTAAAAGAAAAGGTCGAAAGTTGATAAGAAAACACCTGATTTTTTATAGTGGTTAGTTTCCAGCCTGTGTCCAATTTAATCTTTTATTAGTTATTCTCTTTTTGGATTACAACTAATTATCTCATATCTAACCACCATCAAATGGATCTCAGATTAACAATAAAGTTTCTACGTTGTGTGTGCATCACTAGTACTAAGAATTTACCGATCTCAGTCCTAGAATAGCAAATATTTATTTCCTAGATGAATTTAGTGGAGGAAAGATTAAAGGTGAAGAAGTTGCAGAGTCTCCACGGTCAGAGAATTCCAGATCCTATTTCTGTTACTCTATGGTTTGTATTTATATGGCAGTAGCCATATTGAATCAAAAGCCCGCTACCAGAGAGGTCCACATATCAGGCTACAGTTGCATTGAAAGCTCGAGGATCCACCGAGTTAAGGTGATAACTCGGTGCTGATTTATCCCCATAACCCGGTACCAAGTTACTCCTTAGGGGAAAACTCTTCCCTGGCTTCTGCATTGTGTTTCTAACTTCCTTTTGGAGTGCCCCTTGTGTTTTCATAGGTTGATGACTTGTTTTGATGATCGTTCTTCCTTAGCTTGATTTACTCTACAATTTACTGGAGCTGATTCTTCAGTTCTTGAGATCGGTCATCCAGAACTATATGAAATCACATAGGTCTGCACACAAGTGCTAGTGAATTACTTATGTAGAGAGGCCATTTATGAAGCACCAGAACTCTGTATCGAGTTAAAGGCATAACTTGGTGCTGAATTATAGACTTAGCTCAGTACTGTTCCAACTTTCCCAACCTATTTCCTTAGTCCATATAAACCTCCCTTCCAAGTTTCAAGTTGTTTCATCCTTGTTTGAATCTTCTAGTTTCAATTGAAACCTGCTTTTCTAAAAAAGCGGGTTAACACTTTGCTCAAGAACAAGCTCCAGTAATCAGTCTTTGATGGTTGAGCTCTCTAACTTCATCAATCTGGGTGAATCATATAGTTCCTTTAGATCCTCTTGTCAATTATGGGCCGTTCCAAACTTGTTATACCTAAGACTCTAGACTCTACTTAAGCGTAGTTTATATATCATCTTTTTGATTTTATTCGAAGTTATTACATCACATATCAAAATCTTCCCATGTTCATCTGGGATTTATCTATTTATTATAATTACAAGGCATTCAAATCCTTTTACCAGATCTACAATTCCGTTCAAAGGTTTGATCTCTCAAGATCATTTTACATCCAAGTTAGTGTGTGACCTCTCTTGATCATGCGATCTCTCTATATCATTTAATATTCAGTTTAATGTATGGTCTCTGGATTGTTTAGCATTTAAATTATAGGGACGATCTTTCCGGACCGTTTATCATTTATGTTGAGAGGATGATCACTCTGTATCATTTATCATCCAATCTAGGGTTTCGATCTCTTCAGATTCTTCCCGAGTACGTTTGTTCTTCGATAAATGAACATAATGACCAAGCAAGTCCATCCACTCATTCTTCGGTGAGGGACTTACTTTTCGTACAAGCCCATCCATTCTCTCTCCAACAAGTGAACTTGCACCTTGCACTCAGATCCCAACTCTCCAGTCAGGACTCTAAGGCAATCAATATAGTACAAGTCCATCCAATCGCTCTCCAAAGAGGGGACTTGCATCTTACACTCCTGTTTTGTCCCTTCGGACGGGACTTAAACGCGGTAAATATCAGTTATAACATGATACCGATTTTTCAAAAGCCAAATTGTCAAATCAAAGCTAACAAATAGAAATCCTAATTATCCATCCTAGGCATCAGACTCAGAGTGTGTCTAGGGACCAATCTAGGTCCTATATGTGTGTAAGCAGTCTGAGGTTGTTACCATCCTAAATAGTCATCCCAAACATCTGAATTAGAGCGTGTCTAGGGACCATTCGAGATCCCATACACATGTAAGTGGCCTAGGATGATTATTGTCTTTATTACTAAATACAACAATAAAGTGCAAGAAAAGAAACGAAAAAGCAGAGTGCAAAGATTGAGTTTTACTCTCATTCATCTCACTATAGGATTTGGAGTCTTGGACCAGATCCCTAATAGTTTGATGATGCATTCGCTGTAGATAGTACTTTCTCCGACCGCACCATCGTAGTCCAATTCCTCATATACTGTTGCTGCTGGTTGCTCCCCACCAATTCTTTTACTAGATCATGAAGGCGTCGGCACGCGTTCGTTTCATGTCTATCCAGCTCATGGAAGATACAGAACTTTTTAGATCTTTTCTTTCAATCAATAGGCTCTCTCCTAGCTGCCTTGTGATAGAGATCTACCCCTAGCGTCCAAATATATCCTCTCCAGTGTTCCAATAAAGTCAGCGTAGGAAGAGAATTTCGGCTTATTCCTTTATCATTTTGGTTTCCCAAAGTTGTCATTAGTTCTCCGTTTTCCTTTATCATTTTCATTTCTTGCTCCTGACAGTCCCCTATCATCCCCAGTATTAATTTCATCATCCTCAGCTTCGTCCTCGACTTCAGCATATTCCTGATGCAAATATCTCACAGCTTCATTGTAGAATTCTGCAAGGTCCATATGTGGATCCTTTCTAGGGCAACTTTGAAGTCGGTCTTGCTCGCAACTTCAAATACTGCCACCATTAAGATTATAGATGGATTTGGCTTATCGATGACGGCAACTGCTACTTTGAATCCTACCAGATATCTTCTCATGGTCTATCTGGGCCGTTATTTCATGCTTAATAGCGTTATTATATTCTTCGGTCGCAAGATGTGAACTCTGAACTATCTCACGAACTTACTGACCAGATCAGTCCACATGCTAATGACCCATTCTCCAGCTGTCTAAACCACATCGCCACCAAATCCGTTAAGTTCAATGAAAGCAACATCCCATTACCTCCTTAGATGCACCCAACACCTACATATGTTAGATGTATTTCATTATATGAGTCGTCGGATCCGACTTTTCATCGTACATTTCCAATATTGGAAGCTTGAAATAGGATAATTTCTCGCATTTCAGATATTTGAAGTGAATGAATTCCTGTTCACATCCTCCAAGCTTTGATCTGGAGGTCCACCTCTGATCATTCTCTTTACCAAATCAGAAAGCCAGTTTTCACTGTCCAATGATGGTCTTCGTCCAAAAGCAATATTTTGCCCCTTGCTCCTGTAGGGGAATTCCGGCAAATACTCTTGCATGCAGACCATTTATTGCACATTAGCATTCTGTCTTGCTCCTCTAGCTTTATTATGCCCTTCATTCCTATGGGGTAGCTCTGGCATATATTCCTCCGGCTGTTGTGCATTTGAATTCTAATTTGCATTTTTAACTCCAGCATCATTTGTTTTCGGCATTCCAGCACGTCCAAAGCTCGCAACAACGTTGCTTCCGAGTATAGTTCTCTCAGCACCGAATTGATTTGGGTCAGTATCGAGCTGTTCAATTGGTAGGGGGATTGTTTTAATTTTTTAGCTCCAACTCCAGATGCTCCAATACTGGTTCTGTTACCCATAAAATATTCTCAAGGATAAAAGTATGAAAGAAGGAGAAAGAGAATTAATTAAGATAAGAAGGCATTAGGATGGTACATCTCAACATAAAACATAGATTTCGACAGGATGATGAAGGCGCCACCAACACCTTTCAAAGGGATCAAGTGGAACGTTTCAACAGAGTAAATGGAAAGCTTTCGAAAAGGTCGAAGGCTACCTTTCAAAGACCTCAGTAAGCATGTTAACAGCTCCTGTAGAGCTCAAAGGACACCTCTCGAGGGTAATCGGTAGCAGACTTTCTACATCTTGCGCCAAACCATTCGAAACGATTTGGTTACGCCTTCACTCACCTCCACTGGAAGTATGTTCAACCAAATCAACCCTTTCGAAAGCAGTATAGCCTTTTGAAACGGTTAGGGCCATACTCAACTATGATGGAAGAACTACACATTTACTACCATAAAAGCGCAAGGTTCCGAATTAGACAGGGCAAAAGCTTTCGAAGGGAACCACTTACATCAAAGCCCTTTAGGTGTTTCGAAGCATTCGAAACCCAAAAGAGAGCGCGTTTTGACAGCATCGAAGGCTGGCACCTAGGCCAATTCATTCGAACATCAACATTCAAGTCAAAAGTGCATCAATAGACCTTTCCGATGAGGTCAAAGGTTATCAAGCAACACCTTTCAACGAAGTCGAAAGGAAATAAAGCAAGAGAGAGAAGTAAGCCTAGCCTTCAACGGCAGCGGAAGATTAATTAAAACCCTTTCGACTAGGTCGAAAGGTAAGGATCAGAAGAAACTCATGAAAGCAAGGAGGTTAACCTTTCGACCTTGTCGAATGCTTGGGTCGAAAGGTACCAACATGCGCCTATAAATAAGACATTAGGGGCCAGTAGTTGGGGATCCGATTTTTCCCTCACTTATACCCTATACTTTTTGAAGCTTGTAAACCCTAATTCCCAAATCAAATTGGATAATTGATTAACGTGTACATCTTAGTTCAATAAAAAGGGAGATTAGGATAATTTTAATTATGTTGTAACTATGGATTCCTTATTTCATATGACTGCTACCATTCAATGTCTCGACCTAGTCGAGATGTTACCCTTCGACAAAGTCGAAATCCTAAGAATATGTTGTTTCCTTAAGTTTTGGCTCTGATTCACAAGATTAAGAGAACTTGCCCTCTCAAGTCGAAGCCCTTCACTTTTTCAGGATACCTAAACTCTTAACCTTCAATCACTGCTATCAACTATCTACCTTTCGATTGAAACAAAACCTGTAACCTAACCATTTTCCTTCAATTTAAAAGACGCAACCCAAGCTCTTATAAAGCCTAGCTTTTGACGAGGTGCAAACCTACCCACTTTATCTATTTCTAGCAACCATTAAGTCCCCCAGCGTCGAAAGGTGGTTCCGATAGAGTCATAAATCTAGCAATTTGGAAGCCTTTTCACACCATGAAGACATCCTTTCGACTGAGTCGAAAGGTGAAACAGAAGTGTTCAACCATCTCTACTTAATCGAAGGGTATAAGCTACCTTCATTAACATCGAAAGGAACTTTCGAAGAGGTCATGCATTCTTCAAACTCCACTTTGAGGTGTTTAAAAGTTTTCTTGTTAACATTTTTGGGGCTAGTAGGAGGGCTCGAACCTCAAATCTTGTTAATCATTCATCACAGATTAATTGATTAGAGTTACTTACTCGAAAGAAGAAAATGGAGAGAGAGCAAGGAATAACAACAATGAAAAAGTTGCATTACAATCAACTCTAGAAAGTGATATCCCCGACCTTCAACATAGAAAATACGGAGATTACTCAGCCTTCAACCCTGATAAACAATGAGATTAAAGTTTAGAATCTACAACAATAAATGATTGCAATGCGAGAATTTCTTAATGGGGTTCCATCTCAAGAATCGTTAAGGATCATGGAAGGAGGAGATGAAGCACAACCTCCAGACGAAGATCAATATGGGAATCGAGAAATTCAGGTTAAGAGAACTATCGAGCAATCAAATAGTTTAACCATAAAAGATAGGGAAGATCACCATGACAACATTCACAACCAAGTCACAAAGGATACGATAAAAAATTTATTCACTAAATTAGGGAAATATGCAAAAAGCTCCTTTTTTAGAAGAAAATGTGGCAACTAGCATCCCCTCTAACATTCAATTTCCTCCAACAAAGTACGATGGAACTACCGACCCAGAGGATCACTTAGCAGCTATTGAGATACAAATGGATCTCTATAATACCTCTAGGAAGTTCGTTGTATACTTTTCTAAGCAACTTTCCAAGGAGCGGTATCAAATGGTACAGAAGTTATAGAGTGAAAACCATCGGTTCTTGGCAACAATTTTACTATGACTTCGTGACACATTTTTATATATTCAAAGACCCAACTGTGGGCTTTAGCTTGTTAGCTACTATAAATCAAGGATCGGAAGAATCGCTAGATGAGTATTTAAAGAGGTTCAAAACAGAAGCATTAAAAGCGGAAAATGCAATCGATAGAGACAAGATGATAGGAATTAGGCCAGGGCTAATCGAACAAACCCCATTCTGGGAAGACCTTTATATTAATGGATCCAAAGATCTACGATACTTCTATTCATGTGCAGACAAATTTATCCAACTAGGTAAAATGGGCCATGATAGGAAAAGATCGCGATAAGGCATAGAAGAAGAAAGATCTGACTCCGATCACTCTAAACATAAATCAGAAGGCATTGAAAGGGTTTGGAAGAGAATTCCAGAATATAATTATGTTGCCTTAAATCAACCACTTTCTCACATATTCGCTACAGTAAAGGATGATGATAGCTTCTCAACTATACATAGAAAATGAATCCGACCAGAGCCTAAAAAAGAGGAAGATTATTGCGATTATCACAAAACAAATGGACATAAGATCGATGAGTGTCGTGAATTGGTTAGAATGATTTAGAATATAATCATGTCAGGAACTTTAAAAGAGTCCATTAAAAAGACTTGAAAGACCCTTTGAGGAGACTAACATAGCAACTTCAAAATGCAGATTCCTATCATGAAGTCCCGCGACATTAGTTCAACTATGAACTTTCTTCTTTCATAACTTTCTAATTTGATTTGTACTTTAGATTATGCTGAAAATTGGGCATGTATTAATTCAAAATTCAAGTTTCACTACAGATAAAACAAAACTAGTCCATGGAATTCAACATGCTCTTGAAGCATAGCAAATCTCTAGCAACTTCAGAATGACAACTCAAATGCTTGATATAAAGTGGCTGCCAAAGATGAAGCCAACACAATACAAAGATCTGCCCTCATGAAACCTCAAATTACTATCAGTCCTTCACCGATTCAAAGAAAACTTACAAATAGACCATTCTATTGCAAAGCAATACCCATCAAGGTATAGTAACCTATCTGAACAAGAAAAAAATACATTTCAATCGAATCTTTGAAAAATTATCTTACTAAAGAGAAATTTCCCAAACCTATCTTCAAAGAAAAAACTTTTTTCGGTAACCCCGCAATCTGGGGAAAAATAAGTGTTTGTCTATTCCAAGAAATGGTTTAAGCAATCTTCCAAAGATATTATATAGCATTTGTAAACACACGCAAAGGATTTCCAGCTAATAGATTTCAGAGCATCTAATGCCTGATAAATGGCTTCTACAACAAACGATTAAGAAAATTGCACTCAAAAAGAAGAACATAGGACAAGAAAATGGATAAAAAGTCCTTGTCATAAGATGAAAAATGAAATGACCCAGACTCGACCTTCGAAAATCGACACCGAATACGACACTCGTATTCAAATGCCGCAGATCCAAACGTCGAAACTAGTTCGTCGGAGCTTATAACACATTACGTACAACACAGCGGAAGAAATGAATAATACATTTGATATACAACATTTGATACAATAAATATCAATATACATCAGAGATATGATACAAGACAGTAGCAGTGGAAAGAAAAGATAACACCAGCTGCGGAACAATATCTCCAATATGGTCTTCAAGAAAGAACTCCAGTATCGGTAATCTTCATCTCCAAAAATAGCTCGAACTCCCAATAACGATGCACAAAGCTAAGCAAGTGCAGTCGTCCAAAGACTGAAGAAGATTCCCAAGAACTGAAAGCTACCAAACCAAAGCCTTCGAAAGCTATCGAAGCTACACCTATTATTGATTATCTGAAAAAACCCAACTCTAGACTACCTGTATGGAAAGAATTGTGGGCACCCAGAGTTTAGGAAAGGAACAATAAACTCCAGGTCAGTCGTGAGACTGGCATAAGCAAACAAAACAGTTTATCCTTTAAAACAAACAACAAAATAATTTAAAATAAATCCGCAACGCTTTTTGGAAAATGAAACTACCATAAGGCCTCCCGCCACACACACAATGCAAACGCATAATTGAAGGAGATTTCTCCTTATGATAGTCAAATACGCTTGATACAAAAAAAAAATTCTTTGATATTACTACTAGTGCATAGTGTAGAAAAACCATTTCGAAAGTATAATATTAATCCTAGCCAGCATACAACCAATATTGTATGCCTACTATTGCTACCATGTTCAATAGTAGGTTACCGCCACATTCCGTGGCAGGTTATACAACTAAAACCGTACAGGGCTCGTATTGTTTTGTTTGGATTTCCAACAAATGGTCAGGCTAAGGAACTTCCTACTGTCACACGGGTACGCCTCTGGGAGGACGTCCCGAGAGCTTAACCAGCTCTCTGCCAACACAAGGCCGGGTTACCTCTATAACTAGGTAACTACTACACGAGCATGCCATCCCCCGGTCCTTTGGGACCTTTATCCGAGGCGCCTCTCAACCATAAAGCAATCACAAAGTAATAGATTTGCAGTGACCACATGAGTTAAGTATCTGGGCTCCATACCATGACACCACCCTTTTCCAGAAGGGAACGTCACACCCTGAAGGGAGCGACCCTCATAACCTTGTCGCATCTTTCTTGTTTCGACCATTCTGGGGTGTGAGGTCCTGATGCAGTCTCGTCCACAAAGCTACACTTTATACAAAAGCTATGCTTTGATCAAAAAATGATACACAACTGCACTCAGCATGCCACACTACCAAATTGGGAGTATATCACTGATAACTATCAACTACATAACCTCTGAGCTCGTACGTCTCAGAGAAGGGTGTTAAGCTAAGAGAATAATTCTCTGCCACCAAGCAGAAATGTATTTGATAGAGATAAGTTTTATATCTCAAAGTGCAATGTCAGACGTACAAACATACAAGTCTGTTCTGGGTTCGAACAGAACCGAAGGCACTTCGTCCAATAAAGGAAGAAGCCCTTGCAATCCGGGCATCCACAATTTCGATCGGACTTCCCATCACTTAGGGAATCTCTATACTTTAGTTACTCGATGTAGACACAATCGATAGGTTATCCTATCATTCTCGCAAATACCCAGTCTTCACCACCGGTCTTCAAATGCTATCGTTGTATCACTATTCAGAATGGGTTATATGACACAAGGTCCTCTCCCGGCTAAACCGAATAGTGAGCGCAATATTTAAAAACATATGGATAAGGGATTTTAGTTAAGTCACAACTTTTAAAACCCAAAACCTTTCTTCAAATGGTTTAAACAAATTACCATTTCAAATCTTTAAACAAAATGATTCAATTCACAAAGTTCATCCAGTTTCACAAAGATCCATTCATAGATTTCCAAAACAATTTTCTTCACAATTAGGATTAACTCATACAATCTTTAAATTAAAGATTTAACTTATAGCTTTCAAACCCGTTTCCAAAGATTTATTCATAAAAATAGAATCCAATTTCAAATTTTGAATTTAAATTTAAAACAAATTATTAAACTTCAAAACTTAATCAAGTTATTCACAAATAACTTTTATCTTTGAAATTCCTTTTCAAAAACTTTTTACTTTAATCCCAATCCATTTTCAATACCATTTGGATTCAAAAATATTTTAAAACTATTTCAAAAATCTGTGACTTAACCATTTCCACGTGCAATCCATATTTGTGTGTGTATAAGTGTGGTCCAGGGGTTTTACAGAATGGAAGTGCAACATCATCAAAAAATACATATTCCAATACAACAATATATTTGATAAGCGGTATAAACTATAACGCTTATCTTTCATTCACAGATCACAGATATATATCACAGATAATAAATTACATTAAACACAGCTCAAATCAAAACAGAGCATCACATATTAGGGATATCAAACAATTCAATCATCCAATAGAGTCCAAACATCCATAAGTGATTACCCTTAATCACATATACTAATAAATCTCAAATTAATCTTAATCACTTGATTAATCAACTTTAAGATATCAATTTGTTGCTTTTAATTAAGTAATTTATTTTTAATAATTAATTATAATTAATCAATCAAATAACCTTTTATTATTAAGTAATCAAACAATCTTTAATTACTAAGTCATTACTTGATTATCCATTTAATCACATTAATTAATTACATTTGAAAAACTATCAGAAATCTAACATAAAATCTATTTCAAAACCACATCAAATTATTTTCAAATCATACATGAATTTAAATTCAAGTTTGAAACTTGTTTTAGAAAACTTATTAAAAATTTACTTTTAAACTTCTTTAAGCTTTCTACTAAAATCCGGAAACTATAATGCTTCACAAAAAAACAAGTTTTTACTTAATTTTGAAATCTATATTCTGTTTTAAATTTTTTTTTAAACAAAACTGTACAAGTCTTTATAGCATTTTAAAACAGGTTATAAAAATATTAACCCAAGCCAAAACAGAAAATACCCGAGCTAATCTTTTGTCTTCCCGAGCCTTACTACGGGTTCCCCTACATCACTCGCTACTTCGATACACTCACGAATCAACTCGAGCAATGACCCAAGACAAAAGCTTCTTCCCCCAAACAACTTCATCCAGACACAATCCAACACTCGTGCACGTGCACCACTGCCTTGATCACTTTCGATCATCGTCGCCCTCACTCGCAAGTCGCCGGTGATCTACACGAACCTTCTGACAATCCAGAACTAAAAATCTCGTTGCAACCTAAAATCGAGCAAGTCGTCATCTCCTCAAACCCAGCCCGTTGACCAAAATCACCACGCGTCGCCTCGTATCGTCGCCAGAGACTTTTCCGATCGACTAGAACATCGACACAACACCCCGCTTCAATTTCCCCCGGTCTCGATTAGCTCCAATCCATCGAAGAAGCTACAACAACTAGATGCTCGACCTTGATGAAAACATGGGTCTAAACCCTAAATTGAATTCGCGCGACCACCACGGCGCTTTAAAAAATCACCTAGTATTTTTCCTAGGTTCTCTGATGCTCCAGCCGATGATTACGACAACCCATTATTCTCCGTTCATTGCAACTCGACCAAAGTTTGAATATTGTTCATCTCCAAAAATCTCACCACTCCCAAACTTAAAAATAGTGATTTCAATACTAAAATACATTATTTTGTTATACGAACATGATCGGGTTATCAGATCTTAAAATTAAAATATTCGATTTTCCTGGTATATAATGGCTTCACTGTAAATTCCCATTTTCATAATATTTATTTCATATTTTTATTTGGAATTATCTTTAAAAATAACTCTATGATATTATCAACATTTTCTTTTCAGGATTCATGGCTTGAATCGATTTAATAAAGGAGATATGGATATATATTTTTTCTTAAATTTTAATAACCTGTTGCTAACAGAGGTATGAATATATATGAAATTCAGACATGCACCCCTAATTCCTTATACATACAAACATATCTGCAAATTTCTAATTAGACTTCAAGGATACTCACAAGACTCAGAGCACCAAACCATGTTAAGGGTTTTAAAAGAGATAGTTTGCTTACCTGGATATTTGCAAACGGAGAAGCAGAAAGGAAGTCTGGAAGCTTGAATTTAAAAACAACTGGAAACCTGGAATTTGCCTTGAACTTTGATTTTGTTTAGCTTGCCTGAAGCTTTCAAACTCAGGTTGAAGCTGAAACTTATCTTGCATTTGTTTGCTTTTGCTCTAATTTCTCAGATTTTGTTTTAATCTTTTTCTTTGATCTGGACTTGATTTCCAGGCTTTAATTCTTGCCTCAGATCTTCATTTCAGGTTTCGATCTGATCAGAGACTTGATTGTGTTGAGATGATCCAACTAAGTTGCTTGATTGTTGAGAAACTTTGAGTTGTTCAGGCTTCAGATTTCTTTTGTTTTGAATACATGAAGAATTTGAATTGGTTTATCATTTCCAGGTTTCAGATTTTTAAATGAAGGAAGCAATTTGATAAAATGAAGATGAAGAGAAAGGTTTAACTTTGATCTGAAAATGAATAGCCAGATCTTCCTTTTTTTAAATTTTTAAAAATATTTTGTTTTGCCACTTGTTAATCTTGCATATTACATAGCTTACAAGTGCTAGATTACTTCATAAGAGGTTTACACTTGTCAAAATTCAAATAAATTTATGTTTCAGCCCTTGTTTAATAAACTATGTTTTGAACCCTTGTCATTTTATAATTTTCTATTTGTATTTTAAACCCCTTTTTGTTTTAGTACTTATGTTTATATATATATAAGATTCCAATTTAACTTACACATATATGTTTTCATGTCATGTATTTTTGCATACAAACCTTTTCATTATTCAAAAATATTTAATCTATATACATTTACTTTCACAACTATTTACATATCCTTAAGAAATGATTTAAAACTAATTTTTATTAATAAGT
This sequence comes from Allium cepa, assembly GCA_030765085.1. Taxonomy (NCBI): domain Eukaryota; kingdom Viridiplantae; phylum Streptophyta; class Magnoliopsida; order Asparagales; family Amaryllidaceae; genus Allium; species Allium cepa. Next base: position 669,073,602 of record CM060943.1, on the reverse strand, counting down.
GAATTTTTTTAAAAGAAAGTATGTATATTTATCTTATTTTCAAGATTTCATTTTAGTATTTTCAAATCAATAATATTCATTGTCAATAAATTAATTAAATTTCAAAATAAAATTTCCAACTATAATTCATTTATATAACTATATATCTTATTTAAATTTAGAGAATTCAAATATACCCAATATTCTATTTACAATATATTTTATTTTTCTAGAATTTCCAGCTTAAAATTCAATCAAGTTTTATCTTTATATTTCAAATCCAAAATTCTATTTAAAAGTATAAAATATTTATTTATTCTGGAAATTTTCTAATTGATTCATAAATAATTTCAGAATTAAACTCCAAAATAAATTAATTGCCAAATTAAACTTGGTTAAAATTCGATAATGTTACAGATTCCCCCCTTAAGAAAATTTCGTCCCCGAAATTTTCCAAGGAGACAACAGAGAATAGATGGATACACAAAGATAGAGAATCGACTCATCAATCAAGTCGATTATCTATTCTGTATTTGGCTCACCAAATCAGAATAACAACAATAATTATGAGAACTAACTTATTCGACACTTCACGAAATACTTGGATCACCAGATCTAGGAAATAAATAGGGCACTGGTTAGTCCGAAGGATAACTAACCATTCGTAGAATATATCTGGACCCTAGAAGAATAGACAAATGGATTTAATCTACCACAATTCTCAAACACTAGGTATGGATTCCAAACTCAAGTCGGAATACCCCAAAGTATAAACCAACTTGTCCCTCTTTGGACTTCGATCTACACAAGAAATTACAATAGAATTTCCAATTTGGTTTTAACCGGTATCGTTTTATCGATTCAATCCAAATTTAGCTTCATATTTTATTAACCAATTTAACCCAATTTAAAATTTCCACTTTATTTAAAATTTTCAATTTCAAATTTCAAATTCAATAATGTTTAAATGGAAAAGATGATAAAAAACCGATGCAGATACAAAGTAAGGATTTTCTACAACGATTCGTAGGGCCACCATCACACCGAAACTTCTTTCTTGAGAAGCTACGAAGCAATCAAAAGAATTTGGAATCGAATCAAAGGAGATTGGGAAGAAAGTTGTTTCCGCTATTGCAGGGTATTGACCATTTGTAGTGGTATTCCCCTGTCCCCTATCTCGTCCTCTCCTTGTACTCATACTTACTATCAGTGAAGAGTAAGAGAATTTACAGAGGCATTCGAGTGGATGTCTTAAGGATACTCATTCTAGGGTATACTTCACCCTATCTCTAATGAGTTACTTAAAGTGTTATACTCCTGAGCTAAAGTTTAACCTTCAGCTCTGATACCAAACGAAACGACCCTGACTCGACCTTCGAAAATCGGCACCGAATACGACACTCGTATTCAAATACCGCAGATCTAAACGTCGAATCTGGTTCGCCGGAGCTTATAATACACTAAGTACAACACAGCGGAAGAAATGAATAATACATTTGATATACAACATTTGACACAATGTTCAGATACAATGATGATACAATGAATATCAATATACATCAGAGATATGATACAAGACAATAGTAGCGGAAAGAAAGATAACGCCAGCAGCGGAACAAGATCTCCAATATGGTCTTCAAGAAAGAACTCCAGTATCAGTAATCTTCATCTCCAGAAATAGCTCAAACTCCCAACAAAGATGCACAAAGCTAAGCAAGTGCAGTCGTCCAAAGACTAAAGAAGATTCCCAAGAACTGAAAGCTACCAAACCAAAGACTTTGAAAGTTATCGAATCGGAAAAAACCCAACTCTAGACTCCCCGTGCGGAAAAATTATGGGCACCCAGAGTTTAGGAAAGGAACAATAAACACCAGTTCAGTCGTGGGACTGGTATGAGCAAACAAAACAGTTTATCTTTTAAAACAAACAACAAAAGAATTTAAAATAAATCCGCAATGCTTTTTGGAAAATAAAACTACCATAAGGCCTCCCGCCACACACACAATGCAAACGCAGAATTGGAGGAGATTTCTCCTTATGATAGTCAAATATGCTTGATACGAGAAAAATTTATTTGATATTATTACTAGTGCATAGTGTAGAAAAACTATTTCGAAAGTATACTATTAATCCTAGCCAGCATATTACCATTATTGAATGCTTACTATAGCTACCCTGTTCAATAGCAGGTTACCGCCACATTCCATGGCAGGTTATACAACTAAAACCGTACAGGGCTCATATTGTTTTGTTTGGATTTCCAACAAATAGTAAGGCTAAGGAACTTCCTACTATCATATGGGTACGCCTCTGGAGGGACGTCCCGAGAGCTTAACCAGCTCTCTGCCAACACAAGGCCGGGTTACATCTGTAACTAGGTAACTACTACACGAGCATGCCATCCCCCGGTTCTTTGGGACCTTTATCCGAGGCGCCTCTCAACCACAAAGCAATCACAAAGTAATATATTTGCAGCGAACACATGAGTTAAGTATCTGGGCTCCATACATGATACCACCCTTTTCCAGAAGGGAATGACACACCCTAAAGGGAGCGACCCTCATAACCTTGCCGCATCTTTCCTGTTTCGACCATTTTTGAGGTGTGAGGTCCTGATGTAGTCTCGTCCACAAAGCTACGCTTTATACAAAAGACATGCTTTGATCAACAAATGATACACAACAGCACTCAGCATGCCACACTACCAAATTGGAAGTATATCACTGATAACTATCAATTACATAACCTCTGAGCTCGTACATCTCAAAGAAGGGTGTTAAGCTAAGAGAATAAATTCTCCGCCACCAAGCAGAAATGTATTTGATAGAGATTAGTTTTATATCTCAAAGTGTAATATCAGACATACAACCATACATGTCTGTTCCGGGTTCGAACAGAACCAAAGGCACTTCGTCCAATTAAGGAAGAAGCCCTTGCAATCCGGGCATCCACAATTCCGATCGGACTTCCCATCACTTAGGGAATCTCTATACCGTAGCTACTCGGTGCAGAAACAATCGATAGGTTATCCCATCATTCTCGCAAATACCCGATCTTCACCACCGGTCTTCAAATGCTATCGTCGTATAACTATTCGGAATGGGTTATATGACACAAGGTCCTCTCCCGGCTAAACCGAATTGTGAGCGCAATATTTAAAAACATATGGATAAGGGATTTTAGTTAAGTCACAACTTTTAAAACCCAAAACCTTTCTTTAAATGGTTCAAACAAATTACCATTTCAAATCTTTGAACAAAAAGATTCAATTCACAAAGTTCACCCAGTTTCACAAAGATCCATTCATAGATTTCCAAAACAATTTCCGTTACAATTAGGATTAACTCATCCAATCTTTAAATTAAAGATTTAAATTATAGCTTTCAAACTCGTTTCCAAAGATTTATTCACAAAAATAGAATTCAATTTCAAATTTTGAATTTAAATTTAAATAAAATTATTTAAACTTCAAAACTTAATCAAGTTATTCAAAAATAACTTTTATCTTTGAAATTCCTTTTCAAAAACTTTTTACTTTAATCCTAATCCATTTCCAAAGCCATTTGGATTCAAAAATATTTTAAAACTATTTCAAAAATCTATGACTTAACCCATTTCCATGTGCAATCCATATTTGTGTATGTATAAGTGTGGTCCAGGGGTTTTGCACAATAGAAGTGCTACATCATCAATCAGTACATATTCCAAAACAGCAATATATTTAATAAGCGGTATAAACTATAATGCTTATCTTTCATTCACAGATCACAAATATATATATCAAAGATAATAAATTACATTAAACATAGCTCAAATCAAAACAGAGCATCACATATCAGGGATATCAAACAATTTAATCATCCAATAGAGTCCAAACATCCATAAGTGATTATCCTTAATCACTTATACTAATAATCTCAAATTAATCTTAATCACTTGATTAATCAACTTTAAGTTATCAATTTATTACTTTTAATTAAATAATTTATCTTTAATAATTAATTATAATTAATCAATCAAATAACCTTTTATTATTAAGTAATCAAATATCTTTAATTACTAAGTCCTTACTTGATTATCCATTTAATCACATTAATTAATTACAAATGAAAAACTATCAGAAATCTAACATAAAATCTATTTCAAAACCATATAAAATTATTTTAAAATCATATTTGAATTTAAATTCAAGTTTGAAACTTGTTTTAGAAAACTTATTGAAATTTACTTTTAAACTTCTTCAAGCTTTGCACTAAAATCCAGAAACTATAATACTTCACAAAAAAACATGTTTTTACTTAATTTTGAAATCTATATTCTGTTTTAAACTTTTTTTTTTGAAAAAAAACTATACTAGTCTTTATAACATTTTAAAATAGGTTATAAAAATATTAACCCGAGCCAAAACAGAAAATACCCGAGCCAATCTTTAGTTTTCCCGAGCCTTACTATGGGTTCCCCTACGTCACTCGCTACTTCGAGACACTCACGAATCAACTCGAGCAATGACCCGAGATAAAAGCTTCTTCCCCCAAACAACTTCATCCAGACACAATTCAACACTCGTGCACGTACACCATTGCCTCGATCACTTCCGATTATCATCGCCCTCACTGGCAAGTCGTCGGTGATCTACGCGAACCTTCTGACCATGCAGAACCAAAAATTTCGTTGCAACCCACAACCGAGCATGTCGTCATCTCCTCGAACCCAACCCATCGACCAAAATCACCTCGCACCGCCTAGTATCGTCGCCAGAGACTTTCCAGACCAACCAGAATATCGACACGACACCCCGCTTCAATTTCTCCCAGTCGCGATTAGCTCCAATCCATCGAAGAAGCTATAGCAACTAGATGTTCGACCTTAACAAAAACATGGGTCCAAACCCTAAATTGAATTCGCGCGACCACCACGGTGTTTTAAAAAATCACCTAGTATTTTTCCTAGGTTCTCTGATGCTCCAGCTCTCTTCGTCGATGATTACGACAACCCGTTATTCTCCGTTCATCGCAACTCGACCAAAGTTTGAATATTGTTCATCTCAAAAAATCTCACCACTCCCAAACTTAAAAATAGTGATTTCAATACTAAAATTCATTATATTGTTATACGAACATGATTGGGTGATCAGATCTAAAATTTAAAATATTCGATTTTCCTGGTATATAATGGCTTCACTATAAATTCACATTTTCACAATATTTATTTCATATTTTTATTTATAATTATCTTTAAAAATAACTCTATGATATTATCAACGTTTTCCTTTCAGGATTCATGGCTTGAATCGATTTAAACAAGGAGATAAGGATTGTTTTTTCTTAAAATTTAATAACCTGTTGCTAACAGAGGTATGAATATATATGAAATTCCGACATGCACCCCTAATTCCTTACACATACAAACATATCTGCAAATTTCTAATCAGACTTCAAGGATACTCACAAGCATCAGATCACCAAACATGTTAAGGGTTTTAAAAGAGATAGTTTGCTCACCTGGATATTTGCAAACAGAGAAGCAGAAAGGAAGTCTGAAAGCTTGAATTTAAAAACAACTGGAAACTTGAAATTTTCCTTGTACTTTGGTTTTGTTTAGCTTGCCTGAAGCTTTCAAACTCAGGTTGAAGTTGAAACTTGATCTTGCATTTGTTTGCTTTTGCTCTAATTTCTAAGGTTTTGTTTCAATCTTTTTCTTTGATCTGGACTTGATTTCCAGACATTAATTCTTGCCTCAGATATGCATTTCAGGTTTCGATCTGATCTGAGACTTGATTTTGTTGGGATGATCCAACTAAGTTGCTTGATAACTGAGAAACCTTGAGTTGTTCAGGCTTCAGATTTCTTTTGTTTTGAATACATGAAGAATTTGAATTGGTTTATCATTTCCAGGTTTCAGATTTTTTAAATGAAGGAAGCAATTTGAGAAAATGAAGATGAAGAGAAAGGTTTAACTTTGATCTGAAAATGAATAGCCAGATCTTCCTTTCTTTAAATTTTTAAAAATATTTTGTTTTGCCACTTGTTAATCTTGCATATTGCATGGCTTACAAGTGTTAGATTACATCATAAGAGGTTTACACTCGTCAAAATTCAAATAAATTTATGTTTCAGCCCTTGTTTAATAAACTATGTTTTAAACGCTTGTCATTTTATAATTTTCTATTTGTATTTTAAACCCCTTTTTGTTTTAGTACTTATGTTTATATATATATATATATATATATATATATATAAAAGATTTCAATTTAACTTACACTTATATGTTTTCATGTTATGTATTTTTGCATACAAACCTTTTCATTATTCAAAAATATTTAATCTATATACATTTACTTTCATAACTATTTACATATCCTTAAGAAAATGATTTTAAAACTAATTTTATTAATAAGTGATTTTTTTTTAAAAGAAAGTATGTATACTTATCTTATTTTCAAGATATTCATTTTAGTATCTTCAAATCAATAATATTCATTGTCAATAAATTAATTAAATTTCAAAATAAAATTTCCAATTATAATTCATTTATATAACTATATATCTTATTTAAATTTAGAGATTTCAAATATACCCAAAATTCTTTTTATGATATATTTTATTTTTCTAGAATTTCCAGCTTAAAATTCAATTAAGTTTTATCTTTATATTACAAATCCAAAATTCTATTTAAAACTCTAAAATATTTATTTATTCTAGAAATTTTCTAACTGATTCATAAATAATTTCAGAATTAAACTCCAAAATTAAATTAATTGCCAAATTAAACTTGGTTAAAATTTGGGAATGTTACAAAAAAGCAAAGATCTATACAAGAGTTAAAGGAATAGAACATATAACAAGTTCTTACACCAAAATGAAAGTGACTCCATTCAAAGATAGATTAAGTAAACCGCCCTCGGATCTTTGGAAATAAGGTGTCCCTTTGAGATAAGAGAGTGTGTGTGTGTGTTAGCATGTTATTTGGACCGTTGCACTACGGAACTACTCGGCTCCAATATAAAAATAATACTACTAATTTATAGCTTATAGGCACTTTATGAATCACACATCAATATAATTTACTATTACTAGACAGATTTCTGATTTTGTTCGTATATTGGATGAATTTTTAATAGTCTATTCATTAGATGGGATCCTGACAAGATTTTGAAAGGATTATTGATCTCATGAATTTTTAGGTTAATTATTTATTTTCATGAAAATTTCATATTAGGTTTTGCGAATCCAAAATTTCTTCATTAACTTTTAAGATTAATTACTGGCTTCATGTTCTTGGTTTCCATGCTGGAATTTCTTAAGTGATTTCTTACTGAATTTCTAATGTTGTGAATTCGCAATTTTCTCATTAGTTTCTGATTTATAGATTTCATATTCTTGATTTCCTCATTGAATTTGATGGTCTTCTATTAGATTTCAAAATTTTTGAATTCTAGGTTTCCTTATTGGATTTATAATGATTGTGGATTTCATGTTTTTGGTTTTCTTATTCAGTTTTTGGACGATTCCTTATTTGGACTTCTAATTTCATGAATTCTAAATTCCCTTGTTGATTTCCACGATGATTTGTGAATTTCATATTCTTAGATTTCATATTGAATTTACATGATGATTTCCCATTGAGTTTCTTATTTCATGGATTTTAAGTTTCTTGGCTAATTTTTACAATGATTTGTGGATTCTATATTTTGAACTTCCACATTGAGAATTCATAATATCTTGAGCACTTTGAATTTCCACGTAGAATTTTATGGTGATTTGTGAATATATAAACTTGATTTCCCCATTGGTATTTCGTAATGATTTCTTATCATTCTCTTGTTTACATGAATTCTTAATTTCATGACTTCTTTGTTGAATTTCCATGATAATCTATAGATTTCTTAGTGAATTTTTGACGTTGTTTTAAAAAGAGTTTTCTGCAGATTGTCTAGCAAGTGTGGTGCTAACAGTTTTCAAATTACATTCTTGGATTCCTTGATTTTCAGTTTCATTTCACACTGATCTTATGCATTTATGAATTTCAGAGTTTTTATTTTTGTGGATTTCAAATTTTGGATTTGATTATTGGATCTTTGATGATCTCTTATCAGATTTTTGAATTTTGGAAGTCGTCATTGAATTTCTTCACGGTTGTTTTTGAACTTTTTATTGAACTCCTGAATTTGGATTCTATATAAGACTTTCACGATACCAGTTGGACTTTCATCGAAGCACAGGGGTGAAAAATAAAGTCATAGTAGAGGAATAATATAAAACCACCAAAATAAGGAATTGATCCTCAATGGTCGAAGAAAATAGAACCTAGGAATGGAGAATTAGGTGTATGCAATGTCCTTTTTGGGAAGGTCTATTTACTTAAATTAACGACGACAGGCCAAGTGATATCGTTTCATATATCTGTTATTAGAACTAAAAGAATTTACTCATATAATTACCTGAACGCCAATCAAATAGCATATAGAATTATAACATTAACCATCACAATCTTATAATAAGGTTATAAGCCTAATAAGAGTCGTTGTCTATTTTACAGAAAAACTGAGAAAGAAATTCATTGAAATTTTTGTCCTAAAGAACAAAAGCTTCATTCACACTGGGAGGGGGACTAAATGTTATCCATAAAATATTCTCAAGCATAAAAGTATGAAAGAAGGAGCAAGAGAATCAATAAAGATCAGAAGGCATTAGGATGATACATCTCAACATCAAATAGAGCTTTCGAAAGGATGATGAAGGGGCCAGCAGCACCTTTCAAAGAGGTCAAGAGGAACATTTCGACAGTGTAAATAGAAAGCTTTTGACAAGGTCGAAGGCTACCTTTCGAAGACATCAGTAAGCATGTTAACGGCTTGTGCAGAGCTTAAGGTACACCTCTTGAGGGCAATAGATAGCAGACTTTCTACATCTTGCGCCAAATCATTCGAAATGATTTGGTTTCGCCTTCATTCACCTCCAATGGAAGTATGTTCAACCAAATCAACCCTTTCGAAAGCATGTATAGTCTTTCGAAATGGTTAGGGCCATACTCACCTATAAAGGAAGAATTGCACATTTGCTTCCATAAAAGCGCAAGGTTTCGAATTAGCCAGGGTAGAAGCTTTCAAAGGGAACCACTTACAACAAAGCCTTATAGAAGTTTTGACGCATTCGAAACCTAAAAGAGAGCATGTTTCGACAGCATCGAAGGCTGGTGCCTAGGCTAATTCATTTGGCATATCAACATTCAAGTCAAAAGCACATAAATAGACCTTTTCGACGAGGTCGAAGACTATCAAGCAACATCTTTCGATGAAGTCGAAAGGAAACAAATTAAGAAAGAGAAGCAAGCCCAGCCTTCAATGGCGGCAAAAGATTGACTAAAATGCTTTCGACCGGGTCGAAAGGTAAGTATCAGAAGACACTCACAAAAGGAAGGAGGTTAATCTTTCGACTATGTCGAAAGCTTGGGGTCGAAAGGTACCAACTCACGCCTATAAATAAGACCCTAAGGGTCAGTTGTGGGGGATTCTATTTTTCACTCACTTCTACCCTATACTTTCTGAAGCTTGTAAACCCTAATTCCCAAATCAAACTAGGGAATTGGTTAACTTGTACATCTCAGCTAAATAAAAAGAGATGTTAGGATAATTTTAATTATATTGCAAGTATGGAGTCCTTATTTCATATGACTGCTATCATTCAACGTCTCGACCTAGTCGAGAGGTTACCCTTCGACTAAGTCGAAACCCTAAGAATACGTTGTTTCCTTAAGTTTTGTCTCTAAATCACAAGATCAAGTGAACTTGCCCTCTCGACGAAGTCGAAGCCCCTCACTTTTCCATAATACCTAAACTCTTAATCTCCAATCACCACTTATCAATTATCCAACTTTGGAATGAAACAAAACTTATAACCTAACAATTTTCCTTTAATTTAAAAGACGTAGCCCAAGCTCTAATAAAGCCTAGCTTTCGATGAGGTCAAAACCTACCTAGCTTAACTATTTCTAGCAACCATTAAGTCCCCAACTTAAGCCATTTACCAGTGTCGAAAGGTGGTTCTGACAGAGTCATAAATTAAGCAATTTGGACGCCTTTTCACACCATGAAGACATCCTTTCGACTAAGTCGAAAGGTGTAACAGAAGTGTTCAACCATCTCTACTTAATCGAAGGGATTAAGCTACCTTCATCAACATTGGAAGGGGCTTTCGAAGAGGACACGCATTCTTCAAACTCCACTTTGAGGTATTGAAAAGTTTTCTTGTCAACAGGTTCCTTGTCCTTGATTTTGAATTTCAACAACACTGGTTATTACTTGTTGTCCCATCCTTTGGAAGAATGATTCAAGCAATCCTTATTATCTAGTTATCACTCCATTCTACATCTCCTTTTTCATTCTCTCCATCTCTTCTTTGGTCGCATAGATAGATTGATGAGAATTTGAGGACACCTTCAAGCTGCCTCCAGGCTTTAGGTGACTTGCTTCGGTTTTAGATCTAGTATTAGGCCTCTTCATCTTCTCCAAACTTCAGTGAAGCTTCAAATTTATCTTTGCCCTCAATGAAAGAACCAAAATATTAACCCAAAAATAGATCAACACCCAAAAATTAGATGAAAGCACCTGTTCATATTAAAATCAAAATAAAACGTAGAAAGGTGATAAAAATACACAGGAATTTTTATAGTGGTCTAGCGTAATCTCCAACCTACATCATTTTATAATCTTTTATTAGTTATTTTTTTTTTTTGGATTACAACTAATTATCTTAGATCTGACCACTATCAAATGGATATTAGATTTACAATAAAGTATCTAGGTTGTTTGTGAGTCACCGGTACTAAAAATTTACTGAACTAAGTCCTAGTACAACAAAGAGTTGTTTCCTAGGTGACTTTAATAGAGGAGAAATTGAGGTGAAGAAGTAGCAGACTCTCCGCAGTTAGAGAATCCAGATCATGTTTTTGTTTCTCTATGATTTGTATTTATAAGGGCAACAATCATATTGCATCAGAAGGATGCTACTAGAGAGGTCTAGATGTCGACCCAGAGTTGTGTGGAAAGTTTGGGGAGCCACGAAGTTCAGAGGGGTTAAGGTGATAACTTGGTGTCGAGTTATCCCCATAACTCGGTAGTGAGTTATTTTCTTAAAGGAAAACCCTTCCTCATCTTCTAAATTGTGTTCCTTACTTCAATTTTGATCGCCCTTTGTATTTTCGTAGGTTGATGACTTGTTTTGATCATTGTTCTTTCATGACTTGATTTGTTCTGTAGTTTGTTGAAGCTAACTTTTCAATTCTTGAGATCGATCAACCACAACTCTATGAAATAACTTAGGTGTGCATACAAGAGCTAGTGAATGACTTGTACGTAGTTGGAGAGGCCAGTTATGAAGCACCATAACTCGGTGCCGAGTTATGGACCTAGCTCATTTTTGGTCCAACTTTTCCCAACTTTTTTCCTAAGTTCATATGAGAATACCTTCTAGGTTTTAAGTTGTTTCGTCCTCGTTTAAATGCTCTGGGTTGAATTGAAATCTGCTTTGCTAAAAAGCATGTTAAAACTTGCCCTCTAAATTGGCCTTTTTGAATGTAAAGCACGGTTTGCTCAAGAACAAGCTCTAGTAATAAGTCTTCGATAATTGAGCTCTCCAGCTACTTCAATCTCGGTGAATCGTCCAGTTTCTTCAGATCCTCTTGTCAATCATGGGCCGTTCCAAACATTTTATAGGCTAAGACTCTAGACTCTACTTAAGCGTAGTTTATAAATGATCATCTCTTGGATTTCAATCTTAGTTATTACATCACATATCAAAATCGTCCCATGTTCATTCGAGATTTATCCATTTTATTCTAAATACAAGGTGTTCAGAATCTTTTGTCAAATATATTTTTGTTCTAAGGTTCAATCTCTCTGGATCGTTTTACATCCAAGTTAGCATGCGATCGCTTCAGATCGTACGATCTCTCTTGATCCTTTTATATTTAGTTTATTGTGTTATCTCTTTGGATCGTTTAATTTTTAAATTAAGGGGACAGTCTCTTCGGATCATTTATCATTTAAGTTGAGGAGACGATATCTTCATATCGTTTATTATTCAATCTATGGTTTCGATCTCTCCAGATCCTTGTGGAGCCCATTTGCTCTTTGACAAAGGAACTCAACGACCAAGCAAGCCCATCTGCACACTCTTTGGTAAAGGGACTTACATTTCATACAAGACCATCCGCTCGCTCTCATGCAAGTGAACTTGCACCTTGCACTCTGATCCTCACTCTACGGTCAGGTCTCTAAATCAATCAATATCGTACAAGTTCATCCACTCATCTTCGACGAGGAGAATTGCACCTTGCATTCTGATCCTGTCCCTCCAGACGAGACTTAGAGATGATTAATATCGGTCATCACATTCGATGTGGATTTTTCAAAAGTCAAATATTCAAATCAAAGTAAGAAAACAGAAATCCTAATTATCTATCCTAGACATCCGACTCAAAACGTGCCTAGGGACTAATCTATGTGCCTTACACGTGTAAGCGGTCTGACATTATTATCGCCTTAAATTATCATCCTAGACATCGGATTCAGAGCATGCCTAAGGAGTATTCAAGATCATGTAAATGTGTAAGCGATCTGGAGTTACTATTGTCTTTATTGCTAACGAATGTAATTATTAATTTGATCTTTGCATACGTAAGGAAATATATTTAGGGTAGCATGCACTCACACCACCACTTGTCTTATTTTATCGAGTTATGTGCAAAAAGCTATTGAATATGGATTAAATGGTTGCACATACATATCGAATTGCAAGTATGTTCACATATGATTTTGCATACATTTGGATATATGGCATAAGCACTTGCATTATAGGAGGTCGACTAGTTTAGGCGGCTGCCCAAATTTTTGCATTAGTTATAGGTTTATATGCATTCTATACATATATAAACATATTGCATGAGAGATTTAAACTAAGGGCAATGCTTGTCAGTGGTTGATGGTTGAGTAGATGGTTGTTGTAACATCCCATAAAAATTTACATTAATAATTAATAATTAATAAGGCTCCAAAAATGGAATTTGAGAAAATATCGAAATTTGGCCAGAAACTTGCACCACTATATCCTTGATGATTTTCTAAGCAATTTCCATATTTGGAGTTTCGCGGTCGGAGTTCAAACTAGGAATTTACAAATGTTTAATGTTTTCAAAATGAAAATAATTAAAATAACAAACATAGCAATAAATAATATTGTAATTCAGGACCCCATTGGTTGACCCCTACTATGGTCTGATTGAGCGCTTATAGGGATGCAGTCGACCGATCAGAACGCATCAGCTAGGGTTTATACATTAGCTAACAGCCCGAATTTAATAATTTAAATCTAATGGATACGATTGGTTCAAGCACCTATAAATATAGGCCTAGCTCCTCACTTCTCATCTCATGTTTTCTAATCAAGTAGCGATGCTCTATCATTTTCTCTTCTCCACTATTCCTGCTAACTATAGAATAATTTATGTTCATACAAATTGGAGAAGTGCATAAAATAAAAACAAGAAGAGAAGAAGAAAATCAATGTTGTGCAATAAAAATGTAAATTTCAAATCTCCTCTTAAATTTGTAATTCTAATAGTATGTGAGATATTGTTGAATTAAAAAGATCAGCTTCAGATTTAGAAGATTTGGAAAGCTACAAAAGGTGAGTGGGAAATTTTGTAATTTGTTTATAACATTGGAATTTATTTCGTTGGATTTTTATTTAATTATGCCTAAATAAAGATTTGAAGAGTTGTAGGCTCGAACTAAACGTATAAAAACATTGCCTGCATATTCTGTAATTTAGGAAAACAGGATAAGAATATTACATACAACCAAATCTAAAAGTTAGTCCCCAAGATATTAAAAGTTTGACAATGATAAGATGTAGAATTTATTCCAAATCTACAATTGGGTGTTAAAAATGTTAGTATAATTTAGATTTTCCCTAATTTTATTTGAATGTGAATTTCCCTGTTTTAATTTGTTGGAAGTATTATTTATGTAACTTACATAAATTATCTAATTTTTTGAATACATAGAGAAAGTGCAGCATTTTAATTAACAAGAAATATGTGCAAATATGGAAAGAAATGTGTAAGGCATGGATATTTTTTCATAGTTTACACCGTCTATTTCAATAAAAAAGGAAATATATAGTACCTTGTAATTTCAAACAAAGCAAATCTCTCATTTAGGTTAATTCATGGAAAATTATAATGGAAATCCTTTTTGGTAGGATAATTCTAATGGATTAAAACATGGAAACAAATATTCTTGTTAGGGATTAATAACTAGAAACATAAAAATAAATATACAAGTACGTATAACCATGCTAAACATTTAAAATAAAAACATAATTAATATAGCATAATACATGGCAACGTTCACATTAACTATAATTAGAACGTTAGTATAAATCATTTAATAAATAATAGGAATATGAAAAATTAATGGAAAAGAATGCAACTCCAAATTAATATGGAAATAAATATGCAATAAATAGGGAGTTACAAGAATTTGAGAAAGGATATGAATGGATTAGTGGGACTGATTGAAAAGATTAATGGGGTAATTATGGAGAGGTAAAGAAACTATAATAGGTAAAATTAGAATGAATAAATAAATGTCTTTAGAAATTGTTTGGTTAGATAATAATCATTTATTACAGACAAAGTGACATTTGTAGAAATAGTAAATACACATGTTAGAAAGGAATTATGTATTATAAGGCTGTACAATTATCATGATGGTAAATTATGTAGCCTTAATTATACAAACAAAGATTAGTGAGCTTAGCCAAATAACTTAGGATGAATAATTTTATTTAGTAGGTTGGGATGTGAGGTCAGTAGAGTTACACAACAAAAGTCCCTTCACCCAAAGTCTACCAGCAATTGTGTACACTTACTACTAATATGGGGCATCTCCAACCATAGGACCCATGGGAAAGGGATATACGATGTAGATAGGTAAGGAAAAATATATCAATAGTTCGCCTTGGATTTGAAGTATTAAATGACCCAATACCATTTGGGAAGTGGGGTCTTCTTAGTATCCAATAATAGGTAGTAAGTAACTAAAAGAGGCATTTTCCTTGACTTACTTAAGTCAGTCTAAATGGGACGTCAGCGGTGGAAGGTCGGTAGGCTATGTCAGTTGTTTATACCAGTATTTTATGGTAGGTCTGAAATAGCTTGGACACCTGGCGTTCCTAAGTGAGCAGTAATAAAGACTTGGGTTATGCCTTGATGGATTTCACTTCCTGCTAGTGTAGAATCTGTCTGGGATACACGTAGACCTCATGATAGATGGTTAGGCAAAAATTTAGTTTAGTGGAGATGGGTTAGTTAGCCCTTAGATATGTCTATGAGTTGCGGTAGAAGTATGGAAATTAAATTATATATTTTATTATAAAGCTATATATAGGAGTCACTAGTCTATGTAGCTAGAGCCGATAGACTAGCATTGACGATGTGAAAGGCCCGCTTCATATTAAGAAGTATTAAGTGACTAGGTTTTTACGTACTGAAATGTTAGAATGTATGGATGGTAGAATGTATGTATGTATGTAGGCATATATATATATATATATATATATATATATATATATATATATATGTATATGTATGTATGTATGTATGTATATGTATATGTATGTATATATGTATGTATATGTATATGTACAATATACATTGGAAAAGGTTAGGGTAGATATATTATACACACATATAAGAATTAAAGGGATAAGTCATTAATAATAGACATAACATTTAAATGGAAACGAACCGGTAAAAGTTTATGTTATGGATAAATTATGAAATTTTCCAGTCACCAGAATATTGTTTTGACTCCTTCCTCATTACAACCCAAAGGATAGATTTATAATCATGGGCCACTGGAGCAAAACGGGAATGGTTGATGGAGAAGACTTCTTATTCATTTTCGATACTGACAAGGTGATTGGATGTCTACGAAATACCGTCGATTTCGAGGTAGTAGCCTCAGTCAGTATTTATGTTCTATTATATTTTCAATTCTGCTATGAGATAGATCGATCTCTGATATACTTATGCTCATTTTAGGTTACCAAAACAAATGATCTAAGACCTAATGGACTTGGGTTTCGATTTAGTCGAAATTCGGACCCATTAATGTGTGGGCTGTTACATTTGGTATTAGAGTCTCGGTTAGTCAATCATAAGGATTAGGATATTCTTAAAGAATGTATTTTTTTCTACCTATATATATACACATATATGCATATATATATATATCTATATGTATGTATGTATGTATGTATGTATGTATGTATGTATGTATGTATGTATGTATGTATGTTTGTGTATTATACGTCGAACTCTATAAATTTCGACCACAAAGTACTTGAGACCATGTTCCGAAAGGATGGATGAGGAAACCATGAGTTGAGAAAAGTTTGATAGTTTAAAATTACGCATCCTACCATAATTACCCCATGGAGCATTGGTTGTACGTAAGGCGTTAGCTAAAGAAGAGCATGAGTACGACATATGGAAGATCACGGAGGCTAGATGGTGTTTGACTTCTTTGTTGAGACTAGGCTGCTTTCTGATTGTGGATTTTGATGTTTTGGCTATTAAAGATGCATATTTTATCTAGAAAAGTGGGAAATAATAATGTATATGTCACAAACATCCGAAAAAAAGTTCTTGTGAGGGAATGTTCATTAATCATGTTAAGATGACGAACCAGATTTATATCAAAGAGAAGAAGAAGAAGTAAAGTCCATTTCTAAGCCCGAATACATGTGAGAGAATTTGATAGAAAATTGTGAAAATGCCTTAAATGTTTAGAAACTGTTGTTTTGAAAAGTAAATTAAGTTTACATATATATAGGTTTGACCTTAGTTAAAATGTTTTTTTGGCAAAAAAGGTAGTTTCATTTTCAAAACAAATAGAAAAAAAAGAGCATATTTTTAACTCGACAATTTTTCCTGTTTATTAAAATTGGAAGTTTTTAAAATTCTCTCTCCAAGGGGTAGATAAGATAGAAACGACCTTTAATTTATTTGGGGTTTGTGGATAAGAAGTGTAGAAATGCCCGCCGGCAAAAATAAGAGGAATATTTTCGTATAAAAATAATACGAGAATAATAGTTGGAATATTTTTTAGTTTGTAAATTATTGATGGTTGAAGCAGTATAAGTTAGGAGTACTGCAAAATAAAAGTGGAAAAAGGTTCGACGAACTAGATGGTAAGCTAGGAAACTGCAATGTGGAGAATAAGAAATTTTTCGGGATAGTTCGGATCGTGTCGAATCAAAAAAGACGAGATGGAATAATTACTATTAATAATAATTAACCTATTCGAATAGGGTCCAAATTCAACCTACGCCTGAAATTCGACAATAAGTCGACCACTAGCGGTCGACTGATAACCTTAGAAGCGGTCGGTTGGTTAACAGTTAAAATGCATAACCCGAACTTCAAATGCAGCATATAGCGTCATCCAAGTTAGCCCCCATCATTTCTATAGTCCCTTCCTTATCAAACTACCATGAACGGGTTTTTCGGACCCACCTCGGTAGGCTTTTCAACCATCCCGCTACCCTTTTGCTTTTCAACATAGGGGAACTCCTGCTTTTCAACATGGAGGTGACTATAAGTGGTACTTCGAATATGCTTTTACGACAAACCTCTCGACTATCAACCAACCCTTTCACACTAGGGACATGTAGGAGTAATAGTCTAAGCTTCGTCAAGGTTCACAAAGCGAGAACCCCCTATCATGTTGAACATAATCAAGCAAATCCAATACCATCAAACAACATTCATCCAACAAACCAATCTTTATCCAACAAATCCACAATTGAATCAATATACTTTCATTTCTCATTAATATTCAATGGATTAGTTTTTAATTTATTCACATTTGATTCGTTAACATTGGATTTTTTTTACAAACATTCATTTATTCAAATTCAATTAGTTTACATTCACTAATTCACATTCAAGTTTATTTACTTCCAAATTAAATTCTATTTGAATTAGAATGATGTTAGAGAACTTTTAAAATTGAACTAAAAGTAAATTTTAAAAAAACTGAATATTTTAATATTTAATTAACGTGTAAAAAAATTCATTTTCCATATAGTCTAAGATTTCAAAGAAACCAATTCCATTGGATCCATAATGTTATATTATTGTAGGATTTCAAATTTCGTATCAATCAGATTTACGGTTTTTCCGGTGCAAGCTAAAACGCGTAGAAATCTGTTTACGTGAATTTTAAATTTAAATTAGTCGATTCGAAAACCTATCTTCCAAATACGATCGAATTGGCTCCAGATATGTATTCCATTATGTTAGAAATAAGGGTAAAACATTATAAATGCCAGGCGGCATGCTTGGATTGGAGTTCGAAAAAATTTCGGGTGAATAGTGTTGCGAAATTTTCTAAGAAAGGACGTTATAATTTCATTTTTGAACCAAACCCTAATCCATCAAGCCCCAGCCGCCACTAAACATTCCACTGGCCAGAATTTTGCATCCTTCTACCTCGAGTTTTCTTCCAATCCATGCGCTGTCATGAAAAACTTCCAATTGCAAAAACTTCGAGCACATCGAGATCCACAAGATCAACGATCAAGATCTAAATTGGAGCGATGCGATGGCGCCGATTGGCTTGCATTCGTGGCACGTTTGGAGGATGTTTGTGAGAAATGCGAATTACGGATCTTAAGGCTAAGATTAACACTAGAGGGGGGTGAATAGTGTTAATAAAGAATTACTAAATCTTTTTAATTTATGTTAATTTAGACACAAAAGTATGCAATATACAGACACAAATATGATCATAGAAACAATCACAAATGCAGAAATAAAATAAAAGCAGTAAAGGAAAGAACACGTCGGATTTTATACTGGTTCGGAGTTACCCTACATCCAGTCCCGTAACACAAGTACGGATTTCCTTTCAAAAGCAATTGTACAATTACTCCCTCGTTTTCGAGGCTATGAGGTACACCCTGTAGAATTTCGATCCTCTGGGTAGAGATACTTGATTTCCAGGCCACAAGTTTGCCCAATTGATTTACCAAGGCTACAATCACACCTTTTCCCTTTTGATTGATTTCCAAGTCTACAAGCACACCTTTTCTCGCTTAATAGATTACAAAGAAGTCTATAACTCTGAATAGCATTGAGAATCTTGTAGAGATAGTGATAGAGAATCAAACTAGAAGTAATCGAGTATGATTCAATGTTGATTTCGGCAGAGTAATCATAAGAATATGTATTAAGCAATGAGGAAGAAGAAGAGGGGTGAAAACCAGAAAATTATAATTGAAAATTCGTTGAAACTGACCCCTATTTATTGAAGAACAACTACCATGACCGTTCATGAAGAGTTGTGGCGAATAGACACTTCTTTTGAAATTTGAATTTTTGAATCAAACTGTCACCATGTCAACATGCTCATGCTAGGCATGTCGACATCCCATAGGGTTTTTTGGTGTTTTTGATTTTCTTTGAAAATAACCTTTATCTTATATAAAAACTATTTTAAACTATATAAATATACTTGACTATAGTTAAAATTCATAAGTAAATATAAAGAATAATATATATAGATTTTGACTATATTTTTATATTTAAATCTAAGTATAAATATTTAAAAGTTAAATATATTATTCAAAAAGATAGTTTAAAATCAGGAGTAATTTGACTTTGAAAATAGAGATGTTTTTTAGGCTAAAATTATTTAAAATCAGGATCGAGGGTTTTGAATCTTTTAGAAGGAAAGTTTTGAAAACATTTTGAAAACAGGATATAATTTTGAAAAATCATTTTGAATAAAAGTTAGCGGATACAAAACAATGTTCCACTCGATTTTTCATAGGTTCCATCCTACTTAGGGTTCCATCCCTTTAGCAGGCTCGAAGTGGATTCCATTCCACGAATAAATTGGATTTTAAGATGCCAGTGCTTTTCTACGAGTTTTAACAAAAATTCCTAATAATAATAAAAAATAATTATCCTTGAAATCTTGAACTCTTGATAATCTTGATACTCATGAGTCTTCTATCTTGATATTTTATCTTGATATCTTGAATCTCTATACTGTACAGTCTTCATTCTTAGTACCTACATGGTCAAATCCTGCATATACATATATATCTAAACTTATAATGTTAGTATTTATATTTTATAATCTGTTCTAAGGTTGTTGTCATCAAAACCATCATCTCACAGACTAACAATCTCCCCCTTTTTGATGATGACAGCCTTTGTTTATAAAATATTATTTCTATTCTAATAACTCCCCCTAAAACTAACAACTCCCCCTTAATCTATACCTAACTACCCTATTTTTTATTTCTCCCCCTTTGTCATCAACAAAAACTTACTCCCTCTCATTCTTGGACTTCAGTACCTGCATTGATAAACTATACAACGAAATAAATAGAGTAGGAAATAATTATACTTCTAAGCATGATAACTAATTTAAAGATTATATACATTTCAATATATATATATATATATATGTTTTACACACTAATCTTCAAATCAATAAGAAATCAATCCACACAAAGTATCAATTCAAACCAAATCAATTCAAACAAATCAAACAAAGTAAATAAAAAAATCAAATGTTACGTAGAACTTCCACCCATCCTTCTTCTCCAAAGATTGGGTCTGCCTTAATAGCATCCCAATTATCATTGTCATTGGTGAGAGAGACAGGAGGATGTGCTTCGTTATCATCCTTGTGCAGAGAGGAGATCATCCGTCATATCGCATCGAAGTGCCTTTCTTGTTCTTTTATCATCTGCATTTGACTTAATTCTAAATGACGTTGGTTTCGTAGAATAAATGTGAGAATACTCTTGAATGAATTAAGACTTTCGTCAAGATTTTCGAATAAATTGTGAATAGGATTAGCCATAGTTGAATTTGTGATAGAAATGGAGGATATAGATGATAAGAAATAAATTTCAGTGAAGAATTCTGGAAGAAACAGGTATATATAGGTGTAGAAATCCGTTTGAATTGAATAGACATGTGGTAGTAATTCAAATTTCAAATTCAAAATCAATTGCCATTTCTGACCAGTACATGTTGACATGGTCACATAGGGATGTCGACATGGGTTAGTGAAATGTTATGACTAATTTGATTTTGTGAATAATTGTGTATATATATATATAATATACTAACATTTATTCTAGAGATAAGATAAGGTAGATAACATAAAGGAAATTTCATTTCATTGCATACTACGATAATACAATGATTAAGCACATAACAAACTACAAGAACATTCGAAATAAAGCAAACTAAAACAAATACAACAAGATACGAAAAGATAAAACTAGTTAGAGGATGAAGATGATGAAGATAGTCCAAGTTTCTTGCTGACTTTGGAAAAGAACTTGTTCATCTTCGAAGAAATGTTATCCAACTTTCTACTAACGGATCGTTTTAGAATCTGTTGATTCTCCACAATTATCTTTTGGTTTTTGAGAAGGGTTTTGTTGGATGGATTGGAAGGATATTCAATGCTTTCCAAAGACGTTTCACCTTCTTCTTCTTCAATTTCCATTTTATCCCCTTCTTCTTCTTCTTCAACTTCCTCTTCTTCCATTTCCTTATGAGCCAACGGTAAGTGTCACATAAGGTTGAAAAAAAGGAATTTTCATAAGCGAAATGTTGGAATGATTGAAAACTTTTCTAGAAAAAAATTCTTCGCCTTTGAAATCCACTCCAAAATAGTCAAAAATCCGAGTGAGATAAGTTTCATGGTATAAAATATTCTCACCCATTTCAAGATTTTTAGGACGAAGTTCATACAAAATAACTTGCACCAAATTTATGTCATAGTTTCCGAAAATAGTAAAAAGAGCTTTGCAAACTTTTGAAGTAGGATTGTTAAAATTTCCCGATCTTGGGGTCAAAGTATGTTGCAAAAGAAGATTAACAATTCTTGCTTTTGGTCGAAAATTACTATTTTTAAAATCAAAATCATCGCTTTCGAAAATGTGATGAAATGTCTCACAATCATGTTCATCGATTTTAAAGTTAGAAAGATCCATTCCCGAACTCTTGCAATTGAGAATGGTACCCAAAACATCACAATTCAAAACAATTTGAGTGCCTTTGACACTACTCCAAATTTCATCTTCGTTTCCAACATAAAATCCGCGATTTAAATTTGCATAGAAAATTTTGACAAGATTAGGATAGCAAACAAAATCATTTTGAGAAGCATTAATAAGACTAAGAACAACATTGTTTACAAAAAGAGAATCAATTTCATAAGAAGAAAAATCTTGAAAAATAGCAAATTTTCGGGGATGGACTTTGGCATAGTTAGCATAATTAATGTATGATTTAATTGCCTCCGGATCATTGAATAATTGCTCTTTGATTTTTCTGGAAATTCTCATAGTTGAGGGGTTACTTGAAGAAGCCATTAGAGTAGAGATTAGAGAGCTTGAAGTTATGAAGAGAGAGTTTGAATTTGAAAAAGAAAGTGAAAAGATATGATAAAAGATAGTGAATAAATATATTCTTGGACATATTCTCTGGTCAAAAGTTATCTTTTCAGAGAATTGAATGAAGTGAAAAGGTGGAGGGAAATTCAAACGCTTGAATTCAAATTTTGAAATTCAAATTCAGGTAGCCATGTCGACCTCATCGTAGGGACCATGTCGACATGTGCTTTTGAATTTTCATGAATTGATTTTTCCTAAGATCTTCTAATATATATTATTATTATTAATATTTATTATATATTTCTGAAATACTATTATTCTTATAATATATTTAAGAAAGTATTAAAAATAATAAAAATCATGATAAAAATAATAAAGAATAGAAAATAAATTTTAAAATTCAAACAACACACCAATTCAAAATCAATCAATCAAACATCAAGCAACTAATCTTAAGCAAACAATTTCAACCACTTGTATTGTAAACATGTACCTTTTTCTGAGTCTGTTTCTCTGAATTCGTCGGAGTCGTGAATAGCTGTGTGACAAAAATTCGAATTATCCGTCTTCTGATTATCATCACTTGAGGACGAGTCTGAGTCATCTAGAGTAGCAGTAAATGCACGCTTCCGTTTCTTTGCTGGTTCATTGTTCATAGGAGGATTCTGCCTTTCTAGATACGGATAGTCTCTTTTGAAGTGGCCTGGTTTATCACAGTTGTAACACTTGTCATTATTTGGCACTATATTTTGATTTCCAGAATTCTTAAAGTTGTTTCTCTTGAGATTATTCATCTTTCTGTATTTCAGGAATCTCCTAAAATTTCTGGTCATAAAGACTATCTCTTCATCATTATCGTTGTTTGAGTCTAATCCATCGGTTAATGCATTGAATGCCATTAATTTCTTTTCAGATGCTTTGCTTTCTCTTCTCCCGATCATTTGAACTTCTAAGACATTAAATTTCCAATTATTTCTTCTATCTTCAAAATACTGATGTCATTTGCCTCTTCGATCGCAAGTGTCTTTTGATCCCATTCCGGAGTTAGAGAATTTAAAAAATTTCTGACTTGATCTTCTTCGGGAAATTCCTTTCCCAAAAATATTAGAGAATGCACAATATCCTGAAATCTACTATACATATCTGAAATAGACTCATTAGCATTCATTTTAAATAATTGAAACTGATTTGTGAGCATGGAAATTTTGGTCTGTTTAACTTTGCTTGTTCCTTAGTGAGTAACTTACAAATTTTTCCAGATTTCATATGCAGACTTACAGACTGACACTCTATTGAATTCATTTCTATCTAGTGAACAAAACAGAATATTCATTGCCTTAGAATTATTTTGTGCAACGGTCTTTTGCTCAGCAGTCCACTGTGCAAAATCAATTGTGGGTTCAGAATATTCAGTTTGTGTAATATTCCAAGTATCTAATCCTATAGATTGTAAATATATTTTCATCCTACATGTCCAATATGCATAGTTACTGCCATTAAAAAGTGGTGGTCTGACAGTAGACTGACCCTCTACAAATGAACTAGTGACAGGGATACTAGTGTTAATAACAGTACCAGTGTTGGTAGCCATTTTGAAAACTTTTCAAAAATCAGATTATGAAACTTTGAAAACCTTGCTCTGATACTAATTGTGAGAAATGCGGATTACGGATCTTAAGGCTAAGATTAACACTAGAGGGGGGTGAATAGTGTTAATAAAGAATTGCTAAATCTTTTTAATTTATGTTAATTTAGACACAAAAGTATGCAATATACAGACACAGATATGATCACAGAAACAATCACAGATGCAGAAATAAAATAAAAGCAGTAATGGAAAGAGCACACCGGATTTTATACTGGTTCAGAGTTACCCTACATCCAGTCCTGCAACACAAGTACGGATTTCCTTTCAAAAGTAATTGTGCAATTACACCATCGGTTTCAAGGCTATGAGGTACACCTCCAGAATTTCGATCCTCTGGCTAAAGTTACTTGATTTCCGGGCCACAAGTTTACCCAATTGATTTACCAAGGCAACAATCACACCTTTTCCCTTTTGATTGATTTCCAAGGCTACAATCACACCTTTTCTCGCTTAATAGATTAAAAAGAAGTCTATAACTCTGAATAGCACTGAGAATCTTGTAGAGATAGTGATAGAGAATCAAACTAGAAGTAATCGAGTATGATTCAATGTTGATTTCAGCAGAGTAATCATAAGAATATGTATTAAGAAATGAGGAAGAAGAAGAGGAGTGCAAACCAGAAAATTATAATTGAAAATTCATTGAAACTGACCCCTATTTATAGAAGAACAACAGTCATGACCATTCATGAAGAGTTATGGCAAATAGACACTTCTTTTGAAATTTGAATTTTTGAATCAAACTGTCACCATGTCGACATGCTCATGCTAGGCATGTCGACATCCCAAAGGATATTTTGGTGTTTTTGATTTTCTTTGAAAATAACCTTTATCTTATATAAAAAATACTTCAACGTTATAAATATACTTGACTATAGTTGAAATTCATAAGTAAATATAAAGAATAATATATATAGATTTTAACTATAATTTTATATTAAATCTAAGTATAAATATTTAAAAGCTAAATATATTATTTAAAAAGATAGTTTAAAATCAGGAGTAATTTGACTTTGAAAATAAAGATGTTTTTGAGGCTAAAATTATTTAAAATCAGGATCGAGGGTTTTGAATCTTTTAAAAGGAAAGTTTTGAAACATTGTGAAAACAGGATATAATTTTGAAAAATCATTTTGAATAAAAGTTAGCGGATACAAAACAATGTTCCACTAGATTTTTCGTAGGTTCCATCCATTTAACGGGCTCGAAGTGGATTCTATTCCACGAATAAATTGGATTTTAAGATGTCAGTGCTTTTCTATGAGTTTTAAAAAAAATTCCTAATAATAATAAAAAAATACTTATCCTTGAAATCTTGAACTCTTGCTAATCTTGATACTCATGAGTCTTCTATCTTGATATTTTATCTTGATATCTTGAATCTCTATACTGTACAGTCTTCATTCTTAGTACCTGCATGGTTAAATCCTGCATATACATATATATCTAAACTTATAGTGTTGGTATTTATATTTTATAATCTATCCTAAGGTTGTTGTTATCAAAACCATCATCTCACGGACTAACAATGTTTTCGCAAGGTAGATGCAACCGATCTCGATGGGGTTCGGGGCGGTGGTGCACGGCGGTGGAGGCGTTCGTTTGGTGGTAGCAGATCATCGAATGTGCGAGCGCAGGATGAACGACATCGAGCTGAACGAAGTGATGATGCGTTTACTTGCATTCATCCTAGCCTGGGAATGATCGCACGAGAAGATGATACGAACGGCTGAGATGGAAGCATGATTTAAAATAAATAAATAAAATTGTAAATTTATGTTTAAAATTGTATAAACTTTAAAAAATGCATAACTTTGTCATACGAGGTCGGTTTTTGACGAGACAAGTTGCATTGGGTACATTATAGAGCTGGATTGGAGTTGATTGGAGCTAGTGTAAATTTTGGGTAAAATTAAACGACAGTTTAATTTTATTCGGAATAAAACACCACAACTGCTATTGGAATCAACGTGAGTAGAACTCACTCTTTCTGACTGACTGATATTTTTATATAAGTGAGAAATAAATTTATTTATGATGATTGATGATGTTTTGGATGATATGATATATTATCTATATATTTATTGGTATTTTGATATATTCCTGCCTATTGGAGCAGACGAGACCCTATACGTTTTCGTGTACGAGCGAATGACCCTTTATACGCGTGTCTGCCTCGAAGCGGACATTGTACATATATTCTAATATGTATACTTGTCGCAGGTGACAGGTTGGAGGGATCCAATTGGATTCCTCACCAGTATTGGTTTATTTACAGACATTGTGATATATGCTGTTATCATATAATATATGATGTTTGGATGTCGTGGTTGATGCATTTAGTGCTGTTGCAGCATTGGGCCTATTTTTGGTAATATAAAAATATTAAAGTGATTCCAAATTAAAAGGATTTTCAAGTGATTTGAAAATATATATCTTTAAATGGTTAAGGAAGTGAATTTATTTTTCAATAAATAAAATTTACAATTTTTATGTTATAAAAATTATGATTTTTGGGAAATAAAATCAGAATATGATTTTTAAAATGTGAAGTTTATTTTTTTTATAAAATAGTTTAAATTGAGATTTTTGAATTTATTATAAATGGTTTATATATATTATAAAATTGAATTTTTATAAATTGAAACGATGGAATTGTAAAGGATTTTTGTAAATGTTAAAGTGGAGTTATAAATGGATTTTAAAAGTAAACAAGATTTATAGAATTGATGAAGTTATAAAAAAAACAAATTTTGGAAATAAGAAATTTATAAGTAATTAACTTATAAACTGGATTTTGGCATGTAAATGGGATATACATGGAATTAGTTAATAAAAGGATTTTATACATTGAAGTTTTTATTAAAATATAAATGGGATTTATAAACATTGTTTTATAATTCCAAAATCAATTAAATTGGATAAGTTGAATATATAAGTTTATTAAAGGAGAATATCCATAATTTTGGACAGTGGATTATCTTTAGTAAATGTGTTGATGTTTTGAATTTGGATAAGAGAATTATATTCATGATTTTGGACAGTGAATAATATTTTAAATAAAATGGATATTTTGGAAATGGATTTTTTAAATGGAGTTAAATTGGTTTGAAGATGTTTTAAATTATGTTAAGTATCAAATACATAGATTTCAACATTCATTGTTGAAATAGACGTTTTCGAGAAATAAAGAAATGATGGACTATAACACTGTTGTTATAGTAAATGATTTTCGAAAGAATATGTTTTGTTTAGTATATGGGATTTATATATCTATCTAATTTTCGAATCCTTATACTAGTGATTTTGGGTTGTCGTAACGATGTTCAACATTCGTTTCGACCCAAATAAATGTGTTTAAAGAGAACGTTTTCCTTAAAGAATGAAATATATACTTAATCCTGATTTAAGTATATGTAATATTTTCTAAGTGTTGAAAATAAATTGATTTGTGAATTACTTATTATTAAATAAGTATATGAAAATGATTTCCAATATAGAAATTTGAAATGGTTTTGAGATTATATACTTTTAAAGATAATTTGAAGTGAATAATTGGCAAATGGTTTAATTAATAAAAGATTAATTAAGAGGGCCTAGTGATTGCTTATGGTGCTAAATATTTGTTTATTTACTTTGATAGTTGAACAACCGACTATCAAATTTGGCCATTTTAGTTCTCGACTTGATGTGGGAACTATTTAGTTGTACACTTAGTACGTGACCTTCTATGTAGGCTTGATTATCATTTGTATTGAGGATGTTGATTCGTATAGTGCGGAGTATTACTCCAATCTATCGAGCTTCCTTCTTGGCCCGAAGGATAACAAGTTCAAAGTTGGAGACGTGACAAGCCTATGGGACTTAGTTTCTGTGTGAGGTTGAGAAATGCTTTTGCGTTGTTGGTGTAAAGAGACCGGGAATTGATTTATCTGAAAACCACTTCGGACCACGTATATGCGTTTGATTGTGCAGGTTATTAATGATATTGGTATTCAGGATTTTCATAGTGGGGGACTGCTTGTTGATCGTTTGGGGTTAAAATCCCAATATACATATAGTAGCAGTGGTCTCTTCATTATGAAATATCCAATGCAAGAACTATTCGCTACTGATCCTAGGGATTTCTCGGTAGAATGTAG
Organism: Allium cepa; assembly: GCA_030765085.1. Classification (NCBI taxonomy): domain Eukaryota; kingdom Viridiplantae; phylum Streptophyta; class Magnoliopsida; order Asparagales; family Amaryllidaceae; genus Allium; species Allium cepa. The sequence continues at coordinate 669,045,334 of CM060943.1, read as the reverse complement.
TAGGAAAGCACCTTCGGTTTGTCCTGTTCCTAGACAACTTGTATGGATGTTTGTCTGACATTACATCTCTAAAGATTACATACATTGGTTTTTACAAACGTACATCAGTGGTCGCGGAGAAGGCAACTTCTGTTAACTTAACACCTCCTTGAGACGTATGAGCTTAAGGGTTGTAGAAGGCAATTAGTAGTCAACGGAAATGGCCATGTGGCATTCAAAGTGATGTGATATGTGATTGTGAAAGGTAATTGTTAACTCTGGCCTCATCAACCGGAAATGACCAAAACAGGGTTAGATGCAGCAGGGCCAAGTGGGTCATTCCAAGTAGGATATGATCATCCTCTTCTAGATATATCTTTACATGCTATGACATCGTATATCAGATTATTGTGGTTTATATGCTTCGAGGGCCCTTGGTAGAGGTCGATAACGACCGGAGGATGACATATTTGGTACCATCTAGTTATAGAGGTGGGCCAGTCTTGTGTTGGTATAGAAACTTTGTAATGGTTTCTCGGGATATCCATCTAGAGGTGTATCCATCGGATGGTAGTCCCTTCACCTGGTCATTTGTACGGAAATCCAAACTCCACTATGCACCTGCCATTTTATTTGTAGAGCTTAAAATGTTGGAATTTAATAATGGTAAAAATTTCGGCTATTTTGAATATTATTTGTGCAATAGACACTATTATAATATAAGAGGATAAGATATGAAATGATCTAGTTATCGTAAGGTAAAAACATGTCTGTGTTTATGTGTGGGTATGTCTTAAGAGATACTTTTGTTTTGATAAAGGAAAAGTTTGGTAATTTAATAAATTCAGTTGAGTGTGTTTCTCACGCTAGTTTACCAAAATGATCTTGGCATTCTTCCCTTTCAATGCTCGGGTCAGACGGAGTATATTTACAAGTTTAGATTGGTGCTTTTGGAGCTTCAGCAGGCGAGCTGGAGATCTTCATTTCGCATACACTTATTGGTTTTGTTTATTGATTATCCGTTGCTTAGTTGTTTATATTATCAGCAATTGTGAGGACAAGTTATTATAGCTTTCCACGCTGAAAACTATTGATTGATTGTTGAACTCTAATTGATGTACGTGTATACAGTTTTTCTTTTGTAAGGATCATTGATATGATATTATATGTTTTCCACTACGATGTGAGATTCTGCATTGTTCTGTTTGGTTCTTTCTTTTCTCTTTCTTCTCCTCTTTTCTTTCTCTTGACTTTCCGTCAGTCTGTGCATTTTGGGTCGAACATGTGTGGTTTATTGTCGATTCAAAGTGTAGGGTTTGTCGGTTGCCACACAAACTCTTGAACCTCCTCACCTCTCTTCAATTAAAAGGCACCAACGCCTCCCCTTCCCTACGGCAAACGACGTCGCAGCCCCTTCCTCCGCCTACAGCACCACTGCTACCACCGAGCTTTCCCCAAGCATCAACTACACGTGTTATATCTAGCCCCTCCACCTCTCCATATCTGTACACAACTTCCCCTCTCTGACGCTAACTCGGTCCATTGAACTACCCCAATACTCCAGCACTTCCTCACGCCATCTGAGTCTCACCACTCAAGAGATAGCTCGACTCCACTGGAGCGACCAAAAAATCTCAACTTCTTAGCCTTAACAAATTTCACTTTTCTTCGGGGATGGCTAGTAAAATTTAGAGATTTTGTCACCTTTGGACTAGAGGAATTATTCATGGCAACTAGTTTAGTGTTGATCCTCCGCCACGATACTTTAGAGCGGGAATGCCACCCACTCTGCATGCAGCTATTTGATGCCTATTTGGAGTACAATTTTGATGAGGATATCAATAATCTCAAGTTTAGAAGTGAAGGGAGTCGAGATCGATATGTCCGACAATGATTTCGGTGAGATTTCAGGGATAACCACGGAGGGAGCAGACTTGGAGAATATTGAGATGACCGATCAAGATATTCTGCAATGGATCTTTTTCAGAAATGTTTATGTTTGAAGGTCGGATAATTTGCGGCATATAGCCTGCCTAGTAATTCGCATCATTCAGTAGAAAATTATTCCAAAGATGTGTAACTTCGACCAGATTTATCTATTTGTGTAGCAGGCTACCTATGCTATCATAGGTGGTATAGCTATCAATTGGGCTCGTGCTATCATGAGCCACTTTGTGAGTCCTAGAGTTGGGACTCCATGGAGATACTTTTTTCTATACCACCTCTTCACTTGTGTCTTTAGGCAATACAGAGTGGACCTCAATGGAGAGTTGATCCAGAAGAAGGTCGCTACCCATTCGAAAGAGCCTTCCTCAAGAAGATGGGGATCTCCGAGCCAAAAGCTGAAATGGTGGAACCAATTGTAGAAGAGCAACCGTTGCCAGAGGCGGAGCAAGGACAAGGTACTGGCAGATACTAGAGACCCGAGCTAGTCGCTATCCAATAGGTCCAAGCCGAGCTTTAGGAGATTCGAGCTGAACAATGGTGCCAAAGCCACAAGATTGGGTCATATCTGCCATGTTATGCCCATTCCGGGGTCACGGCAATGAGTCGAGCTCCCATAGAGGATCGGGACTATCTCGTAATCTATTTGGTATTTTTGGTCTAAAGTAGTGTTGTTGTCATTTCCCTTCCAGCATTTGTTCTTTTCTTTAGGTTGTTTGGGTTGTAATTGTTGGTTGTCTCTTATACAAAGACACGTACGATATATTATGAGATGTGTTCCTATTTATTCACTGCACTGTTGTTTCTGGATATATTGAGCACTCTTGCATGTGTATTTTAGATGAAACAACATAAACATGGAAATCACATAAAGACACATAAGTAACGATAAATGCAATGCAAGATTAGAAGTTTATATTTAATAAGATTTAGCAAGCGAAGGGCGAGCTAGGTTATCACAAGTCATTATTCATATTCCTCAAAAGCTAAAATTATAAATAGGTTAGTATGTTATCTTTTTTAAAAAAGAATAGGTTTTGAGGTCTAAGATTTATTATGAAATGCTAGGGTTAAACATATGTGTTAACTCATAACCAAAATTGGATTATGTTGAAATATGGCTTGAGTAATTAAAAATTGAAAAAATTACTTTCGATTGAAAATAATAATATTATTATTTTAGCACTCAAATAATTTTTGGAAGTTTTTGTGCAAAGGTGTTAAAAGAAAATGTTGTTTAAATGTTTTTGAAAGTTGACTTTTCAAACAATATGCAAATTTGATTGAAAAGGTAAAAAAAGATTTTTAGGAATTTTTCATTTTCAAAGGCCACATACTAGGCCTAAAGAAGTGCGATGTGTTAGTAGATATTAATTTAGCAGTGCCTTAAGGCTGACGTTAGGATAAGCGTAAATGATAACAACGGAAAAGCTATTTTAACCTTGGAATTTCTATTTCAATACCTTGTTAATGACATATGAGAATCCATATTTTATTCAATTTCATTTTAGAGCTTGAAAACAAATCTCCTTCTGCGTACTGTATATGGAAAATTTTGGAGAAAATGCAGGGCAACGAGCAAATTTCTAATATATAAGGGATTGGTACCCAATAGATTGGTAAGAATGTAAATTCTCCGTCTAAATTTCTTTTTCGGCATAGGAGTGAACTTTTAGGAAACGAATTCGATGCATTAGATTTTTGGTTGGTAGTAATTGAATGTAAAATTGGTTTAACCATGCTTCTAGTCATAGGAATATGGAAATTGCTGTATGAAAAAGATTTTTAAAAACCTATATACATATAGAACTGCTAGCATATATAAGTTGTTTGCATCTGTTTTCAAAAACATTTAAAAAACGCATTTATACATAAGGGCCCGACTTAAAATCATTGTACATAAATGTTTTCTATGATGTGATACACCATGCACTTTTATACGTGTGGCTGCAAAATTGGTTGTATACTAATTCATTGAATTATTTAAGATAATTGTGCATAATACCCCATGATTTATGGCTGGAGTAATTTTGGAGACGAAATTCCTTTAAGAGGGGAAAAAATTGTGACACCCTATAAAAATTTACTTTAATAAATTAATAATTAAAAAAGCTTCAAAAATGAAATTTGAGCAAACGTTGAAATTTGGCCATGAAACTTGTACTATTGCGGTGATATTTTGAGCAAATTTCGCATTTAGAGTTTTTCGATTGGAGTTCAAAAGAAAATGTTATAAGCGTTTAAAGTTTTCGGAAGGAAAATAATTAAAATGACAAAAATAGTAATAAAAAATAATTAAATTTGGAACCCCATCAATTGACCCTCACTATGGGGATCAACCGCTATCGATCGACCGCTCATAGGGTGTAGTCGACCGGTCAGAATGTACCAGTTAGGGTTTGAAACTTAGCCACCTGCTCAGATTTAATAATTTTAATCTTATAGATATGATTGTGTTAAGTGCCTATAAATACAGGCATAACCCTTCACTTCTCTTCTTATATTTTCTGATCAAGCAGTGAAGCTTTGCCATTTTCTCTTCTCCACTATTCCTCCTAACTACAAAATAATTTGTATTTATACAAAATAGAGAAAAGCAGAAAATAAAATGAAAAAGAGAAGAAGCAAATCAGCGTTCTGCAATAAAAAGATAAATTTCAATATTATAAATCTATTTCCCCTTAACCCCAATTCCTTCTCATATCTACAATTCCAATAGTATGTATATACCTTGTTATACATATTTCTTTAGATTAAAAGGAAGATGAAGTTAAATCAAAAGATCAGATTAAGATTTGGGAGATTTGGAAAGCTACAAAAGGCGAGGGGGAAATTTTGTAATCTATCTATAACATTGGATTTTATTTCATTTGATTATCTATTTAACTATTATGCCTCATTAAAGATCTAAACAGTTATAGACTTGAATTAAACGTACATGAATATTGCCTAAATATTCTGCATTTAGGAAGATTAGATAGGAATAATATTTACAACTAGACCTACAAGTCAGTACCCAAGTTATTAAAAGTTTGATATTGATAAGACGTATAATTTATTTCATATTTACAGTTGGGTTGTCAAGACTTTATTATAATTTAGATTTCCTTAATTTAATTTGAATGTGAATTTCCATGTTTCAGTTTGTTGGAAGTGTTATCTGTGTAACCTCCATAAATTATTTAATTTCTTAAATACATAGAAAAAGTATATCTTTTGAATTGATAATGAGTATACACAAATGGGGAAAGAGATGTGTAAAGTATGGATATTTTTCCGCAGTTTACACCGGCTATTTTAATAAAAAGGAAATAAATAATTCCTTGTAATTTCAAACGAAGTAAATCTCTCATTTAGATTAATTTATGGAAAATTATAATAGGAAACCTTTTTAAATTGTGACCCGGATTTAATAGGTATTTCGATTCCAATCAACGATGATGTTATAGCTTCAATCCGATTGATTCTTAAAAAATTAGTATGCGAAATTTGTGAGGGTTGTTCTAGCTATATAAGAAGTCATTAATTATGATTATGTTATGATTAAGAACAATAAGATTAGTTAATTATTTTGATTTCTTAGATTGGTTACTATTCTTGTCTTGCATTGGGAGGATAATTCTAATGGATTAAACATAGAAAGGAATATTCTAGTTAGGGATTAATAACTAGAAACATAAAAATATATATATAAATATGTATGTCCATTCTAACCATTAAATAACAACATAATTAATACAGCGTAATACACATCAATATAGGCATTAGATATAGTTAGACCGTTAGAATAAATCGTGTAATAAATAATAAGAATAGGAAATATAGATGGAATACAATCCAAAATTAATAAGGTAATAATGTGTAATAGACAAGGATTTTTAAAAATTTAAGAAAGGATATAAATTTATTAATGGGAAAAAGATTAGCGGAGTAATTATGGAGAGATAAGGGAGGTATAATAGGTAAAATTAGAATGAATAAATTAGTTTCTTTAGAAATTGTCCGGTCAGGCAATAATCATTTATTATAGACAAAGTGATATTCATAGAAATAGTAAATAACATATTAAGTAGTAACTGAATATCATATGGCGGTATAATTGTCATTATGGTAAATTATATAGCTTTAACTATACAAACAAAGATTAGTGGGCTTAGCCCAACACCTAAACGTCGGATGAATAATTTGATTTAGTGGGCTGGGATGTGAGGTATGTAGAGTTACATAGTAGAAGTGTGCCCTTCACTAAGAGGCTACCAGTAGTTGTGTACACTTAATACTAATGTAGGATATCTCCAACCATAGGACCCATGGGAAAGGGATATATGTTGTGGATAGGTAAGGGAAAATATAGTAAGGGTTCGCCGTGGATTTGATGTATTAAATGGCCTATTACCATTTAGAAAATAAGGTCTTCTTCATATCTAAGAGGTAGTAAATAACTGAAATGGGCATTTTCCTTGACTCACTTAAGTTAGTCTAAATGGGATAGCAGCTGTGGAGGGGTGGTGGGTTATGTCAGTTGTTTATACTAGTATTTTGTAGTAGGTCTGGCATATAGGCTTTGACGCCTAGCGGTCCCATGCGAGCAGTAGCAAAGACTCGGGTTATGCCTGGACGGATTTCGTTTCCTACCGGTGTAGATCTGTGTGGGATACGCATAGACCTCATGATAGATGGTTTGGTGAAAAATTAGTTTAGTGGAGGTGGGCTAGTTAACTATAACATCCCTGAATTTTAACCAGGATAATTTGATAATTAATTTAATTTTTGAAAATTAAATTGTGAATTTATTTGAGTATTAATTGGAAATTTCTAGAATAAATAAATATTTTAGATTATAAATAAAATTATAAAGCTTTAAGATTTAATGTGAGAAACAACTGAATTTCTTTTTATTAGTGCAAATGAGAATATATATCAAAAGATAGTAAATAAAGGAATTGATTTAAAAATTCAATAAACTGATTTTTAATAAAATTCCTATTTGGAATTCAAAGGTAAATATTTTATAAATAGATTATAATTTGGAATTTGATTTTGAATTTCAAATACAAATGTATTGAAAATAAATAGGCATTTTAATTTAGAAGTTATGATTTATATAATGACTTGAATTTAAAATTTAAAACCAGAATGAACATAAAGTTCTAATATGCATTTATCTTTTAAAAGTAAATGTATATGGATAAATATTTTTAATAAAATAGTAATAAAAAAATAAGATTTTTTAGTTAGTGTATAATTTTATTTCAAATCATTTTCAAAAGTAAATAAGAAGCTTTAAATATTTGTTTTGATAAATAGCGACCCGACTTTCTATCACCAGAAAATCGCATCACCAATTAAGAAAGAAAGGGATAGAAGAAGAAAAGAAAGAGAAGAAAAAGAAACAACACATCAGAATCTCACAGCGGAACGATTTAAATATAATATAGAACATATACATAGTAGCATATACATCAGAGTACACAACTATACATCTCAATTTAGACAGTTATAACATTTCTGTCTAATACAATACAAGACCATCATACAGAATATCAACACAGCGGAAACTCTAACTATATATCTGCACGCTGAAGCCTCCTGCTTCATAGCTCCTCCAGATTTCGTCAAGGAAAACCTGAATCACTTGACTACTCATACATAATATGAGTACCCAAGAGTTTAATAAAACAGAAAATAAACACTCGGGTCAGACAGGGGTCTGGTGTGAGTAAACGGTTTAGGATTGCTTAACTTTAAAAAATCCTTTGAAAAGAAAAGGTATCACGTAAGACTTCCCACACATAAACATGGAAAAGTTTTTACCTTACGCTAACCAAAACATTTGATAGGAAATCCAGTGATATTATAATAGTGTCTAGGGTTTTCAAGTAAATATGAAATAGCCGAAATTGTTACATCTATTAAATTCCAGCTACTAGCCACAAAAGTGGGTAATACAAACAAAACCGTAGGGTCTCGTAGGGAAAATGGGTTTCCATCAATGGCAGGGCTACTGGGGTACCGCCCGTCACGGTACGTGGCCTAGATCACCGTACCGAGAAGTACTCCCACTCCCTTGCAACACAAGGCCGGGACCATTCCTTACTGAACAGTCTCGAACAAGACCACCCCGCAGTTGGCTGCAGACCAACTGCCCACACAGTCGAAATAAAAAGGGACTTCTAGACAGGGATGTATCTTGCTCTCCAGTGGGAGCTACCCATGAAGCCTTGCTGCACCTCCCCTGTTTTAGCCATTCCCGGTTGATGAGGCTTGAGGCTGCGATTACCTTTATAGGACACATCTATCTTAGAATGCTCATCGTCCACCTGACGATGTTCTGAAAGCATTCAATCCATACAAGTTCGTTCCGGGTTCGAACGAAACCGAAGGCACTACCTCGTTGCACTCATTTTCGAATCACCCTCAGAGTTAACGACCATAGCCCTTGCACTCTGAATCACCATCTCGAACCTATAAGCACTATTCCATCAAACTCATTACGGAATCACCCACAGAGTTATGCTGACGTATAGTCCTTACACCTCGAGTCTTCACTTGCTCCACTTGGATTAACGACCTACATTTAATTAGAATCGATGTGGTTTTCGGATATCCAAATATGGAAACCCAATCCCGGTATCACCGAAACCAAACGCCATTTTAATGTCCAAGTTATTCTTATGGGATTTAAACAATAGATATTTAGAAATATCACTTAACATAAATGGATGTATTCACAACACAGATAGATAATCACCTATTATCACATGCATCTATACATATCACAAACAACATATAAATCACATCTTAGATATAACATATTCACATCATCACATATCAACCGAAGACATAAAATATCAACGAATATCATTAACTCATCCAATGATACTTATCAACCAATCATTCATCATTCATATAAAGTTTGATCCACACTTAATTAATTTAGTTAATCCTTAAATTAAATTAATCCTTACTTAAGCACTTGGAATATCTTCAATCCATTTTACTATTCATTAATTAATTACAAATTAATTAAATAACATCACTTAATTATCCACTTCAATTAATCTTACTTGATTAATTATCACTTAATTACTTAATTACCATATTAATTAATCATCCTGATTAATTACTTCCAAATTATACTAAGTAATTACCTCTTAATTATTTTTTTAAATTAATCAACCTTGATTAATTATTCTTTAATTATCCTGATAATTATTTCTTAATTATCCTTTAATTAATTACACCTGATTAATCACTTTTAATTAATCACACTTGATTAATTACTTTTAATTAATCATATTTAATTAATTACTTTTAATTAATCACCTTTGATTAATTACTTTAATTACATTTAGTAATTAAATTTAATTATAATTTAATTATTCTTAAATTATTAATTAACAATTAATTAATTATTTCCATTAATTAATGATTACTTCCATTAATTAAATTCTTCCTTAATTAATTACTTTAACATGTAATTAATTACTCTTAATCCTTTTATTAATTTAACCATTAATTAAATAATTTAAACCTTTAATTAATTTTATTAATTAATTCTTTAACTAATAACTCAAGTGATTAATCCTTAATCACATTTACTTAATTACCTTTAATAAAGTAATTAACTCTTACTTAATAACATCTAGTACTTAACCACTTAATTACTTTAATTACTTCCCAAGTAATTATGTAAGATTAACCCATAAGTGATTATCTTAATTAATCACAAACTAATTATTTAATTAATTATTTAACTTAATCATTTAAGTTTAATTAAATGATTCTTAACTTACTATATTATAAAAATTCTTAATTAAGAAAACATTATCTAAATTAATTCATCTATATTAACCAATAACATTTGATTTATAATAATAAGTTAATTATCTTAATTATTCACACAATTTTCTTTATCTTTAAAGAATCAAAATCCTAGTTTACATAAGTTAAATCTTATTATAATTGATTATCAAATTTCAAATCATTAAACTTATTTAAAATAAATTATGTTTGAAATCAATTAGAATTAAAATAGCTTTTATCATTCAAATAAAACCCTGAACTTTCTCAAAGTTATTAAATAAAACTTCTTATAAACTTCATTATTAAAATTCTACTTATTTTGTTTTAAAATTTTCATATATTTCAAAATAAAAGAACTTTGTTTAAAACTTAACATTAAACAAATTTAGTTTTATAATTAATACTTGTTTAACCTTGAGTTTTAAAACTTTAATTAATTACCAAAAATCAAGTTCCTTTGTTTTAAACTTTTAATAACATTACAGCTAAAATTTAAAACTTCATTGAACCAAACTAACACAATATTCAATGACTCGAGCAATCTACAGAAACTCACGCGACAACCCGAGTAAACTACACAAAAACCCAGAGACTTCCCCGAGTTTTCCCCTACCTACACCCTGCTTCGAGCCAGAACGACAAAAACACGGAGCATACTTCGAGTTTCCTCCCTCTTCTCCCCAGAACCACCACTGAAGCACAGATCTGTGCAACTTAACGTGCACACCACCGTTGATCGACGGCGATCTTCCCTCCGGCTTCCACCAAGTCACAAACAACCCCAACCATGAAACGCGCAACCCAAAAACTCAAATTCGATCAACGATCGAAAACTGCCCTTCAACCCAAAACTGTTCGAAAGCCCCACCATTAAACTCGACCACCGCCGGCCATCCCCCTCACCAGAAACCACGCCGCCACTACCCTAGCTCCATCTCACTTCCCATCATCTCCCTAACCCCTCGCGATCGTTCAGAAAAGACTCTCGAACCCACAAAACCCATCAAAACAACAACGACACTACCAGGTTGCTAAACCCTAGTACAATCAATTCTGTACGTCACGATCAATGATAAAATCCAAGAGCATTTTCTGATGGACTACCACAACTCCTCAAACTCCATGTCCAACGACGCGGTCCAATTTGCCTCCGATCACCGTGAATTGACCAACATTCCCAAAACTGAATAACCCAGATACCTCACAAATTACCAAATTAAAAATTGTGGTAATCACACTAAAATTCATAATTTTCAATTGCTATTTCAAACATGCAATCAAAACTCAAAATTGATTTAATTAATTTTTGACCCATAATAAGATTTTACTGTAAATTTTTAAATTCAAGCTAATCATACATTTTTAAAACCTATAACCATTTTTAGATGATGGACTACTTGATTTTAAACATCTTCTACTTACATATCAAAAGTCAATATGAATTCAATATGGAATTATTGATTTAATTATGAAGTTGGAGCCTGTTATATTACACAGAACACAAGTATACTTCACAGGCAAAACAAATATACCCCAATTCAAACATGCATTAATCTAATATTCCATCAACATCATGTTATTCAATCATAGAAACAAGTTGAATCCAATGTTCAAACTGTTTTTAAAAGATATATTTACTCACTTGATATCTAGGACAGATAACAGAACTGCATATGGCTTCCCAGGCCTTTTAAATTCATTTGCATGTTGAATTGTTAATATATTCCAGAATGCATGTTGAATGTTTAGTTTTCTTGTCTGCATTGCTTAATGATTGAATTTGCTTGCTTCTGATTCCATTTGAGAATCTTGCATTTGAATTTATCCTCAGATATGAACTTCCAGATTTGATAGATTCTAACTTCTTTTATTTTTGTTTTGATTTACATTCATTCTTGATCTGTTTTTGCATTTTTGTTGAAATGAGAAAATATTCAGCTGAAAGTAAAACTTATTTTATACTTTACAATTAAATCTTAAATTTTATTATTAATGTAAAAGACATTTGTCACTTTAATGTTATAGGATCTTACACTTGTCTTAACCCACTCTATAATGTTTACAAGTGTTTAAAATGTTAAATAAATATTTACTAAAGTATATTCCTAATGTTTTATAAATGTTTAAATGTTATTTTCTTCTTAATAATTTATTTAAGCCTTATATAAATATTTATGAAATATTTACATGATTATAAGGTGTATTTATTTTATAAAAATAAGCTTTGGATTTCAATACATATATAAAAGTGAATTCATGTTAACAATTATAACTTTATTTATGCATTTGAATTAAATTGTAATGGTATTATATGTTAAAACTTGAGAAATTGATTTTAACTCTTTATATAAAAAAAAAATTTAAAACAATTTATCTTATGTTAAAATTAAAATTGAAAGACTATTAAAACAAATGAACTTTTAATTTAAATCTTATTTAAACAAAAGCTTAAAGTACATATTTATAATAAATAAGGAATTAACTTTGTTATTTAAAATTTAAATTTTCAAATATCATTTCAAAAATATTAAATCAAATTATCCTTCAAATTTCAAAACTATATATATATCTATAAAGTTTGGAAATACTTATTAAATTCAAATTAATACAATTCCTATTTCAAATATATATACAAATATATATATACACATTTCAAATAGGAAACATTACAATATTATATTTGTGATTTCCATATTAAATTTTAAAACAAATCTCAAATCACAATATATAAATTCATATATATTACAATTTGAATATAAAGTTTTATTACATAAAAAACTTCTTATTTACCAAAATAAATATTTCCAAATCAATTTATTATAAACTTTTGAAAGAATTTTACCTTGCTTATTTATATTGTTAAGAAAATGTTTATAGATATTAACAAATTATTATCATTAACCTTTAAAATAAATTTAACTTGTCAATTTATAATATAAAATGATCAAATCAATTTAATTATTATCAAAGATTATTAAATTGATATTGCTCAAAATTCCGGGTCGTTACATTCCTCCCCCCTTAAAAGAATTTCGTCCCCGAAATCAAAAGCAAAGATAATTTAATAACCCAGCTAAAGAATTTAAATTTCAATCAGCAAATCACAAAATCAATCATAGCAACCAATTCAAGCAAACAATTTTATCTATCTAGAAAAATTCTTCAAATCTGAACAAGATATCAGATTAAACTCAAAACCAACTCAACAACCAGATTTCTTCTGAACTGCTGATTCTATCACTCAAAGAATCATACACATATTCCTCAGAGATATGTGAAATACAATGAATTCCAGTTATCCGGACTTGCAATTCAATCCTGCAGATCAAAATCTAATCTCCAGAGAACACAGAAAAACTCAAAATTTCACCGGAGCTATCTCTCCAGTTTTACCCAGTCTTATAATTCCTTTGATTGGATAGAACTAAAGTAATATCCAAATTCTAACTGCACATTCCAAATTTTCTCACTTCTTAACTGCACAACTCTTCTGATGCTCCGAGTCACCTTCAATATTCCTGATCATCCTAACCCTGGCTGATTGCTTCATGAAACAACAGGACCACTCAAACCAAACCTCCAGGTCCTACTCGACAAAATGGTTTTCCAAAAATAATTTGTTGAAATCCAAAATACAACTCTATTCCACAAACATCAGTGGACTTCAAACCTACCCCTCCTATCTGGAACAGCCAAACATTTGCACTTGACAACCTTACCTTCCAAATCCAGAAAATTTCCTCATACTTGAATTTCCTGTAGTAATCTTATAATCCAAGAAAACTGCAACTTCTGGTTGCTCCTATTCTAGAATAATTCCCAACTCGCTTCCGCTGCACAACTCTGATCTAGAGCAGATAAGAATGCTATCGAAGAACACAAGAAAAACCTTCCTCCATACACTGTTCATCCGACTCATAAAAACCTCAGTGACCATTCCACTTGGTCAAAACATCTCAACAGAATCTCAACTTAGAATAAGATGATCAATCCAAAGAATCCTGAGCTGCCTTACCAAACTCTTCTCGCTCTAAGAGTCATCCCACTATATGGTTGAATCATCAAAATTACTCCTGAATTCCAAGTTGATAAGAAAACTCAATCTCCGATTCGGGTCCACTTCTAATTACCTCAAAAACATCTAGAAAATCTCCGACTACTTTCATAGCTTTCACCTCTACTCGAGATGCCTCAATTCCCAAGCTAAGAATACTCAAGGATTCCCAAACTAATCGCAAGTCACTTTTGCGATCCCACTAAGTTCTGATTCCAAAGAACTGTCTCCCCAACTAGAACAGCTTTTCCTATTCAAGACCAATCTTCAAGAATAGCTTACCTATCAGAAACCGATAGATCACTTCCAACAAATATCCCGCTCTGCTGAGCCTCCCAAAAGAAATGGATAAGCTTCACCATCTACCTGGTATGTTGATAGTAGAATCCCAAAGATTTCTAAATCATCGAAGAAATAGGTCACGTTGCTGCTTCCAAACTTCACTTCAATGATACTACTGAGCCAAAAGATGATCCTTAACCACAAGCTCCTTGAAACTCAAAACTATCATCCAATTCCACTAAAAATCCTTGAGACGAGTCGACATCTTCTTAAGAAACTCGGCTCCAAACCAAACACCAACCACTTATCTTCTTAAGGAAAACAAATGAGACCATGTCCGAAATGAGGTAATTCATCGACCTTAGTCTCATACTTCAATATGGACAAGACACCCTTACTTGAGATCCAGAAAATCCCTAAACATCTGAATCTTCATTGCAGTAGATATCAATTGCTCTTCCAACACCATCTAAATCTGGCTCCAAAAGAAACATCTTCAGAACCATCTATGGAAACTGCATCTCACCATATAGCTATTCCTTCCTGAAGCTATCAAGATACCACCACTTGCTTCTCCTCAGCGGACAACTCAACTCTTGGAAATTCCTGCCTACTTGAGAGCAAATCAACCTCACGCTTCAAGAATATACTCTAATCCTCGAAAATACTTCCTTTGGGATCAATGAAATCCTTTCACCAATCTACACAACTTATTCGAGACAGTAATAGGTCTACAATCTCGACAAACACATCTTCAACCACAACACATAAACCTCTATCAATGGTGGTAGTCGTGTTCCACACACTCCTACCTTATCCACCTTTATAACCTATGTTGGAAAATCCGAACAGATAACCCAACAGATTAGGTAGTCATATATATATATATATATACATATATATATGTATATATAAATTACAAGTACGCTCTCTCAAGGTAGACACCACTCCAGAGCCTAGGTATTCACTCAACCTAATGCTCTGATACCAACTGTAGCGACTCGACTTTCTATCACCAGAAAATCACATCACCAATTAAGAAAGAAAGGGATAGAAGAAGAAAAGAAAGAGAAGAAAAAGAAACGACACATCAGAATCTCACAGCGGAACGATTTAAATATAATATAGAACATATACATAGTATCATATACCTTAGAGTACGCAACTACACATCTCAATTTAGACCGTTATAACATTTCTGTCTAATATAATACAAGACCATCATACAGAATATGAACACAGCGGAAACTCTAACTATATATCTACACGCTGAAGCCTCCTGCTTCATAGCTCCTCCAGATTTCGTCAAGGAAAACCTGAATCACTTGACTACTCATATATAATATGAGTACCCAAGAGTTTAATAAAATAGAAAATAAACACTCGGGTCAGACAGGGGTCCGGTGTGAGTAAACGGTTTAGGATTGCTTAACTTTAGAAAATCCTTTGAAAAGAAAAAGTATCACGTAAGACTTCCTACACATAAACATGGAAAAGTTTTTACCTTACGCTAACCAAAACATTTGATAGGAAATCCAGTGATATTATAATAGTGTCTAGGGTTTTCAAGTAAATATGAAATAGCCGAAATTGTTACATCTATTAAATTCCAGCTACTAGCCACAAAAGTGGGTAATACAAACAAAACCGTAGGGTCTCGTAGGGAAAATGGGTTTCCATCAATGGTAGGGCTACTGGGGTACCGCCCGTCACAGTACGTGGCCTAGATCACCGTACCGAGGAGTATTCCCACTCCCCTGCAACACAAGGTCGGGACCATTCCTTACTGAACAGTCCCGAATAAGACCACCCCGCAGTTGGCTGCAGACCAACTGCCCACACAGCCGAAATAAAAAGGGACTTCTAGACAGGGATGTATCTTGCTCTCTAGTGGGAGCTACCCACGAAGCCTTGCTGCACCTCCCCTGTTTTAGCCATTCCCGGTTGATGAGGCTTGAGGCTGCGATTACCTTTATAGGACACATCTATCTTAGAATGCTCATCGTCCACCTGATGATGTTCTGAAAGCATTCAATCCATACAAGTTCGTTCCGGGTTCGAACGAAACCGAAGGCACTACCTCGTTGCACTCATTTTGGAATCACCCTCAGAGTCAACGACCATAGCCCTTGCACTCTGAATCACCATCTCGAACCTATAAGCACTATTCCGTCAAACTCATTACGGAATCACCCATAGAGTTATGCTGACGTATAGTCCTTACACCTCGAGTCTTCACTTGCTCCACTTGGATTAACGACCTACGTTTAATTGGAATCGATGTGGTTTTCGGATATCCAAATATGGAAACCCGATCCCGGTCTCACCGAAACCAAACGCCATTTTAATGTCCAAGTTATTCTTAAGGGATTTAAACAATAGATATTTAGAAATATCACTTAACATAAATGGATGTATTCACAACACAGATAGATAATCACCTATTATCACATGCATCTATACATATCACAAACAACATATAAATCACATCTTAGATATAACATATTCACATCATCACATATCAACCGAAGACATAAAATATCAACCAATATCATTAACTCATCCAATGATACTTATCAACCAATCATTCATCATTCATATAAAGTTTGATCCACACTTAATTAATTTAATTAAGCCTTAAATTAAATTAATCCTTACTTAAACACTTGGAATATCTTCAATCCATTTTACTATTCATTAATTAATTACAAATTAATTAACTAACATCACTTAATTATCCACTTCAATTAATCTTCCTTGATTAATTATCACTTAATTACCATATTAATTACTCATCCTGATTAATTACTTCCAAATTATACTAAGTAATTACCTCTTAAATATCTTTTTGAATTAATCAACCTTGATTAATTATTCTTTAATTATCCAGATAATTATTCCTTAATTATCCTTTAATTAATTACACCTGATTAATCACTTTTAATTAATCACACTTGATTAATTACTTTTAATTAATCATATTTAATTAATTACTTTTAATTAATCACCTTTGATTAATTACTTTAATTACATTTAGTAATTAAATTTAATTATAATTTAATTATTCTTAAATTATTAATTATTAATTAATTAATTATTTCCATTAATTAATGATTACTTCCATTAATTAAATTCTTCCTTAATTAATTACTTTAACATGTAATTAATTACTCTTAATCCTTTTATTAATTTATCCATTAAATAAATAATTTAAACCTTTAATTAATTTTATTAATTAATTCTTTAACTAATAACTCAAGTGATTAATCCTTAATCACATTTACTTAATTACCTTTAATAAAGTAATTAACTCTTACTTAATAACATCTAGTACTTAACCACTTAATTACTTTAATTACTTCCCAAGTAATTATGTAAGATTAACCCATAAGTGATTATCTTAATTAATCACAAACTAATTATTTAATTAATTATTTAACTTAATCATTTAAGTTTAATTAAATGATTCTTAACTTACTATATTATAAAAATTCTTAATTAAGAAAACATTATCTAAATTAATTCATCTATATTAACCAATAACATTTGATTTATAATAATAAGTTAATTATCTTAATTATTCACACAATTTTCTTTATCTTTAAAGAATCAAAATCCTAGTTTACATAAGTTAAATCTTATTATAATTGATTATCAAATTTCAAATCATTAAACTTATTTAAAATAAATTATGTTTGAAATCAATTAGAATTAAAATAGCTTTTATCATTCAAATAAAACCCTGAACTTTCCCAAAGTTATTAAATAAAACTTCTTATAAACTTCATTATTAAAATTCTACTTATTTTGTTTTAAAATTTTCATATATTTCAAAATAAAAGAACTTTGTTTAAAACTTAACATTAAACAAATTTAGTTTTATAATTAATACTTGTTTAACCTTGAGTTTTAAAACTTTAATTAATTACCAATAATCAAGTTCCTTTGTTTTAAACTTTTAATAACATTACAGCTAAAATTTAAAACTTCATTGAACCAAACTAACACAATATTCAATGACTCGAGCAATCTACAGCAACTCACGCGACAACCCGAGTAAACTACACAAAAACCCAGAGACTTCCCCGAGTTTTCCCCTACCTACACCCTGCTTCGAGCCAGAACGACAAAAACACGGAGCATACTTCGAGTTTCCTCCCTCTTCTCCCCAGAACCACCACTGAAGCACAGATCTGTGCACGTTAACGTGCACACCACCGTTGATCGACGACGATCTTCCCTCCGGCTTCCACCAAGTCACAAACAACCCCAACCATGAAACGCGCAACCCAAAAACTCAAATTCGATCAACGATCGAAAACTGCCCTTCAACCCAAAACTGTTCGAAAGCCCCACCATTAAACTCGACCACCGCCGGCCATCCCCCTCACCAGAAACCACGCCGCCACTACCCTAGCTCCATCTCACTTCCCATCATCTCCCTAACCCCTCGCGATCGTTCAGAAAAGACTCTCGAACCCGCAAAACCCATCAAAACAACAACGACACTACCAGGTTGCTAAACCCTAGTACAATCAATTCTGTACGTCACGATCAATGATAAAATCCAAGAGCATTTTCTGATGGACTACCACAACTCCTCAACCTCCATGTCCAACGACGCGGCCCAATTTGCCTCCGATCACCGTGAATTGACCAACATTCCCAAAACTGAATAACCCAGATACCTCACAAATTACCAAATTAAAAATTGTGGTAATCACACTAAAATTCATAATTTTCAATTGCTATTTCAAACATGCAATCAAAACTCAAAATTGATTTAATTAATTTTTGACCCATAATAAGATTTTACTGTAAATTTTTAAATTCAAGCTAATCATACATTTTTAAAACCTATAACCATTTTTAGATGATGGACTACTTGATTTTAAACATCTTCTACTTACATATCAAAAGTCAATATGAATTCAATATGGAATTATTGATTTAATTATGAAGTTGGAGCCTGTTATATTACACAGAACACAAGTATACTTCACAGGCAAAACAAATATACCCCAATTCAAACATGCATTCAGATTTAAATCTAATATTCCATCAACATCATGTTATTCAATCATAGAAACAAGTTGAATCCAATGTTCAAACTGTTTTTTAAAGATATATTTACTCACTTGATATCCAGGACAGAGAACAGAACTGCATATGGCTTCCCAGGCCTTTTAAATTCATTTGCATGTTGAATTGTTAATATATTCCAGAATGCATGTTGAATGTTTAGTTTTCTTGTCTGCATTGCTTAATGATTGAATTTGCTTGCTTCTGATTCCATTTGAGAATCTTGCATTTGAATTTATCCTCAGATATGAACTTCCAGATTTGATATATTCTAACTTCTTTTATTTTTGTTTTGATTTACATTCATTCTTGATCTGTTTTTGCATTTTTGTTGAAATGAGAAAATATTCAGCTGAAAGTAAAACTTATTTTATATTTTACAATTAAATCTTAAATTTTATTATTAATGTAAAAGACATTTGTCACTTTAATGTTATAGGATCTTACACTTGTCTTAACCCACTCTATAATGTTTACAAGTGTTTAAAATGTTAAATAAATATTTACTAAAGTATATTCCTAATGTTTTATAAATGTTTAAATGTTATTTTCTTCTTAATAATTTATTTAAGCCTTATATAAATATTTATGAAATATTTACATGATTATAAGGTGTATTTATTTTATAAAAATAAGCTTTGGATTTTAATACATATATAAAAGTGAATTCATGTTAACAATTATAACTTTATTTATGCATTTGAATTAAATTGTAATGGTATTATATTTTAAAACTTGAGAAATTGATTTTAACTCTTTATATAAAAAAAATTTAAAACAATTTATCTTATGTTAAAATTAAAATTGAAAGACTATTAAAACAAATGAACTTTTAATTTAAATCTTATTTAAACAAAAGCTTAAAGTACATATTTATAATAAATAAGGAATTAACTTTGTTATTTAAAATTTAAATTTTCAAATATCATTTCAAAAATATTAAATCAAATTATCCTTCAAATTTCAAAACTATATATATATCTATAAAGTTTGGAAATACGTATTAAATTCAAATTAATACAATTCCTATTTCAAATATATATACAAATATATATATACACATTTCAAATAGAAAACATTACAATATTATATTTGTTAATTTCCATATTAAATTTTAAAACAAATCTCAAATAACAATATATACATTCATATATATTACAAATTGAATATAAAGTTTTATTACATAAAAAACTTCTTATTTACCAAAATAAATATTTCCAAATCAAATTATTATAAACTTTCAAAAGAATTTTACCTTGCTTATTTATATTGTTAAGAAAATGTTTATAGATATTAACAAATTATTATCATTAACCTTTAAAATAAATTTAACTTGTCAATTTATAATATAAAATGATCAAATCAATTTAATTATTATCAAAGATTATTAAATTGATATTGCTCAAAATTCCGGGTCGTTACATTCCTCCCCCTTTAAAAGAATTTCGTCCCCGAAATCAAAAGCAAAGATAATTTAATAACCCAGCTAAAGAATTTAAATTTCAATCAGCAAATCACAAAATCAATCATAGCAACCAATTCAAGCAAACAATTTTATCTATCTAGAAAAATTCTTCAAATCTGAACAAGATATCAGATTAAACTCAAAACCAACTCAACAACCAGATTTCTTCTGAACTGCTGATTCTATCACTCAAAGAATCATACACATATTCCTCAGAGATATGTGAAATACAATGAATTCCAGTTATCCGGACTTGCAATTCAATCCTGCAGATCAAAATCTAATCTCCAGAGAACACAGAAAAACTCAAAATTTCACCGGAGCTATCTCTCCAGTTTTACCCAGTCTTATAATTCCTTTGATTGGATAGAACTAAAGTAATATCCAAATTCTAACTGCACATTCCAAATTTTCTCACTTCTTAACTGCACAACTCTTCTGATGCTCCGAGTCACCTTCAATATTCCTGATCAGCCTAACCCTGGCTGATTGCTTCATGAAACAACAGGACCACTCAAACCAAACCTCCAGGTCCTACTCGACAAAATGGTTTTCCAAAAATAATTTGTTGAAATCCAAAATACAACTCTATTCCACAAACATCAGTGGACTTCAAACCTACCCCTCCTATCTGGAACAGCCAAACATTTGCACTTGACAACCTTACCTTCCAAATCCAGAAAATTTCCTCATACTTGAATTTCCTGTAGTAATCTTATAATCCAAGAAAACTGCAACTTCTGGTTGCTCCTATTCTAGAATAATTCCCAACTCGCTTCCGCTGCACAACTCTGATCTAGAGCAGATAAGAATGCTATCGAAGAACACAAGAAAAACCTTCCTCCATACACTGTTCATCCGACTCATAAAAACCTCAGTGACCATTCCACTTGGTCAAAACATCTCAACAGAATCTCAACTTAGAATAAGATGATCAATCCAAAGAATCCTGAGCTGCCTCACCAAACTCTTCTCGTTCTAAGAGTCATCCCACTATATGGTTGAATCATCAAAATTACTCCTGAATTCCAAGTTGATAAGAAAACTCAATCTTCGATTCGGGTCCACTTCTAATTCCCTCAAAAACATCTAGAAAATCTCCGACTACTTTCATAGCTTTCACCTCTACTCGAGATGCCTCAATTCCCAAGCTAAGAATACTCAAGGATTCCCAAACTAATCGCAAGTCACTTTTGCGATCCCACTCAGTTCTGATTCCAAAGAACTGTCTCCCCAACTAGAACAGCTTTTCCTATTCAAGACCAATCTTCAAGAATGGCTTACCTATCAGAAACCGATAGATCACTTCCAACAAATATCCCGCTCTGCTGAGCCTCCCAAAAGAAATGGATAAGCTTCACCATCTGCCTGGTCTGTTGATAGTAGAATCCCAAAGATTTCTGAATCATCGAAGAAATAGGTCACATTGCTGCTTCCAAACTTCACTTCAATGATACTACTGAGCCAAAAGATCACAAGCTCCTTGAAACTCAAAACTATCGTCCAATTCGACTAAAAATCCTTGAGACGAGTCGACATCTTCTTAAGAAACTCGGCTCCAAACCAAACACCAACCACTTATCTTCTTAAGTAAAACAAATGAGACCATGTCCGAAATGAGGTAATTCATCGACCTTAGTCTCATACTTCAATATGGACAAGACACCCTTACTTGAGATCCAGAAAATCCCTAAACATATGAATCTTCATTGCAGTAGATATCAATTGCTCTTCCAACACCATCTAAATCTGGCTCCAAAAGAAACATCTTCAGAACCATCTATGGAAACTGCATCTCACCATATAGCTATTCTTTCCTGAAGCTATCAAGATACCACCACTTGCTTCTCCTCAGCGGACAACTCAACTCTTGGAAATTCCTGCCTACTTGAGAGCAAATCAACCTCACACTTCAAGAATATACTCTAATCCTTGAAAATACTTCCTTTGGGATCAATGAAATCCTTTCACCAATCTACACAACTTATTCGAGACAGTAATAGGTCTACAATCTCGACAAACACATCTTCAACCACAACATATAAACCTCTATCAATGGTGGTAGTCGTGTTCCACACACTCCTACCTTATCCACCTTTATAACCTATGTTGGAAAATCCGAACAGATAACCCAACAGATTAGGTAGTCATATAAATATATATATATATATATATATATATATATACATATATATATGTATATATAAATTACAAGTACGCTCTCTCAAGATAGACACCACTCCAGAGCCTAGGTATTCACTCAACCTAATGCTCTGATACCAACTGTAGCGACCCGACTTTCTATCACCAGAAAATCGCATCACCAATTAAGAAAGAAAGGGATAGAAGAAGAAAAGAAAGAGAAGAAAAAGAAACGACACATCAGAATCTCACAGCGGAACGATTTAAATATAATATAGAACATATACATAGTATCATATACATTAGAGTACGCAACTATACATCTCAATTTAGACCGTTATAACATTTCTGTCTAATATAATACAAGACCATCATACAGAATATCAACACAGCGGAAACTCTAACTATATATCTACACGCTGAAGCCTCCTACTTCATAGCTCCTCCAGATTTCGTCAAGGAAAACCTGAATCACTTGACTACTCATATATAATATGAGTACCCAAGAGTTTAATAAAATAGAAAATAAACACTCGGGTCAGACAGGGGTCCGGTGTGAGTAAACGGTTTAGGATTGCTTAACTTTAGAAAATCCTTTGAAAAGAAAAAGTATCACGTAAGACTTCCTACACATAAACATGGAAAAGTTTTTACCTTACGCTAACCAAAACATTTGATAGGAAATCCAGTGATATTATAATAGTGTCTAGGGTTTTCAAGTAAATATGAAATAGCCGAAATTGTTACATCTATTAAATTCCAGCTACTAGCCACAAAAGTGGGTAATACAAACAAAACCGTAGGGTCTCATAGGGAAAATGGGTTTCCATCAATGGCAGGGCTACTGGGGTACCGCCCGTCACAGTACGTGGCCTAGATCACCGTACCGAGGAGTATTCCCACTCCCCTGCAACACAAGGTCGGGACCATTCCTTACTGAACAGTCCCGAATAAGACTACCCCGCAGTTGGCTGCAGACCAACTGCCCACACAGCCGAAATAAAAAGGGACTTCTAGACAGGGATGTATCTTGCTCTCTAGTGGGAGCTACCCACGAAGCCTTGCTGCACCTCCCCTGTTTTAGCCATTCCCGGTTGATGAGGCTTGAGGCTGCGATTACCTTTATAGGACACATCTATCTTAGAATGCTCATCGTCCACCTGATGATGTTCTGAAAGCATTCAATCCATACAAGTTCGTTCCGGGTTCGAACGAAACCGAAGGCACTACCTCGTTGCACTCATTTTGGAATCACCCTCAGAGTCAACGACCATAGCCCTTGCACTCTGAATCACCATCTCGAACCTATAAGCACTATTCCGTCAAACTCATTACGGAATCACCCATAGAGTTATGCTGACGTATAGTCCTTACACCTCGAGTCTTCACTTGCTCCACTTGGATTAACGACCTACGTTTAATTGGAATCGATGTGGTTTTCGGATATCCAAATATGGAAACCCGATCCCGGTCTCACCGAAACCAAACGCCATTTTAATGTCCAAGTTATTCTTAAGGGATTTAAACAATAGATATTTAGAAATATCACTTAACATAAATGGATGTATTCACAACACAGATAGATAATCACCTATTATCACATGCATCTATACATATCACAAACAACATATAAATCACATCTTAGATATAACATATTCACATCATCACATATCAACCGAAGACATAAAATATCAACCAATATCATTAACTCATCCAATGATACTTATCAACCAATCATTCATCATTCATATAAAGTTTGATCCACACTTAATTAATTTAATTAAGCCTTAAATTAAATTAATCCTTACTTAAACACTTGGAATATCTTCAATCCATTTTACTATTCATTAATTAATTACAAATTAATTAACTAACATCACTTAATTATCCACTTCAATTAATCTTCCTTGATTAATTATCACTTAATTACTTAATTACCATATTAATTAATCATTCTGATTAATTACTTCCAAATTATACAAAGTAATTACCTCTTAAATATCTTTTTGAATTAATCAACCTTGATTAATTATTCTTTAATTATCCAGATAATTATTCCTTAATTATCCTTTAATTAATTACACCTGATTAATCACTTTTAATTAATCACACTTGATTAATTACTTTTAATTAATCATATTTAATTAATTACTTTTAATTAATCGCCTTTGATTAATTACTTTAATTACATTTAGTAATTAAACTTAATTATAATTTAATTATTCTTAAATTATTAATTAACAATTAATTAATTATTTCCATTAATTAATGATTACTTCCATTAATTAAATTCTTCCTTAAATAATTACTTTAACATGTAATTAATCACTTAATTAATTACTCTTAATCCTTTTATTAATTTAACCATTAATTAAATAATTTAAACCTTTAATTAATTTTATTAATTAATTCTTTAACTAATAACTCAAGTGATTAATCCTTAATCACATTTACTTAATTACCTTTAATAAAGTAACTAACTCTTACTTAAAAACATCTAGTACTTAACCACTTAATTACTTTAATTACTTCCCAAGTAATTATATAAGATTAACCCATAAGTGATTATCTTAATTAATCACAAATTAATTATTTAACTTAATCATTTAAGTTTAATTAAATGATTCTTAACTTACTATATTATAAAAATTCTTAATTAAGAAAACATTATCTAAATTAATTCATCAATATTAACCAATAACATTTGATTTATAATAATAAGTGAATTATCTTAATTATTCACACAATTTTCTTTACCTTTAAAGAATCAAAATCCTAGTTTACATAAGTTAAATCTTATAATAATTGATTATCAAATTTCAAATCATTAAACTTATTTAAAATAAATTATGTTTGCAATCAATTAGAATTAAAATACTTTTTATCATTCAAATAAAACCCTAAACTTTCCCAAAGTTATTAAATAAAACTTCTTACAAACTTCATAATTAAAATTCTACTTATTTTGTTTTAAAATTTTCATATATTTCAAAATAAAAGAACTTTGTTTAAAACTTAACATTAAACAAATTTAGTTTTATAATTAATACTTGTTTAACCTTGAGTTTTAAAACTTTATTTAGTTACTAAAAATCAAGTTCCTTTGTTTTAAACTTTTAATAACATTACAGCGAAAATTTAAAACTTCATTGAACCAAACTAACACAATATTCAATGACTCAAGCAATCTACAACAACTCATGCGACAACCCGAGTAAACTACACAAAAACCCAAAGACTTCCCCGAGTTTTCCCCTACCTACACCCTGCTTCGAGCCAGAACGACAAAAACACGGAGCATGCTTCGAGTTTCCTCCCTCTTCTCCCCAGAACCACCACTGAAGCGCAAATCTGCGCACGTTAACGTGCACACCACCGTTGATCGACGGTGATCTTCCCTCCGGCTTTCACCAAGTCACAAACAACCCCAACCATGAAACGCGCAACCCAAAAACTCAAATTCGATCAACAATCGAAAACTGCTCTTCAACCCAAAACTGTTCGAAAGCCCCACCATTAAACTCGACCACCGCCGACCATCCCCCTCACCAAAAACCATGCCGCCACTACCCTAGCTCTATCTCACTTCCCATCATCTCCCTAACTCCTCGCGATCGTTCACAAAAGACTCTCGAACCCGCAAAACCCATCAAAACAACAACGACACTACCAGGTTGCTAAACCCTACTACAATCAATTCTGCACGTCACGATCAATGATAAAATCCAAGAGCATTTCCTGATGGAATACCACAACTCCTCAACCTCCATGTCCAACGACGCGGTCCAATTTGCCTCCGATCACCGTGAATTGACCAACATTCCCAAAACTGAATAACCCAGATTCCTCACAAATTACCAAATTGTGGTAATCACACTAAAATTCATAATTTTCAATTGCTATTTCAAACATGCAATCAAATCTCAAAATTGATTTAATTAATTTTTGACCCATAATAAGATTTTACTGTAAATTTTTAAATTCAAGCTAATCATACATTTTTAAAACCTATAACCATTTTTAGATGATGGACTACTTGATGTTAAACATCTTCTACTTACATATCAAAAGTCAATACGAATTCAATATGGAATTATTGATTTAATTATGAAGTTGGAGCCTGTTATATTACACAGAACACAAGTATACTTCACAGGCAAAACAAATATACCCCAATTCAAACATGCATTCAGATTTAAATCTAATATTCCATCAACATCATGTTATTCAATCATAGAAACAAGTTGAATCCAATGTTCAAACTGTTTTTAAAAGATTTATTTACTCACTTGATATCCAGGACAGAGAACAGAACTGCATATTGCTCCCCAGGCCTTTTAAATTCATTTGCATGTTGAATTGTTAATAAATTCCAGAATGCATGTTGAATGTTTAGTTTTCTTGTCTGGATTGCTTAATGATTGAATTTGCTTGCTTCTGATTCCATTTGAGAATCTTGCATTTGTATTTATCCTCAGATATGAACTTCCAGATTTTACAGATTCTAACTTCTTTTATTTTTGTTTTGATTTACATTCATTCTTGATCTGTTTTTGCATTTTTTTTTGAAATGAGAAAATATTCAGCTGAAAGTAAAACTTATTTTATATTTTACAATTAAATCTTAAATTTTATTATTAATGTAAAAGACATTTGTCACTTTAATGTTATAGGATCTTACACTTGTCTTAACCCACTCTATAATGTTTACAAGTGTTTAAAATGTTAAATAAATATTTACTAAAGTATATTCCTAATGTTTTATAAATGTTTAAACGTTATTTTCTTCTTAATAATTTATTTAAGCCTTATATAAATATTTATGAAATATTTACATGATTATAAGGTGTATTGATTTTATAAAAATAAGCTTTGGATTTCAATACATATATAAAATTGAATTCATGTTAACAATTATAACTTTATTTATGCATTTGAATTAAATTGTAATGTTATTATATATTAAAACTTAAGAAATTGATTTTAACTCTTTATATAAAAAAAAATTTTAAAACAACTTATCTTATGTTAAAATTAAAATTGAAAGACTATTAAAACAAATGAACTTTTAATTTAAATCTTATTTAAACAAAAGCTTAAAGTACATATTTATAATAAATAAGGAATTAACTTTGTTATTTAAAATTTAAATTTTCAAATATCATTTCAAAAATATTAAATCAAATTATCCTTCAAATTTCAAAACTATATATATATCTATAAAGTTTGGAAATACTTATTAAATTCAAATTAATACAATTCCTATTTCAAATATATATACAAATATATATATACACATTTCAAATAGAAAACATTACAATATTATATTTGTTAATTTCCGTATTAAATTTTAAAACAAATCTCAAATCACAATATATACATTCATATATATTACAATTTGAATATAAACTTTTATTACATAAAAAACTTCTTATTTACCAAAATAAATATTTCCAAATCAAATTATTATAAACTTTCAAAAGAATTTAATCTTGCTTATTTATATTGTTAAGAAAATGTTTATAGATATTAACAAATTATTATCATTAACCTTTAAAATAAATTTAACTTGTCAATTTATAATATAAAATGATCAAATCAATTTAATTATTATCAAAGATTATTAAATTGATATTGCTCAAAATTCCGGGTCGTTACATATATATATATATATATATATATATATATGTATATGTATATATATGAAGGTATATAAAATAAAATATTATAAAATCACATTTAAACCTTTAAATGCATGCAAATGACAAGTGTAATCCTTTTTAAATTATATTAAAACATTTGTAGCCAAAACACAACATATGATAAACAAATGTAAACAAGACAATGTGCAAAGATAACAAGTGGCACAAATTTCCTTTTAAATTTGAAAAGTATAAAATTTAAAGTTTAAAACCAGGCTTCACTTTCATCCTCTCTATATTCTTTGTGGATCAAAACTAGAAATAAAAAGAATTAGCAACCAGAACTTTTTACAATTTTAAACCTGGAAAACAAGCAAAGCTTCATACCTAAAACAAAATTTAAAGCAGCATCAACAAACAATCAAATAAAAAAATTATCAAGCTTTCAATCTGGAAAGCAAGAGCTTCAGCCTGAAGCAAACAACAAATTGCAAAATCAAACTACAAACCTGAAATCAGAAATCTAGAAATCAAACTCAAGTCAAAACAGGAAAAGGAAAAAAAAGAACCTGAAGGCAAGAACAGTTTGTAAAACTATGGGAGACCATCTCAAAGAAAAAGAAAAACAATATCTTCAGCATGGTTCAACTGAAGCTAAGATTCAACCTCGGATGAGTTTAAAACTTCCAGATCAAAGAAAAAAATTATTACTATCTCTGTTCCTTCTTAAGCAAGATTTAAGCTCAAGAACAAATGCAAGAAAAACAAACGAGTAGCAGTTCAAATTCGAATACATTCAACTTAGTTCTGTTAGAGCTCTAGATCATTTTCAATTCCAGATTTTCAAAATTCTTTTTTTTCAGTTGCAACAGGCTTTGTGCTCTGCTTCCAAAATCTAGGTGAGCAAACTTCACCTCCTTTTTTTTGAAATGCTTGTGAGTAAACTCCTTTTAAATTTGAACTAAACCTTGTTTTTGTGAAAATATGGAAGTTTAAATTGAAAATGTGAGTTGCATGTATATAAATACATAAAATTTTGAGTGTGCATGTCTGTGCACTTGAAAGAGTGGTTCTGTCCCAGGTTGACAGGCCCAAGTATGATCAAAATTTTGATTTCTTCATTTTCAATCAATATTTAAACATATGATCCAAACAGATGTTGTTTGTTTAGGTATAATTCAAGTTCTAAAAATAATTTTAAGCAAATCAAATGCAAGAATTTTCTGAAAATTTGAATTTACAGGAAAAACTAAACCTGTTGAAAATTTGATTATCCTATTCTTTGATTTCAGTTATATTAATTGAAATGCTTTAGGAAATAATGAATTTTGAAAGAAAAATCATAATTTTTAAATCAGTAATTACTGAGATAAGCAGAAATGAACAATATTGGGGTTTTTGGCCATTGTCGATCATTGATGCGATGGCTACGGTCGGGGTTGTTCATGAAGGTGGAGGAGGACTCGGGGATTAGCGAAAAAATGCTCATCGATTTTGTAAGTGGATGTGGAAGGTTGTCGAGATCAAACTAGGGTTTTAGCCCATGCTTCTGCATTGATCGGAAATTGACCAATTTCGTGGTCAAGGCTGCATTGAACCGGACGAGACTGTTTGGAGGAGGTGCATGGTCAACAGGGGAAGCTCATGGCAAAGGCACGTGGCCTCTGGTTACGTTTGGCGTCGATACGAGGTGGTTTTGTGGGTCGAGCTTCGACCCAGATTTGAATCAGATGACTTTTTTGCGAGATCGTCGAAGTGATGGGTTTCTGGGTACTAGAAGGGTTCAGGGGAATGGTCGTCGACTTGATGGTGGCTGGAGCTTCAACAAACGGCGGCGATTCCGTTTGTGCATGTGCACAGTAAGTGGTTGGTGTCAGTGGGGTAAAGGTTGGGGAAGAAGGGTTCGTCTCGAAGCAAGTATCGAGGAGGAACCTATGATAACTCGGGTCTGGTCTCGAGTAGAATTATTGATGTGCTAGGTTAGTACTTAAGGAAATTTTAAGTTTGAAGAAAAATTGGAGCACAGGTTCGTGAGAAATGCGGATTACGGATCTTAAGGCTAAGATTAACACTAGAGGGGGTGAATAATGTTAATAAAGAATTACTAAATCTTTTTCGATTTATGTTAATTTAGACACAAAATTATGCAATATACAGACATAGATATGATCACAGAAACAATCACAGATACAAAAATAAATAAAAGCAGTAAAGGAAAGAACACACCGGAGTTTATACTGGTTCAGAGTTAGCCTGCATCCAGTCCAGCAACACAAGTACGGATTTCCTTTCAAAAGCAATCGTACAATTACACCCTCGGTTTCAAGGCTACGAGGTGCACCCTGCAGAATTTCGATCCTCTGGGTAGAGCTATTTGACTTCCGAGCCACAAGTTTACCCAATTGATTTACCAAGGCTACAATCACACCTTTTCCCTTTTGATTGATTTCCAAGGCTACAATCACACCTTTTCTCGCTTAATAGATTACAAAGAAGTCTATAACTCTAAATAGCACCGAGAATCTTGTAGAGATAGTGATAAAGAATCAAACTAGAAGTAATTGAGTATGATTCAATGTTGATTTCGGTAGGGTAATGATAAGAATACATAATAAGAAAAGAGGAAGAAGAAGAGGAGTGAAAACGAGAAAAAAGTGATTAAAAATACGTTGAAACTGACTCCTATTTATAAAAGAACAACAGCCATGTCCATTCATGAAGAGTTATGGCGAATAGACACTTCTTTTGAAATTTGAATTTTTGAATCAAACTGTCACCATGTCGATATGGTACCCATAGGCATGTCGACATCCCAAAGCTTTTTATGATGTTTTCAATTTCTTTGAAAATAACCTTTATCTTTTATAAAAATTAATTTAAACTTTATAAATATACTTGACTATAGTTGAAATTCATAAATAAAAATAAAGAATAATATATATAGAATTTAACCATAATTTTATATTTAAATCTAAGTAAAAATATTTAAAAGATAAATATATTATTAAAAAGATAGTTTAAAATCATGGGTAATTTGACTTTGAAAATAAAGATGTTTTTGAGGCTAAAATTATTTAAAATCAGGATCGAGGGTTTTGAATCTTTTTAAAAGGAAAGTTTTGAAAACATTTTGAAAACAGGATATAATTTTGAAAAATCATTTTGAATAAAAGTTAAGGATACAAAACAATGTTCCGCTAGATTTTTCGTAGGTTCCATTCTACTTAGGGTTCCATCCCTTTAACGGGCTCGAAGTGGATTCCATTCCATGAATAAATTGGATTTTAAGATGCCAGTGCTTTTCTACGAGTTTTAACAAAAATTCCTAATAATAAAAAATACTTATCCTTGAAATCTTGAACTCTTGATAGTCTCGATACTCATGAGTCTTCTATCTTGATATTTTATCTTGATATCTTGAATCTCTATACTGTACAGTCTTCATTCTTAGTACCTGCATGGTTAAATCCTACATATACATATATATCTAAACTTATAATGTTGGTATTTATATTTTATAATCTATTATAAGGTTGTTGTCATCAAAACCATCATCTCACGGACTAACAATCTCCCCCTTTTTGATGATGACAACCTTTGTTTATAAAATATTATTTCTATCCTAATAACTCCCCCCCTAAAACTAACAACTCTCCCTTAATCTATACTTAACTATCCTATTTTATATTTCTCCCCCTTTGTCATCAACAAAAACTCTAACTAAACGAGATAACTCCAAACTATATAACCCCCCTAACACTATTATTCTATGACATGTGATTATAATGATAGTGTTATCATAAATAATCAACACTTAAGTCTAATACTAAAACATAGTCCTAAACTCTTAACTATCCTAACTAAGAATTCACAATAATACTTATAATAAAAACACATATAAGGACACAAGTTATTTATTACGTATATGGTTATATTTACATTTGCGTTTGAAAACATAAAAACACAAACAACAACGGAAGGAAGAAGAAGAAAAAATGTGTATTTCTGAACATAGGAGATCTATGAATCGAACAGTTTGGATAGTGAAAACAGAAATTTCCACATTGTTCGACAAGATTACCATTTTTGTCGAAACACACTTCTCCAACACACTCGACTTGGTCATCATCCTCCTCGTGTGCTTCTTCCATGGGTTCTTCTTCTTCTTCTTCTTCATTACTGGCCTCTTGTTCTTGATTGAGTGAAGAGTCTTCATCGATCAAGATAGGGTTGGCCTGGTTGTCCATTAGGAATTTTTGCAAATTCCTAAGAATCTTTCCTTCCCAGTTGCTTTGTCATACGAAGTTGAGTTACTTGAATTTCAGTCAACATCTAAAGAACATCCTTCATAGATTCCTTCATTTTAGACACACGAGCGAGAGTAGTGCATTGGAATGGACCAGAAGTAGGAGAGGGAAATGATAAAGTTGATTTTATGTTTGATTTTGAGGATGAAGCTTTTATTTAATTCATAAGAGAGAATGAATAGAAAACAGAGAGAATTAATGAAAAGTCGAAATTGAGATGAATATATGACTAAACTTTAGAATTTTGGTGGGAAATTTTTTAAATAATTGAAAACGTTATATGTCGACATGTATACCTAGGGGATGTCGACATGGTCTTTACAAAATTTAACTCTTTGATTTATTTTGATACCAATTGTTAATTATACTTGTTATTTATATTTTATATTTCAGTTATAGAACAAATACCTATTTCTCTTTTTAATTTAGTAAACGTTGATTCATTTAAAAGTTTTGTTAAGATATCAGCAATTTGATTTTCAAAATTGATATAATCGAGAGTAACTACTTCCTTGCTTATATTATCTCTGAGAAAATGATGTCTTATATCAATATGTTTAGCTCGAGCATGTTGAGTAGTATTTTTGGATAAATTTATCGCACTCATATTGCCACAATAAATTGGAGATTTTGAGAAATTTAAACCAAAATCTTTTACGGTTTGTTGCATATATGAACAAACCAAAGCAGCGGAAATATACTCTGCTTCAGTTGTTGATAAAGAAATTGTGTTTTGCAATTTACTAAGCCAAGAAATCAGAGAATGCCCCCAAAAAGTGACAAGTACCACTTGTACTTTTCCGGCCTGATTTACAACCGGCGTAGTCAGCATCACATTAAGATATTAAGTCAAAAGAATCATTTTTAGGGTAGAATAAACCATAATCAGACGTGTGTTTAACATATCTTATGATTCGTTTCACGGCTTTTAAGTGGGTCTCTCTAGGTTGGGATTGATATCTGGCACAGAGACAGACACTATGCATGGTATCAGGTCTACTGGCAGTAATATAGAGTAGTGATCCAATCATTCCTCTATATAGTTTTTGATCTACATCTTTCGAGAGATCTTCTTTACTAAGGTACTCATTGGTTGCCATGGGAGTGGGTTTTCCACTCGCAGTAGTCAAACCAAATTTACTAATTAGGTCTTTAGCATATTTTTCTTGACTAATAAAGATACCATTATCTAATTATTTTATTTGTAATCCTGAAAAGAAATTTAATTCAACCATATGACTCATCTCAAATTCTTTTTTCATTATTTCAGAAAGTTCTTTATTCATTTCAAAATTAGTTGAACCAAAAATGATATCATCTACGTAAACTTGTACTAGTTGAATATCTTTTTTATTTCTTTTAATAAAAAGAGTATTATCTACTTTACCAATTTCAAAATTAGATTGCAATAAATAAGATCTTAGCCTATCATACCAGGCTCTAGGAGCTCATTTTAGACCATATAGTGCTTTTTTAAGTTTGTAAACATGATTTGGTAAACTATCATTTTCAAAAGTGGTGGTTGTTCAACATATACTTCTTCTTTTACAAATCCATTTAAAAAGGCACTTTTAACATCCATTTGAAATAATTTGAAATTATTATGATTTGCGAAAGCAAGTAGAATCCTAATGGCTTCTAATCTTGCTACCGGAGCAAAGGTTTCATCAAAATCTATTCCTTCTTCTTGACAATAACCTTGAGCGACTAATCGAGCTTTATTTCTAGCTACCTCTCCTTGTTCATTCATTTTATTTTTGTAAACCCATTTAGTTCCAATTATAGTTTTATTTTATGGTCTAGGAACAAGTTCCCAAACGTCATATCTAGTAAATTGATTTAATTCTTCTTGCATAGCCAAAATCCATGAATCATCAGTTGATGCTTCTTTTGGATTTTTGGTTCAATAGTTGATATAAAAGCTACATTACTCATTTGACTTAGTTGATTTCTAGTTTTAACAACAGATTGCATATCTCCCAGTATATTTTCTACAGGGTGATCTTTTAAAAGTTTTGTCCTTTTATTAGGATGATCAATTTCATTATTAGTTTCAATAGGTTCTTGATTTTGAGTGATTAAATCCTCTTCATCATTTGTATCTTCAAAAAATTTGAAATTTTCATCAAATGAAAAATGTATTGTTTCTTCAATGGTATTAGTTTTTAAATTAAACATTCTGTACGCTTTACTTCTATTAGAATATCCCATAAAGATACCTTTGTCGGATTTAGGATCAAATTTATCTAAATTATCTTTTGTATTTAAAATAAAGCATTTACTTCCAAAAATTCTGAAATAAGATACCTTAGGTTTCTTTGAATAAAGAAGTTCATAAGATGTCTTATCAGTTAGAGGTCTAATTAAAGTTCTATTCAAAATATAGCAAGCAGTAGCAACTGCTTCTGCCCAAAATTTTTTTGGTAAATTACTATCTGTAAGCATAGTTCTCGCACACTCTTGAATCATCCTATTTTTACGTTATATTACTCCGTTTTGTTATGGAGCTCTTGGAAATGAAAAATTGTGAGTTATTCCCTTTTTATTGCAGAATTTCTCAAACCTTTCATTTTCAAATTCACCATCGTGATCACTTCGAATAGTTACAACTTTTAGAGAAAATTGATTTTGAATTCTTTTTGAGTATGTGTTAAAAAATTCAAAAGTATCACTTTTATGTTTCAAAAATATTGTCCATGTAAATCTAGAATAATCATCTACAATTACAAAGACATATCTACTATGATTTATTGATAGAATTTGAGATGGACCAAATAAATCAAGATGAAGTAATTCAAGAGGTTTCGAAGTTGAGATCATATCTTTTAACTTAAAAGATTTTTTTCTAAGTTTTCCTAATGACAATCATCACATAAACTATCTACTTTAAAATTCATTTTAGGGAGACCTCTTACTAGATCATGTTTTGACAGTCTAGATAGGAGTTTGAAATTCAAATGCCCAAATCTCTTGTGCCAAATCCAAGGGTCACTTGTATTTGCCAACAGACACAGGTTATTATTTGAAACTTTCATACTAAGAATATATATATTCTTTTTCCTGACTCCCTCAAATATAATGGTTGAATTATTATCTTCAATGTGACATTTATCTTTTTCAAATTTAATTTTATAAGCTTTATCACATAGTTGACTTATACTTAGCAGATTATGTTTCAGATTCTTAACTAGTAAAACATTAGTAATAGTAGGAGTTTCAGAATTACCGACTTTGCCGATGCCAATTACATATCCTTTTGAATTGTCTACAAAGTTAACCAATCCTCCATCTTTGTATATTATATCATTCAGTATATCTGGATTGCCAGTCATGTGTCTAGAACATCCACTATCAAGTATCCATTTGTTCTTTATGATCTGCACAATTTGTCCGTTGTGGATTGATTCCTGAACACCCATAAAGTATGATTCCTGCACATCAAACAATTTTGGTAGATAACTTGAATTTGAATATTAATTATATGCAGACTCATGAAACAATGATGATTTGAATACTTCTAAATTAGTATTAACAAATATAGCCATTTTAAAAACTTTTCAAAAATCAGATTATGAAGCTTTGAAAACCTTGCTCTCATACCAATTGTGAGAAATCCGGATTACGGATCTTAAGGCTAATATTAACACTAGAGGGGGGAGTGAATAGTGTTAATAAAGAATTACTAAATCTTTTTCGATTTATGTTAATTTAGACACAAAAGTATGCAATATACAGACATAGATATTATCACAGATACAAAAATAAATAAAAACAGTAAAGGAAAGAACACACCGGATTTTATACCGGTACGGAGTTACCCTACATCCAGTCCCTCAACACAAGTTCGGATTTCCTTTCAAAAGCAATCGTACAATTACACCCTCAGTTTCAAGGCTATGAGGTACACCCTCCAGAATTTTGATCCTCTGGGTAGAGATACTTGATTTTCGGGCCACAAGTTTACCCAATTGATTTACCAAGGCTACAATCACACCTTTTCCCTTTTGACTGATTTCCAAGGCTACAATCACACCTTTTCTCGTTTAATAGATTACAAAGAAGTCTATAACTCCGAATAGCACTGAGAATCTTGTAGAGATAGTGATAAAGAATCAAACTAGATGTAATCGAGTATGATTCCATGTTGATTTCGGCAGAGTAATGATAAGAATATGTATTAAGAAAAGAGGAAGAAGAAGATGAGTGAAAACCAGAAAAAAGTGATTAAAAATTCATTGAAACTGACCTTTATTTATAGAAGAGCAACAGCCATGTCCGTTCATGAAGAGTTATGGCGAATAGACACTTCTTTTGAAATTTGAATTTTTGAATCAAACTGTCACCATGTCGACATGGTACCCATAGGCATGTCGACATCCAAAGCTTTTTATGATGTTTTGAATTTCTTTGAAAATAACCCTTATCTTATATAAAAATTAATTTAAACTTTATAAATATACTTGACTATAGTTGAAATTCATAAGTAAATATAAAGAATAATCTATATAGAATTTAACCATTATTTTATATTTAAATCTAAGTATAAATATTTAAAAGTTAAATATATTATTAAAAAGATAGTTTAAAATCAGGAGTAATTTGACTTTGAAAATAAAGATGTTTTTGAGGCTAAAATTATTTAAAATCAGGATCGAGGGTTTTTGAATCTTTTTAAAAGGAAAGTTTTGAAACATTTTGAAAAAATGATATAATTTTGAAAAATCATTTTGAATAAAAGTTAGCGGATACAAAACAATGTTCCACTAGATTTTTCGTAGGTTCCATCCTACTTAGGGTTCCATCCCTTTAACGGGCTCGAAGTCGATTCCATTCCACGAATAAATTAGATTTTAAGATGCCAGTGCTTTTCTACGAGTTTTAACAAAAATTCCTAATAATAAAAAATACTTATCCTTGAAATCTTGAACTCTTGATAGTCTCGATACTCATGAGTCTTCTATCTTGATATTTTATCTTGATATCTTCAATCTCTATACTGTACAGTCTTCATTCTTAGTACCTGCATGGTTAAATCCTACATATGCATATATATATCTAAACTTATTATGTTAGTATTTATATTTTATAATCTATTCTAAGGTTGTTTTCATCAAAGCCATCTTCTTACGGACTAACAGGGTTGATTTTTGATATAACCCGAAGTAAACAAGCAAAGTGCTCGAGGGTGACTCGAAGCGCGCCTCGAGTTAATCTGTAAAACAATTTTTACTTTTAAAAAAATTCAAACTTTTAAACTTTTTAAAACCCATGTTTTCAAAATGATGTTTTTATTAAAGTTTGAATGAATCAAAGATTTAAGTAAAATATATTTCAAAATAATTAAAATTTTAATTTGTTTAAATTGGATACAATATTTTATAAAGTTATTTATATTTAATAAATAATGTGATTAAAAAGGGGTAAATAAGATAAAATGTTGTTTAAACTAAATCTCAACCTTTTGAAATAACTAATTTGATAATGTTGATTTATTTAACAAGGTTTAAAAGCAAAATCAAAGTAATTGAATCATCTCTCGGTTTATTAAAACAATTAATGCTTTGTTAATATAATTATTTTAAAAGGTAATTACTTAACTGATCATTAAATATATTTAATAAATAATTAAGGTTAATTAATTATTAATTAATTAAGGAATAACTAATTAATAAAAGTAATTAAGATTTAATTGTTTAACGATTAAGGGTTAATTAAGATAATTAATTAAGAAATGATAAATTAATGTAGGTGATTAAGACTTAATCAATTGTAATTACTAATAATTAAACATTGATTAAAGATTACTAATGAAAAGTAATTATGTGATTAATAAATTTAAAACCACATGATTTATTCATCTTAATTAAAGATGTTTCGCTGTTATTGAATACTGTGCGTTGGATTGATTTCTGCTATGTGCTTATGATGCTATGTAAAATGAATTGCTTTGTGCTGAGCTATGATATCTGTGTTGAATATACTGCTGTGTGAATGTGAAAACCCTTAGGCCCGTAAAACGACATTTGAATTTCGATGCGACAGGGAGTTGGATTCCAGTTGGTTATCCGAAACCCACATCGAACCGTAATGGTGAATCTTTGTGATTGATAAGTTTACTTTATCTTTGAATCTGTGTATGGAAGATAAGCGTTATAGGAATATACCGCTTATCGATATTGATATGCTTGAATCTATAGTGATTAATGATGTTGCACTATTATTGTAAAACCCCTGTACAACACATTACACACACAGATATGGATTTCACGAGGAAATCGGTTAAGTCACAGATATTTGAACTTAATGAAATGGTTTTAAAAGTTGAATTTTTAATTCAAACGATTTTGGAAATGGAATTGGGATAAATGTGAAAAGCCTTGAAAAAGAGTTTTGAAGATAAAAGTAATTTTGAATAACTTGTTAAAGTTTTAAAATTTAATTAATTTGATTTGAATTTGAATTCAAAATTTGAAATTGAATTCTATATTTGGAAACTATGATTTAAAAAGGTTATACAAGTTATAGATGTGTTTATATGGGTTTTAAACCATAAAAAAAATATTGTTTTGCGAATTTGAATTTAAACCAAGCTTTATACTTGAAAGGCTTTAACTTGTATAAATGAAATCGGATTTTTCCGAAAACAAAACCTATTTGTTTTCAAATAATAAAACCTTTCATATAAGGAAAGAATTTCCAGTGTTGAAAGAATTTCAAGTTTAAATTGAAGAATGGTTTTCCAAGTTATGAACAAATCTTTGGAAATAGTTTTGAAAGCTATAAACTAAATCTTTGATTGAAAGATAGAAGGAGTTAATCCAATTTGAAAGGGAAACTATTTGAAAGAATATGAATGAATCTTTGTTAAAGATTGGTATATTTTGTTTCAAATTCAAAAGGGACCTTAAAGGTGTGTTCTTTCTATAAAAGATTTGAAATGGAAGTTGTTTCAAATATGTGAATGAGTCTTTGTGAAAAATGAATCTTTTTCTTTAAAGATTTAAAACTGTAATTTGTTTAAACCATTTGAAAGAAAAGTTTTGTATAATAAATTGCGACTTAACTAAGATCCAATATCCATATGATTTTAAATATTGCGCTCATTATTCGGTTTAGCCGGGAGAGGACCTTTGTGTCATATAACCCATTCTGAATAATGATACGATGATATGGATAGCATTTGAAGATCGGTGGTGAAGAGCGGATATTTTCGAAAACGAAAGGATAACCCGTCGAATGTCTCTACACCGACTAGTCCCCGGTACAGAGATTTGATCACCCTTTGTGATGGGGAGTCTGGACATGATTAGGGATTATCCGGATTGCAAGGGCTTCTTTTGAAGTGCCTTCGGATCTGTTCGAACCTGGAATAGACTTGTATGGATGTGTGTCTGACGTTACACTTTGAGATGTAAAACTGGTTTCTATCAAATACATTTCTGTTTGGTGGTGGAGATTTATTCTCTTAGCTTAACACCCTTCTCTGAGACGTACGAGCTCAGAGGTTATGTAGTTGATGGTTACTAGTGATACATTCCCAGTTTGGTAATGTGGCATACGAAATGTTGCTGATCATTTGTTGATCAAAGCATGGCTTTGTAAAAAGCGTAGCTTTGTGGACGAGACTTCGTCGAACCTCACAACCCAGAATGGTAGAAACAGGAAGAATGCAGCAAGGTTATTTAGGGGTAGCGCCTCCTGAGGGTATGTTCATTTCCTTTTGGATAGAGGTGGTATCATGGTATAGAGCCCAGATACTTAACCTATGTGGTTGCTGCAAATTTATTACTTTGTGGTTGTTGGTGAATCCCGGGATAAAGGTTGGTTACGACCGGGGGATGGCATATTCGTGTCAGTAGCTACCTAGTTACAGAGGTAATCCGGCCTTGCGTTGGTAGAGATCCGGTTAGGTTCTCGGGGCATCCCTCCAGAGGCGTGCCCATGTGGCAATGGGAAGTTCCTTGGCTTGAACATTTGTTGGAAATCCAATCATCCAATATTCACCTTGTACGGTTTTAGTTGTAGAACCTGCCATCTAACATGGTAGCTATTGTAGGCATACTATAATGGTACGTATGCTGGCTAAGATTAATATTATACTTTTGAAATGTTTTCCACTATGCACTAATAATAATATCAAAAAGGGATTTTGTGTAGTAAGCACTTTTGACTATTATAAGGAGAAATCTCCCCCAAGTGTGTGATTGCATTGTGTGTGTGCCGGGAGGTCTTATGGTAGTTTCATTTTCCAAAAAGCATTGCGGATTTAAATGTTTAAATTCTTTGTTGTATATTTTTAAGAAAACTGTTTTTGTTTGCTCATACCAGTCCCATGACTGACGCAGAGTTTATTGTTCCTTTCCTAAACTCTGGATGCCCACAATTTTCCTCACGGGTAGTCTAGAGTTGGTTTTTCAGATAGTCATGTCTAGTAGATTATCTGGAGCTAGTTCAGTCTTTGGATTCAGACTGACCTGGATTTGCTTAATTCATCGTGATTGGGAGATCGAGCTGCCTTTGGAGTTGGAGCACTGAGGTGGAGTTGCTGATATTGGAGTTCCTTCTTTGGAGTTCAAGTTGAAGCTATTGTTCAGCTGCTAGTACATTTGTGTTTTCGCTGTCATTATTGTATCTCTGATGTATATTGATATCATTTTTATCAATCTGTTGTATCGAATATTGTATATCAATGATATTCATTTTCTTCCGTTGCGTTGTTATACTTAATGTGTTATAAGCTCCAGCGAATCGGATTGAACGTTTGAATCTGCGGCATTCGAGTACGAGTGAAGTACGGGTGTCGATTTTCGAACGCGAAAATCCAGGTCGTCACATTAACCCTTAGATGAGTCTTTGAGTTGCGATGGTATGACAATTAAATTGTATATTATGTTATAAAGCCATATATAGGAGCATCGGTCTTTGTAGCTAGAAACGATAGACTAGCATTGTTTATGCGAATGGCCTACTTCATATTAAGAATATTAAGTAGCCGGGGTTTTGGGTGGTGAAATATTAGAATGTATGTATGTACATAGGCATATATATATATATATATATATATATATATATATATATATAGAATGCTAGGGTGATATATCGTTTGTGCATATAAGAATTAAATGGATTTTCCATGAATAATAGTCATAACATTAAATGAAAACCAATTGGTATAAGCTTGTGCTATGGATAAAGTATGAAATTTTCCAGTCACCAGAACATTGTTCTGACCCCTTCCGCATTATAACCCACAGGATATATTTGGAGGGACATGTCACTGGAGAAAGACAGGATAGCCGATGGAGAAGACTTCTTATTCATGCTCGGTACTGAGAAGGCGATTGGATGTCCAAGGAATACCATTGATTCTGAGGTAGTAGCCTCAGTCGGTATTTTTATTCTATTATGTTTCTCATTCTCCTATGAGTTTAGATTGATCGATATTTGATATACTTTTTTTTATCATAGGTAACCAAAATAAATGATCCATGCAATGGACTTGTGTTAAGATTTAGTTGAAATTAGAGCCCATTAAGGTACATGTTGTCGTAGTTGTAGATATTATTTTCACATATATGAGTTGTATTTTTCCATCCTTGGAGATTTCAAGGGCAAAATCCATTTATGGGGAAGAATGTAACACCGTACAAAAATTAATTGAAAATTTATTAAAGAAAATTAATTTATTAATAATATGGACAAAAGTAGAATTTTTACAAATGCCATAATTTGGTTGCGGTACTTGCACTGTTGTATTAATGTTTGAAGATTTGAAATCGAATTTAATTAATATATATATATATATATATTAATAAGGAAGTTAAATTAATTTAAGTAACGTTAACTGGTCAACGGTTGAATTGAGACCGGTCAACCTCTATTGGTCGACTGCCCACACAAACTAGTAGATCGCCCCACATCAATTGGTCGATTAGTAAGCATTAGTCGGTTAGGGTTAGCCTATGCCGAACGACCCAGATTCTATTAAATTAAATATAACAATCAGTATTCCTTCATGCATTTATAAATATCGAGTAATTCCTTTGATCTTTACCATGTAACCCTACACAGTTAAAAATCAAAAAATTGAAGAAGAAGAGTAAACAATCGAAATTAGAGATCGAAATCAAACTAAACGGAGGAATCAGCGAATCAAAGGGAGAAAGCACTTTAGAGGTGAGTGGGTTTATTATTAAATTATGTTGATTTACATGTAATTAGGTTTATTTACACATCAATTGATCTGGAAATTTATGTGACTTAAATCTGAGATAAAAATTCTTTAAACCAATTCAATTTGATTTTAATATGAATACACCTTTTATTCACCTTTAATTAAAAATGAAATTTAATATATATATATTGTTAGCGCCAAAATTGGTCACTAACATCCAAATTCAGATGAAAGCACCAAATCATAGTCACAGATAACAAATAGAATGTATGTGGAGAGTATAAATATGAAGAACAGTAAAAATTAAAAAGAAAGCAGTATTAACAGAGGATTTATAGTAGTTCAGCTGACTCCGGCATACGTCCACTCTAGAAATTTCCTTTTTATTGATATGAGAATCAATTACAATCCAGAGTTTTTGAAACAATAATGGCAGAGTAGCCTTAATAAGGAAGAAGAAAGGAAACAGAATGAAGGTCCCTTTTCTGAAGCTCCGCCTGATGTATTTATAGGCAAAACTTAAGTTGTTAGGCTTCCTGAGTGGTACGGGACCATCTGTTCCATAGCCAATCCCAAACTTACCATTGCCGACCCGAAGCAGTGCTGAACCCTCCATATGCCAACCTCTCCTAATTACATGCCGATCCCTACGACCAATTGCCGACCCGAAGTCACCCTACATGCTGACCCAAAGTTGGGTGAATGCTGACCCGAAGCGTACCAAATGCCAACCTCATCCAATTGTCGACCGAAGCCTTGCCTTTCTGACCTGAAGTTAGCTCCATATTCGATCCTTTGCAAATATACCGACCCCTTGCTCCTATGCTGATCCACACCACTACCGACCCATACCACTACCGACCCACTTCATCATGACCGATCCAGCTTTGCGTTTGCATCGTGACTCAATGATATCCTTGAAATGCCTGCATTTGTGTTGTTCCCACCCAGCTCATGGAATAGGCAATGCTTTTCCGATTCCCGCTCGTATTCAAAAGGTTCCCTTCTTCCGGGCCTTCGATACTGGAGGCATCCTCAAGTATCCAAGTAAATCCTTTCTAGAGTCTCAGTTAAATCCGTGTAAGAAGAAAATTTTGACTCCCTCCAAGGCCTTTTCAAAGTGCTACCGTTGTTATTCATCTTCCTTTTTTCTTTATCGTCTTTATTTGG
Organism: Allium cepa; assembly: GCA_030765085.1. Taxonomy (NCBI): domain Eukaryota; kingdom Viridiplantae; phylum Streptophyta; class Magnoliopsida; order Asparagales; family Amaryllidaceae; genus Allium; species Allium cepa. The sequence goes on along the minus strand of CM060943.1, from coordinate 669,001,287 downwards.
ATTCTCCCTGGGTGGACCTCTACCCCTTACTGCATAAGCTTCAGCCTCTCTCCCTTCTCTCTCAGCATGCGCTTCTCCCTGGTTGGGTCCCGTTCCAATGATATCTTGAAATCCGAATTATCTGCAATTCCTAAAACTGTCGTCATCAAAACCATGAAATCCTTGAGCGACTCTCCTTTCCATTATTTCATCAATGTCAAAGTCATCACTTTCTTGGTTCTGACTATGTGGATCCGAAACTGTCTCGTAAACCTTTCAATCAGCTCCGTCCATGTGCCAATAGAGCCACACTCCTGCCGTTTGAACTATAATGCTGCCATATCCGTCAAATACAAAGGGAAGCATCGTGCAATGACCTCCTCGAATGCCTACAGTACTTCCATATGTCTTATGTATCTCGTCCAGTGAACAACGAGATCCGTTCTTCCGTTATACATCTCCAATGTTGGTAGTTTGAAATCCGGCGGGTTCCTAGCTTGCCTGATCGTAGGAGTAATGGGACTCATATTCACATCCTCCAAGTCTCTATTCACCAATCCGCCTCTCATGGCTCACCTAATCATCTCCGCCAACCTATCATTGTCGCCAAGTTGTTGTCCTTGTCAGTTGCCACCAATCTGCCCCCCGAGTACATGAGAGAACTCTGGAATCTGCTCTCTTGAACGAGTATCCATTCCTCTATCAATGCCGTGTAGCACAGCTCCACCTAGTACTCAGCCCAGGATTGGATCAACATGCTTCGAGGAAGTGCCCCTAGTTCTGGTGTTGTTTACGATGGTCTCGCTCTATTCTGAATTCTGGTTACTCCGTGCTCCTGACCCATATCTCTAGCATCTCTTGTAGTTGCATTCCCTTGATTTTGCACTCTAACTTGTCCAACTTGTCGAAATAGATTCTACATCATCTCCTCTTGTCTTTTCAGCATTGTTTCCATCTCGTCTCTAGTGATGAAAATCGAGGCTTAATTAGCTCCCGAGGAAGCCTCCTGACTCCCTTCTTGCTGACTCCTTTCCGTCCTTTGTCTCCTGATTGATTGCCTTATCGTAGTCTCCTGGTTGATTGCCTTTCCATAGTCTCCAAAATACAAGTTCCTAGGTCTTTAAATCCAAAATACAAGCTTTTGAATTTCTGAGTGCTAGTTTTCTCAGCGAAAGCACCAAAATGTTAGTGCCAAAATTGGTAACTAACACCCAAATCCAGATGAAAGCACCAAATCACAGTCACAGATAACAGATAGAATGTATGTAGAGAGTACAAATATGAAGAACAGTAAAAATTAAAAAGAAAGCAGTAATAACAGAGGATTTATAGTGGTTTGGCTGACTCCGGCCTAGATCCACTCTAGAAATTTCCTTTATTGATATGAGAATCAGTTACTGTTACAATACAGAGTTTCTGAAATAATAATGGCAGAGTAACCTTAATGAGGAAGAAGAAAGGAAACCGAATGAAGATCTCTTTTCTGAAGCCCCGCTTGCTGTATTTATAGGCAAAACCTAAGTTGTTAGGCTTCCTGAGTGGTACGGGCCCATCGATACCACAACCCATCCTAAACTTACCATTGTCGACCCTAAGTAGTGCCAAACCCTTCATATGCCGACCTCTCCTAATTGTGTGCTGATCCCTGTGACCAATTGCCGACCCAAAGTCACCCACGATGCCGACCCGAAGTTAGGTGAATGCCGACCTGAAGCGTACCAAATGCCGACCCCAGCCAATTGCCGACCCGAAGACTTGCCTTCCTGGGCTGAATTTAGCTCCATATTCGATCCTTTGCAAATATGCTGACCCCTTGATCCACACCACCACCAACCCATACCACTACCGAACCACTTCATCATGATCGATCCAGCTTAACTTTTGCATCATGACCGAATGACATGGCCTTCTTTCCTTCGTCTGACCGACCATCCTCAATCGATCCATTTTGCTTTATCTACCCTGATCGACCCTCCCCAACTGATCTACTTCACCGTCGATCCACTCCAATGCCGGACCAACTCCACTCCGACTCCTAGCTTTCTACCAACCCAAAACCTTTACAATAGCAATCGAGTCATATCGAGCTATGCTTGTCGAGCCATACTCAAAGTCGCACCGGGCCATCTTGGCTTATGCACCATAACCGAACCATGCATGACCTCCTCTCCTTGACCGAGCCATGCACGACCAAGCCAACTTAATCGAGCAAACAACACCGAATGACTGATCGTCTATCCATCCAACTGGCTTAAACACATCGTATTCTAGTCTCGACAAACGAGTAGTCGATTTAGTTAAATCCACGTGTCTAGACCTTTCCAAAAGGCGAGTTAACATATATACGTTGTTGATTTCACCCTAAATTGACTTTGAGATATAAATATACATATATGATTATGAAATTATAAGTTATACACGAAAATTGTTAGAATTACATGCAAAGTGGTAGATTTAAACAAATAAGTGAAATCTGGTCGGAAGATGAGGGATAATCATCGTTAAAAAAAATACAACCGTCAAAAATATGATTAACTTTAACAATAATAATAATAATAATCAAAACCCAATAGATCGATGGGCTTACTGTAGCCGGTCGACCGCTACAATAGCCGTCGGTTGACTGATTATTGTATTCCATGCACGATTTGAACCTTGGCCTATGGCCCAAATTTAGTATATGTTATATTATATAAGAAAGGGAAGTTAGTTCCCTAATTTTTTACTTTTGGATACTACAAGGCTAGTTAGATATGTATGTGGGAAACTAGGCCCAGACACTATTTATTTAGTGAATTTGATATTTGATATAAGGCGGTTCGATCACGAGGGTGTGCTAAATACATGACACTAATATGAGATTCTTTGGTGTACACGAGATGCTGTTGGTGGATGCTCGGTGTAGTGCATGGTTCGGCACTAACAGGAGATTCCTTGGTGCATATGATAAGTATTACATGATACACTTGGTGCATGCCCGGTGCGGTATAATAAGCGGCATTACCATTGAGTTTTAGACATAGATGCTTTAGTAGACCCTAAGTCGTCTTTGATGCGAGTCAGCATTGCAGGACCGTCTCAATGTGTAAGTACAATACATTGTAGTTGTAGTTTGGGTAACACAGCCCAAAGGGTGATATTTTATGTGATCTTATATTAGGAGCAATCCCAGAGGTTATTAGCTTGATCCATTCTTGATTAGTTGTCTGATCCGTTTTGATTAGTGGTTCGAGACCCTAAGTATAAACCTCCATAAGATGTCTGGGTGTGGACGTATTTGAAATCATATTCCTTAGGTTTGTGTGACCAAACCTAGTAAGCAATTCACAAATACCAATAGGACATCATAGGTCACGTAGATTATAAATGAAGTCAATTATGTGTGATCACTATATACTAGTAATACAACTCCCTCGCAAGAATTTTTTCTGACCCACTTCTTTTCTTTTTCGCCACCACAGAAGGACATGACAGGAAGTGATTGGCCAAGATCTAATGCGGGGAGAAGCGAGCTTGGAGTTGGCATTGCATATTATTCTTCATTATTCTCTAAGTAACTATATATTGTATTTAATACTAATCACACGTTATGTTGTTATTTCGTAAACTTTGGATCTTTGACAGCGAATATTTTGAGACTGTGTTTCTAGGATATTTTGTGAGATGATTATTTTTCCGTATTTATATTTTATTGCCTTCGACTGTGAGATCTGAAAGTGTAGAATGTCTTAGATTTTATCCTTGCAGTCATGTCTTGTAATGTTTTAAAAACCGACAGCTCGTACTTCTTGGCACGACGTAATTTCAAAAGTCACCCTAGACTTTGGATCAATGTATCCTAAGTTGCAGGATGTTACATCGAGGATGGTCCTTGCTGTTCAAATTGCTGGATCAACTGATCCATCATAGCATGCTATTGCTCAACAATTGACTTTAGGAAATTTGCAAACATCTTTGCTTCCTGCTTAGCCATTACATCGCCAGCTCTGTATGTTCTTAAAACACACCATTGGTTGTCTTCTAAAACACTATCTAAATGTTATTTATTAGCACCCGTAATAGTTTTTTTCACTTTTGCATCCTTTTGGAGCCATCTCTTCGTAGAAATTAAGCTAAGGATCCAGACAACTCCAAGAGATTTGATATGTACCTTAAGACTTTGGTTTGAGTAAAATCATCAAAAATGTTTGTTCAGTCCTAGGCAAATACCTCATAGAGAATAAATGGAGAAATTTATCTTGAGTGTAATTGATTGCTGTTGTTTTTGAATGGATTTAATCTCTTTATTAATCTGATTTATGAACACTAAAAAGAAGAAAAATGATAATGCAAACAATTCATATATATATATATATATATATATATATATATATATATATATATATATATATATATATATATATATATATATATATATATATAAAGAGATTGAACGCATAACTTTTGTGACGGTTTTTCTAGATCGTTAGTCTACATTCACATTAATTTTATTAGTAATATCGGTTGTAAGTTTTTTTATTATAATAAGAATATAAAGAAATAATTGTAGAGTTCAGTAGAGTCTCCACTTTTTTTTTTAGAGATCAATCCTATTTCTTCTGTAGGCTTCTCCTATTTATAGCTGATGCTTAAAGCTTAAGGTGGAGCATAATACTAGAAAATATCTCCTAAAATTCATTGAGACCCAGTAATCCAAATATGAAGAAGAAGAGCAAAAGTAGGTTAAATGATAGCCATTTCAAATGTTATTCAAACCGACCATTAGAGTGGTTTGCGATAGGATCTAAATCAGCTTCGTTCAAAGCAAAAGAACGCAGAACAATCCTTCGATGTTTTAATCCATGCTTCCTCTTCCATCCTCCTATCTATACTCCTTAGTTTCCACCGTCACCCTCACAGCAAATTATTCAAAACTTTTGTGGATCTAGATCAGGTCTATATTGTAGCAAAATGCTCAATATTTATGGATCCAGGTCTAATAATTTAGATGATTTCAATACGATCCAATCTATGTTGATTTTGCCAATTCCATTCTCTAACTTCCTTCACCACTGTCTACATCCATCAATTCAACCATCCTCTTTCACAAGCGTTTGTTTTGATTACCCCTTTGTTTCCATTGACACAACTGCTTCATCCTGATTTGATCTTTATTAAAAAGGTGAAATTTTTTGGATAATTACTTTCATTTTTTTTTGTTATGGCTCCTTTTGTCACCATCATTTTAGTTTGTTGTCTATGATTTGGAGAAATTGTACTGTTTTCGACCACTACCAATGTAGCTACAACTTCTGTAGGTATGAATTTCAAAATCATATTTGGGCCTTCTTTATTTCCAGTAGTGGTGGTTCTTAAATAGGCTGAATAATTTAAGTTTTTTGTATTATATTTATGAGGTTTAGGTTCCAACTGATTTTTTATATTCACTTCATACTATCAATAATTTTATTTTGAATTGAATAGGAAAAGGGAATTGTAAACATTATCAACATTACTTACATGTATGGGATTGGTGTATGATTGGATTTCTTTCTTTATGCTTATTTTAGTTTAATAGTTACCATCATGATTTATGCCTTGGAAGGGTCTGTTATTTTCCTAGTTAATCATACAAAATGTTAAACATCATACTTTTCTTTCATAGGATGTGTGTGTTTGAACTTAATTGCGACTTCATATATGCATGTGTTTTATGCATCAAAATTAATAGATGATCTAGTTTAGGCCAGAAAAGCAAGAGCTCCCGTTTCCAGCCCAAGTTCATCAGAGGCTAGGACTGAGTTCATTAGAGGTGGTGGCCATGGTAAAGGCAAGAAAGGGGATATAGCTGAGGCAGTGGCATAATGAGGCCAAAGAAAATTGGGAGTGTCAGTTGTGCATGCTTATGCATAGTGCGAACAAATTAATATTGAAGAATGTGAAGCTGTTGAGTACCCTATGATTTAACCAGGGTTGATACATGTGTTTGGGTTAGTTTAGTACCGTTAAGTTTGTATTATAAATATCTCTGGTGATTCTGAATTAAAGGGTATCAGATATATGAATTATTAATAAAAAATATGCTGTTCTCATTTCTTTCTTTTTAACACTGTTTTCTTGCATGCATGCCTTTTTTATTGTTATTCACTCAATCGCTGAAACCTGCCTCGGTTTTATACCTCCCTTACTTCGAGTCTTCTAACTCACTGCTTCCTAAAAATTCACACGTCCTTATTCTCCTTCTTCTTCATCTAGCCTCGTGCTTTAGTATTGTTTTTCATGAAACATCACATATATCTCTATTTCTTGATCCATATCTTACTTTCAGTCCAAACTTCTACCATGACTACAACTAGAAGGAAATCAAAAGAACATGGGCCGATCAATGTGTGTGTGCAAGAATTTATCCGGCCCTTACCTCAGAAGTACTATATGTTGTCCGAAGAAGGTGAGGTAGAAGTAAAAAAGAAATAAAGGTGTTTATATCTATGGGAACTGGAGTAGGAGATCTTTGTTTGATGAACGTAAAAGATTAGTGTAATCAAGTATTTTTCTCTTTCTGAGTATCCTGCTTAGCTGTATATTATAAATAAAATTGTACTAAACTTGACTTCTTTGAAGGGAGAGCTTTTTGGGGCTCGCCTAGGCCTGTCAATGAATACCCGAAATATCCGAAATCCGTCCGCATCCGCATCCGAAAACATGAAAAATATCCGATATCCGAAAAGCGGATGCGGATATCCGATATCCGAAACATATTTCGGATACGGATACGGATATGGCTGTATCCGTATCCGATAAATATCCGTCCAATTTGAAATTAAATATTTATATATTAATATATTATTTTATATTCATAAATTTAATACAAATACACTAATTTATTGTACGGATTTTGTGTGATTGGATTACCTATTGTTAATTTGATGTAATTTATGTATTACAAGTTTTTTATCACCTTTTTTTCAGTCAAAAAAATGAAATATGCATTATATTGATTAATTTTCGGATATTTTCGGATACGAATACGGATATTTTCGGATATCTAAAAATATCCGTATTCGCTAAGCCGGATACGGATATTTTCGGATATCTGAAAATATTAGCGGATACGGATACAGATAATATTCAATGGATATTCGCGGATATCGGATACGGATTCGGATACGGATTTTCATTTTCGGATACGGATACAACACTATCCGTATCCGACTGCATCCGTTTGCAGGCCTAGGCTCGCCTCATTCCTCACGATGGTAGCTTAATTAATTTAGCATGGTAGCTTAATTAATTTAGCAAAAGAATAAAAAGTACTATTCAGATTCTTGGTGTTGAAAAGGAACATATTGCTGCGTTTTATGCATTATAGTTATTTTGCATATTATTCGTAAGTACCATGTTGTTCAATGTCATATAGAAGAGGACTAAGATAATGATAAACATCATCAAAATTCAAAAAATTATTGATCTGATTGATGTCTTGCTAACTTTGAAATGACAAAAACTAAATGGATACAGAATCTCACTGCAATCTACTTAAATGAATATTTTTGATTTGTTAGATATTATGCTATCTTTGAAGTTAATGTATAAATGGTAGAAAGTTTACTACAATCTACCAAGACTTTACCACATTAAACATTAACTTTTTTTGAGCATTGTTCTGTATTTTCCATCGTAGTATGTTTTAGTGAATTACACATATTTCTAATAATGAAAAACATAAATATGAACTTTCGTATAGTGAAAAATAGTTGTGATATAGTATTTTACGCAATTTACAGTGGCTAGTATGAAAAAATCTTTACATATGATGAGCGCACCCACACGTGCATGTATGTCTGTGTATAACCATGCAGGTATGTGTGTATGTGACTACTCAAAGGTATGTCCTAGAAGCAATTATGTAATTGTTACATATATCTAACTCGATAACCAATCTTGTTTGAAATAAAAGGTATCTTCTTTCTATTTTATACTTGATATAATGTGTTATACATTAATTATTTACTTTAAATAAAAGTTTATTCAATAAAAATCCATAAATGATATATTTTGTAATAGTAGTTATAATGCATTGTAACCATGAGTGATTTATCATAAAAAATAAACATGTCGTGTTAGATCTTTCTAGTTAAGATGTATCGATGCTGGATATCAATGCATCCGTTGTGACTAGAGTACATAACGCTTTTGAAATGGTGGGTTATGTATTGCCTATGGCTATTGGGGGCACCAAGAGGTTATATACTGTTAGTTATTGGATAAATATAGAATGACTTATTCGTTAGTATTCTATTGATTAATATAACTAAGGTCAAAAAGAAAATATCGATATGACAAAATTACACGGTTCTCTTGAATTGAGAACACCGTTGATCTTCAATGCAGATATTCTGTTTGATTATAGTTAAATCATGGCATTACTTCCATTGAACGACTATAGTTGGATCGATAAAGTGTAAAACCCCACCTCTATACCCATACTGTCCAAGCGAATTACTAGGTAATACTTTCAGATAATATGGAGTATTAGGCTGTATAGCATACACACATGAATATTTTCTTGGGTTACAAAATCATGAAAAACCCACATATACGTACACAGTATCGAAACAAAGCAATAAATACGTATGTTGTAACATCCCTTATCTTGAGGTCCGAAACTAAGTGCTATAGATGCTGCAGTTGTCTATAGTATTAATTTCTGATGATAAAATACGGTATTGCTAATGGTATCCATAATATTAGAAGCACATGGATATGAAACAAAATCATAAATTTCAAAAATAGCATACTTTACTAATTACATTTCAAAACATGTTTCATATTCCATTACACAAACCCAAAATGTATCCTCGGTTTTGATCAAACATAATTATTACAAAATACGCCAAGAGCGACATATGAAGATGTTCCATTGGATATCAGAGTGCTAAATAGACAAAGACAGTCTCAATACATCACAACAGAAATAGAAATAAAAATGATAACTCATAAATAGTTATCCATGCCACTTGCACATCTTCGGAAGCTTTATTCGTCCACCCATTAAAATATGTAGATCCTCAACTCTCGACCTACTCAAATCATATTTTGAGCACCTGAGAGTTGAAGGGGAAAACATAAACTTCGAGTCAGATATAAAGCCTGGTGTGAATAATACCATACATCTCGGTTTACTGAAATTAAGTGAGACTACACCGCTTAATGGAATGGGTTTTCCCTCAATAATATCCTTTTTTAAAACTTATCTTTTGCAAATCAAAATCCTACAACCAAACTAGTTAAAGCAATAATAACAATATCATGTATGCGTATAAATCAGGTAATCAATGGACTATCTATCCAGACACTGTAATTTTGTTTGGCTAACCACTAACCTTTAGCTAACTCGGGCCTATCAGACAAAATAAATAAATAATCTAACTTTTGTTAGATACTCTTCTAGACGGTCTGTTTCTAACTTACTTCTCCCAGGTTCAACTGACCCTAATAGTTTTGTGGGCTCACCAATAACCTATCTTTACTCTCTATATACTACTTTCTATGTGTAACATCATTTTAGTCTTACATGTGACAAAGTTGTACACACTAAAATTTTGGACTTATATTAGCTAGGGGCTACTAGCTAAAGTATAGGGCACGACCCCATACCAATCGCATATGGTATTCAAATATCTGAGTCATTTACTTAGGATCAACTACCCCATTAAATTTTCCTTGAAAACATTTCCCTCAAATCGATTTAACCCTTTAAATCGTACTTAAACAGGAAAATATACTCTTTGCTTTACTCAAATCCACTTGCCATGCTACATATACTTTACACAAAACTTTGTTGATGAAACCATTAGAAACCATTTTTTAAGACCTTTAAACAATCTCTTTTGAAACCTTTAACAGTAACCCTTTCGTAATTTCGATACAAGTAAACTACTTTACTTTATAACCTTAGGCCGAAAGGCCAAGACATACCTTTCGAAATCATTTACAATAGACCTTTCGAAAACATTGAAAGTATATTTTCGAAAGCTTTATAAAACCTTAGACATTCTCTTTTCAAACACTTTAAATATGCCTTTCGAAAACATTTGGAAACCCTCCGTTTAAACACTAAGGCAAACCTTTCAAAAGCATTGGGGAACCACCCCTTCGAAACCTTTATCATATACCTTTTGAAAGAATTAAGACCTTTACATAAATCAAACTTTTCAAAAGTATTGGGTTCAGGTAAAAATACGTGGAACATAGTTTCGTAACCATCCAAAACCATTCCTTACGAAACCTTTGGGTTTAAATTTCTAAATCTCAAAAGGTCTTAAAAGAACTAAGTCGAAAGCAACTCTTTCGAAAGCAATTTTCTAAGTAAAAGAAGTGGATGACATCAAAACCAATCCCTTCGAAAGCATTGGAGAAGCGGCTCAAGGTTTAAAGCGAAAGAACACTTTCGGAGGCATTGTTTTGAACGGTAGAATGCGGCAGTAGGGGTTTGACCCCTTCTAAAACAAAGACTCATTCGAAAGCTCTTTCTCTAAAAAAATTGACCAAGTCAAAAGCCATCTCCTTCGAAATCATTCTTTTCGAAAGCATAGCAAACGCATTTCCTTTGAAAGCAAAATTAGGCTCGACCCATTCGAAAGCCCTGTTTCGACTCTATACCTTTTGCCTATCTCCAATCTACTACGTGCCAAGTCTTTGATACTTTGTGTATTGGTTTTGACTAAGGTGGAGGTGGAAGTATGTAGTCGAAAGGTAGCTACCGAAAGTGGAAAAACAGCGAAACCTTTTAAGTCAGATTTTTAACTTTAAAAAGCAATTTTTTTCTAACTAACTTGCTTATTTGTCATCATATAATTGGTTACCGGTTTCTTTTCCAAAATCTTTTCTAAAAGCACCGTCAAATTTCAGATATTAATAATCTAAAATATTTACAAATTGTCTTTTCTCCTTTTATAAACATATAAAACATTTAAGTCTCATACCTTAAATAATTTTATACATTTATTAAAACACTTAGGAAAATTCTCTAAAATTCCCATAAATCACTTCTAATATGTTTTCTAACATATTTAAATTTCTGACCCAAAGCTAACATATAATAGCTGTAATTAATTTAAACCCAAATAACCATTTTCTTTACTAGAGAATTCATAATAAATCCACATTAATTCAAAAAATTATGAAACTTGAAACCCAACCCTAAAATAATATTTGGCCTTTTATCAAAATTGCAAGGCATTTGGATGTCATTTAATAGGTTTTTCAAGTTAAATCTTATCATAAAACTTGTATGAAATAGCATGTGATTAATAGCAAAATAATTTCAAATCTCATCTAAGATCGAAAACAATAAAATGAGTTGTAACCTATTATTCACCTTTAGCTTGTGATTAAGGAGTTTGAGATTTTCTTTTTGAATTAGATTGATTAAGCTTCATTCCACTTGATTCTAGCTTATCTTTCTCTTGCTTTCTCCTAATGATGGCCCGACCTCTTCTTATGTTTAGATTTGAATATGAACGTGTAAAATGAAGGTGGAATGAAAGGTTTAAGGTATATGAATATATAACTTATTCCCATTTTGCCCTTATCTTGTAACAACCCATAATTTTCGTTAATTAAAATTAGTTAATTTAATAAGATTATGTAATTTATTGTTGGAAGAAATAAAATTTATGATATAGGAATGAAAAAACTAGCTAGAATGAAGTTTAATAATGTAAATTAATGTAATGGATGACTATCTAAATGTAATCTCAAGTAATTGTAATAATTATAAGTTATAGTTGGTTATAAATTTAAAATAAAGAATAAATTTAAATGTTATATTAATTGATGAAATAATGTGTGTACTAATTGATAATTGGATTAAAAGAGTAAATAATAAATTTAAATATTGTATTAATTTATGAAAAAGTATGTAATAAATTGTAATTGAACTAAAACTAGTGTTGTGCAAATAATTATAACATGTGTGTAAACAATCAACTTATAAATGTTATTAAATTAAGCTAAAAGTGACAATTGTTATTTGTTACCTATTTGTTTAACTTGTTGAAACCAAATTAGAAATAAATAGCATTAAATGTAATTAAATGTTAAGTTAATGTGAATTAAGGCAATAACAGTAGAATATTGAGGTAATAAAATGAAAATTAGTGTTAGTTTTACCCATTTGACAATAAATGATTGAATAAAATATTGAAATCAAATTTAATCAATTTATTGGAATTAAAATATAGTTAATTGGATTTAATTACAGTTGAAACTGAACAATGTAATTAATGTAATATTTAAAACTAAATTGATATGTAAATTTGTTTTAAAATATATTAAATGTCTAGGTAATCAAAAAAAGTAAAAATTGTCCGTTATTAAATTTGAAATTAAAAAGTGGTTTATTCAATTTCATATTAATTTATTTAATTAACATGAAAATAGCCATTTTGGCTGTTGTCTCATATTTCGACAAAACCAGTTTCATCGGATCCGTAACGATGAATTATTGTAGGATTTCAGTTTTGTCACGATCGGAATTGTCGTTTGATCGTACGGGCTTGAAACGCGTAGAAATCAATTGAAATAAGCTGATTAACTTATTCATACGATGGAATTAGGACATGAAACCTGTTCCATTGAGTTTAAAAACATTGAAAACATCTAGCATGGTATATTGGATGACTTTATTTCGTTTTGGGGTCAGAATAGACTTTTTGGGTCGTGTAGTCGTTTCGATCAATCGAATCCGGTCCATTCATTTCTAAATTCAGATCTGCCTATATATAGGCTGTTATAAACCATAATTGTTTCCCATTTCTTGTTGCTATACGTGCATCAACTTCTGTCTATCTCCTTCTCAATGGTAGAACTCTATCTTCTATATTCAAATTGCAAATCAAGATCAAATCAAAAAATTCAAACTCCCCAAACAATATCATATTATATATCGATTCAATGCTCAGGATGAGTGCAATCTACTGCAATGATTCATTTCTCGAATTGGATCATCATTTGTCCAGAAATCGATGAATTAGTCTTGGTCGTTCATCGTGTTGAGATCAACTTCGGCGTATCGTGAGGGTACCGGTTGGTGCGATGGGCGGTGGTGGTGCGTTCGACTTCGATGAATGGCGGTTGCATGGTATCGTGATTGGTAGGCTTTCTCGGTGTAAAGAGGATGGTGACGTGTTCTATTATTTATTATTTTATTTGTTTCATATTTTAAATCATATAACCTTCTAACGACCATAAATTTTGCATTCGAGCTCGGATTCATGTGCGGTTTTCTCCGCTGCGATCATATTGAAATTTCAGACATTATGGAATTGGTTTGGATGAATTCCGAGGCCATTGTATTTTGGACTTTATTTTGTATTTCAAATTTATTTGAAATCAAAGGTGGGTCTTTTAACCCACTCACAACTACTGAATCGTCTTATGTTAGTTAAATTGAATGTATGATGTGATTTGAAATTGATTGGTTGATGTTTGGTATATTTAAAATGTCATCCAGTTAAATATGATTTTTGTTGCCTTTAATTGTCATTTAATTTAATATTGAATTTAATTTTAAATTTAATACTGGTAGATGATAATCGGTTAATTGATGTTATTTATTGATTGACTAAATGGTGATTGTGATGTGTGCTTGATTGCTGATATTGGACGAATGGATGTCTTATGTTTATATTGTTATAACACTGCAAGTTCCCTATGGGTTGAAATGATACATACCCGAACGATTTGATAGATTAAGGAAAAATCTTTATGAGTTGAAATGATAGACTCAAATGATTTCATGGATTTGTAATTAAATTCGGGATTGCAGGTTGAAATATATCCGTAAATATAAAATAATTGTGGATTGAAATGATAAATATCAGTATCACTTGATCATAGAGTAGAGAATTATATACGGACACCGGATTTGTTAAATTAAATGATTTTAAATACTTAAAATTTTAAATTCGGTTAAACTATATTTGGGATAAAATTTGATGTGCATAAACTGAATTATTTTCGAAATCCAAGCTTTAAACGTTTAAAATTGGAATTGATTTAATGAATTGTTTAAGAATTAAAATGGAAATTTCAAAGTAGAATTTTTGAAGCATAAATGAAATTTGTTGAAATTGGGTTATTGAAATTGTTTATATATAACTTTGAAATCTATTGATTTGAAGTGGTTTAAGTTGATAATTCAAACATGGATTTGACATCGATATTGATTAAATGGTCTAATGAGAATCTGAATTTAAAAGCAGTTTTATGTTAGTTGAATTGAAAGCTGGACAAGGTCCACATGTGTTGAAATGAAAGAAATGGTTTAATTTTGATATTAATTCCAAATTAATTATTTTAATATAAATTGTTTAAAGATTTATTATTTTAAAATCCTTATTTTAGGATTTTCAAACTATTAAACTAATTTTATCTATTTTAAACTATTTTAATTAATTTAATCTATTTTAATGTATTTTAATCTATTTTAAATCAATTTAATCTATTTTAATTTATTTTAAATCTCTTTAATCTATTTTAATTTATTTTAATCTATTTTAAATCTATTAATCTATTCTAAATCTATTTATGTTATTTTAGAGTATTTTTACCATTTTAAAATTTATTTTAAAACTATACTACACTATTTATAACTATCTAAACTATTTTCAAATTTCCATACAGTGTACAGAGGAAGTATTTAAAACTGAATACGGTAAAATGATGTTTTAATCTAAGTTGGGTTTCGAAATGATGTTCTGAGTAAATATGATGATTTTAAATGAGGGTTTAACCATTTTTAGAAAATACGATTTCGAAAGTGAATATGATTTCAAAAATGATATGGTTTTGAGAATATGATATTTTGATATAAATTATAGATCGGGTATGGAAATGTAAAAGAACCGTCCGGTATGAAAATAGACTGGGATCAGATATTGTCATACTCTCTGCCAATACCAAAAACCACTCTAACAATTGTGTACGGGGTAAGGATTTCAGAATAAAGTAGGAGGGTTTGGCGAGCGATTCTATATGAGGTACTTACGTGACTCTGACTCTCATAAGTCGGCTTAGATGTGACTAAAATATGAACTATACCTAGGCCAAGTGAGGTCGCATCTTTGATCGGTCATGCTTCTTTGATACCATACTATGACTTTATGATTGATTTGATGGCCGCCCCTCAATTTTGATTATGGGAGTATGTTCCATGATAGGTAGTAGTAGCTGCTATGCCTTACCACCAACCCGGTTCTGCACAATGTTAGAGTCTCGCCTTGGTATTGCCTCGAGTGTCGTGTTCACTTGCGCTATCGTGCCTTTTATGAGTTTGGTTTATACCATACCTATGGAGTGCCCTCTGATAGCCCTCCAGTTTACGGATGAATTACGGTACTGTGTAGACTATGGGAATATATGAAAAGTGTTAAGTGGGATATGGATAACACCTTAGTGTTATTTTAATACTTTACTTTACTGTAGACATGATTATAATAGCGTATTGCACTATGTATGTAATAGTTTAATGGATCCATAGGAGATGGAAATCCCGAACATCCTTTAGTAATTGCACTCACGTTAGACATTGGATAGGAGATGTCAAACCTCGTAAACATCTCTGATGCTGTTACACTCATGTTTATTTACTGTTGATTTAACTTACATAAGATCTTTTAGTTCTGACTCGAGTGTTTTTTCATTTCAATTTCCTCGGGTCAGTCTGAGCTTTTCAGTGTATCGAAGACTGCTTTCTGAAGGATGAAGATAAAGATTTTGCACTATTATTATTTATTATATTTATTTCACTGCATCATGTTATTCCGCTGCATTTATTTACTTACTCTTGTTGTATGTAACTCTGATCTGTATTGTAAAAGTTTAATCAATGTCATTTGTAAACAGCTTTATGAACTGTTTATTTGATTATTATATTTTTTCATTCCGCTGCGAGATTCTATGTTTATTTTGCTTTCTTTCTCTATCTTTTTCTTAATTACTCCATAATAATCTTTCCTTTTGAATGGTTTGAGTTTGACATATGAGGTTAATTTTCAATTTAAACTGTCCAAAAAGGTAGGTCGTTACATATCTATTAGCCATTCCTATTTCATTTTAATTCCTTTTAGATCATTGTTTAACTAGGCATGGCTACCTTCTAATCACACAAATCTCAATCTCTTAACCATTTACATTATTTCATTTAATTTAACTAATTAAATGTCCTAAATAATGTTAATAAAAATAGGGCCGTTATAGACTGCCATCCTCAAAGAATTTCGTCCACGAAAGATAGACTGCGGCAGCAGGGGTTTCGACCCCTTCGATATTATTATTTTTTAAACAAAGGCGACAACCTCATTCGAAAGATCTTTTCTATAAAACAATTTGACCAAATCGAAAGCCATCTTCTTCGAAAGCATTCTTTTCGAAAGCAAAGCAAGCGCATTTCCTTTGAAAGCAAAAACAAGGTCTCAACCCCTTCGAAAGCGCTGTTTCGACTCTATACCTTTCGCCTATCTCCAATCCACTATGTACCAAGTATTTTTTTACCATGTGTATTGGTTTTTACACTGTTTTTCTCTTGCTCATTGGATCTACTATCGATATCGGATTGCATAAATCTAAGGAGAAGATCCAGATCTCAAGTTCAGAGTTCTTCCATCCTATTTAGATTTGCATAAAGTCTAGGAAAGAGTTTCGCTATTCATCATGATAAACACAGAATCCGTGCGACTATCTCCAACTTATCAAAATGCTACCGGACCATCAGATCCACAAGGTCCTATCACCAGGGAAGAGTTTCAGATGCTACTCCAAGAGCTGACATAGAGCCATCAGCAACTTACTCAACAGCTGTGTGCCAATGCAGAATTGACTAATCAGCTAAATCTCCAAAGGCGCAAAAGATCCAGAGAGATCAGGCTTCCTATGCATCTACTGAGAGTTCAGCTTCTTCAGACTATCATCACAGATCCACGTGCCTACGGCCCGATGGGAATTATACCCAAGCTAGTGGACATCCACACGCACTGAGCCTTAGGCAACCAAGAGTTGGCCCGTCCACCACCCATCAGACTGGACCCTCCTCCCAAGGAGGTACTATTCCATATCATGTTACAGACAACTGCACTACCGCCACTGCTACGGAATCGGGAGTTGATTCCTGAATCCAGACAGATCCGATCAAACGTCAACATACTCCCGAACCTTACATCCCTGAAGAATTGGAACCAAGGAGGCGAGACCTGGACCGTCGACCACGTCCGGCCCAGCCTCACATTGTGGAACCCGACCACACCTTGGCCCAGCGTGCTCAAAATGTCCAGATGCCAGATATACCGACGATGATACGTCAAATGATCCGTGAAAGTCAAGGTCTCACTAATGATGATTGGGGAGTCTTCTAGGGTCATACCCCTTTCACTGATGACATAGCCTATGTTGAACCACCTCGGAAATCCAGGATGCCAACTCTACCCTTAATGAAGGGAGCACAGATCCTAATCAGCATATTCTAAAGTACGAATGGTTGATGAATGTTGCACGAGTTGATGATGTAGTTGAATGCCGAAGTTTTTCGATCTCTCTTGAGGGCATAGCTATTATGTGATTTACGCGTTTGCCACCTCGATCTATCTTGTGTTTTGATCAATTGGTGTCAAAGTTTGTTGAGCAGTTCCGGATGCATGTAACGAGGCCGAAGGATGTTAACACTTTGTCCAGTGTCACTCAGGCTCCTCGAGAGACACTTAGATGTTATCTAGAGAGATTTCATGCTGCATATGCTGAGATTAGCAATCCCAATGATAACTCTATTCTGATGGCACTAACTAAGGGGATTGATGTCGATTCTGAATTCGGCAACTGGTTGGCCAAAAACCTCCCGCGTCATTGGACCATTTCAATTCCAAGGCGGCCCAATTCTGAGAAGGGATGATGTAAAACAGTCTAGGAAAAAGGATGATGCAGGGCCCAGTGTGGAAGCAATCCAGAGTAATGTAGCTGTTAAACAATTCGGGGAGAGTTCCGGAAAGATGCAGTTGAATATACAAAATAAACAAAATCAGCAAAGGGGTAATGGAGATCGAAATAAGAAACCGAATTAAAATCGTGGTCCACGACGTAGGGCTCCCATGTTTGATAATTATACTTCTTTGAATACGTTGCTGGAAAATGTGTATTTACAGATAATACCATTCAATATAAAAAAATCTACCCCGAAACCATCATTAGAGAAACAAATCCAGACGGGAAAGTTATGTAGATTCCACGATAGCTACGGCCATAACACGATGAATGCTGTCACTTGCAGGATCTCATTGAAAAGTTGATAAGAGAAAGGAAGTTAGAGCAGTTTGTGTAGGCGCCGCAGTTTGGAGGTGCGGGCCCATCAAATCAAAATCATGTACCAAATCAGGCAAGATAGGAGGAACCCGCTCGTGCTGGCAGGAAGTTAGTGACAAATACTGTTAGTGGTGGTCCTCATCCAACAGACCGAAGCTGGAAGGAAATGGAATCGTATGCTAGTTCTATTAGACATGCGAACTTCGAGTGTTGTAGTAGTTTGGAAGATGGGGCTCTGGTTAAACAACAGAAGACGATGACTGACGACATCGTATTTCGAGAAAGAGATGATGACAGATCGAAGCCCCTACTATTGATTCACTTATCATGTCAGCTCAAGTAGGTCCTGCATGGATGAAGAGGATCTTAGTCGACATTGGAAGTTCTGTGGATATATTGTTTAAGCGAGCGTATGACCGGATGAAGATGGAGACTAATGATTTGAAGCCTTGTCAGTCCCGTATTCATGGCTTCAACGAGAGTGCAATCATACCCATTGGAGTGGTGGAATTACAGTGGAGTTAGGAACCGAAGAATGCCAAAGAGTCCGGATATTACAATTTATTATGCAGGATATCAACTCGCCATACAATGCTTTCTTGGACCGACCGGCCCTAGCTGAGTTTAAGGCTACCATTGCCCTGTGGTGTTTGACTCTAAAGTTCCCCATCGATCGTGGGGTTGGGTCGTTCAAGGAGATCAGGTTACTACGAGCCTGTTATGTTGTTGAGCTGCGCGAGGCACAACGAAAGGAGAAAGGAAAGGACGTAGAGGAATCTATGTGAGTCCGCTTTGTTGAAAATTGACAATTGGTGCCCGGGCCCAGGCCCAGGCACCCCAACCAATTCCAAAGAGATCTTGACCCAAGAGACAACGAAAGTGAGGATGAAAGTACAGACAGTCAAGCTTCTTCGGCCGAACTGAGGATTGATGTCCTGATTGATGATAGTGACGATTCTAGAATGATAAAGATTGGATCTCAGTTAAGCCAACAAATGAAAGAGGAATTGGTTTAATTTCTTAGGGCAAACCTCGATATGTTTTCTTGGACACATTCTGATATGTGTGGAATCTCCCTAGACATCGCGAACCACACATTGAACATTGACCCGTGCTACGTCCCGATCAAACAAAAAAGTCGTGGTAGGGATCCAGTGAGATCTGTCGCCATTAAGGAAGAGGTAGATAAGATTAAATCGAATGGATTTATTCGAGATGCATTATACCCGGAATGGGTATCCAACCCTGTACTTGTCTAAAATCAAAATGGGAAATGGGAAACGTGTGTCGACTATTCAGACTTGAATAAAGCTTGCCCCAAAGACAGTTTTCCACTTCCTCGAATCAATCAGCTTGTAGATTCAAAGACTGGACATGAATTCCTATCCTTCATGGATGCGTATTTAGGCTACAACCGGATACCCATGCACTTGCCCGACCAGGAGCATACCAGCTTCGTGACTGGTCCGGGACTCTACTGCTACAAAGTTATGACTTTTGGACTCAAGAACGCCAGTGCTACTTACCAATGATTGTTTAATTGGATGTTCGCCAACCCGATTAAGAAAACCATGGAGGTATACATGGACGACATGCTAGTAAAATCACGATTATCCACTGATCATATTAAAGACCTGGAATCAATGTTTAATGTCCTACGAGAATACAAAATGAAGCTTAATCCGTCGAAATGTCACTTTGGGGTCGCATCAAAAAAATTCCGTGGGTTTATCGTCAACGCTCGAGGAATTGAAGCGAATCCCGAAAAGATCTGGGCGATCGAAAATCTTGAGACCTCAAGAACTATAAAGCCAGTCCAGGGCCTCAACAGGAAAGTAGCAGCACTAAGCACGTTCATTTCAAAATCCACTGACAAATGCATTCCCTTCTTCGATTTGATCCAAAAAGTAAAACAGAACTTTGAATGGATCACAGAATGTGAGGGCGCTTTCCGAGCACCAATTCAGCACCTCTCCACACCGCCTATTTTTTCAAAGCCTATCGATCACAAGAAATTGTACCTTTACTTGGCGATATCAGGAAACACAATCATTGCTGCCCTGATTCGAGAGGAAGACCAAGTAAAAAAAGGGGTCTACTATGTTAGTAAACGATTGACCGGAGTTAAGAGAAATTATCCGAAGCTAGAAAATTAGCTTATTTTCTTGTTATTGCCTCAAGAAAGCTCCGTCTATATTTCCAGGCTCATCCTATCACCGTTTACACCGATCAGCTGTTACGACGGGTCCTTACGCGGCCTGAGACGTGTGGTAGGTTACTCAAGTGAAATATCGTGCTAAGTCAGTTTGACATTACCTACACTACAAGGCGAGCCATTCAAGGACAAGTCCTAGCATATTTCATAGCTGAATTTATCATCCTAGAGGACTTTCCTGAAACCAGTGAATATCCAAATATATCTGGAAGCTGCATACTCATGGTGCATCAAATGACCATTGCTCAGGTGTCGGGGTCGTACTTAAAACTCCTAAAGGTCGATCTATATGCTATGCTTTAAATTTATATTTTCATGTGACCAACAATGAAGCTGAGTATGAAGCCCTACTTGCCGGATTGAGACTTGCCCGAGATTTAAAAGTCATTGCTATGGAGATAATGTGATTCGCAACTGGTCGTGTGTCAAGTACGGAGGGAGTACCAGGCCAAGGACCGAAGACTGGCTGCTTACCTAGCTCGGGTTCAAGAAATATTAAATCAGTTCAATTATTATGCCATCTACTACATACCCCGAGAGCGCAATCAAAAAGCCGATTCATTAGCAAAGTTAGCCAGTACGGGTGAGGCACAACAAATTGGACTCGTTCCTGTAGAAACGTTATCTCCCCCGAGCATCAACTAGATGGAGACAGATTGGGTATTTGAAGTCGTTCCCAATAAGGAGTCATGGATAACTCCATTTAGAAATCATCTCGAGCATGGATCACTGCCTGAGCACAGGAGTGAATAAAGACAGATTCTTCAAAAAGCTTCGCAGTTCACTATTCAGAATGGAGTCATGTACAGAAGAGGGTACTGCGTTCCTCTACTCTAGTATATCGCTCATGATGAAATTAAATGAGTGTTACATGATGTACACGAAGGAGAATGTGGGCAATCACACCGGAGGGAAAGCTCTAGCTAAGAAAGTACTCCGATATGGATGCTATTGGCCGACCGTGAATCGTGATGCATCAGAGTACACTAGAAATGTGACAGATGTCAAAAACACGCTCGAATTCCTAGAGCCCCTCCTACCGAAATATCCCAGTTGGTCAGTCCATGACCATTTGCAGTCTGGGGCATTGATATTATTGGTTCTCTGCCTCTGGCCAAGGGTGGTGCGTAGTACGCTATCGTCGTAGTTTATTACTTTACTAGTGAGCGGAAGTTGAACCCCTTGCTAAAGTCACAACGAAGAAAGTGATCAACTTCATGGTACGCAACATTATTTGTCAATGTGGTCTCCCACATACCATCGTTACCAATAATGAAACCCAATTCGACAATGTTGAGTTCAAGGATTTCTGTCAACGATTTCACATTCAAAAGAAATTCTCTATAGTTTCACATCCTCAAGCGAATAGATAGGATGAAGCTGCTAATAAAGTTATCAAGTCTATTCTGAAGAAACGATTGGAAAAGGCCGGGGGCAAATGGGTCGACGAACTTCCTATGACTTTGTGGGCTTACCGAATAACGCACAAGTCCATGATCGGCCACACTCCTTTCTCTCTTTCTTATGGTTCATAAGCTATTATCCCAGTCAAGATGGAAGTATCTTCTCATTATGTGACTTAATATGATCCACAGACAGATGCTATAGTACTCGCCGAATCCCTGGATTTATTGGATGAGAAGCGAGAAGAGGTTGATTTGAGGGCAGCAGCATACCGAAGTCGAGCCGCCCGATTGTACAATGCCAAGGTTCGACCCCGAACCTTCGAACTCGGTAATCTCGTCCTCAAAAGAATCTATCCAGTTCCTTTGCATATGAAACCAACTTGGGAATGACCGTATGTGATTGAACGAAGCTCGGAGATGGCACGTTTATGTTATCGATCGTTGACGGCCTTACTTTGCCAAGAGCCTGGAACATCGAGTGTCTTTATCGCTACTACACATGACGGACTTTATTTATTTAGTCTACTTTTCATTTATAATTTGTTTCTGCATTTCGAAATTTGAATTTGTAATAAGGCAACAGACTTTGTCGTATTTTCTTATTTCAGCAATAAAATGCAATTACTTCGAGACAGAGCTATGATTTATTGAATGTGTCATACAATCATCACGATGCATGAAGAGCTAAGTTCCATCATATAGTGGGATTTATTCAAATAAGGAGTGACTGTGATATGACCGGTCACTCACTAAATGAAACCTGAGCTTCGGGCAAGCCATCACACTAAAGACTAAATAAGATTGATAACGACAATCCTCTAACTACTCTAAGTTCCCAAAGTGTGAACTGGAGTATAAATTTACAAATGCGGTTTCGAGGAGGGTGGATCCATCCACCTAACGACCTCGCCTGTATCCAAACCAAGTTCGAGGAGGATGGATCCGTCCATCTAACGACCACACTTGTTAACTTAGGATAGATATGAACCGACCATCCACGATCCTGATAAATCCGTCATTCCCAAAGTGCGAACGAAATTCAAACGCCTAAATAGATGTGACTAACAGTCTGTCGGCCAAATCCAAATTCCTAGAGTGCGAATTGTAGTATAAACACTAACTCCAAATTCCCAAAGAGCGAACTGGAGTATAAAACATCTAAGTCCCTAGAGTGTGGACTGGAGTACATGCATCGACTAACTTTAAGATTCCAGAGTGCGGATTAGAGTTTAAGAAAAAATCGGATGCAAATCGATCATCCGTAACACAACTCTGAGTCCCCAGAGAGCGGATTAGAGTTTGAGCATAAGTCGGATACGAATCGGCCATCCGTAACACAACTCTGAGTCCCCAAAGTGCGGTCAGAGTATAAACACAACTCGGGTCTGACTGACCACTCACAAACCAATTTAAGTCCCTAGAGTTCGGATGAAATGCTAAGTATCAAGCGAGTGTGATTGACCGCCCATACAATAACTTAAGTCCCCGGAGCATGGACATATCCTTGAAACTTAAGCAGGCATGATCGACTGTCAACATACAAATAAAATCCCTGGAGTATGGATGCAACCTTCGATAGAAGTGCAAGTGTGATTCAACCACTCGAACTATCCTTGTTTCAGCATCGATTCAACAATGCTAAGCTCGACGTGTTGAAGGCGAAATGCAATCGCTAACCGAACTTTACAACTCGTCCCTGAAATTGGGGGCAAAAATTAATTGTCGACCACTAATTGAAGCAGTGCAATACTGGAGTTCGGTGTAATGTCCGGTCATGAGTCGTATTCTTGATTTAAGAACTTGACAAATAAACACAAACCCGATCCGAAGATCGAAACTTCACAAGTGTGTTGGACAGAAGTTCAAACGCTGAAACACTTAAGTAGATTAACGCAAGTTGAAAAGACGACAAAATGAAATTTTATTCCAATCATTCTTTGGAAGAAAATGCCAAGTACAAAAGTATGCCAATAGTCCTACTAGCAGGGGATGAACCCGCGTCTATACACGACCTATAAAAAACAAAAGCATATTCCTATATGTCTACCGAAAATGAGCCGAAAAAGCATGTCTACTCTTTCTTCTCTCATGGTTTCTTCTTCGGCGCAGACCCGCTAGAGCTGCCACTGGGTTTCCTCTTTGAGCATTTGCCTTTCGACAGCTGATCTCCTTTGGGGGGGGCATTATATCGATTTCTTCCTCTGAATTCAGGTGTATATGAATACTTCCGGCAGGTGGAGTTGAAGGGGTCAGGTCCACTACAGGAGGCAGAATAGGCATGCTGGTGTCGACAACAGTGCCACCAGTAGATATCATTTGTAACGGGGCCGGACCAAGGCCTTCCATTCCACCTCCAAAGCTGCTGTTCGGCGCAGCTGCTTCCATTATTGCGTTAATCTCGGTTATAATTTCTTCCTCATGAAGTGTTTGTGCATCATCGAAAATGCTCATGGGGGGGCCTGAGGAGCTGGTTGCAGGTGCGTTTCCACTTATAACAAATGGTAGATCCGCAAAGGGGTCACTATGATGACCGAGATTCCTCCATCATCAGTTCATCAAAGGAAAGTGTGCACCCCTACACTCCGTCAATAGGCGCGGTAGTTTTTGTAGCGACCGCTTCAATTACGATGGCCTCCTGCACATGATGCGATTCTTGAGTTGCAAGAGGCGCGACTGATGTGGCTTCGATCACTGGAAAGAGACAAAGGAAAACTGTTATTAAATATTTCAACTGAATCTCCTGATTGTGAAAAAGCATATGAAATGTCAGAGTTCCTTCCTCAGTTCGACTCATTAGCGGTTGAACGACTTCAGAAATTTTCTCGCTAGCTTGAGATAACTGCGGCCGATCTGAGTTATAAGCAGGAACGAATCGAGAATCAACCGCAGAAGTCGATTCAGGCGAGTCGACACAAGAGTTTCGGGACTTGTGTCGTGGTGCTGGACACCAGAACCTTCTCCAACCTTCGAGTGCTGAGCACCAAGCTTCTCCATTTCATATGAAATCATGTCATTGTGGAGAACTTCCCGTTCGTCTTCGTTCAGCACTCGGTTCTCAAGCTCGAATTCATCAATCGATTCATACTGATGTGCAGCCTTTTCATCTCCTACTAATCGACCCTAGGCGTTGTATAGATGTGTCGGATAATTATCGAGCCAGGCTAGGTTCTTATGCTTGAAGATGTTAGCATTATAAGTAATGAGGAGGTCTTAAATGTCAGCCTCTAGCCTGGACTCCGCCATTTGGACTTCCTTCTCAACCTTAGTCTCCACCTCTTGGACCTTAGCCATTGCCATATCCCGTTCGCCCCGAAGCACTACGGCCTATTCACATGCCTTCTAGGCTGCACTACTCGCGTCATCCCTCTCCTTGATGATTTCGGAAAATTTAGCTTTGAGCTCGTTAAGTTCTTTCAGAGCAGCGTCTCGTTCGGCTATGATAGTGGAGTTTCGGTGGCCCATCTCCTCCACCAAGGAAAAATGTGTTTGCCGCATCGTCTCCATTGCAAGGTTCGCCTCATCGGCCTTTTGGGTGGCCTCAATTTTGGATTTCCAAGAAGACTAAATTTTGTTGTTAAGTACTTGAATAGTCCGGTCCTTTTGAGCGAGCTCGTCTTCTAATTTCTCAATGGTATTCGGTCGCTCAAATGCCACCTTCGACGCTTTTTCTGCAGCTTTCACCCACTCCTTGTACTGGGATAGATCTCATGAATGTAATCATGCATTATTTTTTCTGCTTCCAAGGGAATTTTCTTTAAATGAGGGGGGAAGATGTGGCCATCAAAGCATATATTTGAAAAATCTTTCTTCAACTGGGCAATTCTAATAGCCCCTTCCCCAGTAGACTCAGTGATAGCTTGTTCCGCAACAAGGGGAGTTTCAGCCTCATGTTTGCAACATTGTGATTCAGGCCTAGAGGTTTGAGAAGACGATTTTTGGTGAGGAGGCTCTACTATTTGTTTTCCACGGCATGAAGGTTGTATGGGGGCTCAAGGCGGAGAACGCGATCGGGATCGATGTCTACAATCTCTATCCCTCTCCCTCTCGTAACATTCCTGACTAGAGTAACCGCGATCGCGGTCTCTTTCAGCCTCCCTCCTACGAGAATCATATTAGGAGCTAGATGATTATCATGCACATCAGAGACTTCCCAACATAGATTCTCTTCTAGTCATTGTGTCTGTAAAGAAGAAAGAAGAGCAGAGTTAGTAAACTCTTGAATAAGCAACTTATGATTGGAAATAATGTAGTGCCGTATGAAGTGTATATGTATGTGGAATCCCCTGACCAACCAGAAATGTCAGTCGCACTTGTAGGAAGAGACTCGCTTAAGTCTAGAGCACTTTGAAGCTCCTCCAATCTGGTGTCATGTTGAAGTGACACATAGTCTGGGATTAGGATATCGACAAGCCCTTCGAAGGGATTCTCTACTTGAGCGGGAGGAGTCTCCATGATTCTAACACCAGAGACTGGTAGAGACACAATTACGGATTTCCACCTCAGAGGTTTGTGACGCTTATAAGCAGCTGCATTGCCTTTTCTTCTTCCCTTTGAACCCTAAAAACTGCCAGAAGGCCCGGCTATGGGTTCATCGTGCATGGGCATGCTTTCTACATCGCCCTCCTCAGCTATTACGACCTGGGGCATTTTGTGTTTCACCCGCCTCGCGTGGCTACCCTCAGCATTCCTTCGAGTCTAATGCTTTGATTTCGCTCAATTAGCCCAACAGTCCTCAAGTTTCTGTCTATTAGCGTTGAGTCTATATCTCTCATTTCGCTTGGCACTTCTTGAAGGACCTTTACTTAAAATGTGTGCCTTCATGTCGTGGGATTACGACTGTAAAAGAAATAAGGTACTAAAATCAATGCCAGTTGCAACCATCTTGTTAACTACCAAAAAAGTTGGAGCACTTATATCTGAGCAGCAATCGACTGGCAAACCCTGGAGGGCATCGAATGTAGAACCACTCAGTTTTGAAGTAGCTAAATCTGGTCAAGGCACCAGTCACAACTTGGCAGTTCCTAACCGCCTCTAAGAATGTAAAAGAAGGGCTATATCCCTACTTCTTAACATTAAAAAGGTATCCGTTTTCGATCGGAGTCAGGGGTCGAAAAAGGTGCTCCATGAATACAATGAACAAACTATTCAGCAGTGCGTATCCATTCGGATGTAGTTGTGAGGGGGCAATTCCAAAAAAATCCAACACTTTCTAAATATACTGGTTGAATGGGGGAAGTGTTCTAACAGTGCACGACTGTCGACTGAAAGCTGTAAACCCCTCCGGGGGAGCATGTGGTCTGTCACTTTGTCCGGGTAACAAAACATCGTCTAATGATAGACCGTGCCTTATGCATATTCGTCCCATCATATCTTCAGAGACATTATGGACACCATGTGTATTGGTTTTTGCTAAGGTGGAGGTGGAAGTATGTAGTCGAAAGGTAGCTACCGAAAGTGGTGAAACAACGAAACCTTTTAAAACAGATTTTTAACTTTAAAAAGCAATTTCTTTCTAACAAACTTGCTTATTTGTCATCATATAATTGATTGCCAGTTTCTTTTCCAAAATATTTTCTAAAAGTGCTGCCATATTTCAGAGATTAATAATTTAAAATATTTACAAATTGCCCCTTCTCCTTTTATGAACATATAAAATATTTAAATCCCATACCTTAAATAATTTTACACACTTATTAAAACACTTGGGAAAATTCGCTAGAATTCCCATAAATAATTTTTAATATGTTTTGTAACATATTTAAATTTCTGACCCAAAGCTAACATATAATAGCCGTAGTTAATTTTAAACCCAATTAACCATTTTCTTCACTAAAGAATTCATAGTAAATCCACATTAATTCAAAAAATATTAAACTTGAAACTCAACCTTAAAATAATATTTGTGGCCTTATATCAAAATTGCAAGGTATTTGGATATCATTTAATCAGTTTTCCAAGTTAAATCTTATCATAGAACCTGTATGAAATAGCATAAATCATCAACAAGCTTATATATATATATATATATATATATATCCATTTAAACAATCAAAACATGGCATATCATTTGCAAAATAATTTCGGATCTCATCTGAAACCGAAAACAATAAAATGGGATGTAATATATTATTCACTTTTTGCTTGTGATTATGGAGTTTGAGATTTGCTTCTTGAATTAGATTGATTAAGCTTCCTTCCTCTTGATTCTAGCTTATCTTTCTCTTGCTTTCTCCTAATGGTGGCCGGCCTCTTCTTATATTTAGTTTTGTTTGTGAACGTGTAAAATGAAAGTGGCATGAGGGGTTTAGGGTATATGAACATAACTTATTCCTATTTTGCCTTTTTCTGTTAGTCTTTCCTATTTCAATTTAATTCCTCTTAGTTCATTATTTATCTTGGCACGGATACCTTCTAATCACACAAATCTCAATCCATTAATAATTTACATTATTTCATTTAATTTAACTAATTAATTGTCCTAAATGATGTCTATCAAAAATAGGGTTGTTACGTATGTCTCTAGGATAGAACAACACACATATAAAATTGATCACAGAGAACACTGTGTCATCAACACAGCGATAACATATTATATAAAATATACACGAGTCCAAGTGGGTCTACAAAATAGTCAAATGCCCATCGTTATCAAAAATAAATATAACATGTCTATATGCATCTCAACAACATATGAACACATGTAGATAAAAATATATAAGCTATCTACACACATTCTATCCTCCATTTTATGCCCTTCATCTACTAACCAGTCAACTCATCCCCAAACCTGCACTGTTACGGAGTGAGCCGAATATTATATATAATACATGGATCAGACTATGTCTAGAATGTAGATGTCAATATGAAATAACAATAGGCATGGTACAAACAAGTGCAATGCGAGTGGGATGTGCGTACCCCAAGTGTCTACATATTTCAAAATCATGCACACAAAAGATAATCCATTTTCAACCAAAGTCTATCCACAACAAATGGGCGTACGATCAAGGGTTGACACAAGCATAATCTAACTATCATTAGGTATAAAACTCAACAACAATACAGGACATGCTCTGTGAAATGTCTTTGATTATCTCTCAAATAATCATGAAGTGGACATGCCCGGGGTCTATCTCATTCAATAAATACATGTGTGCGTATGTAAATAACGCAAAAATATAACCCAAATCAAATAATAAGGAATTTAAATATGGTACACTGTAACAACCCATACCTTCATAGGCCTAAATTTAGATAAAAATCAAAACCCAAGTACATCGATGCACAGATCATTGGAACCTAAGCATGAGCATTATCAGAGACTGATAAAAATCTAAACTCATAATGGAAACAATAATAGAATAAGAATGATGATTATGACTACTACATGGAATTAATGGTATTCCCCAGATAGCAGATTGTCAGATCAACATCGAGCATGAGAGAAAAGGAGATTTCTCCAACAACTAAACACATCCAGCTACGTAACCGATTCTTCTAAATCTATCGTGTGAGTTGTGATGAGGAGGGGGTCAAAATAACGTTCTGGTGATTGGAAAATCTATAAACTATCGATAATATAAATTTATATCAGTTGGTTTTCATTTAATTGTTATGTATATGTTAGCAATTCTAACCTAACCTTGCATTTGCACGCATGATTACTTACATACTCATTCCCAAGGTATAAAATATTAACGAAGCTTTATCAACTACCTAATGCTTCCATACCCGTTTGCCACTTAATACTTCTAAATATGAAGCAGGCTACTACTATCACCACATAATACTTTCAAAAGAGAAATAGGCAGACTCTGCAATTTAAGACCCCAATCAAGGCAGACACCGTCATAAGACGTATTGCTAAGATGGACTTCTAGCGTCGTCATTACTGATCTGTTGGTCCTAGATATAGACGCATTTGACACTATCATGGCCTTATAATTTATAATAGCCATACTACTAGCACACCTATCGTTAGTAAAGTCTTAGCAATGTGAGAGACTGTATCCAAGCCACTTAGTACCTCATTAATAATGACTATGCAGGCCTCTGACCATTTAAGACCTATTTATAGGTAGGCCTTTTCCATTTAATACCTAACCCAAAGATGGACTCCCCACTGGTACTATCTAGCTGACGTTTCTTGGAAATCTCATTAGGCTACTTAGTGTTCTTTTATATGAGAGAGGCAAACCCTAGATTCTTCACTTAGTACCACAAACCCAAAACGAACCCTTCTCGATATATCCATCATCACTCTTAATTATAAATATGGAATCTCATTAGGTTATTTCTTTCGGTGGGGAAACGGGCCCAAAGTTAGCCACTTAATACCTCAAAACCGAAGCAAAACTTTTTAGTGACATCCTTATTTATTTGGAATCTCACTAGGTTACTTAATACTTTCTTTTAGGAGAAAGGCATACCCTACAGCCACTTAATACTTCAAGCCAGAGGCGACCGCAATGGTAATATCCCTCACCGCTCCTAACTTCAAATTTGGACCATTAATACTTTCCAATAAAGAAAGCAAGTCCAACCTCTCAGGTTGTCATGGGTCCTAGGATTAGTGATATCTCACATTAGTAATAATTGCACCTGACTGTTGGTAGCCTCAAAGTGAAGGCTGTTTTCCATCGAGTGACTTGGAAGTGGGCTATGCTCTGATACCAAATGAAAGTGCGCTATGGATCGTGTAATATGGATATATGATAATACAGAGTATAGTGATGATAGTAATATTGTAAATAGTGCGGAATATAAAAGAAGTATAGTAAAATGACACCAAAGATTTTTATACTAGTTCGGAGCACCGTCCTACGTCCAGTCCCAGACTCCTTCTGGAATTTCACTATAACAACAACCCTCACTTAACCCGGAGGAACAGGTCTATACAACCGTTAAGCAGCCGAACAGGGACCTGAGCAGCAAAACAGGATTTTGCCTCAGCAACCGAAGAGGACTTCACACACCTGAGCAGCAGAACTGGACTTCAACAAATACAAAATATTGTTTGACTTTTTGTGTGTTCTGATAGTACGGATTTGTCACTTGTAGTACACCCTTCGTATAATATTTTCCTCAAGTATGATGGGTATATTTGAAGTTTATGAATATTAGAAAGGAAATAGTATTTCTTAGAATATATAAATCTGATTTAAGCAATAAGTATGGAAGAAAGTAAGATATGAGAGAAAAGCTGATTCTGTAATTTGAAATCAAGTTAGAAGATGTATTTATAGATGTTAAAAAGCAGCGACCATTGGCGAAGAGTTTCGGTTGAAGTGTTGTGTCTAAATCTCTTTGTAGAGGTTCGTAACTCTTCACAAATGGTCGTGTCTTTTCAGAAAAATATAGTTGTTATAGAAATTTAGTCGACTGAACCTCTGGGTCAGTCAACTGAATATTCAAACGAATTTAAATAAATATTTGAATATTTGTGCATCTGTGCATGTTGCACAAAAATTGTCAGGTCAGTCGATTGACCTGGTAATTTTTGTGCAATTTGCACTGTTTTACACAAGTTTAGTAGGTTGTTTATAGATAATCAGTCGACTGAATGACTTGTTTAGTCAACTGAATTCTATTGATAATCAAAAATCACCATAGCTCATTTGGTTAGAGCACTTGCCTTCTAAACTAGTGGCGTGGGATTGATCCTCGCTCCATGCATTTTTTGAAAACTTTATTTTGATTAAAATATGCATGTAAGTTTATTTGAATGTGAAAGATGATTCTTGAGGAAAGATTTTAATAAAGCACTAAACTAGACTCTATATACATATTTGATGACCCTTGTTAAAAAATATATAACTATATGAAGCATACTTTGAGTCGTTGAGTCCGGTGTTGTCGTAGTCGTAGATTCGTGAATTGTTGTTTCATGTCAGCAAAACCTATAATCCAATATTCTCTCCCTTTTTGGTGATGACAACTCCATTTGCTACGGATGAATCTTCGACAAGCTTTGTTGACTTATTTCAACCTTGGAATATATTCCTGTAATTGTGCTATAGATTTCTCCCCTTGAATCTATATTATATATTCCTATAAATAATTAATCTTTTCTCCCCCTTAATCTGAGCTTGCATCGTTTATTCCTGCAAATTGCGTTAGAGCAATATCTTTCTCCCCCTTTGTCATCGACAAAAAGGAGAGTTTATGTGATGATATAAATTATATTTTACATAAGTGTTAAGATAGAACAATATAAAACAAAATAACTACTACTTATATTGTAAGGTATGAAAAAAAGTTAATATTTCAAGCATGCGATACCCAGGGTTCTTATAATTTCCTAATTTTTAGGAAACCATACCCATTTGGGTTTGGCTGAACCTTTATAAATATAATTTTCATTGTTAACTACCATATCAAAATAATCATCAATGTATTTTTCTCTATTTTTCCAATTGATAGGAACCAAAATACTTAGATAATTTTTATTCATATTTCCCGTTAACGATTTTGTACTACTAAAGAAATTATAAACATTATTGGTCATAGCAGTATTTGAATTTCTATAAAAATTGGATTTAGACTTTTCTCGTAATGTAGTACTGCACCAACATATTTACTATACATGAAAGCGTGTCTAGTGCTATTTCTACGATCTGTTCTATTATATCCTAAACCACTTTTATCATTTAAAGGTACTGAACTAGATAAAATCATTTTTAAATTGTTTTGACCTTTATTAAATTTTGTGACTTCAGTGTTAAGTTTATAAAATTTAGTCTTGAAGTCACAATTATTATCTTCAAAAGAAATATTACTATTATTCAAAATAACAATTTTCTTATTTAATTCAGAATTCTCGTTTTTTAACGTACGGTTCTCATTTTTGAGAAGGGAATTTTGAGATTCAGAATTATCTAAAGAGGATTGTAATAAATCATTTTGTCTTTTCAAATCAAAAATTTCTTTTGAAAGTTTCTCTCTCTCTCTCTCTTTCAGATATGGTGTTTTGTTCACCTAGAGAATCTTTAATAGTTATAAAATTATTCTTTAAAACACCAAGTTGATTTTCTAAATCTAAATTCTCATTTTTCATTTTCTCATTTTCACGTTCTACAAATTTCATCTTTTCTAACATAATAAAATTAAGCTTTGACATCATATTGCTAATACTAAATAATTCATTATTATCTTTTACAGAAATTTTTGAATCAGAAAGTACCTTTTTATAGTCCTCACTGGTGGCTTTGGCAGGGATTTTTCCTGTTGTATTTCGATTAGATCGGTTCCTGGCCATTATTCTATGATGTTGTGACGATCGATAGAATTCCAGGGTTTTAGATTATCAGATAACTGTGTTACAGTTATATGATGACCTTGCTCTGGTACCAAATGAAAGTGGTTTATGCTCTGATACCAAATGAAAGTGCGCCATGGATCGTGTAATATGGATATATGATAATAAAGAGTATAGTGATGTTAGTAACACAGTAAATAGTGCGGAATATAAAAGCAGTATAGTAAAATGACACCAGAGATTTTTATACTGGTTCAGAGCACCGTCCTACGTGCAGTCCCAGACTCCTTCTGGAATTTAACTAAAACAACAACCCTCACTTAACCCGGAGGAACAGGTCTATACAACCCCTAAGCAGCCGAACAGGGACCTGAGCAGCGGAATAGGATTTCTCCTCAGCGGCTGAAGAGGACTTCACATGCCTGAGCAGCAGAGCAGGACTTCAACAAATACAAAAGATTGTTTGACTTTTTGTGTGTTCTGATAACACGGATTTGTCACTTGTAGTACACCCTTTCTATAATCTTTTTCTCAAGTATGATGTGTATATTTGAAGTTTATGAAGATTAGAAATGAATAGTATTTCTTAGAATATATAAATCTGATTTAAGCAATAAGTATGCAAGAAAGTTAGATAAGAGAGAAAACAGATTCTGTAATTTGAAATCAAGTTAGAAGATGTATTAATAGATGTTAAAAAGCAGCGACCATTGGCGAAGAGTTTCGGTTAAAGTGTTGTTTCCAAATCTCTTTGAAGAGGTTCGTAACTCTTCACAAATGGTCGTGTCTTTTCAAAAAAATATAGCTGTTATAAAAATTCAGTCGACTGAACCTCTGGGTCAGTCGACTGAATATTCAAAGGAATTTAAATAAATATTTTAATATTTGTGCACCTGTGCATGTTGCACAAAAATTGTCAGGTCAGTCGATTGTTCTGGTAATTTCTATGCAATTTGCACAGTTTTACACAGGTTTAGTAGGCTGTTTATAGATATTCAGTCGACTGAATGACTTTTTCAGTCGAATGAATTCTGTTGATAATCAAAAATCACCATAGCTCATTTGGTTAGGGCACTTGTCTTCTAAACTAGTGAGCCGGGTTCAAGCCCCGCTCCATGCATTTTTTGAAAACTTTATTTTGATTAAAATATGCATGCAAGTTTATTTGAATGTGAAAGATGATTCTTGAGGAAAGATTTTAACAAAGCACTAAAGTGGACTCTATATACATATTTGACGGCTCTTGTTAAAAAATATATAACTGTATAAACCATACTTTGAGTCTAATTAACTACCCTAAATCCAATTAACCTAAATCTTTACTTATATAAACCGATCTCTCATCACTAACCTACTAAGTCCAATTAACTACCCTAAATCTTTACTTATACTACTAGCTTGACATTGGACTTAGCTTACTAAGTCCCTTTTTATTTATGCCAATATGATTTACCTTAAATACTTATCTATCCATAAATCCTCTTTTAATACACATAAATGTCAATTTGTCCATAAAAACCAAATGGGCATTTCCTAAGATATTTATGTATGATTACTAATTTCAAATTAGTAACCTTTTTATATCTATTCCATTTTTATCAGTCCCATTATTCCACTTGTCCCTATTAATTTTACCTCCTAACTCAGTCCCACTAATTACCCATTAATTGGAGTTACAATCTTTAATAACCAATTGTAACCACTAATCTAATCCTATCCATTATTTCTCATTAATTGCCCGTTAATTGGGGTTACAATCTTTTATTTCCTATTAATTATTGGCAATTCTTAATTTATTACCCATTAATAGGAATTTCTATATTTCCTAATTCTACCTATTCGCTTCCCTAAATATAGTAATAATTAACGAACGTTACATATAAATAATGCCTAAATAAATGCTATTCTTAATTATTAATGCAATAAATATGTATAAACTACCTAATGAAACTAGTTATTCCTATCCAAATATATTCTAGCCATAAATATTTAACTAGAATACGCTTTCCATATTTAATGTGCTGGAATTAGTTTCCTTAGGAAGATTTTCCTGTATAATTTCCATAAAATAGTTTAACAAAAGGAGAGCAGATTTACTCCGTTTGAAATTACAAAGAAACGATAATTTCTTTTTAATTGGAATAAATAGTATAAACTACGGAGAATAAATCTGTACTATACACATCTCTTCCCTTTTCATTTGTATGTATTCCTTGTTAAATCAAGCATCGCCCTTTTTAATGAAAAGTGGATAAAAACAAAAAAAAAAATTATAAAAATCAAACGGATGTTCTTCCCACAAATTAACTTATGGAAAATCTACAACATAGCAAGAATTGGGCAATAAACCAAAAATCCTATTTTACACCTAAGTACAGATCTGCAATAAAAATATACAACATTCAAATTCTAGAATTTTGGAACTGATTTTCAGATCTTGCCGTAAATATATTTCAAATTAGAACTAAAAACAATAGGTAGGCAATAGTTTTCCACACAAATTTAAGCCTACAATTCGTAAATAAAATTGATTTAGACATAAAAATCAAAAGTGTACCAACGGGATAGATTTAAAATCATAGCAATATATAAAATTTCCTACTCACCTTTTAAAAGCGATCCAAATCTCCAAACCTGAAGTAGAACCATAAATTCATCTCCAATCCATTTTAATCTAAGAAATATATATAAAAAGGGTATATACATATATTAGAATTATAGATCTGAGAAGAGATTTGGGATTGTGAGAGAAAATAGATACAAATATATAAATATATATATAAATTACCTCAAATACAGGTATAATTGATTCTCTTCTCCTTTTCATTTGATTTCTATTCTTCTCCAATTTGTATGAACATAGGTATAAATAACTTATTCTTATAATTTAGAAAGAAAGTGAAGAAGACGAAATGGCAGAGCTTCATTGCTCTATTCAGAAAAATATGAGAAGGGAAGGGAGGGTTCGGCCTACATTTATAAGTGTTAGAATCAGCCAGAATAGTCATATCGAAATATATTAAATCTGGGCCGTTGAGCCTAGTTTAACCCTAGCCACAACACAAAGAGCGGTCGACCATCCTTATCTAAGGGCTGACCACCACTAGTCGACCGTTCAAAGTGGCGGATCGACCTATGGGCCATGGTTAGATAATATAAAACGTTAATTAGTTCTAATGGTATTATTTCCGTTCCAAATTCATTTTTCATCTGTAACTTCTTCGTTTGAACTCCAATTGCAAAACTTCAAATATGAAAGTTGCTCAGAATTTCATCACAAATGCAATGGTACAAGTTCCATAGTCAAATTCCATCATTTACACAAATTTTGTTTTGGAGCCTAATTAATTAACTAAATAATTAAATAACTAACTTCAAATTAAGGGGTGTTACATTCTTCCCTCAAAAATAATTTCAACCCCAAAATTTTACCAATGACTAAGTCATGATTTTGGCTCCTAATTATCCTAAACTACATAACCAATGTGTACAATAAATTTTGTTACAAAACATGCTTAAGTGCATAATGTATCACCACATAGAAAATATGTATGCAGAATGATTCTAAATCGGATCCTTCTATATGAATGCATTTCTTTGAAAATATTTTGAATAATATGATGTAAACAACATATATATATATATATACATACATATATATATATATATATGTATGTATATGTATATGTATCTATACACTAGCTGTTCTATGTGTATGTAGCTTTTGAAAAATCTTTTCAACCAAAACCCCTATATACTTCTACGAATAGAAGTATGAAGCAACCAATTTTATATCCAATTCCTATTATCCAAAAAACCTAACGCGTCGAAAAATCGCTTCTGAAACTTTATTCATGTGATGGAAAAAGGATTTTAAGTGGAGAATTTAACCTTCTTACCACTCAATAATCTTCATATCCCTATAGCAGTGGAATTTTCCCCTCTTCCATGGATTTACTCCAAATTTTCCACACACAAAACGTACAAGAAGACTTATTTTCAAGCTCTAAAACGGAATCAAGTCTAAAAAAGACTCATATGCGTCGTCGATAAGGTTTGGAAATAAAAATTCTGGGGTAAAAATAGCTTTTCCCATATTACCGCTTACATTTATCGCATCATCGATTCTAATGCACTGTTAAATCCCCAAATTCTAGCTCTATTTTCCTTCCCGATGCTTAACATGTGGCCTTCAAAATCAAATATTTCACAAAAACTTTCTCGCTTTTCAAATTTGTACGTTATTTGAAAAATAAAATCCTAAAATATTTAGATTCACATTTCCCCCAAAATCAATTTTTTGGACAAAAATTCTAAAAATAATTTAAGAGCCAAAAGTAACTAAATTTTTTTTTCTAAAGAGAAGCTTTTCAAAAATTTTGATAAATTAAGCCACAATTTCAGCTAGTCGAAAGTCGGGTATGCGCTAAAGCATAAACCAAAGTCTAAAATTCTACTACTAACCTTTACCTAGAAAACTTGACATTTTACATAAAGAAAAATGTCAACACATTTATTATTCAAAAAATTTAGATTTTAAGGAACATAAGCAATGACCCGTGATACCAAAACACTTTATCATGTCCTTCACTAAAATTTTGCAACTATTCTAAACTTCTAATCTTATATTGCATTTACTATTATTTAAGTGTCTTCTATGAGATTTTCAAATTTATACTGCTTCTTCACTATGCATATATAAGAGTGGTTTGCATGTCTAGAAACAATAACGCAGTAAATAAATAAGAACTCGTAATATCGTACGTGCCTTTTATAAGAGACAACTAACTATTATAATCCAAACTACCTAAAAGAAAAGATCAAATGCTGGAAGGGAAAAGACAACAACACCATAAATACTAAAATAATGCATACAGACTATGAGAATCCTTGCTCCATGGTTGGAGCTCGATCTATTGCTGCGCCCCTTGAATGGTCATAACGTAGTGGCTATACACCCTATCTCATGTTGTTGGCGCTGCTAGTGTTGCTGGCGGCTTCAGAATTGTCATCTTCCTAAGGAAAGATCTAATAATGCCAGAAGGAACCTTCTACTAAACTACCTCTCCATGGAGATTCACCCGTATTACCTAAAGGTGAGAGTGGATTGGCGGAACTATAGAAAGTGACTCTGTGGAGTCCTAATCCACGATCAACAAATTGCATCAAAAGGGTGCAGGTCCAATTAACGGTGATGTGACCAATAGAAGCATAGGAGGTTTTTTGCACCATGGGATAAATCCGATCATAACTTCCATCTTAAGGATGACGTATGCTGAATGATGCACACAAAACGACAGGCAGTGAGACATAGATTATCCGTCTTCCAAACACTGACATACTAGGAAAAGATTTCCTACAAAATCTTTGATTGGGTCACTTCAAAATCATCCAAGTCTGCATCCTTCGTGGAGGCCTCCAAAATCTCCGCGAGATCATCATTAGTTAGCTCAAAAAGGTTACATTTCACCTCCGAACGAGTCAAACTATTGCCTTCATCAAAATTCTAAGCCAATAGTACATCGAAAAGGTAGATGCGGCATAGGTAACATTCCCACTCAATAGTCTCAAAGCAGAGGATCATTGCAAATCCTTCTATGACGTATAACTCTACTAGCCAAAAGCGATGAAACCTTCTACTCATTCTGGTCCTACCAAGTGGTCTCTAGAAGGGTGAGACCAGAATGGTGCGAAGAAGAATCGACAGTGCAGGAAAGTGTCTTAGGCTAAGAAGTGGTCGGAGGGAAGGAATAGGGTTTAGATCTAGAGTGGTGGTAGGGCGATATCTAACATGCAAAAGCAGCATGAGGGGGAGGTGAGGCCACTGCTCGTAGGGAAAAAACGGCATCGCCTAGGGAAGGAATAGAAGAGAGAGGCTAATACTTGGAGGAGGAGGAGGAGGAGGAGGATGGTGTTAGGTTCAGCTTGTTGAGGAATAAGGAACGAAAGAAGGCAACTAGAGGAATTCGAACATAATTTTTATAGTCCCCTTCTAGATTCAAGTTATGCCAAAACTCATTAACTAGTAAACCACTCTAGGTTTACAACTAGGTGGTCAACTGCTAGATGGGCTTTGGGCATTAATTGAACCTAGAACCAATTAGGGTCAGATTAAATAATGACAATCGCTTCGTGCCATTTTCTTCGATTCGACACGATTCGAAAAATTCTTGTGCTCATCACAGTGGTGTCAAAGCATACCACATACCATATTCTAGCAATTCATAGTTGTCCCAACAAAACTGC
Source organism: Allium cepa (assembly GCA_030765085.1). Classification (NCBI taxonomy): domain Eukaryota; kingdom Viridiplantae; phylum Streptophyta; class Magnoliopsida; order Asparagales; family Amaryllidaceae; genus Allium; species Allium cepa. The sequence continues at coordinate 668,961,854 of CM060943.1, read as the reverse complement.
TATGACCAACAACAATTTCTAAAACCCAAAATTATGCAACTGTCATTTCCTCCCTACTTCACAAGGAAATATTTCTTCCAATAGCTGGTAGTACAACAACACTTCGAACTACATACCTTAATAAAATTGAATGTCATTCCTATTTTTTATACACCTTAAAGAAAGAAGATTTTAAAATCCTCGATTTTGTAAACCAAAAAGTCACTGAGCTAGATATATGCTCCTATATACTTATTTCTAAGTAATGTAAACTATTTCAAACCAAAACTTCCCTCAAAATCAAACTTATATATATTTCAGGTTTTCCAAAAACCTTTTTAAAACAAATTTCTCAAATTGGAAAAATATTTCCTTGCCAAAAATCAAAATCAAGCCTTTACTAATATATATACATATAAATATTTAAGGACTTCAAAACTTACTCCTTTGTAGAATAAAATTTATTACCGTGACAACTAGTAGTATACGTGTTTGTTTGAAAATTAAAATTTTAGAACTTTCCCGAAACAAAATTTATAAACTAAATCCTTCTTCTAAAAGGAAATCCTTTGAAAACCCTTTTTCCAAAATCTAAGGCATTTTGAAAATATGCTTTATAAAGATTCTCTCATAGGTTTTGGACTAAGGATCTAAAATTAGTTATCCAAATAAAAATATTGTCTGCTATCAAAGAGGTGATTAATGAATGCATCCTAGCAAAAACTTGCCTTTGGACAATTGCGACATATAGACTCTAATTTCTCGCTCATCTGAAATAAATATGTCTCTGATTGGAACTCATCATCAGAATCCAAAATCATAAGCTAGTTAGATCTCAACCATCAAGTCGAACATCTCTAGTCTCCGGGGCAGTAACATCCCTAATTTTTGACAACATTATTCAAAAAATTTAATTACATAAATTAAATAGAATAATGATGATAAGGAGATTGAGATTTGAATAAATTATACATATAGGGTCGTGCTTATTAATAAAATAAATGGGCTTAAAATTGGGTTATAAGATAAATAACTTACATAAGGCCTTATTAGTAAAAATAATCGCACTTTATATTCATGGCTATATATTTTCCTTTGTCTTTTCACGTTTATTTTATTTTTCAAAACAAAATAAATGCAAGAACCCTAATAGAGACGACCCTTAACAAGGAAGGGAAAGAGGAAAGTTCAATCGAAAGATGAGTTCAAAGCTAGGTAGGATTAAGCTACAACAAATCTCAATATACTTATCAACTATAACGTGAATAATTATCTTCTACCATCTCTATTTTTACTCTATGATTATATGGTTTTATATTTATGATTTAAATTTGTTTTTGCGATAAAATGTATGAAGATATGCTTGGGTTATATTATGATGATTTGTTTTAATTCATAAGCACATGAATTCGCACGGTTTTGACATGAAACTGAGAATCTATTATTTTAGATTGCCAAGAAAAAAAATTATGTTATGTAAAGCATAATTTTGGAGATGTTTTTAAATTTTAGAATTTTCCATGCTATGGAAAGTTTATTATGAATTTTTAATGAAAAATATGATATAATTGGGTTCAAAATTTATTTCGATAATTTCAAAAAGGAATTGGGTCTAAAAATTAATATGCTTGATTAAATGATGAAACTGAATTTATGTGATTTTTGGAGATTTTTCCTGATTGATTTACTAAGGAAAATAAAGTATTTTAAAAGAAAGACTTTTTTGAAATAATTGATTTTAGTATATGGAAGGGCTAAAACGTTGCATTTTAAATGGTTTTAATCTGGTATAAATGTAGTAGTTTTAAAGGTAAAGTATTTGAAAAGTTTTTATGACAACCAATCAATAGTTTACAAATAAGTAAGTTGTTAGAAAGTAATTACTAAAAGTTGTTATAATGCAGCCTATAAATCAGAAAAAGGCGTTCCGCCTCTATTAGTAAAGACCCTCCGACTCATTCGATTCCGCCTTGTCCCAGTCGAAATCAACATAGTCGAAACCACCATAGTCGAAACCAATACACAAGATATCACTTAGATGGTATGCAGTGGATTGGAAGAAGGGCGAATTCCTTAGTGTCGAAAGGTTAGCTTTCGATGGAGTTGCAACCCTGCTATGTTTTCATAAGTAAACATTCTTGTCTAGTTTTACCTAAAGCTTTCGACACAGTCGAAACAAATGTTTTCGAAAAGGTTTTATAATTTTCTTTCGAAGAAGGTTGTCATATTGTGTTAAAGTATTTGCTTTCGAAGGAGTACCTTTATCCTTTAAATAATTGCTTTCGAAAGGGTAGGTTTCGGCTTATTCGAAATCTAGCTGCTACTCTACGTTCTAACTATATTGACCAGAAATGCTTTCGAAAGGGTTGAGGGTTTCGAAGGTGATGTAGTCGAACGGGGTTTCGACTCTATCCTTCAAAGTTTTTGTTTTAAAGGTATTGCTTTCGACTAAGATGGTTCCGACACTATTAATTTTCCCCAAACAAATTTCTATTGGTTTTGAAAGAGATACTTTCGTATATAACCATTTTGACCCAAATGATTTTTAAAGAGTAAACCCAATACTTTCAAAAGTGTACTTTATGTGTTTTGAAGCTGTAAAGAATGTATTTATTGATGCCATCGAAAGGTACCATTGGTTTCAAAAGGTATGTATACAATGTTTTGAAAAGAAGTCTTTGCTTTCGATGGAGGTTATCCAGAGGTTTCGAAAGAGATGTTTTATGGTTTCAAAACATAAACCCAATCTCAATTTAAAGTAATAACCATGGCATAAATAAAGATTTTGAAATGCTATTCACATTGTTATTAACCCACAACTATATTTTGGGGAAAGGGCAGAATAACCAATTAGGTTGACCCGGTAGTGAATATAATTTAACAGATGTTAAAATTTTAATTAAAGTTATTGGCAGGGGCCAATACGTTTACATTAAGCCCATAAAAACTGTATGATATTGACAGGGGCCAATAAGTTCATAGCCAGTCCATGAAAACTATGATTTGATACTGGTAACGGCCAGTAGGTTTGTGGTTAGCCTATGAAAGATATTGGCATCAGCCAATAGGTTCCTATTAAGCCCATGAAAACTAGGATAAGAAATAAGATATTGGAGTTACCCATAGGCTCTTAGTGGTTGCATGAAAACTAAGTAATCAGACAGATAGTTCTTAACATTTACCAGGTTAATAGTAACCCTAGAAACTACAATTAAGATAGATAGTCAGAACGAATGGGGATGGGTAATCCAGAATTGCTTTATTTTTTTGCATATCATCATGATGTTTCAAACCATTGTAGATGCATGAGCACAGTAAATGGTTTTATTAATGTTTTAGGATACTAGTGAGGGGAAAGGCCGTTCCGCTAAGGGCATGGTCTCACTAGATATCAAAATGGAATGAGATGGTAAATTATTATTTATACCAGATTTTATGTTTGACTCAAATTTTTTTGTTTCGTCCTTAAACTCTTGGGTACTCAATTGATTTTGAGTAGATTGAGAGTTAAGGTTATTGGTGTTCTTTTAAACGAATAAAGCTTCTGAGAACGTGGAGGTGGAAAAATTATTATTATAGTTCTTTTAATTCCGAGGTGTGTTTTGTTGTAAGGGAAAATTGTTTTTTTTCTTATCTATATACTCTGATCTACCAAGAGGGCATCTTTATATGCTGCTCTTGGTGTATTTTTATAATTATATGTTATATGAACGTAGTCTGTGAATTGGGATTATGTAATCAATTTGGAATATTATGAAATGTAATGTGGAATTTGTTTTGCTGTTTAATTTTTTTTCCATATTCTTATATTTCTGTGTATCAATATATCAAATATCACCGTGTTTGGTCACTGAGGATTAATAACTATGGATGACTACAACATCCATAACCGTTATTTTTGGGCCTCCAAATAGGGGGATGTTACGGGGACTCAACCATATGTTGTACTCAAGCTCTTTATCATCAGCGCCTTACATGTCGCCAGCACTCCGTGGGGTACTTCGGAGTTAACGTTAAAATAGTAACTCTAAGATATTTCTAACCCATAGTTACTCTTTCCATTCCTTTGGAGTGGAACTACAACTATTTCTATATTCTGAATTCTTAGAATCTAACGAAAAAATATAACAATACTAGATAGGAAAATACAGAAACGTTTTACCAATTTATCCTAATTCCTCTGATCTACTAACCTAAGCTTTGATACCAAATGTAATTACCTATACTTTAATAGGCCTAAATTTCGATAAAAATCAAAACCTAAGTCCATCAAAGCACAGATCGTTGGATTTGGTACTTGCAAATAAGCATGAGGATTATTAGAGATTGATAGAAATCTAAACTCATAGTGGAAACAATAATGGGAGAAGAATACAGATTATAACTACTACCTTGGAATTAATGTTATTCCTTGGATAACAGATTGTCACATTAGCATCGAGCATGAGAGAAAGGAAGAGTTCTCCAATAACTAAACACATCCAACTTCAATGACCTGTTCTTCTAAATTTATCATGTGGGTTTTAATAAGGAGGGGGTCAGAACAACATTTTGGTGACTGAAAAAACTATAAACTTCCCATAACATAAATTTATACCGATTAGTTTCCATTTAATTGTTATGTCTATTAAGGGAGGAATTCTAATCTAACCTTGCATTGCACACACTGTTACTTACCTACCCATTCCCAAAGTACAAAATATTAACGAAGCCTTATCAACCACCAATTCTTCCATACCCATTTGCCACTTAATACTTTTAAATACGAAGCTAGCTTTTACTATCACCGCATAATACTTTCAAAAGATAAATAGGCTGACTATGCCATTTAAGAACTCAATCGAGGTAGACTCCGTCGTTTAAGACCTATTCGCAAGTTGGACTTCTGGCATCGTCATTACTGGTCTATTGATCATAGAGACCTTTGACCACTATATATGGCCTTGTAATTTATAAGTCATACTACTGGCACATCTATCATTATTAAAGTTTTAGCAATGTAATAAACTATCCAAGCCACTTAATATTTCATTAATAAGGACTAGGCAGGCCTCTGACCATTTAGCACCTATTTATAGATAGGCCTTTGTCATTTAATATCTAACCTTAAGGCGGACTCCCCACCGGTACTATATAGTTGACATTTCTTAGAAATCTGATTAAGCTACTTAGTACTTCTTTTGTAGGAGAGAGGCGAACCCTGGATTGGTCGCTTATTACCTCAAACATGAAGGGAACCCTTCCAAGATATACATAATCACTCTAAATTATGAATATGGAATCTCAATAGGTTACTTCTTTTGGTAGGGAGCCAGGCCCTAAGATAGCCACTTAATAGCTCACCACTAATTGTAGAGACATCCTTTGTAACGACCCAGAATTTTGGTCGTTAGATTTTGAATATTTAATTCAATTTAAATGTTGAATATGAAGTATAATTTGATTTTGAAATATGAAGATTTTGATTAAATCAATAAGATTAGTTAAAATTACAAAGATGGCAATTCAATTGGATTTGAATAATTATTGTTATTTGAAATTGGGACAATTAGTAAATCTAGGAATAAATGGTTATGGAAATGATTTTTAAAATTGATTTAAAGTCTAGTTGAATATGAATTCTAATATTGGACTTTTGGATGGAATCAAAAGTCGATAAGTTAAATTGGAATTTTTGTATTAATTTAATAATGGAATTTAATATAATAATGCAAATAATCAGATTTTGATTCAAAATGAATAGAATGATTTCTAATGTGATTATAGATTCTATATGATTTATAATTAAGTTAGTAAAATTTTAAAAGTGAAATTTTAAGTGATTTTGACGATTTTGGAAATCGCTCAAATTAATCGACGAGTTAAAATAACCTTCCAGGGCACAGTCTCGAAATTTGACGAAACCAGTTCCATTGGATCCATAATAGTTAATTAATATCAAATTTCGTAACGCTTGGAGTTACCGTTTGCACGTACAGGTGAGAAACGCGTTGAAAATTTAAATTGGTAATTTAATATTTAAACTTGATTCAAAAAGCTATCTTCCACGTATGATTGAATTAGCCTTCGAAAGACGTTCCATTGTGTTCGAAATACGGGTAAAACCTTATAAATGCCGGGCAACACGTTTGATTTAGAGTTTGTTTGTATAGCTTGTTAAAATTTGAGAATATTATTAAAATAATAGTTATAAAACATTTATACACACACACACACACATGTTTCAGGCCAAAACCCTAAATCTATTTCGAGCCGCCGTCTTCTTTTATCAATGACCGAAATCATCGTGCCTTCTCCTCCACTTTTCTTCTAATCCATCAACTTTCTGCAAAAATCATCAACTAGGGAACCGAAGGGCTCCTCGGCCTCTTTAAATCCAACGGACAAGATCTTGTGAAGTGTGATGGATCGACGGATTTTTATCCTTGAATGTCGAGCCGTCGAGCATGTTTTCGCATCGAACATGGCATCGAGCTTCACAGTCTTTGGACCATGGGAAGGTGGCGCTATGGGCTACGAAGTGGGCTCGGTTGATCTTTCCCTAGTGATGAGAAGGGGGAGCGATTTGGAACCCTAAAGGCCGACGATGGGTTCGAGCTACCCAGGAGTAGCGAATGAGCGAACAGGGAAGATGGAGCATCTGCAGCCTTGATTTCGATTTTGAGAATGAACGGCTGATGGTAATTCATTGAAATAAATAAGAGTTTTGTTTAAAATTCAATTCAAAATCTTTAAAACCGAATATCTCAAGCATGCGTGATCAGATTCAGACGAAACAAGAAGCACCGGAATCGCAGCGACGAGCATTTTGCTATGGTGTAGATCTGGAGTCGTTCTGAGCAAGTGAAAATTTGCATCAAGCTCGATTTAATGTAAAATTTAAACGCTCAGCATTTCGAAATTCAAGGTGAGTTAATCTCACTCACATCTAGAATGCCATTTAATTTAAATAGTTAATATTTAATAATTGATTGATTGGTTGAGTGTGAAAATTATTATAAGATTGGATCGATATTTTATTTGTTGTGCTAACATCTGTGGATGCAGAAAAACAGGTTGGAGGGATCTAACTAGATCCCTCACAATATAGAAATTATCTTCATAATCCGTGATGTATTTTATTGATATCCTGTGATAGATTAATTTGGGAATTTTGCTATGCTGTGTTATGGTTGAATAAGTATAATCTGGTATTTTAAAATATAAATAAAATGAATTGGGTTTTAAAAGGGAAATGAAAAGAAATTTTTAAGTAATGAATTTAGGGGAATTAAATTCGAGAAATTAGTTTAGAATATTTATCAGTGGATGAATTTGAAATATAGATTTCCAGTGGGAATTTCTACAAGAAGGTGCAAATTGTATTAAAAGTAATAGTGAGATTATTTATAAAAGATGGAAAGTGTATTTTTTCTGAAAAACTAAGTATGGTTTCAAAGAAAAGCTTCCAAAGTATAAACTAGAAGTTTAAAAATGTGTTTTGGAATGTTTAGAAAAATTATTATTTTTAATTATTTTTAAGGGAAAAGTAAATATTTATTTAAGTAATTATGGTATTTAATTATTTAAAAGGTAAATTAGTATTATGTTTTCTAAAGGAAAGTTTAACATAAATATTTGATATAATAACTGTATATTAAAAGGAAATTTTTTATTTAAGCTACTCATGAAACTTTTATAGATTTTCAAAAGTATTATTTTGAATAAAGAATTTAGTAACTTATTTAAAATAATTTAAGTATATATTTTGAAAGTGATTTCCAGGAGATGAGAAATGTTTTTAAAAATAAATAGGTGTTTTATTTTTAGAGTGTTGAGAGAAATTTACAGGATTGAGACGTAAATTTTGGATTGAGATAAATCGAGCAGGATTTATAAAGGATTATATGGGTTATTCTGAAATGGAGGTGTATTTACTTGAAAGTCAAGTATATTTTTCTAAGGAATTTTATTAGTATAAGTTTAAGTTTTAAAAATTATTTCAAAAAGAATGTTTTATAAAAATTTATTATTTTTAATTATTTTAAATTTTAAAGTAAATCTATTCAAATTAATTTTGGTAGAAATTATTATAAAGATTAAATTAGCACCGTGTGTTTAAAAGAAATTTTCTAATATTTATAGTTTATATAAACTTTATTTTAAAAGTAGTTTGTGGCTAAAATTTTACCTGGAAATTTATTATAGAACTTCATAACTATTATTTTGAGTAAAGTGATTTAAAGTAGTTTTATTTTAAAATGTTTTAAGTTTATATTTTTGAGAAAAGTGATTTAAATTATATAAAAATCTAAATTTTTAAAAGACTTGGTGTTTTCAGTTGAAATAAATTAATTAGTTGATTGTTTGTCATTTGATAGTTAAATAACCAACTATCAATTCTGGACCCAAATATAACTTTGGAAATATCTAGAAAAGGTATAAGAATTATATGGTACAGTTACCGTTCGAGGTGCTATACTATATGTATAATATCATTCGTTCTTCTAGGACATTGGTAGGGAAATCCGTCCACTGATAGTTAGGAGGTGAACTCCGATCTTATCTTCGTCTATGTATTTCCTAAAGAATCGGGGTTGAGTTAACCATGAAATAGGGAACGTTGTTTCGAAGAGACCAGGATCGAATTTGTAATCCGAAAACCACTTCGATCCAACAAGTAGTTTTCATGATGAAGACAAGAGCTTGGAGTCGAAGATGTAGCACTGTGTGCCAGGACTAAGCGCTACTAATCCTGAGGGTGATTCCAAAATGGATGTAGTAGGAGTGGTGCCTTCGGTTTCGTTCGAACCCGGAATGGACTTGTATGGATGAATGCTTTTAGAACATCATCCGGAGGGCGATGAGCATTCTTAGTGAAATGTTCTAAAAAAGGTAAAGCTTTTCCCCGAGCCTCATCAACCGGGAATGACTGAAAATCAGGGGATATGCATCAAGGCTAAGTGGGTCGTGCCCATTAGGGTAAGGTCATCCCTGTCTAGATGTTCCTTTTTATTCGGCTTAGTGGGCGGTTGTTGATCACAACTGTGGGGTGTTCTTACTCGAGATTATCCAGTAACGGGTAGTCTCGGTCTTATGTTGTAGAGGATTTAGGGTGGATCCTCGGTACGCTGATGTAGACCAGGTACTATGATAGGTGGTGCCCCAATGCCTAGTCATTTGTTGGAAACCCATTTTCCCTACGTGCCTTTTACGGTTTTGATTGTACAACCCAATTTGTGACTAGTATGCTGGAATTTAATAAGGTAAAAATTTCAGCTATTTGAATAAGTATTTGTATATAGACACCATTATAATATCAGAAGATTTTGATAAGAAATGTTTTAGCCATTGTAAGGTAAAAACCCGACATGTTTATTTGTGGCGTGGTCTTACAAGATGCTTTTGATTTTCAAAGGATTTTTGAAACTTTAATAATCAATTTGAGTGTATTTTCTCACACTGGTATTGCAGACTGACTCAGATATTATTTTATTATAATGCTCGAGTCAGACCGAGTATTATAAATACAGGATAGGATGCTTGGAAGCTCGAGAAAGGAGTAGGAGATCGAGACATATTACCCATACTTGTTTATTTCCACTGTTGAGATTGTTGAATTGCCAGCAAGTTGTGAGGCAGGCTGTTATAACTGCTAGGCTGGTAATTGTTGTTTTATCTGTGTGTTACTCTGATGATGTATATAAAACATTTACAGTTTCTTTTGTGTAAAGATCTGTTATTATCTATTATATTTTGTTTTGCTGCGATTGTGAGATTCTGTTACTTGTTTAGTTCCTTCTTTCTTCTATCTTCTTTCTTTCCCTCAACAATCTATCTTTTCCTGTCACTAGATCGTTGACATATTATACTGTGGCGTATTTAGTGTCGATTTTCGAGGGTCGAGAAGGACGGGTCGTGACAGTTGCTACCAGAGCTTAGGCTAGTGATAACCTAGGCTTTGGTGGGGAAATTACTCATTAGAAATAGAGTCAATAGTACTCTAGAATGAATGTGAGTGTATTAATAGATATGAGAGCGTATTCGTTAGTGAATATAAAATCTATTTTTATACCGTGTTGACTTATCGATTGAGTATTTATGAATTCTGGCCGGTACGGGAAGTACAACCATATCGATAGGGGTTTCTAAACTCTTAAACAAGATAAACCGACATGGTATTGTTTTTAAAGTGGGTAAATGAAATAATTTTATCCAAAATTATATTTTGATAAAAAAGAAATAATTTTCTGAAATTATCATATATATTTGGATGTTTGGTTGATAATACTATAATCAAATAAGAAATTAAAATTTGAAATGGTTTATAACCAAATAGAATTCTATAAGTATAACTAAAATTTGATTTAAACCAGAATTTAAATCCTAGAAAGTTTGAAAAGGGTTTCAAATGAATTTAAACAAAAGGTTTGGTAATGTAAAATCTTGGCAATGCTTGAAATGTTTTCCAAAGTGTTTGAAGGAAATTATAAGAGTATTATTTTAGGAAACATTTTTAAATGGAAATTGTTTTGAAAGGAATTTATGGAAGTAAGGAAGCACTGGACTCACTTTAGTCGCTGGAAAATAATCCTGATGATGATGGCCACATGGTCGGTATTCATTTTCGAGTTTCTAAAGTGATGGATTACTACCGTGGTGATTGGTTATGATATTTGTTTGGACTTGTTGGGTATACAAGTTGTTTTAGAAATTTGAAAAATTGTTTTGGTAAAACCAAGTGTTTTTGAATCCGAAGATTTGTTTTACCAAGTGGGTATGTGTTATTTATGATTTCAAAATAGTTTTGACATAAAACCGGGCAATTGAATTCTGGGAATTCTATTTAAAAAAAAAATATGAAAGTTAAATGAATCAACTATTGAACTTATTAAGTGAAGTTGATATAAAAGAAGAAAGGACAACTCAGAATTTAATCCTAAATGAAATGTAAATTGAAGTAAGGTGAAGAAAAATATAAAATGTAGAAGGACTTAGGTTAGTAATTAAGTTTTAAACTTATATATTGAGAAATAAAATTGAGTTGAATTTGGATTGAATTGAAACCAAAATTTAGTTGTGTTATAAAAAATACTGAATGAAATTAAATTCCTATTTAAATCAGTAAAAGAAATGGTATGGATTTAAGTTGGCTAAATAAAATTTTGTTGAACTTGAATTAAATTTGGAAATGAATTGAATTGAAAGAAAATTTAATTTAGTTGAAATGATATTGAATGAATTAAGTTCTCACTTAACTAAATTCAAAAGAATTATTTGAAGATGAATTTAGCGTAAGTTAAATTAAATGAAAAGGGTAATGGGATGAATAAATTTTTGGTAGATTGTTAAAAATTTGAAAAGTAAAATGAAACCTAATTCTAGTATAGAATAATTGGAAGGTCATGTTATTAATAAATTTAGAAATGAATCGATAAGGTGAATAAAAATTAAAATGGATTGTAAGTAAACTAGTTGAATTAAAATTTGTAAATGGTCTTGAATAAACCGGTATGGATAATGAACTTGAAGTGTAAGAATGGGATTTGATTTAATAATTGTGATGAAACAAGAATGGTTGGATTGTGAACAACGTAGAATGGAATAAAATTAATTTAAAATGGTTATAAGCTTAAGTAATGGTTATTTGCATGAATAACATTAAAATTTGCATAGAAGATTAGTTGTTTTGTCGTAAACAAAACTAATAAATTAAAGGAAGTAAATAAAGTGGTTTTTGAATAAATTGGAATGGGATGGAATTTAATCTAGTGGATTTGCACATAAATGAAAGTGAATTATGAATATGACGCAATTTGATCAATTTGGGATTGGAAAGGGTGAAATTTATGTAAGTAAGGCTTATAAACCAATTTGTTGTGGATATGGGATTAATTGGTACAAATAGGACTTGGTTGTGGTAAATATGAATTGAAAATAGTAAATTTGGTTGTAAATCCTTTCGAGTGATATAAAATGAAATATGGATTTGTAAAGGAAATTGAAATAGCGTTGGAAACTTTTGATTGCATATAAAATATGGTTTACATATAGGATTATGGAAATTTGTTGTTTGAGCTATGTAATTGATGAGTTTGGCAAAGATTAATGAATGGAAGGTTGTTAAAATTTCATATTATTGAAAACTTACGTGCTTGTTTGAGTAAGTACATGCGCGGGAGGCAATCGATAGAGTTTGGAGTGCGTAAATGCAAAATAAATTAGCCGCTTGCTTTTAAAAAGCTTAAAATAAGGTACGCCTACGCAATAAAGTTGAAAAATGATATATATACTGTGAAATATTTTGTTTTTCCAACCATGTGGGTCGATGTATATATATATTTATCATAATTGTGATATTGTAAAACGCTCTTCGTACAAAGGAGGCGTTGTCAAAAAAATTCAAAAATTTTAGGAGTTAGAAAACTTTTGGAAGTTTTGAAAATTTTGGGTTAACTAGAAAAGCGATTTTTGAATTAGGTTGAAAACAAGGTTTTTAAGTTAGAAATAAAAGCTAATGGGTTTGGGTTAAGCAAAAAGGTTTTGAAAAGTGAAGGTGAATTTTAACTAAGTAAGTTTTTAGATAAGTAAATGAGTTTGGAAGCATTTTCCTACCTTAACAAATTTCGAGGACGAAATTTTTATAAGGGGAAAGGAATGTAACGATCTAGAATTTTGGTCATTAGATTTTGAACATTTAGTTCAATTTGAATGTTGAATGTGAGTTATAATTTGATTTTGAAATAAGAAGATTTTGATTAAATCAATAAGATTAGTTAAAATTTCAAAGATGGCAATTCAATTGGATTTGAATAATAATAATTATTTGAAATTGGGATAATTAGTAAATCTGGGAATAAATGGTTATGGAAACAATTTCTAAAATTGATTTAAAGTCTAGTTGAATTTGAATTCTAATGTTGGACTTTTGGATGGAATCAAAAGTCGATAAGTTAAATTGGAATTTTTATATTAATTTAATAATGGAATTTAATATAATAATGCAAATAATTAGATTTTAATTCGAAATGAATCAAAATGATTTCTAATGTGATTATATATTCTATATGATTTATAATTAAGTTAGTAAAATTTTAAAAGTGAAATTTTAAGTGATTTCAACGATTTTGGAAATCGCTCAAATTAAACGACGAGTTAAAATAGCCTTCCAGGGCACAGTCTTGGAATTTGACGAAACCAATTCAATTGGATCCATAATAGTTAATTATTATCGGATTTCAAATTTCGTAGCGTTTCGAGTTACCGTTTGTTCGTGCGGGTGAGAAACACATTGAAAAATTAAATTTGTAATTTTATATTTAAACTTGATTCATAAAGCTATCTTACACATATGATTGAATTAGCCTCCGAAACACATTCCATTGTGTTCGGAATGCGGGTAAAAACTTATAAATGCCAGGCGGCATGTGTGATTTAGAGTTTGTTTGTATAGCTTGTTAAAATTTGAGAATACTATTAAAATAATAGTTATAAGACGTTTATATATATACGTTTCAGGCCAAAACCCTAAATCTATTTCAAGCCACCGTCTTTTTTATCAATAGCCAAAATCATCATGCCTACTCCTCCACTTTTCTTCTAATCCATCAACTTTCTACAAAAATCATCAACTAGGGAATCGAAGAGCTTCTCGACCTCTTTAAATCCAACGGACAAGATCTTATGAAGTGTGATGGATCGACGGATTTTTAGCCTTGAAAGTCGGACCGTCGAGCACATTTCAATGTCAAATATGGCATCGAGCTTCACAGTTTTTGGACCATAGGAAGGTGGCGCTATAGGCTACGGTGTGGGCTCGGTTGATTGTTCCCTAGCGATGAGAAGGGGAGCGATTTGGAACCCTAGAGGTCGACGATGGGTTCGAGAAACCCAGGAGTAGCGAATGAGAGAACAAGGAAGATGGAGTATCTACGGCCTTGATTTCGATTTTGGGAATGAGCGGATGATGGTAATTCATTGAAAATAAATAAGAGCTTAGTTTAAAATTCAATACAAAATCTTTAGAACTGCATATCTCAAGCATGCGTTATCAGATTCCGATGAAACAAGAAGCGCCAGAATCGTAGCGACGAGCAGTTTGTATAGTGCAGTTCTGGAGTCGTTTTGAGCAAGTGAAAATTTTGCATTAAATCTCGGCATTTCGAAATTCAAGATGACTTAATCACACTAACATCAGGAATGCAATTTAATTTAAATAGTTAATATTTAGTGATTGATTGATTGGTTGAATGTGAAAATTATTATCAGATTGGATCGATATTTTATTTGTTGTGCTAACATCTGTAGATGCATGGAAACAGGTTGGAGGGATCCAACTGGATCCCTCACAATATAGAAATTATCTTCATAATCTATGATGTATTTGATTGATATCCTATGATAGATTAATTTGGGAATTTTGTTATGCTGTGTTATGGTTGAATAAGTATAATCTCGTATTTTCAAATATAAATAAAATGAATTGGGTTTTAAAGGGAAATGAAAGGAAATTTTTAAGTAATGAATTTAGGGGAATTAAATTCGGGAAATTGGTTTGGAATATTTATTAGTGGATGAATTTGAAATATAGATTTCTGGTGGGTATTTCTATAAGAAGGTGCAAATTGTTTTAAAAGTAATAGTGAGATTATTTTTAAAAGATGGAAACTGTATTTTTCCTGGAAAACTAAGTATGTTTTCAAAGAAAAGCTTTCAAAGTATAAATTAGAAGTTTAAAAATGTGTTTTGGAATGTTTAGAAAAATTATTATTTTTAATTATTTTTAAGAAAAAAGTAAAGATTTTTTAAGTAATTATGGTATTTAATTATTTTAAAGGGAATTAGTATTATGTTTTCTAAAGAAAATTTTAGTAAATATTTGATATAATAACTTTATATTTAAAGGGAATTTTTTGATTCAAGTTGCTTAGGAAACTTTTATACATTTTCAAAAGTATTATTTCAAATAAAGAATTTAGTAACTTATTTAAATAATTTAAGTATATATTTTGAAAGTGATTTCCAGGAGATGGGAAATGTGTTTAAAAATAAATGGGTGTTTTATTTTTAAAGTGTTGAAAGAAATTTACGGGATTGAGACGTAAATTTGGATTGAGGTGAATCGAGCAAGATTTATAAAGGCATATATGGGTTATTCTGAAATGGAAGTGTATTTACTTGAAAGCCAAGTATATTTTTCAAAGGAATTTTATTAGTATAAGTTTAAGTTTTAAAAATTGTTTTAAAAAGAATGTTTTAGAAAAATTTATTATTTTTAGTTGTTTTAAAATTTTAAAGTAAATCTATTCAAATTAATTTTGGTAGTGATTATTATAAAGATTAAATTAGCATTATGTTTTTAAAGAAATTTTCTAATATTTATATAAACTTTATTTTAAAAGTAGTTTGTGGCTAAAATTTTACTTGGAAATCTATTATAGAATTTCATAACTATTATTTTGAGTAAAGTGATTTAAAGCAGTTTTATTTTAAAATGTTTTAAGTATATGTTTTTGAGAAAAGTGAATTAAATTATATAAAAATCTAAATTTTAAAAGACTTGGTGTTTTCAGTTGTAGTAAACTAATTGGTTGATTGTTTTTTATTTAATACTTAAATAACCGATTATCAAACCTAGACCTAAATATGACTTCGGAAATATCTAGAAGAGGTATGAGAATTATATGGTACAGTTACCGTTCGAGGTGCTATACTGTATGTATAATCTCGTTCGTTCTGCTAGGAAGTTGGTAAGGAAATCCATCCACTAACGGTTAGGAGGTGAACTCCGATCTTATCTTCTTCTGTGTATTTCCTAAAGAACCGGGGTTGATACAACCGGGAAATAGCGGACATTATTCCGAAGAGATCGGGATCGGATTTGTAATCCAGAAAACCACTTCGATCCAACAAGTATATTTTCGTGATGAAGACAAGAGCTTGGAGTTGAAGATGGAGCAGTGTAGTGCAAGGACTAATCGCTACTAATCCCGAGGGTGATTCCAAAATAGATGTAGTAGGAGTAGTGCCTTCGGTTCCGTTCGTACCCGGAATGGACTTGTATGGATGAATGCTTTCAGACCATCATCAAGAGGACGATGAGCATTCTAAGTGAAATGTTCTAAAAAAAGGTAACGCTTAGCCTCGAGCCTCATCAATCGGGAATGACTGAAAATCAGGAGATATGCAGCAAGGCTAAGTGGGTCGCACCCATTAGGGTAAGGTCATCCCTGTCTAGATGTTCCTTTTTATTCTGCTTAGTGGGCAGTTGCTGATCCCAACCACAGGGTGATCTTACCCGGGATTATCCAGTAAGGGGTAGTCCCGGTCTTGTGTTGTAGGGGATTTAGGGTGGATCCTCGGTACGCTGATCTAGACTAGCTACTGTGGTAGGTGGTACCCCAGTGTCTAGTCATTCGTTGGAAATCTATTTTCCCTACGCGCCTTTTACGGTTTTGATTGTAGAACTCACTTTGTGGCTAGTATGCTGGAATTGAATAATGTAACAATTTCAGCTATTTGAATAAGTATTTGAATATAGACACTGTTATAATATCATAGGATTTTGATAAGAAATGTTTTAGCTATCGTAGGGTAAAAACCCGACATGATTATTTGTGGCGTGGTCTTACAAGATGCTTTTGATTTTCAAAGGATTTTTGAAACTTTAATAATCAATTTGAGTGTATTTTCTCGCGCTGGTATTCCAGACTGACTCGGGTGTTATTTTATTATAATGCTCGGGTCAGACCGAGTATTATAAATACAAGATAGGATGCTTGGAAGCTCAGGAGAGGAGCAGGAGATCGAGACATATTACCCGTACTTGTTTATTTTCGCTGCTGAGATTGTTGAATTGCCAGCAAGTTGTGAGGTAGGCTGTTATAACTGCCAGGCTGGTAATTGTTGTTTTGTCTGTGTGTTACTCTTATGATGTATATAAAACAATTACATTTCCTTTTGTGTAAAGATCTGTTATTATATAATATATTTTGTTCCGCTACGATTGTGAGATTCTATTACTTGTTTAGCTCCTCCTTTCTTCTATCTTCTTTCTTTCCCTCAACAATCTGTCTCTTTTCGGCACTCGATCATTGGCATATTATACTATAGCGTATTTTGTGTCGATTTTCGAGTGTCGGGAAGGACGGGTCGTGACATCCTTATTTATTTGCTATCTCACTAAGGTACTTAATACTTCCTTTTAGGAGAGAGGCAGACCCTACAACCACCTAATACCTCAAATCAGAAGCGAACCTCTATGGAGATATCCCTCACCTCTTCTAATTTCAAATTTGGACCATTTAATACTTTTCAATAAAGAAAGCAAGTCCAATCTTTCCACATTGTCATGGGCCCTAGGATTATTGATATCTCACATCAATAATAAGTGCACCCGACTGTTGGTAGCCTCAAAGTGAAGGGCAGTCTTCTATCGAGTGACTCTACTGACCTCGAATCACTAACCTATTAAGCCTAAGTAACTAACCTATGTCTTTACTTATATTATCTTAGGTTGACACCGGACTTGGCTTACTAATTCCCTTTTATTTAAGGCAACAAGATTTACCTTAAGTACTTATCTATCCATGAATCCCCTTTTAATGCTCATAAATTTCAATTTGTCCATGATATCCTAACAGACATTTCCTAAGACATTTATGTATGATTACTAATTTCCAATTAGTAAATTTTTTATATCTATTCTATTTTTATCAATCTCATTAATCCACTTATCCCTATTAATTGTAACTCCTAACTCATTCCCATTAATTGTCCATTAAATGGAGTTACAATCTTTAACTCACCAATTGTAACCCTAATATAATCCTATCCATTATTTCTCATTAATTGCCCCTTAATTGGGGTTACAGTCTTTTATTTTATTTTAATTATTGGTAATTCCTAATTCATTGCCCATTAATAAAAATTACTACGTTTCCTAATTCCACCTATTCGCTTCCTTAAAAATAATAATAACTAGCGAACGTTAGGCACAAATAACGCATGATTAAATGTTATTCTGATTTATCAACGTAATAAATACATATATACTACCTAACGAAACTACTTATTCCTATCCAAATATATTCTAATCATAAATATTTAACTATAATATGTTTCCATATTTAATGTGTCGGAATTAGACTCCTTAGGAATATTTTCCGCTATGATTTCCATAAATTAGTTTAACACAAAATGGGAAAGATTTACTCTGTTTGAAATTATAAGGAATGGATAATTTCTTTTTAATTGGAATAGAAAGTGTATACTATGGGAAATAAATCGATAATTTACACATCTCTTCCCTTTTCGCTTGTCGGTATTACTTGTTAAATCGAACATCGCGCTTTTTAATGAAAAGTGGAAAAGGTGAACAAATTTATAAAAATCAAATAGATGTTCTTCTCACAAAATAAACTATGGAAAATCTAAAACATATCATAAATTAGGCAATAATCCAAAAATCCTATTTTACCCCCAAATACAGATCTATAATAAAAATATAAAACATTCATATTTTAACATCTTTGGGACTAATTTTCTAATCTAGGTGTAAACATATTTCAAATTAGACCTTAACAAGAGTATGTGGGTAATAGTTTTCTACACTAATTTAAGCATACAATTCACATATAAAATTGATTTAGGCATAAAAATCAAACGTATGACAATGGAATAGATTTAAAATCCTAAACAGTATATAGTTTCCCACTCACCTTTTAAAAGCGATCCATATCTTCAGATCCGAAGTAGAACTTTTAATTCATCTCCAATCCTTTTTAATTCAAGAAATATGTATAAAAAAAGTACATACATACATTAGAATTACATATCTGAGAAGAGATTCAGGATTGAGAGAGAAAATAGATACAAATATATAAATATATATAAATTACCTCAGATATGCTATTATTGATTCTCTTCTCTTTTCCTTTTCATTTGATTTCTACTCTTCTTCAATTTGTATGAATATAGATATAAATATCTTATTTTTATAATTTAGAAAGAAAGCGAGGAAGATAAAAATGGTACTGCTCCATTGCTCTATTCAAAAAAATATGAGAAGAGAAGGGAGGGTTTGGCCTGATTTATACGCTAGAATCAACCAAAACCGTCAAATTCAAATATATCAAATCCAAACCGCTGGGCCTAGGCTAATTCTATTCCCCACGTAAGGAATAGTCAACTACCCCCTAACTAGGGGTTGACCACCCTTGGTCGACCGCTTATGGTGGCGGGTCAGCCTATAGGCTTGAGTTAATTAATATAAAACGTGAATTAATTCTAGTTCAATTATTTTCGTTCCAAATTTGTTTTTCATCGATAACATCTTTGTTTGAACTCCGATTGCAAAACTCCAAATATGAAGGTTGCTTAGAATTTTGCCACGAACTCAATGGGGCAAATTTCATGGTCAAATTCAATCGTTTGCACAAATTCCATTTTTTGGAGCTTAATTATTTAACTAGCTAACTAATTAAATAAATAACGCTAAACTATAGGGTGTTACACATACCCTCAGGTCATCTCTCTGATGACCATGTAAAAATAGGTACAGGGTTCAACCCTATGCTCTCAACATCTCTAACTATCCTTGATAGCTATAACATCGATGTGTACAAGGTTACACTACCTCATAGACTCTCAGTCTCATAAATAATCCAAGAGATCGATATCCATGAAATAATTATCCATACTATCAACCTCATAGTAATCGATTTGGCTCTCAACCAACAAAATAACAATACGGTCTCTTAGACCTCTGCTAATCCACACAACTCTTAGTAACATCGATAATCATCAGGACTCTCAGACCTATGTGCTCTCAGCATCATAAATATCTATTTTGGTATCGGTCTCGACAAATGATCAGATCGGCCCTCAACCATGAATAATGATCTTATATAGGTTAATAAGTAGGTGCTTATAGCTTCTCATGCTATCTCATCAATCATAGCCAGACAGAACATCAATAACTCTGAACCTGTTATAGGAGCCTTACTCACATGCTCTTATTGCTACACATATAGTCTTAGTTATTTCGATGATCATCATAACCCAATATCCATCAAATGTAAGACTACGCTATGCATTGGTCACCGTTAGTACCTTAGGTATTGGTTCTGATGATAACAACTATAGACATTGTATAAATATAAATACTAATGTTTTATTAAGTTATATATAGTATATAGTACAAGATATTAGACAGGAGTTGATTAAGAAGACTATACAGTATCAAGAGTAGATTCAAGATGTTGTTATAGAGTTTCAAGAGTTTGAGAATGAAGAATCATGAGTATTAAAGAATTCAAGATTTCAAGATATTCTAGATAATTTATGAAGTTGTAGAATTTATGTTAAAACCTTTATAGCACTTTCTTGACCTCTCTCTCCTTCCCTAATTTTGTTTTAAACTGTTTTCGAATATTCTGGTTTTAAAATATTCTTTCCAAAATATTTCTCAAAATGACTTTCAATCACTTATACTTATAAAGATATTATTTTAGTATCTTTAAGTTTATAAATATATTGAATTTTTTATACTTTAATAGGTTATAATTATATTGATTATATATATATATATATTATTTACATTATATTAAAATTTTCAAAATTACTATATAAAATTTTATTAAGGTTTATTACGATTAAAATATGTATAAACCATGCTTAAATGGTTTTACAAAGTATCAAACTATTTTACAAAATAATGAGTTTTCAAAATAATGTTTACAGTATTTTTAAATTTTAAAAAGGATATGTCGACATACTCTATGTATGTATGTTGACATAGTAGCCGATTTTTCAAAATTTAAATTTCAAAAGAAGTGTCTATTCATCGTATCTCTTCATGAATGGATATGATCATTGTTCCACTATAAATATCAAACTTCCAAACGAATCTTTAATCATTAATTTCTTATTCATCCCTCCTCCTTTCACTCTCTCATTTTCTAAATCACAATATACCTAAACTCTATCGAAATTCAACCAAAATTAAATTCAACCATCACTAGTTCGATTCTCCTTCATCTACACTCTGATTTCTCTCATCTCTTTCACTCAAATCAAGATTAAAATACTATACAAGAGTTATAGGATTAATTGTAATCAAGATCAAAGATATAAGTCTGCAAAACTCTATCAAATCATACTGTTGTACTTATGGGTGTGATTGTAGCCCGTAAAGTCAATTGTTTGTGCTTAGTAGCCTATAAATCTAGTGGATGTGCTTGTAGCCTAGAAATCAAGTGATTCTATCCAGAGGTCGAGATTTTGGAGGATGTGTCTCATAGCCTTGAAATTGAGATTGTATTTGCATTTACTAGTTGAAAAGAAATCTGTATAACGAATTGCGTGAGACTGGATGTAGGGTAACTCCAAACCAATATAAAATCCTAGTATATTATTTCCTTTTTGTAACGACCCGTAATTTGATCGCTTTAATTAAAGATATTTAAATTATTTAAATATTCAAATGTAGATTATTTTTCAATATATAATCAAGTTTTTAGTGATAAATAATAATAATGAACTTATTTAGAAAAATGTTTACAAAAATAGTTCCTTTGGAAAGATATATCGATAAAATGGTTTTATTTACGTACAGCTCTATAATCGTAAAACAACGCGCACACAGCTAGATACATACACTTATTTTTATAATTGAACAGGAATATTAAATAAAATTAATTATTTTATTTTTAAAATAAAATGTGTTTATGACATCATCGATAATTCTCTTATATTTGAATATTGATTTATGAATATAAATTGAGATTTAATGATTTAATAATTATTATAATTATTTGAATAATTGTTTTTAAATGATAACAATTCATATTAATTAGTTATGAAGTGATGATAAATCATTTATAATAGTTTTACAAAGATTTATATTTGATTTGAAATTATAAGAAAATTTGTATCACTTCAACGATTTTCAATGGTTTAACGAACAAAAGTTGTTCGAAATTGTTGCAACCTTGTTTATATGTCATGTGCACATATATGACATACATATGCACAACCTAACATGCACATGAACACACACACACACACATACAGATATACACACATCTATACATTAAGATATTTTACTAAAACTTAACACTTAAGCAACCAAAAATCAACTCAACTTACACCTCAATCATCACCACCACATGGGAAAGAGGGGGCTATGTGTATGACACATAGGGGGTGATGCGTGCATGATGTGGGGGGAGATGGATGTGAAGAAGGCTTTACTTAATGAAATTCCTATAAATACCCATGTATACCTTCTCATTTCCAGATACCTTTCACTTCTTCTTCTTTATTCTATAGCTTTCTAAATGCTCTTTAATGGCTTCCATGGAAGTGTCTCTTCATTCTCAAAACTTTCGATAAGTGGGAGGGTTAAAAATAGTGGAAGTATTTAAGCACTAATCCATCTCACTCTCTAAGTTTTTAGAAAGTTAACCAAATCTTCTCTAATCTCTTCTAAACTCTAGTAATGAACCTAAGATATCATGGGAAGCATGATTAGCAAGGGAGAGAAGTTGGGTCGAGAGAAAAGGCAAGGTGGAGGGGCATGGCCGTGAGTTTTGGGTGTTAAGAAGATGTTTAGTGAAGTGGTAACAACCATGTATTTTGTGATTATTTTAATTGTATATTTTAATTATTTTAATTAAAATTTTGATTTAAAAACTTATTTTACTTATTTGGAATGATTAAATTTTGCTACTTTAAATATAAACTTTGATTTTGATATGAATTATCATTCCAAAGCATGACTATAAAGAATATTTTCCAAAAAGTGAATTTTAGTCAACATGGTCAAACTTTGACTTTTAAATTTAAAATTTAAAAGTTTAAAATCTTGAATTTTATATTTTATTTTGAAAGTAAATAAAATTTTAAGAACACTGCTTTTCGTTTCGTTGAAATCTGATTTATAATGTGAAAATTATGCCTTTTTAACTATTGTGTGAAATTAATGTATTTAAAAAAATTGTTTATTTTAAATTTATAAATAATATTTTATTTGGTCATGTAATGTTCTAAATTATGTTTATATGGGTAAAATATCATGCTATGTATATATTTTGGTTTTAAAACATTTTTAAAGTGTAATTGACATTTTCCAGTAAAAGTTGTATATTGTTTACAATTTCTAATTTCCTAGTTTCAAATAATTAAAGTAATTCTTTATTTATCTTTATATTTTTCTAAAGAACTTATTTATTCTCATTCCCACTTTATTTTTTTCTCATTTATTTTATTTATTGGACTTTTATTTGTTTTATAGTGAAATAGAAATTTTATAAGGCTAGTGATATTTATTTGTAATTTTCATGTCCTGTTTTCAATTTTTAAACATTTCTTTTGTTCTTTTCTATTTTCTCTAAATTTAATTATTTATTTCACTTTGAATATGTTTTAAAGCTTATTTTATTTAAAAATTATTATTTAGAATATTGTAAAAATTAAGTAGATATTTTTCCAAAGCCAATGATGATCTAGTTGTAAATTTTGAACCCTGTTTTGAATTTTAAGCAATTTCTTTAATTCTTTTTCTATTTTCTTTAAATTTAATTATTTATTTTTATTTTACTTTACTTTTTTTCAGTTTTTAAATTCATTTATTGAGTTCATTTGTTTTTATTTAATTTAAAGAGAATGGAAAATTGAAAAGACTTAAGCTTTTAACTTATGACCTTTCATTTGCCAAAACTCTTCATTTTCTCATGACCTTCCACTTGCACTATTTTGGCCGTACTTTTTCTTTAGTGTAGCCGTTAGTTTCTCATTTATGTTTCACATGAAAAACTTCATTTTCATTTTATCTTCACGGCCAAAGAAGTTTAGGGCAATGGCTTCTTCCATTTTTCTTTTCTCTTTACTTTTCCTTTGGATTTTCAATGTTTTACCTTGGCTTCTCTTGCCTTGCTCGGCCTATACCCTCCACCATAACCACCGACCACCACATCAACTCCTTCCCATATCATCCACTACCTCACCCTCCTCCTCCTCTGACCACAGATGGTCGTGACCTTCCCTTGAAGCTAGCACCATAAAACAATGTCAAAAACTCCAAAAACAACTACATAGCCGAGCCTACCTTCATCTCCCCTTCATTTTTTGACTTCGGCCACTACCTTTAGCCGCCGCCGCCACTTTTTCCTGATCCCCACTCATCATTTAAACCACTATCCAGAACTTGAATGGCCAAGCCAAACCACTCCAAGGCCGAGCCCTTTTGTTGACCAAAACCATACTATTTGCCTTAAACCCTTCACATTCTCACCATGTAACTTCGCCTCCATGTTTCACCACTTTGGCCGTGCATTCACATGACCAAATCTGGGCAAAACTTGTGCAAACCAGAGCCTAACAACATCACTAGGACGTGACAAATAGTAGATAAAGCAAGGCAAAAGACTTTACATTCAAATCTCTTTTTAATTCAAAGTTATTCCATTTCAAGTTGCATTGAAATTTATAGTTTGTTTGATTTTGTTTTGGGTTGTAACATAAGCTCTTTAGCATTGGATTCGCTCTCCACTCAAGTCCGTAGTCTTGTCATCGTGCTTTTGATTTCGTTGTGTCATTGGTTTTGTTATCTCCAGCATTTAGAGGTGAGTAAATCTCACACGACACTATATACTTATGCAATTGTGAAGCGACAACATTTGAATGTGTGAAATTATAAATGATGCTATAACTGCTTGTGATTATTTATGTATGATGTTAAACCTGTTAAATTACATGTCATCTCATCTGTTAGCATTATATGTTGTTAACTGTTCATTTATATCTGTTTATCACACTGCAAGTTCCCTGTAGATTAGGTTCACTATGGGTTGAAATGATACATACCCGAACGGACTTTAGAATAGGGAAAAATCGTTATGGGCTGAAATGATAGGCCTGGACAGTTTTTATTTATTTTATTTTAACTTGGGACTTCGGATTTGAAATGATAGAACTTGGATTTTTAAATTGCGGATTGAAATGATATATGTCTGTATCACTTGACCTAGGTTAGAAAACTATATACAAGCCCGTGGTTATTTTATAAAGTATTTTGGAATATTTTAAATATTTTTAAAAGTGAATAATTATGAAAATTAGATTTAACTTGTATTTTTAATATTTAAAAAAAAATGGATTTTTCTAGAAGTTAAAAATGTAATTTAAGTGAATGATAAAACTGAATTTTTGAAATATAACTTAAATCTGGAAATTTGGACTTTGGCTTTTAAAATGACATTTAAATTATATAAATAAAATTTTAAGTGGTTTAAAATGTAAATTTATGATAATTTGATTTAAATAGATTTTAAAGTGTTTTAAATAAAGGATTTATGATTGTTGTATAAGTGGAAAGTGTTAAATAAATAAGTGGTTAAGTTGAATTATTGAAATATAACTTAAAGTCTGGAAATTTGGGTTTTTGGTTTAAAATGGGAATTTTAAGTTATATAAATAAAATGGAAATTTAATTATATATATTTGGAAAATGGTAAATATGATGATTTGATTAAATTTGAATTTAAATGGTTTAATTAAGGGTTGTTGATTTTTCTATGTATTAAAATGGTTAAATGAATGAATGCTTAAAAGTGTAATTAAAAAAAAAAATTGAATTGGAAATGTGAATTTGGTTTTTAATTAATAGTTTAAGTTAATTAAATAGATTGGAAATTTATTTTAATTTGTGAAATGATAATTTGAAAATGAAATTATTTATAAAGTGTCAAATGTAAAAATGGGAAAATTGTACATTTGAATTTGTTAAGTGAAATTTTTGAAAAAAGAATTGCATTTTTCTGTAAAAATTTACTTTATAAAATCATAAATATAAAGAGTATTTTAATGAACATTTTTGAATGTTAAAATATGATTTTATAATGATTAAATGGTTTAAATTGAAATGTTTTCAAGTATAACTTACAGAAGCTTCTTCTGAATGCTGTGAAAGGCGGAAATTTTCAATGTTTATGGTTTTAACTTAGTAAATGAACTCAGAATGGTTTAAAACTTTGAAAATTAAATATTTTATTTAAAAGTATATAAACTTCACTTTTAAATGGTTTAAATGAATTATTTTGATTTAAATATAAGCTATTAAAAGGTGATTTGGAATGATAATAAATGAATGATATCTTTGAATTTAAATGGTATTTAAAGTTGAATATTTGGATTTGAACTCAATGATATTTGATATATTAAAATGATTTGAAAATAAAGTTTTGAAAGATATGATATTTTGATATTGAAATGATTTGAAAATAAAGTTTTGAAAGATATGATTTTTTGATATTAAAATGATTTGAAATGACGTTTTGGAAATATACGATATTATGATATATTGAAATGATTTGTAATGAAGTTTTGAAAAGATATGATATTATGATATATTGAAATGATTTGAAAAGGATGTTTCGAAAGGATATGCTGCTTTGATATATTGAAATGGTTTGAAAATGATTTAATCTTTATTTCGATAAAGATTTGGACTGAAATGATATTTTATTTTGAAGTATAAAATATTATTTCTAAGTTATAACCAGGGGTTATAATAACGATTGGTTGGCAAAGAGACCGGGATCAGATATGGTCATACTCTCTGTCGATGCCGAAAACCACTTTGGCAACCCTGTACGCGGTGGAGATTCCAGAATGAAGTAGGATGGTGGCGACGTTCTTGAGGTATATTACGTGGACCCAATTCCCGTGAGTTGGCATAAGGTGGCTAAAACAGGAACGATCTTGGGCCAAAAGGTGTAGCCCCTCTGGTCGGACACATTTCTTCAATACCATTCTATTGCTTTTGTAATTGTTTGGGCGCCCCTCCGATTTTGGGAATGTGTTCCGAGGTGGGCGTATGTGGCTGTTACGTTACCACCAGCCCGTGTGCGTAATTGGTATATCTACCCTGGCATTTCCTTGTGTTCCGTGTCACCTACCATACCGAGCCTTTACTACGAGTTTGTCTTTCTCCCGTAGCCCATGTGGTATCCTCTAATAGTCTCTCAATCTGGAGATATCATGATATTGGATGGACTATGGGACTACTATGTGTGAAGGGTTTAAGCCTGGAACGCCATTTTAAAGTAAGTTTATTTTACTATAGACATTATTATAATAGCGCAATATTACTACATAGTAAATAGTTTAACGGATCCTTAGAGGATGGCGTTCTCAGGCATCCTTTAAATTACTTGTACTTTTACTACAGTTCACTTGAGTTGGTTTGCATTGTATAAGTATGTATGTCCTGACTCGAGTGTTTGTATTTTTATTTACGTTCGGGTCAGCCTGAGTATTCACAGATTGGGATTCCACTTTCTACAAATTTGGAATTGCCGGAGATTATCAGTTTGTCTTGTTTTATCTATTTCACTTCCAATTACCCTGTTGATCCCAGTATTGTATTCATTTTGTACTTGGTTATCATCTTGAGACTTCTTTTGTACTTATTTTTTCTATTGTATCTTATGTAACTCTGATATATTTACATAGTAGCTTCATGAACTACTATTTCTTTTACTTCTGCTGCACTATTATTACTCTGTGTCTGTGATCTGTGATTTTTATTTACTGTATATACTGAGATTTGCCAAATTTTATTTACAATGCGGTATTTTAAGCAATTCAAGTCCAACATGTGCGAATGCGAATGGTTGAAAATAACTGGTTGTTACAAAGTGTTGATTTGAATGAATATTGGTAGGAAGTATCGGTTTAGGTTATGGTGAGAAACTCCTACTTATATTATAATTTTGGATGATGATATGATGTTTGCAATAGATGTTTAATATGTTGTGATCATCATGTTTTGTTATTTAATATTGTCGTCTAATTGTATTAACAAGTCACGTTTACTACACGTCGAAAATAACAAAGGAAATCACTTTCCTTTTATTAATGAAATGGTGTATATGGAATGTTTAAACCTCTTAAAAATAGTTTAATATGTTTTTAAAATGTTTTATAAACATTTAAAAGTATTTGGCAAAGATTAAATAAATATTGAAAATTTAGTCAAAAATAGGCGCATTGCTTAATGGCAGTTCGCGTCTTAAAAATTAAATCCATTTATAGGATGGAATCGGTTAAAATAAGAATTTTTCGAACCCTTATAATCATTATTTAACAAAAAAGATTGAAATTTTGTTTAGTAGATTTTAAAATATGAGCAAATCAAATTTTAAATAAAATCGCGCTTTGGCATTTTGGAATCCAAAGTAGTGTTTTAAAATGGATACTTTTAATTTTTTTGAAATATAAAATAAATCCTATAAATATTTTAAAGATTTAAAAGAGAATTGAGTTATAAAAATGGATTTCTAAATAATCAAAAATTTGTTTTAATCAAATAAGCTTTTAAAACAATATTTGCAGTACTTTTTAGTAACTTTTGCAAACAATGGTTTTAACATAATTATTCTTTCACGAATCTTTTGTGAACCTTTTCAAATAAATAATTAATTAATTTTAAGATTATTAGAGTTTTAAAAATGAGTATGCAGAAACGACTAGTACATTTTTCCCATTTGTGAGTGTCATAGAAAATCCGAATGAGGAATGGAATAAATTCGAAGGGAAAGCCCAGATGCTATAAATTAATTAAAAGTTAATTGAGTATGTTAAAATATTTTGAGTCGATCAAATAACTTGACCACCTTTGGGTGATGGAGAGGTAGTCTCTAGGCTTAGGTTTGGGAAACCAGTTGCCAGCCTATCCTAGCTACCCGGACTGGCCCTACAAATGGGATAGTACGTTTGATTTACTTGGATCAAATTTCCCAAAGTATAAAATATATAATTTTCAAAATTCAAATAACTTGGATTGCGTAGAACTGATCTTCTTATACTTGGTATTAAATTCCAAGTAGGGAACCCATACTATACGTGAGAATTTAAAAGGCGATTTCACCATTATTTGACGAATAGTAAAGGTTGAATACAAAAATTGATGTTGAGAAGAATTAGTATAATTTCTATCAATCCTTTTAACTCAATAATGTTTTCCAACATGACTTACGAAAATGATTTGGAATTAATTTAATTCCTATATTTAAAATTTATTGGTCTAGATTTATAGTAAATAATGTCTTAATAACATTGTTTTTGACCTGATTTGAAAATATGATTTGAAAATATTTGTTAAGGTTCGAATAAAATTATTTGGAAATATTTTCCTAAGTGAAAAATGAAATTATTTTGAACTTTTCCAAGATTCAAAATGGTTTTAAGTAATCAAAGGATTTGACAAGAGAGGTTTAATAATTCCATATATACCAGAAAGAAATGCTTTAAAAATATATCTCTTAAAGATAGTTTTGATAAAAAGGAAGTAATTAATCAAAAGATAAGCACCTCCAAAATCCAACTTACATGCTCTCAAAGGATCCTCCAAATCCAATTCACCCTTTCGGTTTGTCCATCTGTCTATGGGTGATAGGTTGTGCTCAAATTCAGCTCTTCCCTAAAGTGGCTTGCAATGCTCCCCAAAAACGACTAGTGAAGTTGGGATCTTGATCACTGACTATACATACTAGAATTCCATGCAATCGAACGACCTCCCTTAAATAAATTCTTGCTAAAGAAGTTACAGTTCTAGTTGACTTAACCGGAATAAAGGGGGGG
This sequence comes from Allium cepa, assembly GCA_030765085.1. Lineage (NCBI taxonomy): Eukaryota > Viridiplantae > Streptophyta > Magnoliopsida > Asparagales > Amaryllidaceae > Allium > Allium cepa. Next base: position 668,932,250 of record CM060943.1, on the reverse strand, counting down.
CTCTTTGTTAATTGATCTACAATTACCCAAATGTCTTCATTATCTATTCTTTTTCTGGGCGACTCATCGATAAAGTCCATGGATACTTTCTCCCACTTCCAATTCGGTATCTCCAATGGTTAGAGCAACCCAGCAGTGTTTTGCTAGTTACTTCTGACTTGTTGACAATTTGAACACCGACTCACGAAGATTGAAATGTCTCTCTTCATTCCTTTCCACTAGAAGGTCTTCTTCATATTCTGAAACATTTTAGTTACTCCTGGGTGGATAGATAACCTTGACCAATGGCACTCTCTCAGCATATCCTGTCTAATTCCATTAACATCCGGCACACAAATTCGTTTATTCATTCTTAAAGTGCCTTGAGAGTCTTTTTGCAAACTAGTGATATTTCCATCTTTAACATCCTTCTTAAGTCGAGCTAGAATTGGGTTTTCTTCTTGGAAATATGCAATTCTCTCAATTAGTGTTGGCTTAACTTTCAATTTGCAATCGTCGCCACATTTCTATTCAACACATCAGCAACGACGTTTGCTTTTCCTAGGATGTAGAGAATCTCAAGGTCATAAGACGTAAAAAACTCCAGCCATTTTTGCTGCCTTAAGTTCGAACCTTTTAGGTAAAAAGATGCTTTAATGACATATTATCCGTATATAACTCAAACTTTGCACCGAAAAGATAGTGCCTCCACACCTTCAATGCGAAGACTACTGCCAAAAGCTCCAAATAATGCGTAGCGTAAATTTTCTCATGAGGTTTCAACTGTCAACTCACATACGCTATTACTTTACCATCCTGCATAAATGCTCCCAATCCGGTCCTACAAGAATCCATGTAAACTATTAACCCTTCATTCTCATCTGGAATAGTGAAATTAAGAGAGCTTATCAATTTCTCCTTTAACTCATTGAATGCTTGATCGAACTTGGGTGTCCAAATAAACTTAGCATCCTTCTTCGTCAACTTTATCAAATGAGAATCAATATTCGAGAAATCTTTAATAAATCATCTATAGAAACCTGCCAATCCCAAGAAACTTCTAACCTCAGTCGCACTTTCGTGTTTCTTCCAATCTTGAACCACAAAATTACTTTAACTAGGTCCACTGATATGCCTTCTCCCGAAACTACGTGCCCTAGAAATCTAACTTTGGATTTCCAGAAATGGCATTTGGAAAACTTTGCTTCTAAAACATGATTTCTTAAAGTACTTAGAACAATTTAGAGATGGTATTTATGCTCTTCCTCTGTTTTAGAATAAACGAGGATGCAATGAAGACTAGAACAAACTTGTTAAGAAAATCACAAAACACTCTATTCATCAAGTTCGTGAAATAAGCGGGTGCGTTAGTCAATCCGAATGGCATGACTAACCACTCATAAAAAATATTAGAGGTATGAAAAGCTGTTAAGGGTACACTCTCTTTTGCACCCTTAATTGGTGAAAACCAGTAGCAAGATCCAACTAACAAAATATCTGAGCTCCGTAAAGCTGGTCAAACATGTCATCAATCCTAGGTAAAGGATGCTTATTCTTGATAGTACTCTTATTTAATTCTCGATAATCCACACATAATCTAAGAGAAACAATGGCCTTGGTAAAGAACACCACTAGCGATCCCTAACTTGATGTGCTCCATCAGATCAAATCTTTTTGCAATAAATCAAACATCTACTTCTCCAATGGTCTTCTTTCCTTTGGAGCCAACCTTCGAGGAGGTTGTACAATAGGTCTGGTTCCTGGAATCAAATCAATGCGGAATTCTACTTCTCGATAAGGAGGAAAACTTTGTCCTTTTTCAAAAATATCTTTGAAGTCCCGAACGATTGGTATATTTCTTATCTCATCTTTAGTTACTTCGAGGGAATACAAAAAAGTTCTCATCATCCTCCTTGGCACTCCACAACATATATCAACGCTTCAATCTATTGCATATTTTGCTACGATAACCCTTCTAACACAGTCCATGACAGCTTTAAACTTGGATAACTAGTCCATTCCCAATAATACTCCAAAACCCATGAACTCGAGGACAAATAAGTCAAAAAAGAAAGGCCGATCTTGATAAGAAATAGGCACATCAAACATAAGGTGTTAAGATTGGTCGCACCCCCAATTCGATTCGACACACAAAGATAATAATGGAGAATAATTATTTTTAGGATTTAATTGGTTTATTAGGTCATATGAGATAAAAATATGGGATGCACCGGTATCACCGATAAAGGTTGGGCATTAACTACTAGCACTACTCCTTTGTGAACACCTAGCTCAATATCAAGAGCTTCAATTCTCAAAGCCATACCGGTCAGATTGTTAATGGTACCATTGAGACGACTGGTCATTTCCTGATGAAATTCTGGTTGCATTCCTTTCATGAACATTTCATTCTTTTTAAGTGGCATATCAATCAATCCTGGTCCAAAACGGGACAATGCATTGAACCTATGCTCGTACTGTGCCACTGTCATCTCATCCTGTTTCAAATCCATTAAATTTATGAACAACAGAGTCCTTTTCGCCTCTAGGATAAATCTAGCTTTAAAAACTTCCTTAAACTGTGCCCAATAGAAATTTTCTTTTGGTCTATTCATGGTGACTGAATCCCACCAATCCGTTACTGCTTTCTAAAGCTGACGTGATGCCAACAATCTCTTTCTATCATCTCCCAACTGAAGATCCCCGAATAACCTCTCATAAGAGCGGATCCATGTCTGAACTCCTAAGATATCTTCAGTTCCATAAAAAGGCTTACCACCTAATGTAGTGTAATTCTTGCACACGATCACGAAGTTCTAAGGCGACTGAACTTGCATCACTGCTTCTACTACCGGCTCTACAAAAGGCTCATTTCTAGGAGCTCTGCCATTTGTAGTCGTGCGGGTTCCAAATCCCCTCCCTCTCTTCCTCTTGTACTCATTTTCAATAACCTGGATAAGTGAAAGGTATCATTAGAATACAAAAACAGGGTCAATGATGGAAAAAGAAAAACCACAATAAAGGATCTAAAACCAAGCTTTTATAGAAGAAAAGGAAACGCTTTCTCAAGATTAACTCATTCTCGGGCTCTACTCACCCTATCTCTAATGATTTGTACCACAATTATGATAAGGTGTTCGCTCAATCAAAGCTCTGATACCAATTGTAACGACCCACCTTTCTGACCCCTAGGAACAACAGTTAACACATCCTCAGTATTTGTGTGTCGTTGCCCAAGCATCGAAAAGATGAATCGTCACAGAATGAAAAAAGGAACAGCATATAAAACTTCACAACAAAACAGCTAAATAAAAATAACAGACACAGTACATCAGGTTACTCCTTAGTAGGGAGTTATTAGAGTTACACTACTAAAAATCAGCCTAGGCAGTTATAACGTCCTGCCATTACAAATGCTGAAACAAAATACACCTACACAAACTAAAAAGTACAGTGGAATAAGAAGACGAAAAGCCTCATGCTAGGACGCCGTCTTCAAAGAATCCAACAAAGACCTGCTACACTTGGACTACTCAAATAAAATGAGTACCCAAGAGTTCATGGAAACAAATAACTTGGGTCAGACGATTTGTTTGGTATGAGTAAAAATTTACACGAAGGTATATAATTAAACATAAACATATGAGACCAGCCGTTGAACATGGAATTGGCTTACCCTCACATGAATCAACATCCAAACGTGAAGAATGGATAAATAATTAAACATCACGAAGATTGGTTGACTCATCACAATAAATTAAGAAACAAATTCAAAGGTTCGAATCAAATAAGGAAAGGAAAATCTCCTACAAATGACTAGGAAGGTGCATCACCCTTGAAGTATACCTATAATAATATACTTTTGAGAAGCTCAAATACTCTGTAACACTTCTTGGACAATACCAAGCCAGACCCCACCAAACCTTACCGAGTATCCGAATATTTCAGATCTAATAGAGCTACTGAATCCAATCTAGATGAGATGTGAAAGTACCCTAATGGGAGCAACCCCCGTAGCTTAGCTTCCACTCGTGTTTTGGATTCAGTCATTTTCGACAAAGGATATCAATGCTCGACGGAGCAACACATCGTCTTAGAATAATGATAATAAAGAAGCTAAAGTAACTGATAGCCGGGAAACCAACTATCGAGGATTTAAAACGACCGTATATGGAAATTAAGTCTTATGTACTTATCGCCACTCATCGAATTCAAACTTGTACTATTTCTTGGTTAATAATAATACCGGACAAGTTAAGATAGTGTTACATCAAAGTCATGTCTCATGATTATTCTTAACTTTTGAAATAGCGACAAGTCTACTTCTTCGATATTTAGTGTAAGTATACAATAAATCGTTTCCACATAAATGAATCGTTTTACGAAAATTAATCCATTTCCATAAATGATTCGAACTTTTTTCTTTTAAAAAATGAAAATTCATGTTTGGTTTCGCATTATAAGTATTAGCTTTTAAACACTTTGTTAAAAGAGTTTAATGATTTTGAAACATCATTATAAATAGGATTTATCCACTTAAAACATCCTTATTATACTTATTAATCAACTTTAAAATCCCGTTAATTAAGTTGATAAATTCACTTTAATGCCTTTTAATTAAAAAGGATAAATTACCTTTTTAAACTTCATTAATTCAATTAATAATATAATCAATTAATTTTAAATTAAATGATTATTACATATCATTATTTAGAAGTGATTAATTAATTTAACCTTTATTTAAGAAAATATTTATTTAACATTAAACAAATTTATTAACCTTTAAAAAGTCGTTAATTAAAAAGGGTTAATTAATTTTAAAATATCTTTAATTAATAAATTAATTAATCTTAATCCACCATTATCCAAAGATTGATTAGTGTTAAACATCATTAAATAAAATAATTAATCAAAATTAAGACATAATCAACTAAGTAATTAGTTAGATTTAAAACACATCATTAACAATTTAAATAGTTAACTTTAATCCTTATTAATTAAATAATTAACTAATTAAATAATCAATATTAAAATAATTAATTATTTTTGGAAACATCATTAATTGAAAGTTGATTAACTCATAAAGTAAGTCCAAGCAAGACAATTGTAACAACTCGGTATTTGACCACTTTAAAATATACTATTTAAAATGATTTTAAACATAAAATAGGTAAGATTATATGATTCAAATAATATTAGATAGGATTTAGAAAGAGAAGTATACACAAAAATAGTGACATTTACCTATATCGACAAAAGTGACAAAATGCTGATTTCATAAAAGTAAGTTTCAATGCTTAAATAATTTATTTTAATTTATTTATAAGTATTTATATTTTTAAATAACATTATACAAATTTTTTTTTATTTTTTTTTACATAAATAAATAGTTTAACTAAAACGCCAAAATGTGACCTCAAAACATTTTGTCGATTAAAAGTTATCGCAACGTTGTCACACCTTTATTTTCTTATATATGAACATATATTCAAATAGTATAAGTATTAATTAATTCACTAATCAAGTTTACTTTTACCAAAAAAAACTTAAAAAATTCTAGAATGTGATTAACAAAAAGTAGCATATAAAGACAAAAAGTGTTATCAAAGTCAAAAAGTAAACATCAAATCAAACAGACATAATCATTATATTATTTACTTAATACTTAAGTTAAAATGACATAAAGTAATGATTGAAATGTGATGTTAAGTGTTGAAAAAATAAGATTGCTTAAAAAGTAAGTAAATGTTATTTTGGTCTTTTTACAAAATATTATTTTAATCTAAAACATTTTCTATAAATAAGCATCCAGTTTCTCACTTTTTTCCACATCATTCTTCTTCCTTTTCCAAGCTTTTCTTTCACTCTCTAATGGCTTCTTCTCTTCTCTTTCCTTACTATCTTTTCTTAAAATCATATCAAATTAACTTCAAACACCACCAGACTTTGCCAAAGTTCTTATATCATCATTAAAATATGGTTTATCATTTAAGAAGTGAAGAAATGATGGAGGAAGGGGTGGAATAGAAGGTGGTCGAACCTATGGAGGAGGGAGGAACAAGTTAGAAAGATCCAGTGCAAGAAAAAGAGAAAGAAGTGTCGTCCATTTCATTCCAAGGAAGTAAGAGTAAGTTTGAAGTACTGCGGAAGCTCTGCCGAATTTTTCAAAGTTGGTTGAAGTTAAAAAAAATAGTGAAGCGTCGGATGATACGAATGTCGGTAGGAAGTGAACAATTTGGTTAAAGGTGGGTACTCAATGTTTATTTAAAGTTAAATTATCCTTATAACTATTTTAATATTTCCATCAAAACCTTTGAATAAATTGTTTGAATGTTTGATAACTTGGATGCAAAATTGGTTGATTATGTGATTGTTTATGTGGTTGATAACTTGTTTGATAAATGATAAGAGGAATGATTAGTGGTTAACTATAGTTAATTAAATGAGAACTAAATCCATACAAATATGTGTACAAAAATTATTTAGCCTTTTAATAATTTTTAATAACCCAAAATGGTTAAAAATATAGTTTGAGACAAATCTAAAGTGTTTTGAAAAAGTTTCGACGTAATTCACAATATTCGTCAAAATCGAGCTCATCGCGTAGCGGCGGTTCGTAAATTTCGATCCGTAACTACAAATTAGCATGGAGAATGATTTATAAGCCAGATTTCTTCGAAATAAAAATTACCTGGTCCACAATTAAAATATATTTCAGTGAAAAATGGAAATCAAGATTTTATCGAGTAGATTTTGAATTATGTCCAAAACAATTTTCTTAAACATCGCGGTTTTACAGCTCGGAATCCAGAAAAGGATTTCTTTATAGTTGATATTTTAAATATTTTAAAAATATGAAATAAATTGGATAAACCTATTAAAATGGTTTAAAGGGAATTTGGAATAGAAAATATGAATTTTCAAATATAAAAAAAGTTGTTTAAATCAAATAAGCTTATAAAGCACTTTCCACAACACTTTTCTGCTGCCGTTTCTACTTCTTTTTAAAAGAAGGTTTAAACTCAATGATTTTTCCTAGAATCAATTATGAATGTTTTTAAAAGGAAAATTAAGAGTTTAAAATGTAATTTGTAATCTTATAATCAATTCTCAAATAAAGCTAATGATTGAGTATGCGAAAACGACTTATACATTTGTCCCGCCTGTGAGATCTGGAATGATAAAACAAGGTGTTTACTAAGGTTAGGGATGGAGCTGCCATTGCTCTAAACATACCTGGCCTATGTTTTCTCTTTCTAGGCGAGGGATGGAATAGATCGAAAGAAAAGCCCAAATGCTATAAAGGATCACGTTTAAGTTTTTCCAAAATAAAAGAACCAAATTTTTTGAATGTCAATTAACCACTTAACATATTTTATTCGATGATTGGTACGAAGAAACTGGGATCGGATTTGGTTGATTCCTATCTGAAAATCACTTCAAACCAATTTGCAAAACCCCATATGAACTTAACATATTTTTGTTGATGATTAGCACAAAGGAACCAGGATCGAATTTGGGTGATTACTATTCAAAAACCCCTTTAAACTAATTATCCAAATAAAACATATTGAAGACAAAGATCTTCATGATGTAGGATTACTTGCCATTAGTGCATGTAGGTGAAATTTACCATATTTAAGGTGGCAGTAGTGCTCTGTTATGAAAATCTTTGATTTGCAAGAATATGCTTTGAAGTTAAGAAGGAAATCATTGATTAAGATTTAATAAATGATTTGGGAATATTTTCCCTAAGTTAAAAGTTATAGCTTGAATATAAGAAATCTTTGATTAAGATTGAATGAATTATTTGGAAAGGTTTTTCTAAGTAAAAGAGAAAATGATTGGAATTATTCCAAAACCTATAAAGGTTTAATAAATCAAATGATTTCATAAATGAGGCTTAATGATTCCATACACACTTGAAAAGAAAATGGAACAAAATGAAAATAATATATCAAAGAAAGATATTTTAATAAAAGATGAAGTAATTGATTGATGATTAATATCCACATATGAATTTATATTTTTTTAAATCGATAATTTGCATCGAAGGAACCAGGGTCGGATTTGGGTGATTCCTATCCGAAAACCACTTCGAACTAATGTATCCGTTCGAAAGTGAAGACATATTGAAGATGATGATTGAAAACAGAGGATCTTCGAAGCGTGATGACGGCTTGTTTACATTGGGTCGCTCCCATTATAGAGTTATTTATTGCAGTGGTCTCCTCGTTATGGAGATTTTTTCGGATTGCAATAGCTTCTTGTCTAGTAATGGCCGAGGAAAGTGCCTTCAGTTTCATTCAGTCCTAGAATGAACTTTTATGGATGTTGTCTGACATTGTATTCTAAATCACATTTGATTGGTTTCTATAAATGTATATCAGTTGGTGGTGGAGAAAGCAACTTCTTTTAGCTTAACACCCTTTCCCGAGGCATACGAGCTCAGGAAGTTATACTTTTCTAGAAACCAATCATGTGACATGGAATGACAATATGCCATTCAAAGTGGAATTGATCATAGTTAAAGCGTGGTTTTGTATGAAAAGCATGGCTTGCCTAGCCTCACTAGCCTCACACCCCGGAAGATGTATGGGATACTATATGGTTTGACAGACACAAATTCGGAATAAATGAGTATGTATGGTGGTGTCCAATACATTGGGCCGTTTGGGGGATACATCCCTCTAGGCATTTATTGCTCCATTTTGATAAAGTGGTTAGCTTGACAAAAGCAAGGAACTACCGGTTATCAGTGGTAGTATAGCAAGTATAATTTCAAGTGACTAGTTTGAGAAGAGCGATTAAGGCACCGTGGAAACTATGTTTGTTATGCATGGATCGGAGAATAGTTCCCTATCACTGTGGAACTCCAATCGCAATACAAAATTTTTGGTTTTGATTGTATTCCCAAAATAGATGTAATGACTTGCAAACATTTCAGCTACCCCTTTTGATATCATGTATTCCGTTTGGTATGTTCCGTTGACCCAGTCGGATATATTCCATTAGAGCGGGTGTAGCGGCGTTCGAGGTTGGGTTGTGGGTCGACAGTCAACGTGAGATTCTCTGGTCTGGGGTTTTTTTTTGGCATGAAGTCTTGTTCGACTCGATGTAGGAGGAGGCGTGAGGCGGTGGGGTCAGTCAAAGTCCTAAGAGTGGAGCATCGTGACTTCGGGTTGCGTGCGCTAGGGTTCCAATCGTGTATCGGGGGAGGCATTGGAGCGGTCGGTCGATGATGTTGTGGGTTGCTGCTTCGGTTGCCTGAAGTGTTGCATTTTGAAGTTTAGCTGAGGTATTCGAGTTTTTTTTTTCATTTTCCAAGTTTTCATAGTAACCAAACTCTTGTTATGTCTATAAATCGAGAAATATAAATTAGATAGCAAAATTACTAATTTAAAATTGGTTAATTAAGTTTATTAACTGATAATACTATGTTGTTGACCAGTTAAATAGATTAGTCAGGATGATACTAATAATTAGTTTATGAACTTTTAAAAAAAAATAGTTTTTGGTTTACTGTTAGAATAGCTATATTGTAGTATTTGAATTAAAAAAATGGATTTCTAAACCTATATAATTTATTTTGGAAATAAGAGAAATATATATATACATACATATTTTATTTACTAGTTTAATTTTAAGGTAATATATTTGTTTAAATTATTTTGGTCAATGGAAGATTATTAAAGGAAAATTAGTTTGAAATTTAATTATTCATAAAAAAATCAATCATTAGTTAAGATTAAATCATTTGCCAATTAAATTCTTATATGGAAATTGATTATTAAGTTAATTCAAATATTAATAAATCATATAATGTTGTTAAAGGTCTAAAAACTGTGAAGAAGAAAGGCGTGATGGAAATGGATTGGAAACAAAATTAAAGGTGAGTTAATCTCACTCTTCTGGATTTCTATTTAAATTTAAATGGTTAAATTTAAAAAATTGGTTGAATGATTGAATTAATTTGATGTACTATACTATATATAGTAGTATATATATAGTATATATTGGAGTGATTGATTTCCCGCATTATATAGCGGATGAGACCCTATGCGCCGCATAATAGCGAATGATACTATATAAATCCCATATACCACGATATTCCACCTCAAAGTGGAATTGGTGTTGGGCTAACATCTATGGATGCAGGGAAACAGGTTGGAGGGATCCAACTGGATTCCTCAAAACAATTTGGATTGTTTAATAATCTGTTTATGAATATTTGATATTCTGTGATGAATTATATTGATAATTGGAATATTGAATTTAAAAATGAATTTGGTTTTATATTCCTTTAAACTTCTTTATAAAATGAGTAATTAATTTACTTAATGAAGTAAATAAATAAGTAGTTAATTACTGGTTGAGACTAATCAAGAGTGATCAATATTTGTAGTTTAATTAATTATTAATTACTTAATGTAATTAAATTAGATTAGGATAAATTAAAATGTAATTAGAAATCATTAATTTATATAATTAATGATGTAATTAAAGGTTGATTACTTAAGATTAATTAATCAATAATAAGTGATTTATGAGAAATTAATTAATATAAGTAATTAAGGATTAATGTAATTAATTATAGTTAATTAATTTGTGAAGTAATTAAAGATTAATTACTGTTTTTGGTTAAGAATAATAATTTGAATAATTAATTAAAGATAATTACTTGAATGTAGTTGAAAGATAATTAATCCAGGGTGATTAATTAAGATGGATAATTAAGGGATAATTAATTAATTTATTTGAATTTAATCAATGTTAAGTGAAAGAATCTAAGTGATTGAGGTTAGTAATTCAATCAGAATTAATTAAATCAATTTGGAAGTGATCAAGCTTTGCCTATGGATGATTGAATGATATTGGATGCCTTGAATGAGTTGATATCTCTGATATGAAATGTTTTGTAGTATCATCTGTTTGGGCGGACATGATATTGTGGTTTATCTATCAATGATGAATTGTTGTGTAAAGGGACATCCTGTATTTAAAGTTTAAAGTGTATTTCATTTGAATAACTTGGGTTAGGATGACGTGAGACTCGAAGAGGCCAGGGTCGGGTATTAGAAAATACCCGAAACCACTTCGAATTTTTATAGATGGATATGTGAAATCAATAGACTAGAACGTAATGATTTAAGTGAATTGGACTATTTAATCTAAGTTTTTGGTACTTAGAAAATTGATGTGTGAAATAAGCGATGTCTATAACAAATTGTGAATTTGTAGATTGATACGGGTTACCCGGGTTTTATATAAGTTGTATGCTTTGAATTCTATGTTAGATGGGTTACTCACGTTGGTTTCCAGCCTGACCCGGGTGTTACTATGATGTAATGCTTGGGTCAGACCAAGTATTACAGATTTTCAAGTAAGGACGTTCTGGAGCTCAGGAGGTGAGCTGGATGGAAAGAACGTATGGAGTGTTTCCGCTGTATTACATTGTTGTATGTCTAAGACACGATGATTGTGTGTATCCAGTGTCTATATATATGTGTAACTCTGATGTATTATAAAGGTATTTTTACAGATACAGAATTCTTTTGTAAACTGTTATTATTTGATATTATATTTTTATCCACTGCGAATGTAAGATGTTGATGTTTTTGTTCTTCTATCTCTTTTCTTCTTTTTCCTAACTATTTGGAATTTTCGGGATCGAAAATTCCGGGTTGTTACAGTTGGTATCAGAGCTGAAGCTTAAGCGAGAACCTTGGCTCTATTGGGATTACTCATTAAGGATAGGTCAATGGTACCCTAGAATGAGTGTGTGTGTATGTGCGTGTCTATATATATATATACATATATATATATACATACATATATATATATATATACATACATATATATATATATATAGACACACACACACGAGCGCGTACTTGTTTTTTTCTTATATAAAGGTTTTAAATGATTTTATATAAGAATATATTTTGATATATAAAGCAATATTTCTTTCTAATAAATATTAAGGCAATTGGTTGTTATATTATATGAAAATTTAATAATGAGAATTAAGTGGTAATAGAAATACAACCAAATTAAAATCGAATGAAGATAAGTTTGAAATGGATTCAGAATTAAATGGTTTAAAGAGATAAGTTGATTTGATTTAAAGGATTAAATCAACATTTAAAAATTTAACTCGAATTTAATTAATTCGGGATGGTTTAAATTTGAAATTTGAATTGAATTCGTTCAAATTGAATCTGATTTGAATTAATTGGATTTGTGATTCAAGAAGTATAAGTTTTAAAAAAATTAAATGGAAAATTTGAATTGGATTGAATTGAAATGATTTGAAATTGAAGTGGGTTCAATTGATATTAGTCCAAATTGATCGGAATAATTGGAATTGTAATTGAAGTTGAGTAGGTTTAAAATCAAATGGAATTTGATTTGAGTTTGGAAAGAAATCAAGATTAATTCAACTTGAATTGGGGTTAAATCAATTTCAATGGAAATTGAAGTTACTGAAATTGGAATTGAGTCAATTTAAATGGAAGTGGAAATTTAAATTGAACTGTTGGGGAAGTGAACAGTTTTGACTCTGGACTACTTCCAATATAAATTGTTTTAATATAAACTTATTTTTTCAAGCTATTTAATATATACAACCTTTCTTTTTAAAGCCAAATTATTTTATATTTATTTTACAATTATTTATGGAACTATTTTATAATTTTTCAACTGTTTTATAAACTAATTACTATTTTTCAACTATTTTACAAATTAATTACTATTTTACAACTATTTTGCAATTATCTAAAATTTCTATAACTATTTGACTATTTTCCAACTATTTTACAATTACTTAAGTATTTAATAGCTATGTTACCAACTAATAATTATTTTTCGACGATTTATCTATTTTAAACTTTTCAAGCTATTTTTTGAATTTAAGCTGGACAAAGTTAAACTGTTTATTATTGAATATCCATTTGGGACAAGGATTAAAGTGATAACCAATGGAATTGAAACAATTGTGATCATGTGGATAGAAATTAAAGGAAATGTGAAAAGAAAGCGAAATTGATTTAGTTGATAATCAATGAAGATAAATACGTAGGATGTACGCATATTATTCTATTCGCATATTGATTTGATCCAGATTCGAGCACAAAATTCCGAGATAGTTATATTGATCCGAGCTGGGATTTTTCACTTGATTTTCGACGGCGAACCTGGATATGGATTGTTGATTGGTTCTGGATATTCTCTTTCATAGTTATGGCTATGCAAGGAGAGTGACGGTTTCTAATCAAGAAACCAGATCTGTGTCCGCACTAGGAAGTCAGGTGAACGATACTAGTTCGGAAGTGTAATTGTGTGATCAAGTGAGCGATCAGATTGGTATAGCGTACGAATGATATGTGTACATCGTACGGATTTGAATGAAATTGATATTGAAAATTTGTGGATAAGAAATGTGAAATGATTTCTTTTGAAATGAAAGTATATCTTGTGAAATATACAATGGATAAAAGTGAAAATTGGATATTTTTATGATGATAAGTAAGATTGAAACAACTTTAATTTTTTTTTTATATATCTATATATATATATATAAAGGATCTTATGAGGATTTTGGAAAAAGGTTTTGGGAACCGTTGGATTTGGAAAGGCTTTTGATTTTCGGGTAAAATAAATATTGGATTTGAAAAGCCTAGTTTGAGAATTATCGATTTGGGATAATCGATTTTGAGAAAGGAGATTTATTTGAGATTCATACTTGGTTTATGATTTGGAAGATACTATATGTGTATAGTATAAAGTGTTTTGAAAATGGCTCTGGGGAAAAGGCGCTCCCTTGAAATGAACTTCTCAGGAGTGCCATAGGTTGGTACTGCCTTGAACCCTAAGGGGGGATTCTAAAGTTGATCCTGTGAGGAGTCCGGACAAAACTAGTTCCTGTGGATTATGCGTAGTGTGTAACGAAAGTCGAGGGCGCTGATGCCTACAGAGGCATTTGGGTTATGCTGTGACGACAGTGTAACTCGATGTCACTGCAATCTATTGCAGACCATAGCAAAAGTCGTGTGTGCCGTTGAGAGCCAACAGTCTACGTTTGATTTTATATCGGTAGACTGCGACCTATGGTAACATAGCAAATGTCATGTGTGTCGCTGAGAGCCAACGGTCTACGTTTGATTTTATATCAGTAGACTGCGACCTATGTGGGAGTGGAGAAGTTTCATTTTTGACAGCGAAAATCGAGGGCGCTAATGCCTACAGTTACATGGACTTTTGCTGTGATGGCAACGTAACACTGGAATGTAACTGCGATCTGTTGTGGGTTCCATGGCGCAATCGAGGGCACTGATGCATATAGTTACCTGGACTTTTGCTGTGATGGCAACGTAACTCAGGATGTAACTGCGACCATGGATGGGGGTGATGATTTCCAGAGCATTCTCACCAAAGATATTTCCTCTATTTTCAAAAACTGTTTTCTATATTTTCAATAAAATTGTTTTCCAAGTATTTTCACTGGATGTTGAAAATGGGTCTGCTAAGTACTTATAGATTTTTAGTCCTACGCCTGATCAATGTATGACCGAATTTCTGTGAGAACAATGATGGACTGGTTGAGACATCGAGTTATAACAAGTATTTTTATAAAAAGCTATTTTAATGGTATTATGTGAATTTAAAAGTATTTCTAAAATTTTTAAATAAAGGAGTAAGCTAGTTAGCTAAATAAATTAGTTAAGTGAGTATGTTAATAAGATTTAAATTGGTTAAATAGAAGTTAAATTGAAAAGGAAGTTGGATTGAAACAGAAATGGTTTGAATTGCAAATTATGTTCAAGAAGGTAGAAATAAATTGAAAATGGCCTGGTAATTAGTTAAATGAGTCGTGAATGAATTGAATTTGGAAATTAAATTTATAATAACTAATCAAATAAATTTGTAGATTGAAATGAGATTTGATTGAAATTGAACCAAGTTAAATTGAAAAGGAAAATTTATTTTGCAAATGAAGTGAGCTTAAGTTTTGAAGTTGGACTAAATTAAAGTAAATTAACATAAGTTTAAAATTTATAGAAGCTCGACTTCAAGTAGGAAGGGTAGACCATTGAATAAAAGCTTGGGTTGAATTAATTTGGGAATGGTTAGTAGTATACGAGCACGGAATGTGTCGAGCTAAATAAAATGTTGTGAATGAATTAAAATGGAAGGAATTAAATATAAATTTAGTCGGAATCAATTTAAATTGGTTATAAAACTTAATTAATTATTTATTCACATGGATATCATTAAATTGATAGAATGAATTGTCGTTTGACGTAAACAAAGGTAATTAAAATTCTATGAGTTGATAAAGACTAAATAAATTGGTTTTAAGATCAATCGAAGTGAATATGAGTTGTTTTTCTTAAAAATGAATTGAATGTAAACAATTGAGTTGTAAACCATTTAAATTGAATGAAGTTGTATACGAATTGGTTGTAAACAATTAAGATTAATGTCGGAACCCTATAAGTTGCTTATAAATATTGTTTAACCTGCATTGCTCATAGAAACTCATATGTTTACTAGTTAAAAATGTAAAATGTTGTTAAGTTACCTGATTTTGGCACTTACGTGTTTAAATTGAGTAAGTACAAGTACCGGGAAGCCGTTTGGCTGGATTTGGACGCGGTAATCGCTAAATTAATAAGCTGCTTGCTTAAAAATGTTAAATAAAGGTACGCCTACGCAATAAAAATAGGAAATATGAACTGTTTTTGTTTTTTCGACTGTGTGGGTCGATGTATATATATTTATATCTCTTTTCAAATTGCAAAATCTCCTCCGTACAAAGGAGACTCTGCCAAAAAATTTCGAAAATTTTGGGAGTTAGAAAATTTTTGAAAAATTTTTTGGGAAAATTTTTGTTAGCGACAAAACGGTTTCAAATTGGAAATTGAAACAAATTAGTGGACGAAATTAATTTAAAATAATGATATGAATCAGTTATAAATGGAGGATAAAATTCATTATTCAGAATTGAAGGTAAACTGAATTCATATGGAAATGGGAAAACTAATTTGAATAGAAGTAGATAAGGAAACTTCTGTAAGGAAATGTATAAAGTGATTTTAAAAGCTATGATTGGATATTATTGCTAAGTAGGATATACAGGTATTATAAAGGAAAAAGGAAAATTGGTTTTGTTTCCAGAAGATAAATTTGAATTGTTCGACAAAAAGGTATGTGTTTAAATTTCTGTATGATTGGGTTTTTGATCTAGCCACTTGGCTTTTTTGTTTTCTTTTGGAATTTGGGAGCCTATAGAGACATTTTGTAGTTGTACCGAGCTAGCCGCGCAAAGGAGACGCTGGCGAAATTTTTTGAAAATTTAGGGAGTTAGAAAAATTTTAAGAAATTTTTGATAATTCAAAATTTGGTTTTAAATTGAAATTTGAATGATTGAGCCAAAGGGTATTGTTTGAAAACTGTGGGAGAGTTTCAGAAGTCCGTAAGAATAATAATGGGTCTTCTATAAAAAGATAGTTGCTAGGATGTTGAAATTGTTGGTTTTGGAAAAAGTAAACGGGTATTGGACCATTCTTCTTAACTAGCAATTTCGGGGACGAAATTCTTTTAAGGGGGAGGAATGTGATGACCCTGAATTGTTAACAAATTTAAATTGGAATATTTAATTGATTTTAAATATTTAAAAGTTAATTTTTAACTTGAATTCAAATATTATTACTACTTAGCAATTAAGTTATTGGATTTAATAAACTGAAATTGGGTGAATTATTGAATCTTCAGTTTTAAGCCTTTTAAAAATAATTTAAGGGTTTGTAAAATTTAAGTCGATAATACTGAAGATAGTAAAAGGGTTGAAATTGAATTTGGGAATGTTTTGTTAAGTTTTGAAAATATATCGTTTAAATCGATATTTAAAAATAGCCTACCGAGGCACAGTCTCGGAATTCGACGAAACTAATTCCATTGGATCCTTAATATTGTATTATTATCTGATTTCAGATTTCGTAGTGTTGGAGTTGTCAAGTGATTGTACGACATATAAATGCGCTTTATTTATATCAAAATTTAATATAATAATATGGTCCAAAAAGCTATCTTCTCCATACGATCGAATTGGGACTCGAAACCTTTTCCATTGCGTTCGAAATAGGGGTCTAACATTATAAACGCCTAGCGGCATGCCTCGATAGGAGTTCGAAATTTTGAGTTGCGAATGGAAGGCAATTTAAATTTAAATTTGAAATTTATATCTATATTTGTTGACTGGTCAATGCCACTCTCATCAGAACTTTTTCGTTTCACCTCAAATCACCATAGCCTTCTTTTGCATGCTACCTCCTTTTCAAAGACATCACGTAGTCTTTGTCTTCCCTCATAAGCTAAAATCAAAATGAAGCCGTTTTCTTCACCTTTATATCATGTGCGTCCTCTTTTCCCCATCTTTTTACTTACAGCCTAGTATTTCAAAACCCAAAAAAAAAAAATCATGGCCGAAGCCCCTGTCGTTGAAAATCAAATTCATTTCCCTCTCCAGTCTTCAATTCGTAAGTCTTAAGGGACGAAATCAACTTCGATTTCGTATTGAAATCGCGAGTCTTCATTTTTTTCCTTGTACTGGAGCTTGGCTAGGGCTTCGTAATGGCGATGAGGCGCGTGTGGCGAGTGGGTGTAGCGGCGTTCGAGGTTGGGTTGTGGGCTGACAGTCAACGTGAGATTCTCTGATCTGGGGTTTTTTTGGCATGAAGTCGCGTTCGACTCGATGTAGCGGGAGGCGTAAGGCACTGGGGTCGGTCGAAGTCCTGAGAGTGGAGCATCGCGACTTCGGGTCGCGCGCGCTAGGTTTCCGATCGTGTATCGGGGGAGGCATTGGAGCGGTCGGTCGATGATGTAGTGGGTTGCTGCTTCGGTTGCCTGAAGTGTTGCGTTTTGAAGTTTAGCTGAGGTATTCGAGTTTGTTTTTTTAATTTTCTAAGTTTTCACAGTAACCAAACTCTTGTTACTTCTATAAATCGAGAAATATAAATTAGGTAGCAAAATTACTAATTTAAAATTGGTTAATTAAGTTTATTAACTGATAATACTATGTTGTTGAACAATTAAATTGATCAGTCAGAATGATACTAATAATTAGTTTATGAACTGCTAAAAAAATAGTTTTTGGTTTACTGTTAGAATAGGTATATTGTAGTATTTGAATTAAAAAAATGGATTTCTAAAGCTATATAATTTTTTTTGGAAATAAGAGAAATATATATACATACATATTTTATTTACTAGTTTAATTTTAAGGTAATTTATTTGTTTAAAATTATTTTGGTCACTGGAAGATTATTAAAGGAAAACTAGTTTGAAATTTAATTACTCATAAAATAATAATCATTAGTCAAGATTAAATCATTTTCTAATTAAATTATTATATGGAAATTGATTATTAAGTTAATTCAAATATTAATAAATCATATTATGTTGTTCAAGGTCTAAAAACTGTGAAGAAGCAAGGCGTGATGGAAATGGATTGGAAACAAAATTAAAGGTGAGTTAATCCCACTCTTTTGGATTTCTATTTAAATTTAAATGGTTAAATTTAAATAATTGGTTGAATGATTGAATTGATTTGATGTGCTATATTATATATAGTAGTATATATATAGTATATATTGGAGTGATTGATTTCCCGCATTATATAGCGGATGAGACCCTATGCGCCGCATAATAGCGGATGATACTATATAAATCCCATATACCGCGATATTCCGCCTCGAAGTGGAATTGGTATTGTGCTAACGTCTGTGGATGCGGGGAAACAGGTTGGAGGGATCCAACTGGATTCCTCAAAATTATTTAGATTGTTTAATAATCTGTGTTATGAATATTTGATATTCTGTGATGAATTATATTGATAATTAGAATATTGAATTTAAAAAACGATTTTGGTTTTAAATTCCTTTAAACCTCTTTATAAAATAAGTATTTAATTTACTTAATGAAGTAAATAAATAGGCAGTAAATTACTGGTTGAGAATAATCAAGAGTGAGCAATATTTGTGCTTTAATTAATGATTAATTACTTAATGTAATTAAATTAAATTGGGATAAATTAAAATGTAATTAGAAATCATTAATTTATATAATTAATGACGTAATTAAAGGTTGATTAATTAAGATTAATTAATCAATAATAAGTGATTTATGAGAAATTAATTAATATAGGTAATTAAGGATTAGTGTAATTAATTATAGTTAATTAATCTATGAAGTAATTAAAAATTAAATACTATTTTTGGTCAAGAATAATTAATTTGAATAATTAATTAAAGCTAATTACTTGAATGTAGTTGAAAGATAATTAATCCAGGGTGATTAATTAAGATGGATAATTAATTGATTGATTTGAATTTAATAATGTTAAGTGAAGGAATCTAAGTGATTGAGGTTAGTAAATCAACTAGAATTAATTAAATCAATTTGGAAGTAATCAAGCTTTTCTTATGGGTGATTGAATGGTATTGGACGCCTTGAATGAGTTGATATCTCTGATATGAAATGTTTTGTAGTATCATCTGTTTGGGCGGACAGGATATTGTGGTTTATCTATCAATGATAAATTGTTGTGTAAAGGGACATCATGTATTTAAAATTTGAAGTGTATTTCATTTCAATAACTTGGGTTAGGATGACGTGAGACTCAAAGAGGCCGGGGTCGGGTATTAGAAAATACTCGAAACCACTTTGAATTTTTATAGATGGATATGTGAAATCAATAAACTGGAATGTAATGATTTAAGTGAGTTGGACTATTTAATCTAAGTTTTTGGTACTTAGAAAATTGATGTGTGAAATAAGTGATGTCTATAACAAATTGTGAATTTGTAGATTGATACGAGTTACCTGGGTTTTATATAAGTTGTATGCTTTGAATTCTATGTTAGATGGGTTACTCACGCTGGTTTCCAGCCTGACCTGGGTGTTACTATGATGTAATGCTCGGTCAGACCGAGTATTACAGATTTTCAGCTAAGGATGGTCTGGAACTCGGAAGGCGAGCTGGATGGCAAGAACGTAAGGAGTGTTTCTGCTGTATTATATTATTGTATATCTGAGACATGATGATTGTGTATATCCAATGACTGTATATATGTGTAACTCTCATGTATTATAAAGGTATTTTGACATATACAAAATTCTTTTGTGAACTGTATTATTTGATATTATATTTTTATCCGCTGCGAATGTGAGATGTTGGTGTTTCTGTTCTTCTATCTGTTTTTTCGTTTTCCTAACTATCTGGAATTTTCGGGATCGAAAATTCCTGGTTGTTACAGGAATGATTTGAAATGTGATGTTAAGTGTTGAAAAAATAAGGTTGCTTAAAAAGTAAGTAAATGTTATTCTGGTCTTTTTACAAAATAATATTTTAACCCAAAACATTTTCTATAAATAAGCATCCACTTTGTCACTTTTTTCACACGTTTCTTTTTCCTTTTTCAAGCTTTTCTTCTACTCTCTATGGCTTCTTCTTTTCTCTTTCCTTACTAATTTTCTTAAAATCATATCAAATCAACTCCAAACACCACAAAACTTTGCCAAAGTTCTCATATCATCATTAAAACATGTTTTATCATCCAATAAGTGAAGAAACGATGGAGGAAGGGGTGGAATAGAAGGAGGTCGAAACAATTGAGGAGGAAGGAGCAAGTTAGAAAGGTCTAGTGTAAGAAGAAGGGAAAGAAGCGTTACCCGTTTCATTCCTAGAAAATAGGAGAAAGTTTGAAGTACTGCGGAAGCTTTGTCGAATTTTTCAAAGTTGGTTGAAGTTGAAAAAATAGTGAAGTGTTGGACGATATGAATGTTGGTTGAAAGTGAACAATTTGATTAAAGGTGAGTACTCAAAATTTATTTAAAATTAAATTATCTTTATATCTATTTTAATATGTCCATTAAAACCCTTGAATAAATTGTTTGAATGTTTGATAACTTGGATGCAAAATTGGTTGATTATATGATTGTTTATGTGGTCGATAACTAGTCTGATAAATGATAAGAGAAATGATTAGTGGTTAACCATTGTTAATTAAATTAGAATTAAATCCATACAAATATGTGTATGGAACTTATTTTGCCTCTTAATGATTTTAAATATGCTAAAATGGTTAACAATATGGTGTAAAACAAATTTGAAGTGTTCCGGAAAAGTTCCGAAGCAATTCACAAAATTGGTTAAAATCGAGCTAGTCGCGTAGCGATATTTCATAAATTTCGACCCGTAACTACAAATTAGCGTGGAGAATGATTTATAAGTTGGATTTCTTCGAAATCAAAATTCTTTTGTCCACAATGATAATAATTTTTCAACGATGAGAGAAAATCAAGATTTCAACTAGTAGATTTTGAATTATATCCAAAACAATTTTCTAAAAGCATCGTGGCTTTGTAGATTGGAGTCCAAAAAAAATTTCTTTATAATTGATATTTCAAATATTTTAAAATATGAAATAAATTTAATAAATCTATTAAAATGGTTTAAAATAGATTTGGAATGGAAAATATGACTTTTCAAATACATAAAAAATTGTTTAAATCAAATAAGCTTATAAAGCACTTTCCGCAGCACTTTTCTACTACCGTTGCTTCGGCTTTTTAAAGAAGGTTTAAACTTAACGATTTTTCCTAGAATCAATTATGGATGTTTTTAAAAGGAAAATTAAGAGTTCAAAAGATACTTTGGAATCTTATAATCAATTCCAAAATAAAGCTAATAACCGAGTATGCGGAAACGACTAGCACATTTGTCCCGCCTGTGAGATCTGGGAGGATAAAACAAGGTGTTTAACTAAGGTTAGGGATGGTGCAACTAGTTCCTTGAACTTACCTGGCCTATGTTTTCTCTTTTTAGGCGAGGGGTGGAATAGATCGAAAGGAAAGCCCTGATGCTCTAAAAGATCATGTTTAAGTTTTTCCAAAATAAAAGAAAAGAAAAAAATTGAATGTTAATTAACCACTTAGCATCTTTTATTTAATGATTGGTATGAAGGAACCGTGATCGGTTTTGGGTGATTCCTATCCGAAGAGCTAGGATTGGATTTGGGTGATTCTTATCCGAAAATCACTTTAAACTAATTTTTAAAAATCCCATATGAACTTAACATCTTTTTATTGACGATTAACATCATTTTATTTGAAAACCCCTTCAAAATAATTATCCAAATAATACATATAAAAGACCAAAATCTTCATGACGTAGGATTACTTCCCATTAGTCCCTGGAAGTGAAATTTACCATATCTAAGGTGACAGTAGTGTTCTGTTATAAAAATCGTTGATTTGCAAGAATGCTATTTGAAATTAAGAAGGAAATCATTGATTAAGATTTAATAAATGATTTGGGAATATTTTCCATAAGTTAAAAGTTATAGCTTGAATAAAAGAAATATTTGATTAAGATTTAATGAATGATTTGGAAAGGTTTTCCTAAGTAAAAGATAAAATGATTGGAGTTATTCCAAGATCTAAAGAGGTTTAATAAATCAAATGATTTCATAAATGCGGCTTAATGATTCCATATATACTTGAAAAGAAAATGGACTAAATTGAAAAGAATATATCTAAGAAAGATATTTTGATATAAGATGAAGTAATTGATTGATGATTGATATTCATATATGAACTTAACATCTTTTAAATCAATAATTGGCTTCGAAGGAACCGAGGTCGGATTTGGGCGATTTCTATCCGAAAACCACTTTGAACCAATGTATCCATTTGAAAGTGAAGACATGTTGAAGATGGTGATTGAAGACCGAGGATCTTCATAGCACAAGGACCGCTTGTTGACATGCTTTGGGTCACTCCCATAATAGAGTTATTTATAGTAGTGGTCTCCTCGTTATGGAGACTTTTCGGATTCCAAGGGCTTCTCGCCTAGTAATGGCCATGGAAAGTGCCTTCGGTTTGGTTCAGTTCCAGAATGAACTTGTATGGATATTTGCCTGACATTGTATTCAAAATTATATTTGAGTGGTTTCTATAAATGTATATCAGCTGGTGGCGGAGAAGGCAACTTCTTTTAGCTTAACACCATTTCCCGAGGGGTGCGAGCTCAGAAAGTTATACTTTTCTAAAAATCAGTCATGTGACGTGGAATGACAATGTGGCATTCATAGTGGAACCAATTATGATCAAAGAGTGGTTTTGTATGAAACACATGGCTTTGAAGAAATTTAGCGTAACCTCACTAGCCTCACATCCTGGAAGACGATATGGTATACTATGTGGTCTGACAGACATAAATTCGAAATGAGTATGTATGGTGGTGTCCAATACGTTAGGCTCTTTAGGGGATACGTCCCTCAATGCATTTATTTCCCCATTTTGATAAAGTGGTTAGCTTGAGAAAAGTAGGGAACTACCGGTTATCAGTGGTAGCATAGAAAGTACAGTTCCAAGTGACTAATTTGAGAGAAGCGATTAAGGTACAGTGGAAACTATATTTGTTTATGTGTGGATCGAAGAATAGTCCCTATCATATTGGAAACCCAATCCCAATACGAGATTTACAATTTTGATTTTATTCCCAAAATAGCTATAATGACTTGCAAACATTTCAGCTACCCTTATGGTGTCATATATTCTGTTTGGTATATTTTGTTGACCCAGTCCGGATATATTCCCTTAGACTTAGTCCGGGTATTGATACCATATTTGAATAAGTTTATTTGAAAAGTTTTTTCAAAAGAATGTCATTAAAAATAATATCATGTGTATTTTGGTAATAAAAGTGTTTCGGTTATCATAAGGTAAAAACCCATCTGTGTTTATGTTTGGGCATGGTCTTATGAGATACCCTTCTTTTCAATGGTTTTGATAACATCGTCATGATCCGTACATTCAAAATTTCAAGTATCTCATACTGGTTTATCAAGCCTAATCCGAGTATTTTTAACACTCGGGTCGGATTCGAGTAGTTTTAGGTTTAGTTGAAGATGGTTAGAGTTTCTAGAGGAGAGCTGGAGATCTTCATCATCGTATGGACGTACTCTATTAACCACTAAATCTATTGCATTTGTTTGTTTTTTCAACATATTTAAGGATGGAAATTTAGAACTGTCCAGGCTAAATCTAGTTTAGACTCTAATATTGTGTTTTAAAATTTTCCGCCGTAAAGATTATTATAGAAATAATATATGTTATTCTATTCGTGTGAGATTTTGTTCTGTCTTTCTTTTCTTTCTATCCGTAATGATCCTTCTTCTCGTGCAATTTAAGTTAGACATGTGTGGTTTTTTCGATTCAAAGGGAATGGGAAAACGGGTCATTACAACAATGAAACCAAAAGGTTTCGATTAAAGGTGATTTTTCCGAAAGTGCCGACATAGCGACTTTCGCTATGCGGACGGTTCGAAATTCACGCATATGACATTTGCAACACAACCACGCATCACATGACCAAGGTATGAACATAAATACATAATAATTTACAATAACATAATGTAACGGCCTGTTTTTTTACCCTTTGAATCGACAATAAACGACACATATCCAACTCAAATTGCACGAATAAGCGGATCATTAAGGATAGAAAGAAAATAAAGATAGAACAGAATCTCACACGAATGGAATAACATATATTATTTCAAAAATAATCTTTACAGCGGAAAATTTTAAATAGAATATCAGAGTTTAACTTAAATTTAGCTTGGACAGTTATAAACATCTGTCCTTGCAATTGCTGACAAACATCAAACAAAATACACTAAGTACAGCTGATAATAGAATACGTCCATACGTAGATGAATATCTCCAGATCTCCTTTGGAAACTCCAACCCTCTTCGACTAAACCTGAAACTACTCGGATATGGCCCGAGTATTGAAAATACCCGGATAAGGCTTGATAAACCTGCGTGAGATACTTGAACTTTAAAATGACTATGTTATCAAAACCTTTGAAAAGAAGGGTATCTCATAAGACCATACCACACAAAAATATGGACGGGTTTTTACCTTATGATGACCCAAACATGTCATACCAAAATACACTTGACATTATTTTTAATGACATTCTTTTGAAAACACTTTTCAAATAAACTTATTCAAATAAGACATCAATATCTGGACGAAGTCTAACGGAATATATCCGGAATAGGTCAACGGAATAAAACGAAACGGAATATATGATACCAAAAGGGGTAGTTGAAATGTTTGCAAGTCATTACAACTATTTTGGGAATACAATCAAAACCATAAATATCGTATTGGGTTTGGATTTCCAACATGAAAGGAAACTAGTGACCTTTTTCTATGATCCACGCATAATAAACATAGTTCCTACGATGCCTTAATCGCTTTTCTCAAACTAGTCACTTGGAACTATACTTGCTACACAACAACTGATAACCGGTAGTTCCCAGCTTTTCTCAAGCTAACCACTTTATCCACATGAGGCAATAAATGCCTTGAGGCCCAGACATATCTGGTACCTAGGGCTCAGAACATCTGATAACCTAAATCACTATTATTAGAAATGCGAGCATACATCTAACCACATAGAATCCATCATAACCGGGGTTGAGGCTCGTGAGGCTACGCTCAATTTCTTTAAAGCCATGCATTTCATACAAAACCATGCTTTGATCATAACAGTTCCACTTTGAATGCCACATTGTCATTCCACGTCACATGACTAATTTTTAGAAAAGCATAATTTCCTGAGCTCGTATGTCTCGGGAAAGGGTGTTAAGGTAAGAGAAGTTGCCTTCTCCACCACCAACTGATATACATCTATAGAAACCACTCAAATGTGATTTATAATACAATGTCAGACAAACATCCATAGAAGTTCGTTCTGGGACTGAACGAAACCGAAGGCACTTTCCTCGGCCATTACAAGGCGAGAAGCCCTTGCAATCCGAAAAATCTCCATCACGAGGAGACCACTGCTATAAATAAGTCCATAATGGTGGCCAACCAGAGCATGTTCAACAAGCAGTCTTCATGCTATAAAGATCGACGGTCTTCAATAATCATCATCTTCAACATGTCTTCACATTCGAACATATACATTGGTTCGAAGTGGTTTTCGGATAGGAATCATCCAAATCCAACTCCGGTTCCTTCGAAGCCAATCATTGCTTTAAAAAGATGTTAAATTCATACGTGGATATCAATCATCAATGAATTACTTCATCTTTTAAATCAAATATCTTTCTTAGATATAATATTTTCAAGTTATTCCATTTTCTTTTCAAATGTATATGGAATCATTAAGC
Organism: Allium cepa; assembly: GCA_030765085.1. Classification (NCBI taxonomy): domain Eukaryota; kingdom Viridiplantae; phylum Streptophyta; class Magnoliopsida; order Asparagales; family Amaryllidaceae; genus Allium; species Allium cepa. Next base: position 668,906,012 of record CM060943.1, on the reverse strand, counting down.
CTCATTTATCAAATCATATGATTTATTTAAACATTTCTTAATTCCTAATCATTTTCTCTTTTACTTAGGAAAACTTTTCCAAATCATTCTTTTAAATCTTAATCAAAGATACCTTGTATTCAAGTTATAACTTTTAGACATAGGGAAAATATTCTCAAATCATTCATTAAATCTTAATCAAAGATTTCTTTCTTAACTTCAAATCATATTCTTGCAAATCGAAGATTTTCATAATAGAGCACTACTGCCATCTTAGATATGGTAAATTTCAACTACAGGGACTAATGGCAAGTTTCACCTCCAGGGACAAATGACAAGTTTCACCTCTAGGGACTAATGGCAAGTAATCCTACATCATGAATATCTTTGTCTTTTAACTTGGAAAAACTTAAATATGATCTTTTAGAGCATCCGAGCTTTCCTATCGATCTGTTCCACCCCTCGCCCAAGAAGAGAAAACATAGGCCAGGTAAGTTCAGGGCACTGGTTGCTCCATCCCTAACCTTAGATAAACACCTTGTTTACCATCCCAGATCTCACAGGCGGGCAAATGTACTAGTCATTTCCGCATACGCAGTTTGTTATTATATTCAATCTTCTTCACTTTTTGTTTAAGTGCTATAAATAATTCATCTTAACAATTTATTCAAACTCTTATTAAAACTTCTAAATCATCTTTAGATTACTTAATTATTCCTTTAAAATCATTCACAAAACAATCTAGTAAAAACCATTAAGTTTAAAACTACATTTCAAATGATTATAGGATTCGTAGCATAAAAGTGCTATGGAAAATGCTATACAAGCTTATTTGATTTAAACAACTTTTTAATATTCGAAAATTCATATTTTCAATTCCAAATCTCTTTTAAACCATTGTAATAGATTTATCAAATTTATTTCATATTTTTAATCATTTAAAAATATCATTTATAAAGAAATCCCGTTTTGGATTCCGAACTATAAAACCGCGATATTTTTAGAAAATTGTTTTGGACATATTTCAAAATCTACTCAACGAAATCTTGATTTTCTTTCTTCCTTTGAAAACTATTATCATTTTCGACCAAAGAATTTTTATTTCAAATAAATCCGATTTATAAATCGTTCTCTACATTAATTTGAAATTACAGGTCGAAATTTACGAACTGCCGCTAGGCGACGAGCTCGATTTTGAGCAATTTTATGAATTGCTTTAGAAATCGTCCAAAACACTTCAAATTTGTTTTAAACTATTTTAGCTTATTTAAAATCATTAAGAAGCTAAATAACTTCCATACACGCATTTATATGGATTTAGTTTTCATTGAATTAACTATGGTTAATTCCATTTCATTTCTCTTATCATTTATCGAACAAGTTATCAACCACATAAACACTCATATAATCAACCAATTTTGCAACCAAGTTATCAAACATTTAATCATTTAACATATTTAAACTTTCGAATCATTATACTTGAAATAATTTGTGGATTAATTAGTAAATATGAGCACTCACCTTTAACCAAATTGTTCACTTCCTACGAACATTCATATCATCCAACACTTCACTAAATCGTTTTATCTTCACCAAATCTTTTCCCTAGACTTTCCTTTTGATCTCGGCAGCACTTCCTTTTCTTTTTCTTGCTTCGGAACTTCACGAACTTGCTCATCTTCCTCCATAGGTTCGACCATGCCCTATTCTTTCTCTTCCTCACTCATTTCTTCACTTCTTAGATGCTAAACCACGTTTAAAATGTATACTAAGGTCTTTGGCAAAGTTTGTGGTGTTTGGAGTTGATTTGATATGGTTTTGAAAAGGTTAGTAAGCATTTGGAAGAGAAGAAGAAGCCATTAAATCTCTAAAGAAGAAGAAGTAGAGAGCTTAGAAAAGGAAGAAGAAGAAGAATGAAAAGTGTGAAAAAAGTGAAAAAGTGGTTGGTATTTATAGAAAAAGAAATGAAGTGGTAAATTACCAAAATATCTCATTACCAAATTATCAAAATAAACTTACTTACTTCTAAAGTAATTTTTTTTGAACACTTAACATCATATTTCAAATCATTACTTTATGTCATTTTCACTTAGATATTAAGTAAAGTAAGTAATAATTATGTTTGTTTGATTTAATGTTTTACTTTTTGCTTTGAAATGACATTTTTGTCTTTTTGTGCTTACTTTTTCTTAATTGTTTTCTAGAAGTTTCTAACCTTGTTTAGTAAAAGTAAACTTGATTAATGAATTAATTAACACTTACACTATTTGAGTATATGTTCCTATATAAGAAAATAAAGGTGCAACAACGTTGCACTTTTAATCGATAAAACGTCGTTTTTTTGAGCAAAATGTTTTACGGTCACATTTTGACGTTTTAGTTAAACTATTCATTCTTGTAAACCAAATTTAAAAATGAAATTTTTACTTCTTTAAATAAATTAAAACATGTCTCTTTATATTTTAAAATTATATTTAAATAATGTCAAAATCTCTAATTTTATGGTGTATGTAAAACTGACAAAATGTGACAAAATTTAATTATTTTTGTAAAACGATTATTAACATACTTATAATATTTTAATATACTTTTATTATCTTTATTAGATGTATTCAATAAGATTTATCTTTTTAAATAAATATTTAAACATATTTATTTAAGCATTTATTTATTTTTAACAAAACTTAACATTTGTCGATTTGTACTAAAATCCAAATTTATACTTTTTATATTATCAACTATAAGAATATATAATTTCTCTATTATTATTATTATATGTAACTTGTTTATTTTAGTTTTAAACCTTTTTAAATATAAAACAAATGAAATCCCTCATTTTCGAAGTAGCGAAATTACGGGTCATTACATTCTCCCCTACTTAAAAGAATTTCGTCCTCGAAATTACCCAAAACAAAAGTTTGCCTAAACATTCATCTATAAAATTAATTCCATGTAATATGAACAGATCATCCATATGAAATATCTTATTCGGTCTACTATTCGAATACAAAACTTTACTTTCGAACTAGTATCGATCTCCTGATCCTCTAGTGCGGACTTTAATCAGGCTCTTTGCCCAGAAACGTTTGCTTTCCTTGCATAGCTCTCAACTATGATAGAAAACTCAAGTACCCAACCATAAACCCTAATCAATGTTTGTTGTCAAGAATCGAGTGATAAATCCTTTTTCGAATCGATGTAAACACCTCAAAATTCCGAATTCGAATCATAGATCAAAATTTGTGTGATGAAATGATTTACATACAACATATGTATTTATTAACCCACAAAAACTTTCATAAAAACTTTATCTTAAGTTTAAACATTTTATGAAGGTGCTTCTTTATATAATCCCTTTAATTATTTATTTCCAAATATTTTTATTTAAGGAAAATATTCTAAAGAAATCATTTTTCACTTAAAAGATAATTTTCTTTATCATAATTTTTTTTCACACAATCTTTTAACTCAGTATATTTCCTCTAACGCTAATATTATTTATGTACAATTTTATAAATCTATTACTTAAGTTTATTACGTCTTATAACTTATGTAAATCAAACACTTTTAAAGACTTAAGTCCAATCCTTAATTAATGCTAGAATTCATTAATAAAACATTTTCTACGTTATAATTTCCTTTTATTTTATAATCGTACTTATAAATTATACTTATCCAATTTCATTTTCCCAGAATATTTCACAATCTTTTAGTTTTCATAAATTCCTTAGCTCCGAGTTAGGTATGATTCGGAAATTTTTGACTGTCCAAAATCGTCAAGAATTTTGTTTTATCTTATCAATTAGCAATTCCAAATTTAGTTTTAGTTTAAACACTTTTATAAATTACAAATCAATGATTCACATTATTTCTTCAACTTAAGAAAATTATATAGATCGAGTAACTCCAAAACAGTCCAAGGAACTGGGTACTACCAATAATATCATATATCCTCTTAACAAGAAGAGTAATACTTAAGAGAAGTGCTTACCATCCGAACATATCACTTGCCCATTTTTAGTTTATTTTTGAGCCAATCGAATTAGTTATCATAAATACCTCTTTTTATTTGAAATAATACCATTTTCAAAATCCTTGAGAGATTACTTTATAAAACCTATCTTATAAATTCGTTTTACCTTATATTAATTAACTTCATTTAAATTACCACAATTGTTTCACTCGAACTTAAATTCTCATTCCTTCTATATATAACTTTTACAAAATCATTTTCTATTATTTAAATACATTTTTTTATCTTATATGCTCATTCCTCAAACAAAACTTATTATCAAACACCTTATAGTCAAATCGCAAAACTTAATTCACAATGTATTTGTACTTAAACTTTAAATTAAACAACTGATCAATTTATGATAGTAACTTAACATTATCATTTCTTAATTTATTACTTGTAATAAGTATTAAAGATCTTAGTTACCTTATCAGATTACTTACTTATCGATTATCTTTATGAACATCTCATAGTCAAACTGTGAAATTTTAATCACAAGATGTTCATATTTAAATTTCACTAATCTTGATTTCTAACTATACAACTTTTCAAAATATAGACTTTATATTCAAAATATAATCCTAGGTAAAATTTCTTCATTTACCAATCTTTCAAAATATGTGTGTCGGTTCGCCTTGTTTAAATGTTTAGGAACCCTCATCGATAACGGTGATCAAGCTTATCAATCAAATTCCATAAAACACTCAATAAATGAATCGACACAAAATAATTATTAGTCATTAACAAATACGCACTCGTATATAATACATTCAAACTCATTCTAGAGTGTTACTAACCCTATCTCTAATGAGTCACTCATCCAAGGGTATTGCTAACTCTAACTCTGATGAGTCTTTACCCAACCAAAGCCAAGGTTCTCGCTTAACATTCAGCTCTGATACCAAATGTAACGGTCTGTTTTTCTGTACCCTTTGAATCGACAATAAATCACACATGTCCAACTCAAATTGCACGAATAAGCGGATCATTAAGGGTAGAAAGAAAATAAAGACAGAACATAATCTCACATGAATGGAATAACATATATTATTTCAAAAATAATCTTTACAGTGGAAAATTTTAAATAGAATATCAATGTCTAACCTGAATTCAGCTTGGACAGTTATAAACATCTGTCCTTATAATGCTGACAAACATCAAACAAAATACACTAAGTGCACGGATAATAGAATACGTCCATACGTAGGTGCATATCTCCATCTCTCCTCTAGAAACTCCAACCGTCTTCGACTAAACCTGAAACTACTCGGATCTGACCCGAGTATTTTCAATACCCGGATAAGGCTTGATAAACCAGCGTGAGATACTCGAACTTTAAAATGACTATGTTATCAAAACCTTTGAAAAGAAGGGTATCTCATAAGACCACGACCACACATAAATATGGACTGGTTTTTACCTTATGATGACCAAAACATTTAATACCAAAATACACTTGATATTATTTTTAATGACATTCTTTTGAAACCACTTTTCAAATAAACTTATTCAAATAAGATATCAATATCTGGACTAAGTCTAACGGAATATATCCGAACTAAATCAACAGAACATACCAAACGGAATACATGATACCAAAAGGGGTAGCTGAAATGTTTGCAAGTCATTACAGCTATTTTGGGAATACAATCAAAACCGTAAATATTGTATTGGGTTCGGATTTCGAACATGAAAGGAAACTAGTGACCTTTTTCGTCGATCCACGCATAACAAACATAGTCCACGGTGCCTTAATCGCTTTTCTCAAACTAGTCACCTAGTACTATACTTGCTACACTACAACTGATAACTGGTAGTTCCCTGCTTGCAAACCACTTTATTCACATGGGGCAATAAATGCCTTGAGGCCCAGACGTATCTGGTACCTAGGGTTCAGAACATCTGATAACCCAAATCACTACTATCCGAAATGCGAGCAAATATCTAACCACATAGAATCCATCATAACCAAGGTGTGATGCTGGTGAGGCTACGCTCAATTTCTTCAAAGCCACGTGTTTCATACAAAACCACGCTTTGATCATAACAGTTCCACTTTGAATGCCATATTGTCATTCCACGTCACACGACTGATTTCTAGAAAAGTATAACTTCCTGAGCTCGTATTTCTCGAAAAAGGGTGTTAAGCTAAGAGAAGTTGCCTTCTCCACCACCAACTAATATACGTCTATAGAAACCACTCAAGTGTGATTTAGAATACAATGTTAGACAAGCATCCATAGAAATTCGTTCTGGGATTGAACGAAATCGAAGGCACTTTCCTCGGCCATTACTAGGCGAGAAGCCCTTGCAATCTGGAAAATCTCCATCACGAGGAGTCAACTGTTATAAATAACTCTATAATGGTGGCCAACCAGAGCATGTTCAATAAGCAGTCTTCATGCTATAAAGATCCACGGTCTTCAATAACCATCATCTTCAACATGTCTTCACATTCGAAAGTATACATTGGTTCGAAATGGTTTTACGGATATGAATCATCCAAATCCAACTCCGGTTCCTTCGAAGCCAATCGTCGCTTTAAAAAGATGTTAAGTTCATATGTGGATATCAATCAATAATTACTTACTTCTTCTTTTAAATCAAATATCTTTCTTAGATATAATCGTTTCAAGTTATTCCATTTTCTTTTCAAATGTATATGGAATCATTAAGCCTCATTTATCAAAACATTTATCAAATCATATAGGGACTAATGACAAGTTTCACCTCTAGGGACTAATGGCAAGTTTCACCTCCAGTGACTAATGGAAAGTTTCACCTCCAGGGACTAATGGAAAGTAATCGTATATCATGAATATCTTTGTCTTTTAACTTGGAAAAACTTAAATATGATCTTTTAGAGCATCCTGGTTTTCCTTTCGATCTATTCCACCCCTCGCCTAAGAAGAGAAAACATAGGCCGCATAAGTTTAGGGCACTGGTTGCTCCATCCCTAACCTTAGTTAAACACCTTGTTTATCTTCCCAGATCTCACAAGCGGGATAAATGTATTAGTCGTTTCCGCATACTCAGTTTGTTATTGTATTCAATCTTCTTCACTTTTTGTTTAAGTGGTATAAACAATTCATCTTAACAATTTATTCGAACTCTTATCAAAACTTTTAAATCATCTTTACGTTAACTAATTATTCCTCTAAAATTATTCGCAAAAGATTCTAGGAAAAACCGTTAAGTTTAAAGCTACATTTCAAATGGTTATAGAATTCATAGCATAAAAGTGCTGCGGAAAATGATATATAAGCTTATTTGATTTAAACAACTTTTTAATAATTGAAAATTCATATTTTCCATTCCAAATCTCTTTTATACCATTTTAACAGATTTATCAAATTTATTTCATATTTTTAATCATTTAAAAATATCATTTATAAAGAAATCCCGTTTTGGATTCTGAACTACAAAACCGCGATGGTTTTAGAAAATTGTTTTGGACATATTCCAAAATCTACTCGATGAAATCTTGATTTTCTTTCTTCCTTTGAAAAATATTATCATTTTGGACTAAATAATTTTTATTTCAAAGAAATCCTATTTATAAATCATTCCCTACATTTAAAGTTACGGGTCGAAATTTACGAACTGCCGCTACGCGACGAGCTCGATTTTGACCAATTTTATAAATTGCTTCGGAACTTGTCTGAAACACTTCAAATTTGTTTTAAACCATATTTAGACTATTCTAGCTTATTTAAAATCGTTAGGAAGCTAAATAACTTCCATGCACACATTTATATGGATTTAGTTTCCATTGAATTAACTATGGTTAATTCCTATTCATTTCTCTTTTCATTTATCAAACAAGTTATCAACCACATAAACACTCATATAATCAACCAATTTTGTAACCAAGTTATCAAACATTTAATCATTTAACATATTTAAACTTTTCAAATCATTATACCTGAAATAAATTATGGATTAATTAGTAAATATGAGTACTCACTTTAACCAAATTGTTCACTTCCTACCAATATTCATACCATCCTACACTTCATTAAATCCTTTTACCTTCACCAAATATTTTCCCTAGACTTTCCTTTTGATCCTGGCAGCAATTCCTTCTCTTTTTCTTGCTTCGGGACTTCACGAACTTGCTCCTCTTCCTCCATAGGTTCGGCCATGCCCTATTCTTCCCCTTTCTCCATCGTTTCTTCACTTCTTAGATGCTAAACCATGTTTAAATGGTATTCTAAAGTCTTTGGCAAATTTTGGTGGTGTTTGGAGTTGATTTGATATGGTTTTGAAAAGATTAGTAAGCATTTGGAAGGGAAGAAGAAGCCATTAAAGCTCTAAAGAAGAAGAAGAAGAGAGCTTAGAAAAGGAAGAAGAAGAAGAATGAAAAGTGTGAAAAAAGTGAGAAAGTGGTAGGTATTTATAGAAAAAGAAATGAAGTGGTACATTACCAAAATATCCCTTTACCAAATTACCAAAATAACCTTACTTACTTCTAAAGTAATCTTATTTATTTTCAACACTTAACATCACATTTTAAATCATTACTTTATGTCATTTTCACTTAGATATTAAGTGAAGTAAGTAATAATTATGTTTCTTTGATTTTATGTTTTACTTTTTGCTTTGAAATGATATTTTTATCTTTTTGTGCTTACTTTTTCTTAATTGTTTTCTAGAAATTTCTAACCTTGTTTAGTAAAAGTAAACTTGATTAGTGAATTTATTAATACTTATACTATTTGAATATATGTTTCTATATAAGAAAATAAAGGTGTGACGACGTTGCGACAACTTTTAATCGATAAAACGTTGTTTTTTCGATAAAATGTTTTACGATCACATTTTGACGTTTTAGTTAAACTATTTATTTATGTAAATCAAATTTAAAAATGAACTTTTTACTTATTTAAATAAATTAAAACATGTCTTCTTATATTTTAAAATCATATTTAAATAATGTCAAAATCTTTAATTTTACGGTGTATGTAAAACTAACAAAATGCGACAAATTTTGGTTATTTTTGTAAAACGATTATTAACATACTTATAAGTATTTTATATACTTGTATTATCTTTATTAGATGTTTTCAATAAGATTTATCTTTTTAAATAAATATTTAAACCTTTTTATTTAAGCATTTATTTATTTTTAACAAAACTTAACTTTTGTTGATTTGTTCTAAAATCCAAATTTATACTTTTCAAATTATCACCTATAAGAATAAATAATTTCTCTATTATTATTTATTGTATATAACTTGTTTATATAAATTTTAAACCTTTCTAAATTTAAAATAAATGAAATATCTCATTTTCGAAGTAGCGAAATTACGGGTCGTTACACATAACATATATCAAACATTTAATAACAATGGCATAGGTTTGTCTACTAGATTCACATAAAACCAAAGATTCGCTTACTAACTTTCAAATGCGACTATTTTCAAGCAATAAACCAAAAATTGACCAAACCATCATTATAACCATATGATAATCATTCAACACATACAAGTATAGGCATGAATATTGTTTAAACTTGGTGGTTCAAAGATGGAAGCTTTACTCACCGTGAAGCTTACTAACTTGAATGGAAATCACAATAACTCTCCGAAAATCACTAGGATTAAACTTTAATTTGATTTGGTGAACCTCTAATAGGCTTTTAGGTTCGGCCTAGAGCATGTGGGGCTCGGCCATGGTGGGTATGTGGGGTGTAGGATCTTGTTTGATGGAGTTTTGGCAAGAGGAGAAGTGTAGTGGAGAAAGAAATTGTTTTTTTAGTAAACTTGCTTAAGGAAGAAGAGAAAAGAAAAGATTTTTTTGAAGTATTTAGAAGCCATGAAAACTTAGGAAAGAACCTAAATGAAGTTTTGAAAGTGAAGATAGAAATGAAAAAGATAAGAAAAAAATTAGGAAATTAACTATTATACTAATGATAAATAAAATTACCAAAACGCCCCTCGTCCTTTACCCTTCATTTATATTCTTCCACCTCATCACCAAGCCTCGCTCCTTTTATACATGCTAAGAAACATGTTAAAACATGTTTGTTCTTTGAGTTGCCAGTGTCAATTCTTTTCTCCCCTGATGTGACTATTTTTTATTTTTTATATTTACTTGCCAAAGTGTCACATCATCGTTATCTTAAGTAAATTAACTTAATTAAACCTAACTATATGATCTTAAACCATATTATATAATCAGTCCATGTGTTTATATATATAAGAAAGTGTGTACAACATTTCAAATAACTTTAGTATAACGAAACATTGAAAATTTAGAAAACAATTTCCAGTCACATTTTTTGTTTTTCTTTGAACTATTTAGTTTTGTAAACAAAATTTAAAAATGTTAGTGATGTTAATTCAAAGCAATTGATAATTATTTTAATGCAATTTCAATAAATTAAACCAATTGTAAACCTAAAATTGGTTATAGATTGTAAATAAGGAAATAATTTGGATGCTATATTATTTAGTGAGAAAATATGTAATTAATTGTAATTGGATAAAATCAGTGTTGTGTAAGTATTTATAGCATTTGTTTGTAACTTATAAAACCATAATGTGATTAAATTAAGTAAAAGGTGATAATTGTGATATGTTAACTATTTATTTAATATGTTAAATTAAATTGAAAATCAATTACAATTAAACGTAATTAAATATTACTTTAATGGAAATTAAGATAATGTAGAATACTAATGTAATAAGATATAAAACAATGTTAACTATGTCATAGAGTAATGATTGATTGAATAAAAGATTGAATCAAATTAAATCAATTTATAAGAATTAAACTATAATTAATTGGATTTAATTACAGTTGAAATTGAACATTGTAATTAGTGTAATATTCAACACTGAATTTATATATTAGTTTGTTTTAATCACTGTAAATGTCCTAGTAATCAAAATGATGAAAATTGTTAATTATTAAATTTGAAATTAAAAAGTGATTTAACCAATTTAATAATAATTTATTTAATTAACGTGAAAATAGCCATTTTGACAACTGTCTTGGATTTCGACGAAACTAGTTTCATCGGATCCGTAATGGTGAATTATTATAGGATTTCAAGTTTCGCAGGGATCGGACTTGTCGTTTAATCGTCCGATCTCGAAACGCGTACAAACCAATTTAATTGAAATCAATTTGAAGTAAGCTGATTTTGAAGCCAACTTCTTCATACAATGGAATTAGGACTTGCAACCTGTACAATTGAGTTTAGAAATCTCAAAATCATATATTTTGACATATGGGATGACCTATTTTCGTTTCGCGGTCTGAACGGGATTTTCGGGTCGCTATTGTCATTCGTACCAATTCGATATGTATTTATTTTCTTATTGGGATTTGTCAATATAAGTAGTTCTTTTAAACCCTAATAGCCTTTCTATTTTTAGATTGTAGTACGTAAAATTCCATCGATTTCTCTCTTCTCAATGGCACAAACCAATTCAGATTACAAACCCCATTACAAATTCAAATTCAAATTCAAAATCGAACCCTTCCAAACCCTATCATATTATATACCAATTCGAAGCCCTCGACATGCGCATTCTAGATCTACGGTTTTTTTTTATTCCGATCATACTTTAGCCAAAAATGGGTGATTAATTCTCGGCCATTCATTGCGCATTGATCAACTTTGATCGATCGTCGAATCAATAATATTGGTTTGTGGAGATCGTCGAGGGGAGTTCATCTCTGTGGTTCGTTTTTTGAAGTGACGGTCAGATCGCCTTGGAAATTTGATTAAGGTTCGAAAATGGGGTGGCGGTTCCTCGTGTATGGAGGGGTTTCAATCGATGTTTGGTGCTCGGAGGTCGAGCGTGTGGTGAGGTGGAGCGAGCTTGGGGTGTGGCGGCATAGTCGACTATCTCTGGCAATGGGCGAACGTATACAGTGGCGGTTGGAACCCTAAGCATGCAAGATTGAAGCATGAGGAACGAAGCTTGGTACAGGGAAATGCGTGATGAAGGGATGACGTGGCTTAGTTACGTGTATGTTTCTTTTTTCTTTTTTCTTTTATACTTATTTAAATTTTAATTTTGAATGTTCCCAATTATCATATCTTTCACATACGTGGTTGGATTCACGCATGGTTTTTTCCGTTGGAATTGTATCGAAATTTCGAACATTTTGGTACTACTTTGAACAAATTCTGAGTCTGTTCAAATTTTGGGCCTCATTTTGGATTTCAAATCGATATGAAATCAAAGGTGAGTATTTTGACCTATTCAAAGGTGAGTATTCTAGTTAAATCTGACTTTTATTGAATATTATCACTATTAATTTAATATTAGATTCTAAATTGTTTGTTAATACCTATTATTGATAATCAGTCAATTGTTGTTTTCTGGTTATTGATTTGGATGGTTATTGTGATGAATGTTTGGTTGTTGATATTGGATGATTTGATGTTATATACATACATACATACATACATATATATATATATATATATATATATTGTTATACCATTGCAAGTTCCCTTAGTTATCCTTAGAAGATCCCTATGGGTTGAAATTATACATACCCAAACGATTATATGGAATAGAGGAAAATCGTTATGGGTTGAAATGATAAACCCAAGCGATTTTCATTGATTTGAAATGTTGAGATTGCGGGTTGGAATGATATATACCCGTAGATTTTAAATTGCGGATTGAAATGATAAATATCCATATCACTTGACCATATGATAGAAAATTATATACGGACACCGGATTGATTAAATTAAATGATTTTTAAATCTTTAAATTTTGAATTCAGTTAATTGATACTTTGAAATAGAAATTGATTTATATAAACTGAATTTTCAAAAATCCAAGCGTTAATATTGAAATTGGAATTGATTTAATGAAATGTTTAAAGGATTTAAATTGGAATTTCGAAAATGAGTTGTCAAATATAAATTGTCGAAATTGAGTTATTGAAAATGTTTGGATATAACTTTGATAATTCAAACATGGATTTGAAATTGATATTGATTAAATGGTTTTAAATGAGAATTTGAATTGAAAGACAAAAATTAGTTGTTAATATGAAAGCTGGACATGGTCCAGATGTGTTGAAACAAAAGAAATAGTTCAATTTGATATTAATTTCAAATTTATTTTATTTAATATAAACTGCTTTAAAATATGTGATTTTCAAATCCTAATTATTAAGATTTTCAAACTATTAAACTAATTTAAGCTATTTTGAACTATTTTAAGCTATTTTAATCAATTAATACTATTTTAATCAATTTATACTATTTTAATTTGTTTTAATCTATATGATACAATTTAATCTACTTTAACCTAATTAATACATTTTTAAATTATCCTCAATCTATTTAATCCATTTTAAACCTATTTAATCTATTTAAAAATCTATTTAATCTATTTAAAATCTATTTAATCTATTTTAAATTAAAATTAAACTATCTTAAATCCACCTAAACTATTTTAATCTATTTTTGAACTATTAAAAACTATTTTAATCTATTTTAAACTATCTAAACTATTTTCTAAATTTCAGGTTTTGTAAAGTGGAAGTTTTATATTTAAATCCTTGATTTTAAGGAGAATACGATTAAATGATGTCATAACCTAAGTTGGAATTTAAATGACATATTCGATTGAATACGGTGATTTTGAAATGAGATTTTACCTATTATGTAAGTATGATTTCGAAAGTAAATACGATTTCAGAAGTGATATAATTTCAAATGTGATATGCTTTCGGAAGTGAATATGTTTTCGAAGTGAATATGATTTCGAAAGGGGCTATGAGAATATGATATTTTGATATCAATTATGAAACAGTTTTAGAAATTCAAAAGAACCATCCTGTGTGAAGTAAGTGTTTGGTTGCTAAAGAGACTGGGATCGGATATTGTCGTACTCTCTGCTAATACCGAAAACCACTTTAACAACTGTGTACGTAGTGGAGATTCCAGAATGCAGTAGAATAGTTTGGCGTACGATTATGTATAAGGTATTTACATAATACTGACTCCCGTGAGTCAGCTTAGATGTAACTAAAACATGAGCCATACCGGGCCAAGTGAGGTCGCACCTCTGATCGGGCACATTTCTTCGATACCATACTATTACTTTGGGATTGATTTGGTGGCACCTGTCGATTTGATTATCGGAGTGTATTTCGAGATGGGCGGTAGTTGTTGTTATGCGTTACCAGCAGTCCAGGAGTGCAAATTGTAGAATCCTACCCTAGCATTGCCTCGAGTCCCGTTTTCACATGCTGCATCGGGCCTTCTACGAGTTTGGTTTGTACCATACCCACCGAGTTCCCTCCAATAGCCCTCCAGTTTATGGAGGGATTATGGTACTATCTAAACTATGAGAATATATAAAATGTGTTAAAGGGGATATGGGTAACGACTTAACGTTATTTTAATACTTTACTTTACTATAAACACTATTATAATAGCGTATTGTACTATGCATGTAGATAGTTTAATGGATCCTTAAGAGATGGAATCCTGAACATCTCTTAAGTTATTACACTCACGTTAGACACTGGATAGGAAATATCAAATCCCATAAACATCTCGAATGTCGTAACCCTCATATTTATTTACTATTGATTTAACTTACATAAGATCCTTTAGCTTTGACTCGAGTGTTTTGTCTTTTCAATTCACTCAGATCAGTCTGAACTTTTCAGTGTACCGAAGACTACTTCTCTGGAGGACGAAGACAAAGATTTGTACTATTTGTTGGTAAACATCTTCATGAACTATTTATTTGATTAGTATATTTTGTCATTTTACTGTGACATTTTGTATTTGTTTTATTTCTTTTTTTCTTATTTACCCCATAACAATCCTCTCGTGCGTGGCTAATTGTCGATTTAAACCGTCCAAAAAGGCGGGTTGTTACATAAAGACAGAACATAATCTCACACAAATGGAATAACATATATTATTTTAACATATAATCTTTATAGGGGAAATTAAAATACATTTATCAGAGTTAAAATTGGATAGTTATATATATATCCTTACAAATGCGAAATACTATAGCACAAGAGTGTGGTGGAAATAGATAACAATCTTCAGAAGAATCGTCTAACTCCGTGGTTTGAGCTCCACCTAGATTTCTTCAAATTAAACCCGATTTCTAGGCTGCCCAGGAAAATTAGGGCACCCAGAGTTTAAGGGAAAGAAAAATAAACTCCGGGTTAGTCATGGGATTGGTGTGAGAAACTCAAAATATTAGGTGTGAAAAGAAAAGGTATCTCATATGAAACGCCTCACATAAACACAGAATGAGTTTTTATCTTATGATAACCAAAACATCTACTATGAAAAAATCATTTGATATTATTTTTAATGACATTCGTTTGAAAACGTTTACAAGTAAACTTATTAATCTTAGCAGAACTTATTACCATTATTGAATTCCAGATATGTCAAGCTCCACAAACACAAATCTTACAAGGCTCGTTCGAAGAATGGATTTCCGTACAATGGCAGGTAAGGGATTATCTTCCGTACAGTAGAGGAATGTATCGAGGATACACAACAATCCTCTGCATTAGGAAAAACCAGTCGATCCTTATTTGGTAGTCATACATGGCTTGAATAGAAACTGAATACGACATCACCTGGGTCCTTACCAACCTGTCCAAGACGTCTCATAGCATACACAACATACCTAATATATAGAGGGTTATATGGAAAGGTAATGACCATACTCTAATTGGTAGCGAACCATATAGTCTTGCAGCATACTCTGTTCAAGCCATTACCAAGTGATGAGGCCTGAGGTAGTGATTACCTTTCACAATGCACATCTCACTTTGAATGCCATATTTCCATTCCATGGTCGCATAACTGATTTCTACAAACGTATAAATCATGAGCTCATATGTCTCAAGAAAGGGTGTTAAGCTAAGGGAAGTTGCCTTCTCCGCCACCAAACAGATGATATGTTCATAGATCAATTTATGTAATTAGGAATGCAATGTCAGATATTCACCCATACAAGTTGCCAAGGAACAGGACAAATCGAAAGCACTCTCCTACCACATCCTGTCGGGAATTACCTTTAGAATTAGTAGAGAGAAGTCCTTGCATCGAAGATCTTAAATGAAGAACTACTTGCATATCATATGATATGGGAAATTTCCCCCGAGGGTCAGTAACAAGCAGCCCTACATTACATCTTCCAAATCATATCCATGTCTTCACTTCAAATACGTAAATTGGTTCGAAGTGGTCTTCGGATAGAAATTAACCAAATCTGACCCTAGTTTCTCGAACCAATTATCGATAAAAATATGTTAACCGAACAGGAATTATTCTTTGATTGATTAATTTCTTTTTATCAAAATATCTTCTGGAGATGTATATTTTCAAAACATTCTTTCTGGTATATACATAATCATTAAACCCCTCTTATCAAATCCTTTGATTAAATAAAACCTTTTTGAACTTGGAATAAATCAGAATAATTTCATTCTTTTACTTAGGAAAATATCTCCAAATCAATTCACTTAAATCTTTAAAAAGATTTCTTAATTCAAAACCCAAAATTTTGATTGAGTTAAAACCATGTTATCTAGAATGTTAATCCAAAATGATGTTATCCTTATTTGGCACTCAACCATATTATCTAGAATGTTAATCCAAAATTGGCTATAACTTCGCTATGATCGAATCAAAGTTAATGGAATCGAGCTCTAGACCTTTGGAAGGGCTCGGCCTAGCCTTGTTGAGGGTAGAGCTCACTGCTTTGCTGGATAGAGGAGGTGGTCAAGGATTCGAAGGTTGGAAAGGAAGAGACTTGCCTTTGTTTTAAAGTGGATTCGGTAATGTACGGATATTATATACATTTAATTTCCTTTCGAGTAAATTTTCTCCATATCTTCATTATCATAAGAGGCCAATAGAGTAGCTTGAAAATGGAGGAAGAAGTAGAAAATTGTGAAGAAAGGGTGGGATATTTATAGAATTTTTTTTGGAACAAACATCTAATGGTAAAATTACCATTTTGCCCTCGACCCACACCCCTCCTAACTTCCCCCCCTCTCCCTACATACACAGCAGCCCCCTACACGTGTGATGATGATGTTGAGGTGGAGGTGGTGATGATTGTATTGTAAGGTGAGGTTAAGTTTGCTTTTTGGTTGATTAATTATTAAGTCTTAGGAAAATATTTTAATATTCTTAATATATATATATACACACGTGTGTGTATACATTTAAGTGTATATGTACACATATATGTTATGGTGTGCATGTGACGTGTATATACATGTACATGTATGTGCACAAGAGGATAACAACATTTCATTAACTTCGAACAACTTTTGTTCGTTAAACCGTTGAAATTTGGGAAACCGATTATCGGTCACATTTTCACTTATTAATTTATATACATATATTTGTGAACAAAATTCGAAAATAAATTTCTTATCATTTTAATAAATTAAAATGATCATATTTGCATAATAAACCATATAAATTAATATTAACAATTATATAAAGTAATTGCTATTATACAGATAAAGCGATATCGATTTTTTTTCTTATATTTTCAAATCAATTATATGTCTTTATAAAAATATAATAAACAATTTATTAGCAATTTATAACTTATTTAAAATGAATTATAACCTTTTTAAAATCATTATTTGAATAATTATAATAGTTATTAAATCATTAAATCTCAATCTAATTTAATAAATCAATTATTATATTTAAGGGCATACTAACTTGTCATAAATACATTTAATTATCAAAAATACATCAAATTACGTTATTTAAAATTCTTGTTTAATTATAAAAGTAACTGTATGTATCCAACTTTATGCATGACGTTTTACGATTATAAAGCTGTTTATTGATTAAACGGTTTTTGGTCATTTTAGCAATTCAAATCCGAGGTTAATATTTTGGTAAATATTTATTTAAAATAAGATTAATATTATTTATTACCACTAAAAAAATATTACTTGTATTATCAACCTTTTATTTGAATAATTTTAAAAATAAATATTATTTATCAAAGCGATAAATTTGCAAGTCATTACATACTTCTCCCTTAAAAGAATTTCATCTCCAAAATTGCCCAAAACAAAAACCGAGAGGTTTTGCCCAAAATATTTATTTTTAAACTTACACCATACGATGTATATAGATCATCCATATGTAATATCTGATTCGATCTTCGATTTCAGTTCACAACTTTACTTTCAAACTAGTATTGATCCTCCGGTCCTTTAGTGCAGACTCCGATCAGAATTTTAGTTTCCTTGCATAACCCTCAACTACAGTTTAAAGCTCAAGTGCCCAACCAAAAACCCACATCAATGTTCATTATCAAGAATCGAGTAATAAATCCTTTTTCAGACTGGTGTAAACACCTCAAAGTTTAGCACTCAAAACTTAGATTAAATCATGCGACGAAATATCCACATACTTCATATGAATTTATTATTTTTCAAAAATTTTAATTAAAACATTTCAGAAAACTTTCATTCTTTATTCAAATAATTTTATAAAGATGCTTCTTTATGAAAAAATCTACGCCTTCTTTTCAAGGAAACCATTTCAATTTTAAACACTTAGATAGTACCCCTATATACTTAAATCTCTAAAAATCTTTGAGCAAAGTTTTATTATTCCCAAAACAAATTTTATCGGGTCAAAAAAAATGTTGCGTAAAACATCATTACGACAACCCAAAATACTAGTATATAGATTCGACTATTTATATTTATATAAATCTCGTATACTATATAAAATGCTTTCTCTCAAAAATCACTATAACAATAGTGTTTAGTCCACGCCTTTCTTACTTTCCCAAAAACATTTATTACAACAATAAATGTTGAAATCTATGTTTCATCGCTTGGTACCATTTTAAATCATTTTGTATAGTCATTATCCTTCATTTGATAAATATTTCTTTCAAAACATTCCTTCAGAAGATTATTTTAACTTTTAAAACGTGAATGTATTTTCTCTATAAAATCCATACTTAAATTTCAACACAATCTATATTTGTAAAACTAAGTTTATAAATTTCCATTTTATAAAACTCTTTTATTAATTATCTATTTATACAATTTTAATACTTAAAAGTATTCATATACTTATTCAAATGCTTTAAGTATATCCACAATTTACTTAACGAGTTTTACTTACTTAAAAATATAATCAAAGAAAATATTGAAATAATTGTTACAAAAACATTGTTATAACAATCTCCTTTTCTTTTATAAATTTAAACATATAACATTTTCTATCTTTATATACTAGATTCTAATACTTGCTTTCATCTTTAAAATTTCACTATTAAAAATCTAAATAAACCCATAAGATTTCTTCTAAAGTGTCATTCAAGGGTTTAAAAACAAATGTTGTTAAAACATCGTTTACTACAAACCCAAAGTCGTTCATTAATAACTTTAACCATTTCTTTTAAAGATCAAAGCATACCCACGCTTATCAATTAAGAAAATACACTTTGATAAAAATTGACAACCATTAATTAATTTATCAATTAATGATTCACATTATCCTTTTTAGCTTTAGAAAACTATATATAATTAGTAACCTAAAAATGATGCCAAGGCACTGGCTACTACCAATAGTATCGCATATTTCCTTAACAATAAGGGGAATACTTAAGAGAAGCGTTTACCATCTGAATACAACTCCTGTCCATTTTTAGTTACTTCGAGCCACTCTAATGAATCAATCATAAGATTGTTTTTCATTTTCGAAATCTCATTTCAAAAATAATACCATAATTATTCCTTTTCCAAAAATCATTTAAAATTCCTTTAAAAATACCGGAATTTAAGTTCTCAAAAATTCCTTTTATAAAGCACATTTTATAATTCGGTTTATAAAATCACTTGTATAAACATATTCATAAGATATATTTATCTTAAATAAATTCCTTTATTCTTAAACTAACATTATTATTTATCGAATACCCCCTAATCAAATTGTGAAACTAAATTTACAAGGAATTCGTATTTAAACTTTTAAATTAAAACCAATCAATCAATGGTAATAACCGACTATTATCATTTTCTTAATCGAATAACTATATTATAAAATATTCTTTATATTCAAAATATAATCCTAGGTAAAATTATTTTTTTTACAAATTTTCAAAACTAAAATCATTTGTATATATCATTAACAAATACATGCTCAGATATGTAATACTCTCAAACTCGTTATAGGGTGTTACTAACCATATCTCTAATGAATTGCTCATCCTCGGACATTACTACCCCTATCTTCGATGAGACTTTACCCTACCAAAAGCAAGGTTCTCACTTAACCTTGAGCTTTGATATCAAATGTGATGACCTATCTGTTCGACTCTCGAAAATCGGCACTAATACATCCCCGGTATTCACATGCCGCAAACCCAAGTGCTAGAGAGGCGGATCCTCAAAGGTAATGTAACGACCCGAAATTTTCGACCTCAAAAGTCAACACTAATACGTTCACTGTAGAAGTACCGGGCAATCGAACGCCGGAAATTCAAGATTGTTAGGGTTAAGAAAAAGAGGTAGAATAAGAAGAGAAAACAAAACACAGAATCTCACATTTCGCAGCGGATCAAAATATAATATCAAATAATAGCTTTTATACAAAGAAAAGCTGTAGTTGTCAATTTTATAACAATACATCAGAGTATAATCATTTACAAATAAACTGGACAGTCATAATTAACTTGTCCATACTACAATCAAATCAAACTCAAATACACAGCGGAATATACTCCAAACGTTCCTTCCATCCAGCTCGCCTCCTGAGCTCCAGAACATCTTAACCTAAAAATATGTAATACTCGGTCTGACCTGAGCATTACATCAAATTAATACCCGGGTCAGGCAGGAAACCAGTGTGAGTAAACACATATAATTTGGAATATTAAGTTATAAAACATAGTTGCAAACCAAGGTAACTTGTACCTTACTACGAGTTCTTTCTTGTTAAAGCCAATACTTATTTCACAAACAATGCCTAAGTACCACTACATAGTTTCAAAGGTTTAGTTTATTAAAATTATTCCATTCCATCCTATTGATTGCACATATCAAATCTATAAAAAATTATTGTAGTTTGCAAATGATACCCGACCTCGGTCTCTTCGAATCCAATGTTATTCTTCAAGCCAAATTGTTTAAGTTTAAACAATACAATTTATATTCAAGATTTCATATTCACATGGCAAATCATCTCAGATAGATAACCCACAATATTACAGTTCAACCAAAGTATCTCATATCGCAAAGCATCATAAATCGCATATAAGAGATATCAAATGGTCCAAGTCATTCAATATATCTTAATCATCTATAAGCACGATAAATTAATTGTACCATTTAATTACTTTTAAATCCTACTTACCCAACATTAATTAATTACAAACCATTTATCATTACTTAATTAATTAATGAAATTAACTAATCAACCTTTATTTATTAACATTAATTAATTATACTACAATTAATTACTCTCATTACTTAACTATACCATAATTAATCACATTAAGTAATTACCTTTTTAATTAATTACATTAAGTTAATTATCCTTTAATTAGTCACTTTAATTAATTTACCTTTAATTGCTTAATTAATCTTTAATTACTTACATTAAGTAATTATCCTTTAATATATCACATTTAGTGATTATCCATTAATTACTCACCTTAATTAATGAAATTAAGTAATTATTCATTAATTACTTTCATTAAGTAATTATCATTAATTAATTACATTAAGTAATTAACCTTTAATAAATTAATCATAAATCAATCCTTTAAATTGATTACACAAATTAATGAACCTTTAATTAATTATATTAATAATTTAATTAATTAATTATTCCCTTAATTGATTACATTAATTAATTAACCATCCTTTATATATTAAATAATTAATACTTTATTTAACTACATCATTTAAATCACCTTTGGAAACATTTAGGAATTAATATATTATATAATTACCTTTAAACAAAAAAATTTAAAACTATTTAAAACTTTGAAAACTTATTTAAACTTTCTAATACTTGTTTTAGAACTTGGTTTATATTTTCTTTTGAAACTTGTTCATTTTGATAAACTTTTAAAACTTGATTAAACATTTTTCTATAACCTGCATTTTTTTATAACCTTCCAAATCTGGTCATACAATTTGCTTATGAACTTTAAACCTGATCATACCTCAAATTTTAAACCCGGTAATCAAATACAAGCCAAAAACCCAAGCCTACACTCTAATTTCCCGAGCCAAACTTTGATTCTTCCTACTCAACTCTTCCCTCTCGAGAATTCACGCATACGATTTCGAGACAAATACTGGATTTCCCCAACTCCCCCAACAACACAGCGAGAACAGATACGAATCAAATCCCCATGCATGTGCACCAAAGATCAGACCAACTCCAACCAATTCTCCAACCATCAATGAGTCGGTGATGCTCCCCTGAGTCAACCCATCCACCAAGAACCCAAAACATTGCCAGAAAACAAAATCGAACCATTCGAGCACCCAAAGGAAAACCGAACTCGGATGAAAATGCCTCGCACCGCCGTCGTTGACCATCGGACACAACGGCGACGAACCCAGTCCCTCGCCAGAGCCTCATGCTCCTAATCCACCTACCCTGACCAAGCAAGATGCGTCGACGAACTTGGAATTGCCACACAAAGGCCCTCGACCAAACCAGAGCCTAAAACCCTAAATCTCTTCCGTCCCACCACCATGACGTCAACGAAATCGAACCAACATTTTAATTGAACTCCTTGACCCCATGATCACCTCCTGACCCGAAGCCTTACCCTATACATTGTCGTGCCGCCGGGATTTCACAAAATCCCATTTCTCGTTCATCTCCAAAATCCCTTCCAAATGCGCCACTAAAAATCTTGATTTCTATATTTATAATCATAACTTACAATAGTAAATCAGTTTACCAAAATGAAACATGAAAATAAGGTGGTTGGTTTTCCTGATGCAATACATTCTTACTGTACTTTCTATTCCATACCGCAAAAATCTAACTGATTACACTCAAAATTATTTTTAAAATTTAAATCTGGTTATTACTAACAAAGTTTCTTTAAGAATCCTAACCTAAAATTGTTTATAAAATGAGATGTGAACTTTTTTAAAGAATTCTTGGACCTGATGATCAAACAGAGGCATACATGTATAAATACAGTATATTCAATTTGTACACAAAGGTTATCACACTATTTCATTCATGCAACCCAGATCCAAACCATTTCTTCAACCAATCATTTCATGCATAGAGACATAAACATGCTTTAGCTTAATAAGGTAAGGTTTACTCACAATTTGTTTAAACAGAGCAAAGCCTGGAGTTGTTTTTGAACTTTGGGAATTTGATATTGATCTGAACTTGTTTATGATGTTGATCAGGAATCTGTTGAAATGATATGTAGTTGATGTTTTTGAGTTGAATCTTGCTTGTATATTGAGTTGAGCTTTGATTTTCTTGAAGCTTTGTTCTTGAATCAGGTTGGAGATGCTTTTGGCTTTGATTTAAATATTCTTTTCAATTTTGATTTTGTTTTCT
This sequence comes from Allium cepa, assembly GCA_030765085.1. NCBI lineage: Eukaryota > Viridiplantae > Streptophyta > Magnoliopsida > Asparagales > Amaryllidaceae > Allium > Allium cepa. The sequence goes on along the minus strand of CM060943.1, from coordinate 668,882,439 downwards.
GGTTTTTTTTTCTTCAGGTTTTGGTTTCTATGTTTTTTGAATATAAGAAAATGAGAAGAGATAAGGAATAGATACATATATAATCTTATAATCCTTTTCATTAATATTAAATAAAATAAAAAAATAAGTGACACTTGTATTTCAAACTAACACTTGTTAGTTCAAGATATACTAAGCTAACACATGTTATGTACATGGTATCCTTATTTTACAAATGTCATAAACAAAAAATTTATGTTTAAACCCTTTATTTCATTTTTGAATTACATGTGTTATGAAAATATATGCTTATATGATTTATTTTTTCATTATATATACATGCTTTATGTTTTAAACTTTAATATATTTACAACTTAGTTCATGAGGATTTTAAAAAAGAAAGAATGTTAACTTTATTGTTTTAAAATATAAAGTTAAACTTTAAACAGCCTTGAAAATTATTATACTAAATTTAAGACATAACCTCCAAATTATAATACATATATATTACATTATATTCTAATTGTAATATGTATATACTTTAATTTTCAATATTGTAAGGTTTGCATAGATATTTTTTTAACATTTATAATTTCTAAATATTTTAAATTCAACTTTTATTATAGTTTTCAATCTATATAGATATATCCAGATATTTACCAGAACTTTATTTGTTTAACATACAAATTATTATTTTAAAAAATTTGATCCTGTTAATTACCAAATAACAGATGTCCAAAAATCTGGGTTATCACAGGTATGAAAGAAAATAAAGGCAGAACAGAAACCTCACACGGATGGAATAACATATATTATTTCAACATATAATCTTTACAGCGGAAATTCAAATACATTTATTAGAGTTAACATTGGACAGTTATATATATATATCTGTCCTTACAAATACGGAAAACTAGAGCACAAGAGTGTGTTGGAAATGGATAACAATCTTTTGAAGAATCTTCTAACGCCATGCTTTGAGCTCTATCCAGATTTCATTGAACTAAACCTGATTTCTAGGCTGCCCGAGAATTAGGGTACCTAGAGTTTAAGGGAAAGGGAAATAAACTCTGGGTCAGTCATAGGACTGGTGTGAGAAACTTAAAATACGCGGTTTGAAAATAAAATATATCTCATAAGACCATGCCGCACATAAACACGGAATGGGTTTTACCTTACGTAACCAAAACATTTGCTATGCAAAAATCATTTGATATCATTTTTAATGACATTCCTTTGAAAACATTTGCAAGTAAACATATTAATCTTAGCCGAAATTGTTGCCATTATTAAATTTCAGATATGTTAGGCTCTACAAACAAAACCCTTACAAGGCTCGTTCAAAGAATTGATTCCCACGCAATGGCAGGTAAGGGACTACCTTCCATACAGTACATCTCTAGAGGTACCAAGGGTACACAAATAATCCTCCACATCTGGCAAGACCGGTCTATCCCTATTTGGCACTCATACATGGCCGAGATAGAAACCGAATATGAGATCACCCCGGTCATTACTGACCTATCTGGTACGTCTTATAGCATACAAAACATACCCGATATATAGAGGGTTATCTAGAAAGGTGATGACCATACCCTAATGGTTGCGAACCACATAGCCATGAGGCATACCATGTTTAAGCCATTACCAGGCATTGAGGCCTGATGTAGAAATTACCTTTCATATAGCACATTCCACTTTGAATGCCACATTGCTATTCCATGGTCACACAACTAATTTCTACAAACGTATAACTCCTGAACTTGTACGTCTCAGGAAGGGGTGTTAAGCTAAGAGAAGTTGTCTTCTCCACCACCAAATAGATGATACTTTCATAGAGATCAATTTATGTAATGTCAGACATTCGTCCATACAAGTTATCTAGGAAAGGATAAACTGAAGGCACTCTCCTACCATATGCTGTCGGGAACTACCCTTAGGATTAGTAGCAAGAAGTCCTTGCATCGAAGATCTTAAATGAAGAACTACTGACACATAATACGATATGGGAAATTTTCCCCGAGGGTCAGTGACAATCATCCCTACATTCCATCTTCCAAATCATATCCATGTCTTCACTTCAAATACGTAAATTGGTTTGAAGTGGTCTTCTGATAGAAATTATCCAAATCCGACTTCGATTCCTTCGAACCAATTATCGATTAAAAGATGTTAACTAAATAGAGAATTATTCTTTGATTGATTAATTTATTTTTATCAAAATATCTTCTGGAGATATATATTTTTAAAACATTCTTTTCGGTATATATGGAATCATTTAACCTCTCTTATCAAATACTTTGATTACTTAAAACCTTTTTAAACTTGGAATAATTCGAAATCATTTCAAATTTTTACTTAGGAAAATATTTCCAAATCATTTAATTTAAATTTTCACAAACATTTCTTAATTCAAAATCCAATATCGATTATACCCAATATCAATTCTCGTATTCAACAAGTACTATGGATGGAATAACGTAAAGATCACTTTTTAAATTCCATGAATAGTATGAGTTCCCTCTTCAGGCTTTAACACCGAGTACAAGAAGATTACCTCCATGAAATCCAAGTTATTTGTATTCGGAAAATATATCCTTTATACTTTGGTAAATTTTGATTCGAGTAAATCAAATTTAGTACTCCTTCCATCGGGCCAGTTCGGATAGCCAGGGAGAGCAGGAAACTAGTTTTCCAAACTCAAGCCTGGACATTGTCTCTTTGTCACCCAAAAGGCTATCAAGTTATCGACTCTAAATCATTTAACATTTATTTAACCATTCTATAAATCCATCAAATCATCTTTAAATAATTTAATAATCATTTGAAAACATTTACAAAAGATTTGGAAAAGAATGGTTGCGTCTAAAACTATATTTCAAAAGTTATAAAAAGTGCCGTGGAAAGTGCTTTTTATGCTATATTGATCAGAACGATTTTTTATCATTTGAAAATTCATTTTTATAACTCAAATTACTTTTAGAAAATTTTAAAATATTTGTATAATTTATTTCATATTTTAAACAATTTTAAAATATGATTCTTAAAAAAAATCCTTTTATGGATTCTGAACTACAAAACCGCGATTTTACCAAAAACTTATTTTACTCATATTTGAAAGTCTACTTATCGAAATCTTGATTTTTTTTATTTGTTTGAAATTATGGATATAATAGTTTAGATAATTCTTATCTTGAAGAATTCGGAGTTTTATTCCATCCTATATACTTATTTTACTTTTATGGTGCGAAATCGCGAACTACCGTTACACGAAGCGCCTATTTTTGACTAAATTTTTAATTACTCTTCAAACTTCACCAAAAAACTCTTATATGTTTACAAAACATTTCAAACTCATTTTAAACCTTTTTAAAGAGGTTTAACATTTTGAATACACCAATTCATTCAATAAATGATAGTGATTTCCTTTGTGCTTATCGATGTGTATTTTCGTGACTTGCATGTATATTCAACATTCATATTAAACAACCATCATCAACGATCATATCCAAACATATATATCATCCAATATTATATATTACTATAGTTTAGGAGTTTCTCACCTTCCTCTTCCCACGGGCTAGTCTAAAATATGGTATATCTTCCCTATGATCGAATCAAAGTTAATGGAATTGAGCTCGAGACCTTTAGGAGGGCTCGGTCTAACCTTGTAGAGGGTGGAGCTCATGGCTTTGGTGGATGGGGAGGTGGTCGTGGATTCGATGGGTGGAAAGGAAGAGACTTGCCTTTGCTTTGAAGTGGATTTGACAATGTATGGATATTATATAATTTAATTTCCTTTCGAATAAATTTTCTCCACAACTTCATTATCATAAGAAGACATTAGTGTAGCTTGAATAAGGAGGAAGAAGAAGTAGAAAATTGTGTGAATAATGTGAAGAAAGGGTGGGGTATTTATAAAAGAAAATTTGAAACAAATATCTGATGGTAAAATTACCATTTTTCCCTCGACCCACAACCCTCTTATCCACCCTACACGCACGGCAGCCCTCCTACACATGTGATGGTGACGTTAGGGTGATGGTGGTGATGTAAGGTGAGTTGATGTTTGCTTGCTGGTTGCTTAACTACTAAGTTTTAGGAAAATATTTCAATATTTTATTATATATGTTTAAGTGCATATGTACACACACACACACATACACACACTTATATATATATATATATATATATATATATATTACGGTGTGCATGTGACATGTATATACATGTAAATGTATGTGGCCAAGAGGATAAAAACATTTCAATGACTTCGAACAACTTTTGTTTGTTTAACCGTTGAAATTCAAGAAACCGATTATCGGTCACATTTTCACATATTAATTTACATACATATATTTGCAAACAAAATTTGAAAATAAATTTATTGTCATTATTAATAAATAAAATGATCACGTTGAAGTATACAACCATATAAATTAATCTTAACAAATATTTACAGTAACTGTTATTATACCGATAAAACGATATCAATTTTTCCATATATTTTCAAATCAATTATATGTCTTTATAAAACTACTATAAATGATTTATTAACACTTTATAACTTATTTAAAATGAATTATAATATTTTTAAAATCATTATTTGAATAATTATAATAATTATTAAATCACGAAATCTCAATTTAATTTAATAAATCAATTATTATATTTAAGGGAATTACTGACAATGTCATAAATAATTTAATTTTCAAAATTACTATAAATTAATTAATTTCATGTTCTTTTTTAATTATAAAAATAAGTGTATGTATCCAGCTCAATGCACGACGTTTTACGATTATAGAGTTTTTTGTCGATAAAACAGTTTTCGGCCATTTTATCGACTTAAATCCCGAGGAAAATATTTTTGCAAATATGTATATTCAAACTAAGATTACTATTATTTATTACTATTCAAAACAATATTATTTGTATTATCAACCTTTTATTTGCATAATTTTCAAAATAAATATAATTTATCAAAGTGATAATTTTAGGGGTCGTTGCAATATACAAACAAATATACATATACAATTAAACAAACACACGTATATGTATATATACCTTAAGATATTTTCCTAAAACTTAACACCTAAGCACCCAAAAAGCAACTCAACTTACATTTCCATCATCACCACCACATATGAAAGAGGGGGGCTAATGTGTATGGCATAAGGGGTGATGCATACATGATGTGGGGGAAGATGGATGTGGAGAAGGCATTACTTAATGAAAATCCTATAAATACCCATGCATACCTTCTCATTTCCACACACCTTTCGATTCTTCTCCTTCATTATTGATATTTCTAAATGCTCTTTAATGGTTACTATTAAAATCTCTCTTCTTTCTCAAAACTTGAGAAAAAATAGGAGGGTTAAAAGTAGTTGAAATGCTTAAGCACTAATCCACTGATTACTCTCTAACTTTTTCAAAAGATTACTAAATCTTCTCTAATCTCTTCCAAACTATAGTATTGAGCTTGTGAAATCATGAGAAGAATGATTAGCAAGGCAGAGAAGGTTGGGTCGAGAGCAAAGGCAAGGTGGAGGGGCATGGTCGTGAGTTTTGGGTGTTTAGGAGAGTTTAGTGAAGTGTTGATTTGAATGAATGTTGGTAGAAAGTATCGGTTTGGATAAGTGAGGAACTCTTGCCTATATTGTATATTAGGATGATGATATGATGTTTGCAATGAATATTTAACATGCTTTGATCATAATGTTTGGTTTTTTAATATTGTTGTTTAATTGTATTAAAAAGTTACGTTTAATACACGTCGAAAATCACAAAGAAAATCACTTTCCCTCTACTAATGAAACGGTATACAAGGAATGATTAAACCTCTTAAAAATGGTTTAATATGGTTTAGAAATGTTATACAAATATTTAAAAGTGTTTGGCGAAGTTATAATAAATATTAAAAATTTAGTCAAAAAGGCGCGTCGCGTAACGGTAGTTCGCGGTTTCGCATCTTAAAAGCTAAATCCATTTATAGGATGGATTCGGAGTAGGATTGCTTTGAAATAAGAATATTCCCAACCATTATAATAATGGGTTTCAAAAAAAAGAAAAAGACTGGGATTTTATTTAGTAGATTTTAAAATATGAGCAAATCAAGTTTTAAATAAAATCGCGCTTTAGCAGTTCGTAGGCCAAAGTAGTAAATGTTTTAAAACGGATATTTTTAATTCTTCATAAATATATACTAAATCCTATATATCCTTTAAAATTTTTAAATGATATTTAAGTTACAAAAATGGATTTCTAAATAATCAAAAAGTCGTTTAAATCAAATAAGCTTTTAAACACTATTTGCAACACTTTTTCGTAGCACTTTTTAATAACTTTTACAAGTAATGGTTTTAACTTGATTATTCTTTCCCCAATATTTTGTGAATCTTTTCAAATAATTAATTAATTAATTTAAAGATGAGTAATATTTTTTAGAACTGAGTATGCGGAAATGACTAGTACATTTATTCCTTTTGTGAGTGTCATAGAAAATCCGACCGAGGAATGGTATATATCGAAGGGAAAGTACGGATTATCTAAATTAATTAAAAGTTAATTAAGTATGTTAAAAAATTCAGAGTCGATTAAATAACTTGACCACCTTATGGTGATAGAGAGGTAGTACCAGGCTTGGGTTTGGGAAATCAGTTGCCTACCTTCCCTAGCTACCCGAACAGGCCCGATAGAGGGGATATTACATTTGATTTACTCGGATCAAATTTCCCAAAGTATAAAAGATATAATTTTCCAAATTCAGATAAATTGGATTGCATAGAAATGATCTTCTTATAGTTGGTATTAAATTTAGAGAAGGGAACTCGTACTATCTGTGTGAATTTAAAAGGTGATTACACCATTATTCGACGGATAGTAAAGGTTGAATATAGAGATTGATGTTGAGTAGAATTAGTAATATTTCAATCAACCTTTATTAAATCAATAACGTTTTCCAATATGACTTGTGAAAATGATTTGGAATTAATTTAGTTCTTATACTTAAAATTTATTGGTTTGGGTTTATAGTAAACAATGTCTTAAATGACATTTTTTCACCCGATTTGAAAGTATGATTTGGAATTCTTTATTAAGATTTAAATAAAATGATTTGGAAATATTTTTCTAAGTGAAAAATGAAATGATTTAGAATTTTTCCAAGATTTAAAAAGGTCTTAAGTGATCAAAGGATTTGATAAGAGAGGTTTAATAATTCCATACATACCGAAAAGAAATGTTTTAAAGGTATATATCTCTTCAAGATAGTTTAAAAAAAGGAAGTAATTAATCAAATAATAAGCACCTTTTACCTACCATCTTTTTATCAATGTTTGGTTCAAAATAACCAAGGTCAGATTTGAGTAATTCTTATCTGGAAACCACTTCGAACCAATTTACATATTCAAAGTGAAGACATGGAAATGATTTGGAAGATGGATTGTAGGGTAGTTTGTCACCGACCCTAGGAGGAAATTCCTATATCACATATAAATGTGTATCTTCATTTGATCTTCGATGCAAGGACTTCTCGCTACTAATCGTAGGGGTAATCCCTAATAGGATGTGGTAGGAGAGTGCCTTTGGTTTGTTCTGTTCCTAGACACCTTGTATCGATGAATGTCTGACGTTGCATTTCTATTTACACTGATTGATCTCTATGAACTGATCATCTTTTTGGTGGTGGAGAAGGCAACTTCTCTTTGCTTAACACTATTTCTTGAGACATACGAGCTCATAAGCTATACGTTTGTAGAAATTAGTTGTGTGATCACAGAACGGCTGTGTGTTATTCAAAGTGGAATGTGCTATGTGAAAGGAAATTGCTACCTCAAGCCTCATCACCAGATAATGGCTTAAACAGGATACGCTGTAAGGCTATGTGGTTTGCAACCATTAGGGTATGGTCATCACTTTTCTAGATTACTTTATATATTTCGAATATGTTGTATGCTAAGAGAGCTGTCGGATAGGTTAGTAACGACTGGGGTGAAGTCATATTCGGTTTCCATCCAGGCTATGTCTGGATGCCAAATAGGGATAAAGCGGGATTGCTAGATGTAGAGAATTGTTTTTGTCTCTTTGGTACATCCCTCCAGAGATGTACTGTATAGAAGGTAATTGCTTACCTGCGATTGTATGGTATCCATTCTTCGAATGAGCCTTGTAAGAGTTTAGTTTGTAGAACCTAACATGTTTGGAATTTAATAACGGTAACAATTTCGGCTAAGATTCATAGTTTACTTGCAAATGTTTTCAAAAGAATGTCATTAAAAATAATATCCTTATATTTTGCATAGCAAATGTTTTGGTTATCATAAGGTAAAACCCATTTCGTGTTTTTAAGCGACGTGGTCTTATGAGATATATTTGTTTTTAAAATGCATATTTTGAGTTTCTCGCCCAGTCCCATGATTGACCCCGAGTTTATTTTTCTTTCCTCAAACTCTGGGTACCCAAACGTTTTCGAAGCAGCCTATTAGTCAGGTTTTGTTAGAAGAAATCTTGAAGAGCACGGAGCATGGAGTTAGAAGATTCTTCTGAAGATTGTTAGCCTTTTCCACTACACTTTTGTATTATTATACTCCCCATTTGTAAGGATGGATATTTATAACATTCCATGTTTAACATTTATATATGTATTTAAAATTTCCGCTGTAAAGATTATATGTTGAAATTATATATGTTATTCCATCCGTGTGAGATTCTATTTTTTCTTTCTTTTCTTTCTTACCTTTAAAAACCGCCTCTCCGAAACTTAGATTTGTGGCATGTGAATACCAAGGATGTATTAGTATCAATTTCTGAGGGTCGAAGACCTCGATTGTTACATTTTTACGTTTACTGCATTTGCTTTTATTTGCACTTCGATTTTGTGATTGTTTCTATGATTGTTAATTACATCATTCCAAGTAGAACCTTAAAGAATTTGAAAAATATTCATATTATCCATTAAACACTATTCACCTCCTCTAGTGTTAATTTAGCCTTATGATCCCTATTTCACTGACTCACGTTTTGGTATCTGGACATTGGTTTTCAAAGTATTCATAATCTAATTTGTGAAAAAGTTTCAATGGAAATTTTCGATAATATTTTTAACACTATTTTCGAAAATATAATTTGAAAAATCATCATAATATTGTTTCATAAATTTGCATCTATTCATTATAAAAAACCACACGATCTTTTGAAAACGTATGAAGTGTCGGAGCAGATTGTTACAGGTCTTTTGATGAACAAACACCTTATGATCGAACTCTACAAATCAAAAAGGACAAATGGATATTGGATGCTAAAGACACATAACTGGAAATCTGGAGATTTTGAAGGATATAGTTTACAAAGATGGTGGATCGGTAAATTTTGGAGACAACTCTAAAAGATATGTGATTAGCATCAGCAATGGTAAATGAGAAAACAAAGCAATAGAAAGAAATCTATAGCTTTAATACAATGATAGATAATCTAGATTCAAACACTTTCATGACAAGGAATTTCAGAAAATTTCTAAAATACAGGAAAATAAATAATTTCAAAAGTGACAACAAAAATCAGGAAGCGGAAGTAGAAGTGAAAATGACATTAGACGTTATAACTGTAATGAATCTGGCCATTTAAAAGGAGTCTTTCCACATCCCGATAAATTGTAACCTACACCAAATACTGATTCATTCAAAAAGCGAAGAATGACTTATGCTTCAACACTAGACGATTCAAATACTTCCTCAAGTGATAGCAAACCAGATAAAGAGAATGCTAATATATGCTTCACAACGACATTTAATGAGAAGTCTAGAGGAATGGAACTAAAATAGGAATGCAATTAAATTAAAATTTTGAATTTTTCGTTGTTTATAACATTTTGATTGCTAGGAATAACCTATAAATTAATACTAGTTTTAGTTGAATAATTTATGCATATATTTTAAATAATATATATATGTATATGTATTTAATAAAATATTAAGAAAAAATAATATAAAATATACTTTAAATTATTTATTTCATATATTAAACAATAAATATAAGATAATTATAAGTATAGATAAATAGGAAATATTTGTTGAAGTTTCTTTTTTTTGAAAATTTCGACCTAAATGTCGCTTACCCCACATGCATATGTCGACATATGTAGGCAAATTTTGAATTTCAAATTCAAATTCAAAATTTGAATTTTCCTCCACCTTTTCACCAACTCCTATGTTTTGAAAGATGTCCCTTGACTAGGGAACATGTCTTTTGATTCTCTATTTTTTTTATTTTATCTCCATCTATTCATTTTTCACTTTCATTTTCAAATTCAAAAATCATAAACACTCTTATCTCTTCTAACTACTCTTCAATGGCATCCTCAAGCAATACTAAGGCAATCACAAGGCTTTCTAAGAAATAAAAGAATATATTTTTAATGATCAAGAAGCCATGCAAGCCTATATTGAGTATATATCTTTTGGAAAAGTCTTTCCCGGAAGATTTGCTATTTTTGAAGATTTTCTTACTTATGGCCTTTTTAATCTTTTTTTGCAAAATGACTTTCTTGGTTTAATTAATGCTTCTCAAAAAAGTTTTGTTTGTTATCCAAAATTGGTGAAGATGTTTTATGTAGATTTAAAAGGAAAGTTTTATGGTGGAAGAGAAGAAGTTTGGAGTAGTGTCAAGGGGACACAAATTGTTTTAAATTATGAACTTTTGGGTCACATTCTTAGATATAAACCTAGTGGAATGGACCTTTCAACTTTTCAAATTGTTTTAATTATGGCATTTTCGAAAGTGATGATGATTTTGAATTTAAAAACAAAAACATGCATCCAAAAGCTAGAAATTTAAGTCATATTTTACAATAAAGTATCACTCCTAGAAGGGTTAATTATAATAACCCGAATCAAAAAGTTTTCAAAGCTCTTTTCGCCATTTATGGTTAATATGACGTAACTTAGTCTTAAGTCGTTTTGGATGAATGTTTTCCTAAAAATCCTTCTAAACATGAAATCACATTATTTCATAGTGTGTATCTCACTTGTTGTTTCAACTATTTTGGTGTTGACCTTAAAGAGGAGGAAACAATTCCTCAAAAAATATTCGACAACGCACACATTTCACTTATGCATATTTCACCATTTTTCAAGCCTTATGAAACTATCACGACCCGTCTTCTTAAGCCCAGAAAGATGCACATGGGTAAGAAAGAAAGGGATAGAAAAGAGAAAAGATGGAGAAGAAAGAAGAAGCAACATCAGAATCTCAACAGCGGAATGAATAAATTATATTAATAACAAAAGTATTACATAGTATACAACCATCATCAAAGTTACACAGATTATACATCACATACTAGACAGTTATAAACACCTGTCTAGTTATTACAACTCAATACAATACAAGGAAACTACTCAGAGAAACCAACACAGCGGAATACTAGATAACTACAACGCAGAAGCCTCCTGCTCCATTGCTTCTCCACAATTCGTCAAAGCTAACCTGAATCCCTTGGCTACTCGTAAAAATTTGAGTACCCAAGAGTTTAAGAAAAACAGAATAAACTCCGGGTCAGATATGGGTCTGGTGTGAGTAACAGGTTAAAGTTGCTTAACTTTTGAAAACCCTTGGAAACAAAAGGTATCACGTACGACTCCCCACAAATAAACACATGTAAGTTTTTACCTTAGCTAACCAAAACATTTGATAGGAAATCCAATGATATTTTAATAGTGTCTAGGGTTTTCAAGTAAAATACAGAAATAGCTGGAATACTTACATCTCACGTTCCAAAATAGTTAGGCACAACCAATACGTACGGCACTTATTGGAGTTTAGATTCCATACAATGGCAGGGCTACTGGGGTACCGCTCGTCACAGTACGGGGCCTAGATCACCATACCGAGGATTACTCACAACCCCCTGCAACACAAGGCCGGAACCATCCCTTACTGGATAGTCCCGAACAAGACAAGCCCACAGTTGGCGTACGTTCCAACTGCATCTGTAATTAATTTAAAGTGAATTAAATTAATTATTTCATCTTTAATTAATTTAGAATAAATTAAATTAATTAATTCATCATTATAAATCTTGCTTACATAACCTTTAATTAATTACAAATCAATTAATTAATTATCCTAAAATTAATCAACTTTATTAATCACCCTGATTAATTATCCTTTAAATACATTCCAGTAATTATTTTAAATTAATTTCACAAATTAATTATCCTTAACCAAAAACAGTAATTAACCTTAAATTACTTCATTAATTAATTAATTATAATTATTACATTAATCCTTAATTAATTACATTAATTAATTACTTTAATCACTTATCATTGGTTAATTAATTTTAATTAATCAACCTTAATTACATCATCAATTATATAAATTAATGATCCCTGATTACTTCTTTAATTATTTATTCCATTTAAATTAATCACATTAAGTAATTAGCCATTTAATTAAACCATAATTATAAATCACCCTTGATCAATCCATCCAGTAATTAACTTCCCCTAATTACTGCATTAAATCAACTAATTACACCTTCATTAATTATCTTAATTAATCACTTGGTTAATTTCACAAAGTAATTATACCCAAATTACGTCCTTTAACAAATCATCATTTAATTAATTACATCCAGTAATTATCTATTAATTACTTCACCAAGTAATTATACTTATCAAATTATCAAGTGTTTATTCTAATCCAATTAAACTTAATTAATTGACTTAAACGAATCAAATTTATCTAAATTAATTACCTTGAGTAATTAATTTCTTTTATTTACTTTAATAAAGTAATCATACTTAACCAAATTCCATAAGTGATTATCTAAATTAATTAATCCAATTAATTATCAAAATTAATTGCATTAATTAATTAATTATTAAATAATCTCAAGTTAATGATCTTCATTAACTATTTACAATTCATTAATTACTTTTCCTAAGTAATTAACTCAAATTAATCATTATTAATTTCAAATTAATTATCTTTGTTACTTAACTTAACCTAAATTAATTTATTCAAACCCTTAATTACTTAATTAAATAAATTAGTTAATTATCCATTTAATTACCTTACTAATTTAACAAAAAAATCATTAAATCTGTATTAACTAAAAATAAAAAAACATTTCTTATTAATGATTAAATTATCGTTAACAAAGCAATTTAAAACAATTTACTTTAAATTTGTTTTCAAATTTCATTTTAAATTTTAGATTTAAAATGAAGTCAAACTTAGCTTTAACAAAGTTTAAAAACATTTTAAAAACCCTTTGAAACTTATGCTAAAGAATTTCTTATTTTATAAAAGAAGTTTAAAGGAATTTAAACCCAAATTCATTTTAAAATACAAATCATATTTTAAATTACACCTTAAACATTCAAAGTTGTTTTAAAACAATTTAAATTTAAAAACTTCCTTAATTTCAAAACTATGATTCAAATTTGGATTTGAATCCAGATTTAAACTTAGGTTAAATCTCTACTTTTATTTTAAAGCTTTACTTTTAAATTCAAACTATTTGAACCCTTTTAAAGTTGTTTAAAACATTTTAATTTATGAAATTTTAATTAAATTTTAAAACTAGTATTCAAACTCAGTTTTGAATCCATACTTTAAATTTAGGTTTTAAATTCTGTTTTAAAACATGCTTCAGATTTTAAAACTAAATTTGAATTGGAAACAAACAGGTTTTCCAGAGAAACCTGTAACCACTTTAATACCCGAGCCCCCCTTCTATTTACTTCGAGTAAAACCCTACACCACTTTGAGCAATTACTCAAATTACTCGAGAATTGCCCGAGTCCAAAATCCTGCAACCCCAAACCTTCACCAGACACACCACTGGACCGTGCATATGCACGGTGGCTCCGACCCTCTCTGGTTATCATCACTGCCCTGAGCAAGTCATCGATCGTCCTCAGATCCAACATCGACCATCAGAACCATATAAACATCACGAATTCAAAATATAACATGTAAACCACAACCTGGAGCTAAACTGGAACCACCCTTCAAAAATCAGAAACTCCTCTCCCTCACTCCTCCGGCCATCGGAGGCTTTGAAACTCCGTCCAACCCTTTTTCAACATCCAAACTATCACCTCCTTGAATCTCATAGCACTCGATCGCTCAGAGAAACAAGGCCGATCAAAATTCCTGAGCTTACCAAAACTAGGTTTTGAAACATAAATGAACAAACTCTGCCATCACCGGTCTCTAACCATCTTCCTAGCAATTTTCCTGGCCTCACCATTCGCTCCTCTTTCTCCAGAAGAAACTTTGACCCTCAAGAATCCTCGAGATCACCAAAACTTCCTAAAAATCCAAATTCTGGTCAACCTAGAAATGCACTTTCATTTCTAATTTAAAATTTATGATTTTGCTTTTTAAAAACATGATTTAGTATAGGAATTCAATTTATATTACTAAATTGTTAGATTTACATATTTGAATTTTACACAAATTCAAAACTTCCCTATTCTTTTTTTGTTTCCAGAGCAATTCCCATTTTATCTTAACTTAAATAAAATTTAAATCTAAATTTTAAAGTCAACAAACAAGTCTTGTTTAAATTCTAGATACTAACAGTAAGTAGATCAAAAGATATTGAATTCTTTTGTTTAGAATCTAAGTTTGAACTAAGAACGGGTAGAAGCATATTCAACAGCAAACATCCTTCTATTCATTCATATATACACACAGAAATTTTCAAACATATACACTCAATTTATACTTCATCTCAAATAAACTAGTAAGCAACCCAATTATTCAAATTTCTAAGCTTTTTAAAATAATGTTACTCACCTGAAACAAATGAGAACAGAGCCTTTACTTTGAAAACTGTTTTGAAAACTTGTGCTTGGGCTCAGATTTACTTCACATATACTTGCATGCAGGCTTGACTCCAGATGCATTTGAAACTTTAAATTTGAATGCTTTGCTTTAAAATGCCTTAATTTAAAAACTTGTTGAGACTGCTTTTGATTTTTGAAAATGCTTGAAAGCGGGCTTGGTTTAAAACTGCAACTGTATGCAGACTTGAACAACTTGAAAATGATTTGCAAAAATGAATTTCAAGTAAATGATTTGAAGATGGTTACTGGTCTAATTTTGAAAATGAACAGAATTGAAAAAATGCAGGTAAGCTTTTGATTGAAGAAGGGTTTGCATGCTTGAATTGAAATTATGGTTTTTGTGAGGAGTTTGAGAATTGAAAATCAAATTTGAACGTGATTTTTGGTTTTAAAAATTTTCTGTTTTTGGAGAGCTTAGAAACTGATTTATTTTCAATTTTGGTTCAGCTGAAATTCTTTTCTTAGCTTTTGAAAATGAAGTTTAGAAAAGAAGAATGAGGGGATGAAGTATGCGTTTATATAAGTTAAAATGATTTATTTAAAAATTAAAAGAAAATCAAAAATAAAAAGGACACTTGTCCTATATTACTACATTTGTCAAATAGGGTAGATTATTAGTTCACATTTGTCTCATTAGTTACTTAAGATATTAACACTTATTATATACATATTTTTACTTATTTTTATTTAACTTAAGAGTAAATAAAACCCTTTTTCTTTATTTATAAAATATATATATATATATATATATATATATTATTTTCATATGTAAATGTGTATGTGCATTTCTTTTTAAAGAAGATGAATTAAAAAAAATTATATAAAAATGATAACTTATCCAAATAATTTAAAAATGTTTATTCTTTTGAATTCAAAATTAATTCAAATTCAAATCTAATCATAAATTTAAAAATCCAATTTAAAACTATTTTATATCAACATATTTAATTTAAAAATAACAACAATATTGTCTTTTAAAACCTATCTATATTTATACATTTATTAATATTATTTGAAAATAACATATGTATCGATTTAAATAATTTATAAAAGAGATTATAAATTACATATCACTTTATCTTATTTAAGTGAATAAATATTTTATGTAAATGGTATTTTAAACTTTCATATTTATTTTCAAATCATATTTATCAAGCTATATTTAAAAGAAAATAAAAATAAATCTTTTATTAATTAATACTTAAATTAAGATATAATTTAAACAAATTAATATTTACCTTAAGTATTAAACCATATAGTTATTTATTAAATGGTTTTGAATAGTTATACATTAAATAAAATAATAATTTCCAAATTATCAAAATGTATATTAGAATTTAAAAACAAGATTTTATTTGTTTATTAAACTTTAAATCAAAACTTATCTATTTACAATATATATATATATATATATATATATATATATATATATATATAAATATATGTATACATTATAAATAGAAAGCATTTTATTAGCTTTTAAAAGATAAATATCCATTTAATTGGATTATTAAATCAAGTCAAATTTTATTAACAAAATTTATCAAATCAATTTAATATTAAATACAGATTATTTATTGCCAAAATTTCCAGGATATCACATTCTTCCCCCTTAAAAGAATTTCGTCCCCGAAATTTAAAAGCAAAGGTAATTTAATAATCTCATTCAAATTTAATTTTACAACACAAGCATATATCAATCATATGCTAACAACCATAGCGACCAGTTTATCCAATCAAACAAATTTAACTATCCAGACAAACTTATGGATAGAATTTCCTCGAGTTTCCTAAGTATATATATACCGAGATACTCGCTCTACAGAATCCAAACAATCAAAACTACGAAGCTACAGAGCTCCTACTCATCTATATCTACAAAACTAAACAGGATATCAGACTACAGACGAGTCTGACTCAACAACTAAGCCTTCTGAACAGCTGGTTCCACAACCAGAGATAGATCAAACACGTACTCCCTCAGAGATACGTGAAACACACCGAATCCTTATTATCCAAACTGGCAATTCAACCTTTGAAAACCAAAGCACTTATCCTACCAAAACACGGAAGAGATCCAAGATACCTCGGAGCTAGCTTCCCAGACTTACCCAATCTTATAGCTCCATGGATCGGAGAATTCTTATCCAAAATCAAATCTCCGATTCCGGAATCCAAATTCCTTCATCCCTTATCCTTCCTGATCAGCTCTACCCTTTCTGATTCCTCAAGAAACAAACTTGATTAAGACAACTCAACAAAATGATCCTCCCATGATCAATCCAAATCAAGAACACAACCCTTATTCCACAAACATCAGAAGACTGAACTTACTTCTCCTATCCGAAAAAGACAAAACATATGCACTCCCAAACTGCTTCCGCTGCACAACTCTGATCTGGAATAGAAGAAAATGCTAATGAAGAACATGAGCACAGACTGGATAACACATTCTAGAAATATGGTTCAACAGATCCATAAAGAAAACTCAGAAGTTCCACCAATCCTGAGCTGCTTCACCAAACCCTACCTCAAGGAACCATCCTACAACTAGCTAAACTACCGATATTACTCCTGAAATCCAGTCGATAAGAAAACTCAATCTCCAGATGCGAACAAACCTCTATCTTCCTAGAAGACGTCCAGAAAAAAATCTTCAATAACTCAAAAGAACACTCAAACTATCGCAAGTCTCTTTTGCGATTAACCAAGCCTAATATCCAAAGAAAACTGCTCTCTCTTTACCAATCAGAACAGCTTACGCTTATCTAGCCAATCCATCGAAGAAATGGATCCACTCTGCTGCTTCTGAACTCCACCTCTAAAAAAACTGCTAAGCCAGAAAACTCTTGCCAACACATAGAACACTCCGAACTGCACAGCTGACACATATGCCCAAAGACTTCCTAATCCATAATCTCTTCAAGAAACTCAGGTCTCAAAGCCAAAAACAAACAACCAACTGAACTCAGCCACATCACCGAAGCAGATACACTTCCTAAAACTCACTTCAAAAGAAAACATATTCGGAGACATCCATAATCACTGCATCTCATCACCCAGCTACTACTTCCTGAGGTATCAAGATACCATTACTCACTTCTGCCAACTAACAGATCCAAACTTAACTCATCCAACTTCAAAGATAGACTCCGAACCTTAACAGGTTTCCTTCAAAGATCGATGAAATCTTTACACCAAGCTGCAAAGCTTACTCGAGACGGTATTAGGTCTACAGTCTCGACGGATACACTTCCACTTCAACCATTCAAACTCCTTCCATTGGTAGTAGTCACGTTATACACACCACTACCACATCTACCTTTATAACTTATATTGGAAAACCCGAACAGGTAACCCAACAGATAGGTAGAAATAATAAATAAATATATATATCAAAATACAAATACGCTCTCTGAAGAAAGAAAACATTCCAAAGCATAGGTATTTACTCAACCTAGCGCTCCGATACCAACTTTGACGACCCATCTTCCTAAGCCTAGAAAGACGCATCATGAGTAAGAAAGAAAGGGATAGAAAAGAGAAAAGATAGAGAAGAAAGAAGAAGCAACATCAGAAACAGCGGAACGAATAAATTATATTAATAACAAAAGTATTACATAGTATATAACCATCATCAGAGTTACACAGATTATACATCACATACTAGACAGTTATAAACACCTGTCTAGTTATTACAACTCAATACAATACAAGGAAACTACTCAGAGAAACCAACACAGCGGAATACTAGATAACTACAATGCAGAAGCCTCCTGCTCCATTGCTCCTCCACAATTCATCAAAGCTAACCTGAATCCCTTGGCTACTCGTAAAAATTTGAGTACCCAAGAGTTTAAGAAAAACAGAATGAACTCCGGGTCTGACATGGGTCTGGTGTGAGTAATAGGTTAAAGTTGCTTAACTTTTGAAAACCTTTGGAAACAAAAGGTATCACGTAAGACTCCCCACAAATAAACACGGGTAAGTTTTTACCTTACGCTAGCCAAAACATTTGATAGGAAATCCGATGATATTATAATAGTGTCTAGGGTTTTCAAGTGAAATGCAGGAATAGCTGGAATGCTTACATCTCACGTTCCAACATAGTTGGGCACAATCAATACGTACGACACTTATTGGAATTTGGATTTCATACAATGGCAGGGCTACTGGGGTACTACCCGTCACAGTATGGGGCCTAGATCACCGTACCGAGGATTACTCCCAATCCCCTACAACATAAGGCCGGAACCACCCCTTACTGGATAGTCCCGAACAAGACAACCCCGAAGTTGGCGTACGTTCCAACTGCCCGCACAACCGAATAAAAAGGGACTTCTAGACGGGGAAAATCTCGTCCTACTTGGTCATGACACACTTAGCCTTGTTGCACCTTCCCTGTTTTAGCCATTCTCGGTTGATGAGGCTTGAGGCTATGATTACCTTTGGAGAACACATCTCTTAGAATGCTCATCGTTCACCTGACGATGTTCTGAAAGCATTCGATCCATACAAGTTCGTTCCGGGTTCGAACGAAACCGAAGGCATTATCTCGTTACACTCATTTTGGAATCACCCTCAGAGTTAACGACGATAACCCTTCACTCTGAATCTTCATCTTTACTTGAGATTCACGACCTATCGTTAATTTGGATCGATGTGGTTTTCGGATATCCAAATTTGGAAACCCGATCCCAGTCTTACCGAAATCCAAAATGCCATCTTTTAGGTCAAAGTTGTTTCAAAGTTTAAAACAATTCAATTTAATTATCTATATACATGCAGATAGATAATTCACATCACCACAATAGATAATCAACATTATCATCATAAACAGATAATCCATATTATCATCACAAATAGGTAATCTACATTACCATCACCAATAGATAATTCATATTATCATCACAATGCAACCAAAGCATCCATATCACACAACATTGTTTATCTCATATCTGAAATTCAAACCATTCAAGGCAATCAATATCATCCATACATAAGCAAGGATTTACTTAATCCCAATATGATTAATTTAAAATAAATCAAATTAATTACTTGCATCTCTAATTAATTTAAAGTGAATTAAATTAATTATTTCATCTTTAATTAATTTAAAATAAATTAAATTAATTACTTCATCATTATAAATCTTGCTTAAATAACCATTAATTAATTACAAATCAATTAATTAATTATCCTCAAATTAATCACCTTAATTAATCACCCTGATTAATTATCCTTTAATTACATTCTAGTAATTATTTTTAATTAATTTATTAATTACATTAATCCTTAATTAATTACATTAATCAATTACTTTAATCACTTATCATTGGTTAATTAATCTTAATTAATCAACCTTAATTACATCATTAATTATATAAATTAATGATCCCTAATTACTTTTTTAATTATTTATTCTATTTAAATTAATTACATTAAGTAATTAGCCATTTAATTAAACCATAATTATTAATCACCCTTGATCAATCCATCCAGTAATTAACTTCCCTTAATTACTGCATTAAATCAACTAATTACCCCCTTCATTAATTATCGTAATTAATCCCTTGATTAATTTCACAAAGTAATTAAACTCAAATTACTTCCTTAACAAATCATCATTTAATTAATTACATTCAGTAATTGTCTATTAATTACTTCACCAAGTAATAATACTTATCAAATTATCAAGTGATTATTCTAATCTAATTAAACTTAATTAATTAACTTAAACTAATCAAATTTATCTAAATTAATTACCTTGAGTAATTAATTTCTTTTATTTACTTTCATAAAGTAATCATACTTAACCAAATTCCATAAGTGATTATCTAAATTAATTAATCCAATTAATTATTAAAATTAATCGCATTAATTAATTAATTATTAAATAATCTCAAGTTAATAATCTTCATTAACTATTTACAATTCATTAATTACTTTTCCTAAGTAATTAACTCAAATTAATCATTATTAATTTCAAATTAATTATCTTAATTACTTAACTTAACCTTAATTAATTTATTCAAACACTTAATTACTTAATTAAATAAATAAATAAATTATCCATTTAATTACCTTACTAATTTAATGAAAAAAATCATTAAATCTGTATTAACTAAAAATAAAAAAACATTTCTTATTAGTGATTAAATTATCATTAACAAAGCAATTTAAAACAATTTACTTTAAATTTGTTTTCAAATTTCATTTTAAATTTTAGATTTAAAATGAAGTCAAACTTAACTTTAACAAAGTTTAAAAACATTTTAAAAACCCTTTGAAACTTATGCTAAAGAATTTCTTATTTTATAAAAGAAGTTTAAAGGAATTTAAACCCAAATTCATTTTAAAATACAAATCATATTTTAAATTACACCTTAAACATTCAAAGTTGTTTTAAAACAATTTAAATTTAAAAACTTCCTTAATTTCAAAACTATGATTCAAATTTGGATTTGAATCCAGATTTAAACTTAGGTTAAATCTCTACTTTTATTTTAAAGCTTTACTTTTAAATTCAAACTATTTGAACCCTTTTAAAGTTGTTTAAAACATTTTAATTTATGAAATTTTAATTAAATTTTAAAACTAGGATTCAAACTCAGTTTTGAATCCATACTTTAAATTTAGGTTTTAAATTCTGTTTTAAAACTTGCTTCAGATTTTAAAAATAAATTTGAATTGGAAACAAACTGGTTTTCCAGAGAAACCTGTAACCACTTTAATACCCGAGCCCCTCTTCTATTTACTTCGAGTAAAACCCTACACCACTTCGAGCAATTACTCGAATTACTCGAGAATTACCCGAGTCCAAAATCCTACAACCCCCAATCTTCACCAGACACACCACTGCACCGTGCATATGCACGGTGGCTCCGACCCTCTCCGGTCATCATCACTGCCTTGAGCAAGTCGTCGATCGTCCTCAGATCCAAAATTGAACATCAGAACCACCCAAACATCACGAATTCAAAATATAACATGTAAACCACAACCTAGAGCTAAACTGGAACCACCCCTCAAAAACCAGAAACTCCTCGTCCTCACCCCTCCGGCCATTGGAGGCTTTGAAACTCCGTCCAACCCTTCTTCAACATCCAAACTATCACCTCCTTGAATCTCATAGCACTCGATCGCTCAGAGAAACAAGGCCAATCAAAATTCCAGTTCTTACCAAAACTAGGTTTAGAAACATAAATGAACAAACTCCGCCACCACCGATCTCTGACCATCTTCTTGGCAATTTTCCTGGCCTCACCATTCGCTCCTCTTCCTCCAGAAGAAACTTTAACCCTCAAGAATCCCCGAGATCACCAGAACTTCCCAAAAATCCAAATTCTAGTCAACCCAGAAATGCACATTCATTTCTAATTTAAAAATTATGATTTTGCTTTTTAAAAACATGATTTAGTATAGGAATTCAATTTATATTACTGAATTGTTAAATTTACATATTTGAATTTTACACAAATTCAAAACTTCCTTGTTCTTTTTGTTTCCAGAGCAATTCCCATTTTATCTTAACTTAAGTAAAATTTAAATCTAAATTTTAAAGTTAACAAACAAGTCTTGTTTAAATTCTAGATATTAACAGTAAGTAGATCAAAAGATATTGAATTCTTTTGTTTAGAATCTAAGTTTGAACTAAGAACAGGTAGAAACAAATTGAACAGCAAATATCCTTCTATTCATTCATATATACACACAGAAATTTTCAAACATATACACTCAATTTATAATTCATCTCATATAAACTAGCATGCAACCTAATTATTCAAATTTCTAAGCTTTTTAAAATAATGTTACTCACCCGAAACAAATGAGAACAGAGCCTTTACTTTGAAAACTGTTTGCAAACTTGTGCTTTGGCTCAGATTTACTTCACATATACTTGCATGCAGGCTTGACTCCAGATGCATTTGAAACTTTAAATTTGAATGCTTTGCTTTAAAATGCCTTAATTTAAAAACTTGTTGAGACTGCTTTTGATTTTTGAAAATGCTTGCAGGCAGGCTTGGTTTAAAAATGCAGATGTATGCAGACTTGAACATCTTGAAAATGATTTACAAAAATGAATTTCAGGTAAATGATTTGAAGATGGTTACTGGTTTGATTTTAAAATGAAAAGAATTGAAAAAATGTAGGTAAACTTTTGATTGAAGAAGGGTTTGCATGCTTGAACTGAAATTCTGGTTTTTGTGAGGAGTTTGAGAATTGAAAATCAAATTTGAACATGATTTTTGGTTTTAAAACCATTTTCTGGTTTTGGAGAGCTTAGAAATTGATTTGTTTTCAATTTTGGTTCAGCTAAAATTCTTTTCTTAGCTTCTGAAAATGAAGATTAGAAAAGAAGAATGAGGGAATGAAGTATGTGTTTATATAAATTAAAATGAGTTATTTAAAATTAAAAAAAAATCAAAAATAAAAAGGAAACTTGTCTTATATTACTACATTTGTCAAATAGGGTAGGTTATTAGTTCACATTTGTCTCATTAGTTACTTAAGATATTAACACTTGTTATATACATATTTTTACTTGTTTTTATTTAATTTAAAAGTAAATAAAACCCTTTTTCTTTATTTATTAAATACTTATCTATATATATAAATTATTTTCATATGTAAATGTGTATGTGCATTTCTTTTTAAAGAAAATGAATTAAAACAAATTATATAAAAACGAAAGCTTATCCATATAATTTAAAAATGATTTTTTTGAATTCAAAATTAATTCAAATTCAAATCTAATCATAAATTTAAAAATCCAATTTAAAACTAATTTATATCAACATATTTAATTTAAAAATAACAATAATATTGTCTTTTAAAACCTATCTATATTTATACATTTATTAATATTATTTGAAAATAACATATTTATCAATTTAAATAATTTATAAAAGAGATTATAAATTACATATCACTTTATCTTATTTAAGTGAATAAATATTTTATGTAAATGTTATTTTAAAATTTCATATTTATTTTCAAATCATATTTATCAAGCTATATTTAAAAGAAAATAAAAATAAACCTTTTATTAATTTATACTTAAATTAAGATATAATTTAAACAAATCAATATTTACCTTAAGTACTAAACCATATAGTTATTTATTAAATAGTTTTGTACAGTTGTACATTAAATAAAATAATAATTTCCAAATTATCAAATTGTATATTAGTATTTAAAAACAAGATTCTATTTGTTTATTAAATTTTAAATCAAAACTTATCTATTTACAATATATATATATATATATAAATATATATGTATACATTATAAATAGAAAGCATTTTATTAGCTTTTAAAAGATAAAATTCACTAATTAAATATCTATTTAATTGGATTATTAAATCAAGTCAAATTTTATTAACAAAATTTATCAAATCAATTTAATTTTAAATACAGATTATTAAATTGATATTGCCAAAAATTTTGGGATATCTCAGAAATGCTTGCAAAAAAGGAACAAATGTTGGCTTGGGAAGAGAAGCAAGAAATAATAGAAGGGGGAAGAGGAAGGAGAGGAAATGGAAGTCGAGGAGGAAGAATAAGAAGAAGAGGAGGATACTTCCTTGGAAAGTATCAATATGCCACCTAATCTATCCAATAAAGATCTTCTCACAAATGAAGGGAAGATCATTCACAACCAAAGAAAGCTTAAGAAATCATTCTCAAAGAGATTTACCTCAATTTCCAGCAAAATCGATAAATTCTTTGGAAAGATCATCCACAAGCTTGGTGGTTCTTCTTCAACTTCATCCACATCTTTCTAGTTGTTTGTTTAAGTTATCTTTGTATTTGGATTTCTAGTGTAAGTTTATGTTGAATCTCATGTGTCCTTCTTTTATTCGTTGTAGTCATCCTTATTATCAATGAACATTCTATTCCTGCTGTTATACATTGTCAGTTACCTCTGGAAAGTCATACAAATATAATAGTGCAGGCCAATACAGTAGTGTTACCCCACCTTTTGGCAAAGCTGAGATACCCAAAAATTAACCAAAAAACGATAATAACAAGTCATGAATATCAACTATGCATTGCAGGATAACCATGAATATCGATGAATTTTGGCCGAGCTCTGATCAGGATGCAATCGATTGGAGATGATGATCAAAGTAAGAAGAAGCTATATTTCAAATTTCGGGTTAATCAGAGTTCGTATGAAGAAGATATGATCGATACAAGGTGAAAAGAGTATGATGTTCGTATCCACCAAAAAGTTGAGGTGATGTCCTATTTGAATCAATCAGGTTTGTATCCATCGGAATGGCATCGCCTCAGTATGTTCGAATCCATCGATTTTTGTGCAGTTCGAATCCATCAGGTTCGTATCGATCAAAGCAAACCCGGTTCGTATCCTCGAGTTCGAATCGATCAAGGTCATCGCATCGATCCAAACAACAGCGTCATATCGATTGCACTTCGTATCCATCATGATAGTGTCAACCAGGGTCCAATACAGTTCATATCGATCACAAATGAGCATGGTTCGTATCCACCCAGTTCATAGTTGTTCGCATCGATAGCATCTGAGTCCTTGTTCGTACCCATCATTCACAAGCAACTTCGTTTCGTATCAATGATGATCGATACGAAATGTACCCACAATTATTGATATGAACAAAGGCAACAGTGAAGGGATGCGAATTGATAATTGATTCAAAGGACTGAAGTGGTTGGATATGAATCAACGGTCGATGCGAACGAAGCTCCGGTATTGGGTGCGAGTGACTCGGTCGACACGGCAAAAAAGGTGGAGCGATCCAAGAATCTCGCACCACGTCATCTCACGCGCACGTGCCTTGATCGAGTTGAACAGATGGATATGAAACATGGATTCGAACGTGACAATGTTCACAAAAGTGCAATCTTGCATCGATCATATCTTACGATCTACAATTCCAAATACCATGAAATTTTCACAAGAGTTTACGTACAAGCTAAAGAACAATCCTTCCAAGTTTCAGCTCGATTAGATCACTTTTTGATGGATACAAAATTGTTTGGTATCGATCACAGATCGAGTCAAAATTTGGTGGGGTTGGTCGCGTGGGCCTACTTACGTGCCAGAAGAAGTCTCCCGAAGTTTGAGCGTGATATCATCCTCCTACGCCTATAAATGGCCCTCTGAAGCCTACAGAAAAAGGATCTTTTGGCTATTCGATGTCCAAACTCTGTCGGATTCAATCCTACATCTTACCATTGATGTTATATTCGAATTCATTCATTGTAACTGCTGCAATCATTTGTAATCAACAAAGAACATCAATAAAAGATAATTACTTGAAGTGGACGTAGGCCGGAGATAGCCGAACCACTATAAATCCTATGTCCATGTTCGTTATTTCTATATTGCTGCTTGTTATTTGTTGAGATCTACAACTTGTGCTTGAATATTGCTGATTTATATTCATTGTTTGGTGCTTTCACGATACTTGGGGTTTGTGACCATTTTTGACGCAAACACTTTGGTGCTTCCACTGAGAAGAACTAGCACCCGCTACATCGGATTGAAGTTCATATTTGAAAAGCGTGAAGGATTCAGATTTAGAGAGAATGACTCGACAAACCAGTAGAAGACAGAGGGCTGAGAGAAGCCAACAAGGAGGAAGCCAGGAGGCATCCTCTGGAGCTGGAGAAGGACAAGCTTCGATCTACATCACCAGGGATGAGATGGAGGCTATGGTCAATTGAATGCATGAAAGAATGATGAAGAGTCAACAGGAGATGCTGCAGAATTTCTTTGAACAGATGAAAGCAGCAAGTGCGCAAAACCTTGGACCAACTACAGCGGCTGCAAGTGCAGGACAAGGAGTCAGGATTGTGGAAACCAATGAAGGTCAGGTTCAAGACCGGAATGCAGGACCTGAAGGCAATCAACAAGGACTTGGGGGCAGACCCTCAGGATTAGACACTGGAAGACATATAGATGAAGTTCAGCAGGTTGGAGTTAATGCTAATGTTACTGAGCCACATGAAGAGTATGTACCAGAATTCCCTTCGAGAGTTGGGTGGGCGGGATAGAGACAAGACAAGGGGGAAACCCCTAGATGGAGATGAAAGAATGGTTGGTCTAGTGCGGCGAATCATGAGAGGAGTATTGTCGAGTGGAGGATTGGAAGAAGTCAGTCGGAGTCCGTTCACTCCGAATATCAAAAATGCAAGGAACCCTCCAGAGTTCAAATTGCCTATGTTGGATCCTTATGATGGGAAGTTAGACCCAACCATGCATATTACCAGACACATCAGGCACATGAAAGTGCTGGGGGCATCCGAGGAAGTGATGGCTCGAAGCTTCCCTCTATACTTGTCAGATTTGGCTGCGCTTTGGTTTAGGCAGCTAGAGAATGGATCGATCAAAACATGGGGCGAGCTTGTAGAATGCTACATGAGATAGTTCAGGGTCCACGCAACGCAACCCAAGAGTGTGATGACTTTAGCTTTGATAAAGCAGAGAACCGGAGAGTCCATAAGAGATTTTCTATTGAGATTCAACGCAACAGTGGCTTCGACCGATCGCCCGAATCCATCGATGATTTTGATGGCGACGGTGGCTGGGGTCGCGGAAGGCACCGAGTTTAAAGATTCTTTGGCAAGAGATCCCCCGCAAGATCTGGAAGATTCACGCGCTGAGAGACGAGAAGCAAATGCTGTGCAGGGTAAAGGAACCGCCAGAGAAAAGTCTAGAGTAGACAAAGGAAAGAGAAAGTAGGATGACAGATATGATGGTCCTGATAAACGGAAGAAATTCCGAGCCTAGATTCAAACAATACACAGATCTGATGGCAAGCCTGGAACGGATTTACACGGAAACTCGGGGGCAACTCTCCTATCGAAAACCGCCCAGGAGAGATCCCACAGAGAAGGAGCGTAGAACTGGAAAATATTGCCTATTCCATGAGCGGATGGGCACACTATCGATGAATGTCGTCACCTAAAGGATGAAGTGGAAGAACATGCCAGGAGTGGTAGATTGCTACAATATACCAGGGAACGGACTGTGGCTGTAAGACCTGAACAACTGCCGCCTCCACCTAACAGAACTGATCCTAGATCAGGTTCGCGTCATCAATTGATTATGATGGTAAGGGCAAAGTTCGGGATTTGGACTTTGGTCGATTAGTTTTCTTAGATTTGATTTTAAAAATAAATGGCTATTCCACTTACTCATGTACGGGAACCGGAGAGATCCCTAGGCATGCTCTGAGATGGAGATAAACCGATCTGCCGGGAGAGGCAATGTTTAGTTTTTTTCCTGATGTTTGAGATTGAACATCTAGGACTCGAATTTAATAAATAAACTTGAATTTCTTGAAATAAACATTTGACCGGAGAGTTAAAGGATGAATATTAAATACCGGTATAAAACTGATCACTTTATGACCCTACCTAAAGAGGCGGGGTCCGGAGTGCAAGAAGTGAGTTGCTTCGCCGGAGAGCGACAGGATCGACTCACTTAACCTCGTTTCCCATTCACCGGAGAGTAATTAGATCAAGATTCGATAAGAGCCCAGAGAGGCTGCGATCGGCCCATGATTTAGGCTATGGCATCACTTAATGTTCAGACACACTGAACCGGAGTGCAAGAAGTGAGTTGCTTCGCCGGAGAGCGACAGGATCGACTCACTTAACGCTGCTTCCCATTCACTGGAGAGTGACAGGATGGGATCCAGCAAGAGCCCGGAGAGGCTATGATCGGGTTAGAACAACCAAGACATCGGTATATGCCCTAGCTGGGGCCAGAGTGCAAGGGATAGAAAGCAACGCCGGAGTGCAATGGGATAGTTATATTCAATCGCTAAGTCTGGAATGGACTTGGCAAGGGTCCAGAGTGACCACCGATGGTCCGGACAGACTGTAGAATTTTATTCTTAACTTCCACAAGAAGAAATGGATAATGATTTGGCTTCGAACAGCCGTGAACTTGACTGAAAATGCAGTAGCTTTGAATAAAACATGAACTCACGGCATTCGATCTGAGATTGATCAAAACACACCTCTTACCAAAAGGCATGTTTTGGGGGGGGGGCAAAGTGTTATCCCACCTTTTGGTAAAGCTGAGATACCCAAAAATTAACCGAAAAACGATAATAACAAGTCATGAATATCAACTATGAATTGCAGGAAAACCATGGATATCGATGAGTTTTGGCCGAGCTCTGATCAGGGCGAAATCGATTGGAGATGATGATCAAAGCAAGAAGAAGCTATATTTCAAATTTCAGACTAATCGGAGTTCGTATGAAGAAGATATGATCGATACAAGGTGAAAAGAATATGTTGTTCATATCCATCAAAAAGTTGAGGTGATGTCCTATTCGAATCCATCAGGTTCGTATCCATCGGAATAGTATCGCCTCGGTATGTTCGAATCCATCGAGTTTTATGCAGTTCGAATCCATCAGGTTCGCATCGATCAAAGCAAACCCCGTTTCGTATCCCCGAGTTCGAATCGATCAAGTTCATCGCATCGATCCAAACAATAGCGTCGTATCGATTGCACTTCGTATCCATCATGATAGTGTCGACTAGGGTTCAATACAGTTCGTAGCGATCACAAGTGAGCATGGTTCGTATCCACCCTGTTCATGGTTATTCGCATCGATAGCATCTAAGTCCTTGTTCGTACCCATCATGCACAAGCAAGTTCGTTTCGATGATGATCGATACGAAATGTACCCACAATTATTGATATGAACAAAGGCAACGATGAAGGGGTGCGAATTGATAATTGATTCAAAGGACTAAAGTGGCCGGATACGAATCAACGGTCGATGCGAACGAAGCCCGGTATTGGGTGCGAATGACTCGGTCGACACGACAAAAAAGGTGGAGCGATCCAAGAATCTCACGCCACGTCATCTCACGCGCACGTGCTTTGATCGAGTCAAACAGATGGATACGAAACATGGATTCGAACGCGACAGTGTTCACGAAAGTGCAATCTTGCATCGTTCATATCTTACGATCTACAAGTCCAAATACCACGAAATTTTCATAGGAGCCTACGTACAAGCTAAAGAACAATCCTGCCAAGTTTCAGCTCGATTGGTTCATTTTTTGATTGATACAAAATTGTTTCGTATCGATCACAGATTGAGTGGAAACTTGGTGGGGTTGGTCGCGTTGGCCCACTCACGTGCCAGAAGAAATCTCCCGAAGTTTGAGCGTGATATCAGCCTCCTACTCCTATAAATAGCCCCGTGAAGCCTACAGAAAAAGGATCTTTTGGTTATTCGACGTCCAGACTCTACCGGATTCAATCTTACATCTTACCATTGTTGTTATATTCGAATTCATTCATTGTAACTGCTGCAATCATTTGTAATCAGCAAAGAACATCAATAAAAGATAATTACTTGAAGTGGACGTAGGCCGGAGATAGCCGAACCACTATAGATCTTGTATCCCTGTTCGTTATTTCTATATTGCTGCTTGTTATTTGCTGAGATCTGCAACTTTTGCTTGAATATTGCTGATTTATATTCATTGTTTGGTGCTTTCAGATACTTGGGGTTTGTGACCATTTTTGGCGCAAACAAGTAGAGTTGTAGAATATAGCAGTTTTGAAAATATATTGCATATGTCGACATATGCAAATCATATATGTCAACATCTAACGGCCAGTTTTCAAAAAAAATTAAAATTAAAAAAAACTACCAAATACCAATTCATTTCAAACGACTTCATACATACCTATATGATCCAGATTACCATTAGTTTTAGTCTCTATCTTCATTATTTTTGATATGTAAACTCATATCTTCAATAATGGCTTCCCCACATCAAAAGCTTTGCGAAAACCTCGAACAAACTCTTGATTCATTCAAGAATATTCTTTCTTTCATCCTAAGAAACCAAAGGCACTTAGAATTGTGTCAAATGCAGATGATCGAGGAGCAAGAAAGCATTTCGATGTGATTCGATGGATGATTTCTGCCTGGAACAAAGAAGATCAAACCACCAATCTAGAGTGTACCATCAACAAAGATGATGAAGATTGGGATGCTATCAAAGCGGATCCAATCTTTGGCGCTGATGGATGGGTTGAAGTTCCTTGAAATGTCTAGTTTAAATAGGTTAGATTGTATATAAATAATAATACTTGATTTGGTTTGCATTTGATTGGTTTGATTTGTGTGGATTTGTTTGAATGGTATGCAACATTAGCTTTATTGGATTGGATGAATATTTAGATTGAGTATTATTATTTCATGATTACCTAATTTTACATATCACTTATTGTTTTTATACAATCATTCTCATAATAATTATATATAATATATATATATATATATATATGTATATGTATATATATATATATATCAATTAGTATTTATTTAAGGGGATTTAGAATTAGAATTAGAGTAAGAGTTAGTGTTAGAGTTAAAGTTTTAGGTGGTTATTTTTATTGATGACAATAGGGGAGAAATATATAAAATCTTGGCATAGATTAAGGGAGAGTTTTGTAACCCGAGGGAAGTTATATTATATTTTATATACAGAGTTATAATCAAAAAGCGGAAGATTGTTAGTACTTAGGTATTGGTTTTAATGATAACAACTATAGGCATTATGTAAACTATAAATTCTAATGTTTTATCAAGTTATATATAGTATATAGTGCAGGAAATTAGACATATGCTGATTAAGTAGACTGTACAGTATTAAGAGTGAATTCAAGATGTTGATATAGAGTTTCAGGGGTTGGTGAATGAAGACTCATGAGCATTGAAGAGTTCAAGATTTCAAGATATTCTAGGTAAGTTATAGAGTCATAGAATTTATGTTAAAATCTTGATAGCACTTTCCTGATCTCTGTCTACTTCTCTAATTTTGTTTAAAATTGTTTTTTCAAATATCTTGGTTTTAAAATAAGTTTTTCAAAACATTTTTCAAAATGATTTTCAAGCTCTTATACTTATACAGATTTTGTTTTAGTATTTTTAACTTTATATATATATATATCGAATTTTTGTTTATACTTTAATAAGTTATAAGTATATATATATATATCTAATTTTCAAAATTATTTTATAAATTTAATTACGTTTTATTATGATTAAAATATGTATAAACTATGCTTAAATGATTTTACACAGTATCAATATTATCAAAAACAATGAGTTATCAAATTAATGTTCCAGTATTTTTAAATTTTAAAGAGTATGTCGACATACTTCATGAATGTATATCGATATAGTAGCGAATTTTTTCAAAATTTAAATTTCAAAAGATGTGTCTTTTCGTCGTATCTCTTCACGAATGGATATGGTAGTTATTCTCTTTAAAAGTAGACTTCCAAACGAATTTTTAATTATAATTTTCTTATTCATCTCTCCTCCTTCCACTCTCTCATTTTTTAAATCAAAATATACCCAAACCCTACTGAAAATCAACCAGAATCAAATTCAATCATCACTAGTTTGATTCTCCTTTATCTACTCTTTGATTTCTCTCATCTCTCTCGCTCAAACGTAGATCAAAGTGCTATTCAAGAGTATAAGATCAATTGTAATCAAGATCGAAGATCTGAGTCTGTAAAACTCTATCAAATCATACTTCTATACTTGAGGGTCTGATTATAGCCTGTAAAATCAATTGGGTGTGCTTAGTAGCCCATAAATCTGGTTGGTGCGCTTGTAGCTGGAAATCACGTGACTCTAACTAGAGGTCGGAAGTCTGGAGGGTGTGTCTTGTAGCCTTTAAATCGAGACTTTACTTGCATTTACTAGTTGAAAAGAAATCCATGTAAGGAATTATAGGGACTGGATGTACGGTAACTCCAAATCAGTATAAAATCCTGGTGTATTCTTTCCTCTTTTCTTTCACTACATTTACTTTTATCTGCACTTTGATTCTATGATTGTTTTTGTGACTGTTAATTACATCATTCCAAGTAGAATCATAAAGAATTTGAAAAATATTCATATAAAAAACACTATTCACCCCCCTCTAGTGTTGATTTAGCCTTAATATCTCTATTCCAGTCACTCGCGGTCACAACCTTGCCAACGCCCCTAGTGGTAAGTGTAACGACCCAGAATTTCTGTCAATTAAAATTCATATATTTAATTAATTTTAAATATTAATAAGTGAAATTTATAAGTCGAATTGTTTATTTTTCGAAAATCTAGATTTAATTGGATAATTAAATCGATAATTTAATATTGGAAATTACAGAAATAATTAGAAATTGGGTTTACTGCGATTAAAAATGGGTTATAAGTTGTATTAAATCATATTGGAGTTAGAACAATGTTGTAGGACTTTTAAAATTGAATTAAAAGTTAAATTGTAGAAATTGAATATTTTAATATTTAATTGACAAGTTAAAATAGCCATTTTTCAAACAGTCTCGGATTTTGACGAAACTAGTTTCATCGGATCTGTAATGTTATATTATTGTATGGTTTCAAATTTCGTGTCAATCGGATTTACAGTTTTTCCGGGGCAAGCCAAAACGCATAGAAATTGGTTTAATCAATTTAATTTAAATTTGATCGTTTATTTCCGTAACTCGCACATATGATCGAATTAGCTTCCGAAACACGTTCCATTGTGTCCAAAACATGGGGTAAATCCTAGAAACGACAGCCGGCACGCTTCATTTGGAGTTCGGAAAATTTGGGATGGATAGTGTTTTTGGAAATTTTCTATAAAAGGACCCCTTACCCTCATTATTTTCACAAATTAAAAAAACCTAACCCTAGTTTCAGGAGCCGCCGCCTCCCTCTATAATCAATGGCTGAAATTTTTCTTCGTTCTTCCTCAGATTTCTTCAAATCCTTTAACAATTACAAGAAATCATCTACTACAATATTGTAAAGCTCGTTGAGATCTACATATCCAACGGTTATGATCGTTTCTAGCGCCATAGATCAATGACAATTCTCAGCCAAAGGTCGGCCGCTCATACATGTTTTTCGAGGCCCATAGGTGGTCGAGAAGCACGCGATTCCAGGCGAGAGTGGAGGCTAGCACGAGGTTTCGAATGGGGTAATCTGATCGTGGCCTTGGTGTTTGTGATGGGCTCGGCTATTAGGGTTTAATGGAGGCTCCTATGGGTTCGGTTTCGTTCATTCTACTGGGAGCAAGAACATGAGGGGAAGAAGAGAAGGGCATGGCCCTAATGCAATCTAACAAAATCTAACGGTCCAGATGCTGAGAGGTTGAAAATAGAAAAGAAAATTGTTAATTTATTATATTTTAAATTCGTGTAAACTTTAAAAATGCGTAACTTTTTCATACGAGGCCCGTTTTAGACGAAACGAATTGCATTGGCTTCGTTTTGACGAACAATGTGCAATGGAGCTGGATTGGAATCATTTGAAGCTAGTTTGAATTTCTGGTAAAATTGAACATGTGTTTAATTTTATTCGAAATAAAACGCGGAAACTGAATTAAAAACCAAGGTGAGAACTTCTCACTCAATCGAAATTGTTTCGATTTAAATTTTGAATAGTTAGGTTTAAAATTGCTTGATTGTGTGACTGAATGATAAATTATTATCTGTTGTTTTAAATAGACCCTATACGCCGTATATTAAGCAGAGGTTATTTATTAAAAACATATACCGCGATAATTCCATCTTGATTGGAATTGGTATTATATATGTACTCGGAGTTGATTTTCCCGCATTATATAGCGGATGAGACCCTATTGCGCGCCATAATAGCGGATAATATTTTATAAATCCCATATACCGCGATATTCCATTTTGAAACGGAATTGGTATTGTGCTAATGTCTGTGGATGCAGGGAAATAGGTTGGAGGGATCCAACTGGATTCCTCACCAGTATTTATTTGATTTCAGATATTGCGATATTTGTTGATTATCATATGATGATATATGATGTTTGGATGTCGTGATTTATTATTTGGTGCTGTTGCATCATTGGGCATATTTTGGAATTTTAAAAATGTTAAAGGAATGATTTTCAAAATTTAAAAGGATTTTAAGTGATTTTTTTAAAAGTATACGTTTTATTAAATTTTTGAATTAATTCATTTTAAATAAATAAACGTTATAATTTTAATGTTATAAGATTTATGATTTTTGAGAAATATAGTTAAAATGTGATTTTTGAAATATGAAGTTAATGAATTTTATAAAATAGTTTAAATTGGGATTTTTTAATTATTATAAACGGTTTATATAAAAGGTTTAAAAAATTTGATATCTATAAATCAAAATATTGAAATTTTAAAACAAGTTTTATAAGCGTTAAAAAGAAGTATAAATGGATTTCATAAGTGAATAAAATTTATAGATTTATAAATTGTGAAGTTATAAAATGAATAGATTTTGTAAAATAGAAAATTAAAAATAATTAACTTTAAATTTGATTTTTGGCATTTAAATGAGATTTAAATAGAATTGGTTAATAAAGAGATTTTTATAACTTGAAGTTTTTATAATATATAAATGTGAATTTATAAACATTGATTTATAAATTTAAGATTGATTGAATTTGATAAGTCAATTTTTATAGCTTATTAAAGGAGTATATTCACGATTTTGAACAGTGAATAATATATTAAAGGAATGTTTACGGAGTGATCTTTTAAATGGAATTAAAACGATTTGAAGTTGTTTTAAAATGTGTTAAGGATCGAGACCCTAGATTTCAACATTCATTATTTAAATAGACGTTTTCGAGAAACAAGGAAAAGATGGACTATAACACTGTTGTTATAGTAAATGATTTTTGATAGGAAATGTTTTTGTATAGTATTGGGATTTATATATCTACCTAAATTTCGAATCCCTATACTAGTGATTTTGGGTTGTCGTAACGATGTTTTACGCAACATTCGTTTGGACCCAAATAAATGTGTTTAAGAGAATGTTTTCCTTAAAGAATGAAATGTATGCTTAATCGTGTTTTAGGTATATTGAATATTTTCTAAGTATTGAAAATAAATAGATTTGTGAATTACTAATGGTTAAATAAGTATTTGGAAATGTTTTCCAATATGAAGTGAAATGTTTTGGGTTTTTGTCTTTTAAAGATAAACTGAAAATGAATAATTATTTGGAATTGTTTTTCCAATATAGAAATTGAAATGGTTTAGAAAATGTATTATTTTTGAGATAAATTGAAGTAAATATCTGGCGAGTTATTAATTTATGGAAGATTAATGAAAGGGCCTAATGATTGTTATGGTGCTGGATATTTGGTTGTTGGCCTTGATAGTTAAATAACCGACTATCGATATTTACCTTTAAATGGGTATTTGATGTGATTTGCTTGAATTTGAATGCTACACTTAATTTTCAAATAAGCGCTCGTTATTCGGTTTAGCCGGGAGAGGATCTTTGTGTCATAAATCCCATTTCGAATAAGTGATATGTTGAAATGGATAGCATTTGAAGACCGGTGTTGAAGACCGGATATTTATGAAAACAGAAGGATTAACGTCTAATGTTTCTGCATCGGCTGATCTCCGATATAGAAACTTTATCACCCTTTGTGATGGGAAGTCCGGTCGTGATTAGTGAATATCCAAATTGCAAGGGCTTCTTTGGAAGTGTCTTCGGTTCTGTTCGATCCCGGAACGAACTTGTATGGATGTGTGTCTGATGTTACAATTTGAGATTTAAAGCTGGTTTCCATCAAATATATTTCTGTTGGTGGCAGAGAATTTATTCTCTTAGCTTAACACCCTTCTCTGAGACGTATGTAGTTGATGGTTACTAGTGATATATTCCCAAATTGGTAATGTGGCATACGAAGTGTTGTGAGCATTTGTTGAGCAAAGCGTGGCTTTTGAAAAAAAAACGTAGCTTTGTGGACAAGACTTCGTCGGACCTCACACCCCGAAAATGGTCAAAATAGGAAAAGATGCAGTAAGGTTATTAGGGGACAGCGCCCCTTAGTGTATGTCATTTCATTCTAGATAGAGGTGATATTATGGTATGGAGCCCTGATACTTAACCTTTGTTGTTGCTGCAAACTTATTATTTTGTGGTTGTTGGTGAATTCCGAGATTTAGGTCGGTTGCGACCAGGGGATGGCATATTCTTGTTAGTAGTTACCCAGCTAGGGTAACCCGACCTTGTGTTGGCAGAGATCTAACCGTAATGTTAGGTTAGTTCTCGGGGCTTCTTTCCAGAGGCGTACCTATGTGGCAATGGGAAGTTCTTTGGCCTGAACATTTGTTGAAAATCCAAACTCCAATACGAAACCCTGTACGGTTTTAGTTGTATAACCTGCCGTGGAATGTGACGGTAACCTGCTATTGAACATGGTAGCTATAGTAGGCATACGATACTGGTCGTATGTTGGCTAAGATTTATATCTTTACTTTCGAAATGTTTTCCTACACTTTGCACCTATAGTAATAATAGCAAAGAAAATTTGCGTATCAAGCATATTTGACTATCATAAGGAGAAATCTCCTCTGATTCTGTGTTTGCATTGTGTGTGTATGCGGGAGGCCTAATCGTAGTCTCATTTTCTAAAAAACATTGCGAATCTAATTTAAAATAATTCTTTGTTAATTTATTTTAAAAGATAAACTGTTTAAGTTCTCACACCAGTACCATGACTGACCTAGAGTTTATTGTTTCCTTCCTAAACTCTGGGTGCCCACCAATTTTAACACGGGCAATCTAGAGTAAGGTTATCAGGTCATTCTGGAATTCAGGAGGTGTTGTGGAGATCAGGAGCAAGGTGGATGGCATGACGTATCAACTAGTATATAGTATTTCTTTTCCGCTGTTTGTTGTTGTAAACTCTGATAATGTAATGAAATGTGATGTAATGTAATAACAGATATGATTCTTTGTTTTAAAGATTATTCATTGATATATTATATGCTGTTCCGCTGCGATTGTGAGATTCTGTTATTGTTTCTGTTGTTTTCTTTTTCTTTCTTTCTTCTTCTATCTTCTACCTATTCTTTAACCCTAACTGTTCGGTTTTCTGGCATTCGATTGCTCGGCAGTTGATACAGTGGCCGTATTAATGTCGACTTTCGTGAGTCAAAAAATCCCTCTCGTTACATTTGGTATCAGAGCTTATGGTTAAGTGACAACCTTGGCTCTGTTGGGAATTACTCATTAGAGATAGAGTCAGTAGTACTCTAGAATGAGTTGAGTGTAATAATAAATATGAGCGCGTATTTGTTAGTGAATTAAGAAATTGTGTTGTGTTGTGTTGACTTATCGGTTAATTGTTTATAGATTCTTGTCGGTGCAGTTTGGCCAACTGTTTCGATAGGGTTTCTAAACTCTTAAACAAGATAAACCGACATAGTATCATTTTAAATTGGGTAAATGAAATAATTTTACCTTGGTTATATTTTATATATAAAGGAATAATTTTTCAGAAATTATTAAAGTGTATATAAATTGATTATTTGGTTGTTGAAAATGTAAGAATATATATAAGATAATTAAAAGATGTTTGAATAATCTAATTAAAAGAATAAAATTGTATAAGCAAATGAATTATTAAGTATGGAATTATAATTAATGTGATTTACAATTGTGAAATAATCTTATATATAAGAAGTGAAACTATATGAATATATTTATAAATATAAATTGTAAACCGTGATTCATAATTTGAAATGGAATTCCATAGTAATATTTGAAAACAAATTTAAAGAATTTGAAATGTTGAGATTTGGGAAATTTAAATTCTTTGAAGTTTGAAAATGATTTTCAAGGGTTTTGGAAAAAAATTGAAGGAAAGAAAGCACTAAACTCTTTTCGGTCGCTAGAAAATAATTCTGATGATGATTGCAACATCATCGGTGTTCATTTTCGGGTTTCCAAAAGAGGGATTGCTGCCAAGTTGTTTAAATGGAAGTTGTTTGGAAAATTTGGGTTTGGGTTTTGAAATTCAAAGGATAATTGAATTATTTTCAAAAATGGTTTTGAAAGATTGAAAAGACTCTGGAATGTTGTAAAAAATAATTGAAATACAATTATTAAGTTGGAAAATAAATTGTGAATGAATAAATAAATTTTGCAAGTGCAAGAAAATGAAATTGAAATCCATTTTGAATTTTAAGTAAATAGAACTGGAATTGGAATATGAATTGGATTTATAAATGGAAATTTAAGTTAAGTTAAACGAATGATGTTTGAAATGGAATATAACTTAAGTAATGTTGAATGAAGTTGATTTTGGTATCGAAGTAAAATAATAAAGTGAATTAAATGGATGTGAACTTGAGTTATATAAATGAAATTCAACTTTTGTGGTTAGATGAATTAGCAATTGAATTAATGAATGAATTGAATGTAAATCAATTGAATGTTAATAAATTGATATGAAATAATGGATGTAAGTGTTAATTCATTAAAGCTAATGAAATCGAGGATTGAATAATTCATTAAATTCAACTAAATGTGTTAGACAAAATTGAATGTGAATTTAATAATTTGGTTATGATTTGGTTGCTATATGATTGTTAGTAGATTGTATAGAAATCCATATGAAATGGAATTAATGAAATGGAAAGCTCTGAAATTTGGTTTGAATGTGGAAGTGAACCAACTTGTATATGAATTAGTGAATGTAAACTAATTGAATATGAATGAATATTGGTTAAATGTATAGATATTGGATGTAGTTGGATGATAGTTGGTTGATGGTTGAATTTATTGTCGTTTGTTGCATTTGCTATATTGACATATATAGTTGTTGGTATATGTTGTATATTGATATTACTTGCATATATACATGTTCTCATTATTGTTGAGCGTTTAGTAGGTGCGGATTGCGCATTGCTTCGCATTTGGAGCTCGCTTTCGCGCTATATTAGTCGTACATGCTCGCTAATAATATATAAAGTACATATCTCGGATTACATATCGTATTTTTACACTTTTTTCCCTATAGGATGCCTCATTATTGATGAGATGTATATTTGTGATATATATATATTGCCATTTTTTTTTCGGATCGAGCCGCGCAAAAGGGGCTATGGCGAATTTTTCTGAAAATTTAAGGCGTTAGAAAAATTTTGAGAAAATTGAAAATTTTTGAAAACTATAACTTTGATTTTGGAGTTAAAGGTTAAACAATATAGTTGGTTTTGAAAAGATAACTATATATGGATTTGAAAACTTAGTAAAATTATTGTAAGAAGTTTAACTATTGAATTTTTGGGAAAGTAAAACACCTAAGTAAATTTGAAATTTAATTTGAATGGTTTTGAAAAGTTAATGGATTCTATAACTTTTTTCTTACTTGGTAATTTCGAGGACGAAATTCTTTTAAGGGGGGAAATTTGTAACGACCCAGAATTTCTATCAATTAAAATTCGTATATTTAATTAATTTTAAATATTAATAAGTGAAATTTATAAGTCGAATAATTTATATTTCGAATATCTAGATTTAATTGGATAATTAAATCGATAATTTAATATTGGAAATTACAGAAATAATTAGAAATTGGGTTTAATGTGATTAAAAATGGGTTACAAAGTTGTATTAAATCATATTGGAGTTAGAACAATGTTGTAGGACTTTTAAAATTGAATGAAAAGTTAAATTGTAGAAGTTGAATATTTTAATATATAATTGACGAGCTAAAATAGCCATTTTTCAAACAGTCTCGGATTTCGACAAACTAGTTTCATTAGATCCGTAATGTTATATTATTGTATGGTTTCAAATTTCGTGTCAATCAGATTTACGATTTGTCCGGGGCAAGCCAAAACGCATAGAAATTGGTTTAATCGATTTAATTTAAATTTGATCGTTTATTTTCGTAACTCGCACATATGATCGAATTAGCTTCCGAAACATGTTCCATTGTTTCCGGAATGCGGGGTAAACCCTAGAAACGCCAGCCAGCACGCTTCGTTTGGAGTTCGGAAAATTTTGGATGAATAGTGTTTTTGGAAATTTTCTATAAAAGTACCCCTTATGCTCATTATTTTCACATACTGAAAAAACCTGACCCTAGTTTCAGGAGCCGCCTCCTCCCTCTATTATCAATGGCCGAAATTGTTCTTCGTTCTTCCTTAGATTTCTTCAAATCCTTTAACAATTACAACAAATCATCAACTACAATATTGTAGAGCTCGTTGAGATCTACGGATCCAACGGGTATGATCGTTTCTAGCGCCATAGATCAACGGCAATTCTCAGCCAAAGGCCGCCCGTTCATAAACGTTTTTCGAGGCCTATAGGTAGCCGAGATGCACGCGGTTCCAGGCGAGAGTGGAGGCTAGCACGAGCTTTCGAATTGTGTAATCTGATCGTGGCCTTAGTGTTTGTGATGGGCTCGGCTATTAGGGTTTCATGGAGGCTCCTATGGGTTCGGTTTCGTTCATTCTACTGGGAGCAAGAACGTGAGGGGGAGAAGAGAAGGGCATGGCCCTGATGCAATCTAACAAAATTTAACGGTCCAAATGCTGAGAGGTTGAAAATAGAAAAGAAAATTGTTAATTTATTATATTTTAAATTCGTGTAAACTTTAAAAATGCGTAAATTTTTCATACGAGGTCCGTTTTTGACGAAACGAATTACATTGGCTTCGTTTTGACGAACACTACGCAATGGAGCTGGATTGGAATCGTTTGGAGCTAGTTTGAATTTCGGGTAAAATTAAATGCGTGTTTAATTTTATTCAAAATAAAACGCGGAAACTGAATTAAAAACCACGGTGAGAACTTCTCACTCAATCGAAATTGTTTCGATTTAAATTTTGAATAGTTAGGTTTAAAATTGCTTGATTGTGCGATTGAATGATAAATTATTATCTGTTGTTTTAAATAGACCCTATACGCCGTATATTAAGCGAAGGTTATTTATTAAAGACATATACCGCGATAATTTCATCTTGGTTGGAATTGGTATTATATATGTACTTGGAGTTGATTTTCCCACATTATATAGCGGATGAGAACCTATTGCGCCACATAATAGCAGATAATATTTTATAAATCCCATATACCGCGATATTCCGTTTTGAAACGGAATTGGTATTGTGCAAATGTCTGTGGATGCAGGTAAACAGGTTGGAGGGATCCAACTGGATTCCTCATCAATATTTATTTGATTCAGATATTGTGATATTGTTGATTATCATATGATGATATATGATGTTTGGATGTCGTGATTGATTATTTGGTACTGTTGCATCATTGGGCCTATTTTGGAGTTTTAAAAATGTTAAAGGAATGATTTTCAAAATTTAAAAGGATTTTTAAGTGATTTTTTTGAAAGTATACGTTTTATTAAATTTTTGAATTAATTCATTTTAAATAAATAAACGTTATAATTTTAATGTTATAAGATTTATGATTTTTGAGAAATATAGTTAAAATGTGATTTTTGAAATATGGAGTTAATGAATTTTATAAAATAGTTTAAATTGGGATTTTTGAATTATTATAAACGGTTTATATAAAAGGTTTAAAAAAATTGATATCTATAAATCAAAATATTGAAATTTTAAAACGAGTTTTTATAAGCGTCAAAAAGAAGTATAAACGGATTTCATAAGTGAATAAAATTTATAAACTTATAAATTGTGAAGTTATAGAATGAATAGATTTTGTAAAATAGAAAATTATAAATAATTAACTTTAAAATTGGATTTTTGTCATTTAAATGAGATTTAAATAGAATTGGTTAATAAAGAGATTTTTATAACTTGAAGTTTTTATAATATATAAATGTGAATTTATAAACATTGATTTATAAATTCAAGATCGATTGAATTTGATAAGTCAATTTTTATAGCTTATTAAAGGAGTATATTCACGATTTCGAACAGTGAATAATATATTAAAGGAATGTTTAGGGAGTGATCTTTTAAATGGAATTAAAATGATTTGAAGTTGTTTTAAAATGTGTTAAAGATCGAAACCCTAGATTTCAACATTCATTGTTGAAATAGACGTTTTCGAGAAACAAGGAAAAGATGGACTATAACACTGTTGTTATAGTAAATGATTTTCGAAAGGAAATGTTTTTGTATAGTATTGGGATTTATATATCTATCTAAATTTCGAATCCCTATACTAGTGATTTTGGGTTGTCGTAACGATGTTTTACACAACATTCGTTTGGACCCAAATAAATGTGTTTAAGAGTATGTTTTCCTTAAAGAATGAAATATATGCTTAATCGTGTTTTAAGTATATTGAATATTTTCTAAGTATTGAAAATAAATAGATTTGTGAATTACTAATGGTTAAATAAGTATTTGGAAATGTTTTCCAATATGAAGTGAAATGTTTTGGGTTTTTATCTTTTAAAGATAAATTGGAAATGAATAAGTATTTGGAATTGTTTTTCCAATATAGAAATTGAAATGGTTTAGAGAATGTATTTTTTTAAGATAAATTGAAGTAAGTATCTTGAGAGTTATTAATTTACGGAAGATTAATGAAAAGGGCCTAATGATTGTTATGGTGCTGGATATTTGGTTGTTTGCCTTGATAGTTAAATAACCGACCATCAATATTTATCTTTAAATGGGTATTTGATGTGATTTGCTTGAATTTGAATGCTACACTTATTTTTAAAATAAGCGCTCGTTATTCGGTTTAGCCGGAGAGGACCTTTGTGTCATAAATCCCATTCCGAATAAGTGATATGTCGAAATGGATAGCATTTGAAGACCGGTGTTGAAGACCGGATATTTATGACAACAGAAGGATTACCGTCGAATGTTTCTGCATCGGCTGATCTCCGATATAGAAATTTTATCACCCTTTGTGATGGGAAGACCGGTCGTGATTAGTGAATATCTGGATTGCAAGGGCTTCTTTGGAAGTGCATTCGGTTCTGTTTGATCTCGGAATGGACTTGTATGTATGTGTGTCTGACGTTACAATTTGAGATGTAAAGCTGGTTTCTATCAAATATATTTCTGTTGGTGGCGGAGAATTTATACTCTTAGCTTAACACCCTTCTCTGGGACGTACGGGCTCAGAGGTTAGGTAGTTGATGGTTACTAGTGATACATTCCCAAATTGGTAATGTGGCATACGAAGTGTCGTTGAGCATTTGTTGAGCAAAGCGTGGCTTTGGAAAAGCGTAGCTTTGTGGACGAGACATCGTCGGACCTCACACCCCGAAAATGGTCAAAACAGGAAAAGATGCAGCAAGGTTATTAGGGGACAGCGCCCTCTTAGTGTATGTCATTTCCTTCTGGATAGAGGTGGTATTATGGTATGGAGCCCTGATACTTAACCTATGTTGTTGCTGCAAACTTATTACTTTGTGGTTGTTGGTGAATCCCGGGATTTAGGTCGGTTGCGACCGGGGGATGGCATATTCGTGTCAGTAGTTACCCAGCTAGGGGTAACCCGGCCTTATGTTGGCAGAGATCTAACCGTAATGTTAGGTTAGTTCTCGGGGCGTCTTTCCAGAGGCGTACCTATGTGGCAATGGGAAGTTCCTTGGCCTGAACATTTGTTGGAAATCCAAACTCCAAATTTAGGTCGGTTGCGACCGGGGGATGGCATATTCGTGTCAGTAGTTACCCAGCTAGGGGTAACCCGGCCTTATGTTGGCAGAGATCTAACCGTAATGTTAGGTTAGTTCTCGGGGCGTCTTTCCAGAGGCGTACCTATGTGGCAATGGGAAGTTCCTTGGCCTGAACATTTGTTGGAAATCCAAACTCCAATATGAAACCCTGTACGGTTTTAGTTGTATAACCTGCCATGGAATGTGGCGGTAACCTGCTTATGAACATGGTAGCTATAGTAGGCATACGATACTGGTCGTATGTTGGCTAAGATTTATATCTTTACTTTCGAAATGTTTTCCTACACTTTGCACCTATAGTAATAATATCAAAGAAAATTTGTGTATCAAGCATATTTGACTATCATAAGGAGAAATCTCCTCCGATTCTGCGTTTGCATTGTGTGTGTGCGGGAGGCCTT
The DNA here is from genome assembly GCA_030765085.1 of Allium cepa. NCBI lineage: Eukaryota > Viridiplantae > Streptophyta > Magnoliopsida > Asparagales > Amaryllidaceae > Allium > Allium cepa. Next base: position 668,837,703 of record CM060943.1, on the reverse strand, counting down.
ATGGTAGTCTCATTTTCTAAAAAGCATTGCGAATCTAATTTAAAATAATTCTTTGTTTGTATATTTTTAAAGATAAACTGTTTAAGTTCTCACACCAGTACCATGACTGACCTGGAGTTTATTGTTTCCTTCCTAAACTCTGGGTGCCCGCCAATTTTAACACGGGCAGTCTAGAGTAAGGTTATCAGGTCATTCTGGAATTCAAGAGTTGCTGTGGAGATCAGGAGCAAGCTAGATGGCATGGCGTATCAACTAGTATATAGTATTTCTTTTCCGCTGTTTGTTGTTGTAAACTCTGATAATGTAATGAAATGTGATGTAATGTAATAAAGATATGATTCTTTGTTTTAAAGATTATTCATTGATATATTATATGTTGTTCCGCTGCGAGTGTGAGATTCTGTTATTGTTTCTGTTGTTATCTTTTTCTTTCTTTCTTCTTCTATCTTCTACCTATTCAGAACCCTAACGATTCGGTTTCGGGCATTCGATTGCTCGGCAGTTGATACAGTGGACATATTAATGTCGACTTTCGTGAGTCGAAAAATCCCTCTCGTTACAGTAAGAGAATGCTGGCCTAAGTAACACAAGGCAGTGGCTCTCAGCCATGGCTCTCAGCCATATATATCAACAGGTGTGCCACGGATTTGAGGAGCGACCCCACAATAATGCTGTTAGGATGAATACTAGCCAATCTTGTTTACTTCCCGACGTGTAATAGGAGTACACACGATAAATTGACACTCTTATGGCTCTCAGCCTGCTCACTCTCAACGAGCATCACCTTAAATTTAATACCCCGTATACTCGACTCTATTACAGTGACATCTACTTACAGAAAGTAATCGAACAAATATCGACTCAAGCATCTAATACTACCTGGTGTTACTTATCTGTTTACTCAATGCTCATAAATTGCACTCAACAACGCTTAATTTTTATATATAACAAGTCCAAAGAATAAACAGAGAAATATTATTGGAAGTCCCATAATAACGCTGTTATAACTCCTTTTATTCTAATTCCTCATTACATATATATTAATCAATCAAAACATACAACTCTATTATTTATTGATTCGGAAGGGGTTTAAAAATACATTTTTCCAAAAATCTTCACAACAATTTCAAATATCAATTTTTGATCGAAATAATTAATTTTTAAAATTTCCATTCTTTCCTCAAAATCAATTTTCCATTTCAAAATAAATAATTGAAGATCTCCTATTCAATTACAAGGAAGTTTATAAAGCAATTAAAATATTTTAAAATTCTTCTAAAATAGTTGGAAATAATAATATTAAACAATTTTTATAGTATAAAGATTTTCTTTTTCATTAAAAATAATGATAATCAAATGTTAAGCATATAACTTACAAAAAATTATACAAACTTCCAGTTTGTTGAATTCAAAAGATTTAACTAATCGCTTTAAAAATATAAATTTTAAATACCATATTTATAAAAATCCTTTAAATATTTTTATAATCATCAATAAATAAATAAAATATAAATATTTAAAATTCACTTATTTAATCAAATCTCGAAAATCATCTCTTACCAATAATTTCTATTCACATAATTCTCAAAAATATTTCACTTTTGTAATTTATATCCCTAATGATAATTTCGATATTAAATAAAACCTTATTCCAAAAATTCACCACTTGTTCTAAATATTTTTATTTCCATCAAAACTTACATTGCAATTCATTTGAACCCTTCCATTCATTATCTAGTGTCGTTCCCGGTTATTTATAACCACCTATTTATTGTACGACATCATATAATGTGTGTACTGAACAATCAACAAATATCGCATCACAACAACAATTGACAAGGATATATCAATCAATTTTGATTAATGCAATTCATTTCTACTATAATTCATCATCTAAGAATCAAAGAAGAATTATGGAAAAATAAATCTAAATATAGATGTGTGACTTAAGAAATAACTCACCTTATAGACGGATTCTCCTCCAAAATGAACCAATATTTCCCAAATCCTAACCAGCATCACTTTTGCACTACCCTTTGCTGCTTCACCAATGCCTACCTCTCAGGTGTCATCATCACCTACCTGGCCGCGCTACGCCTCCGCCCTCAACCACCACACATACCTCTTACCTCCCTAGGCCGCTAGCACATGAAGCCTTGGATGTACTCACCAAGCGGTCACCTTATCCTATCCAGTGTCGTGCGCACTCATCGTGCCCCACCATCGCAAGTGCCAACATGCGCCCCTGACTAGAGGCTGCGAATAAGAGCAATGCACACTCGAACGACATTTTTTTACATGTTGATTTTATTTTCATGTTTGATTTTAAATGTAGCCGTTAAATTGGGCATATGGGGATAGGAACAAAATGAAGCGGATTTGGGTTCAAGAGGGTTGAGAAGAGATAAAAGAATGATCTAGAATGGAAAAGAATAAACAAAATGGGTTTAGTTATATGGGCTTGGGCCACTTTTGTCTGTTATTATTTCTTTCTTCATTTCATATTAAATGCTCATGGAAAATCACTTTCATTTTATCTCTTTCCATGAAAAATTAAGAACTTTTTATTCAGTAATACAAACTCTATTAAATATTTCATGAATATATATTCATTTTAATTGAAATAACTATTTATAAAATATATTTCTTATATTATACAAAACATTTTAAATACATTAATTATTTATTTTCATCAATTTATTTATTTTATTAATGTCAAAAAAAATTTATTCATTTATTCGAAATATAAATATTACTTTAGTGAAAAATATTTTATATTCATCGTAAATATTTTATTCGAGTTCAATATATTTTCAATATATTTTTCTAAAAAAATTTATTAGTTTAACTCAATTTATTAAAAAGAAATATTTTATTAAATAACATCAAACAAATAAGAATTTATTTTCAAAATATTAGTTATCAAATTTGAATTCAAATAGTTTTAGCTTGGTTAAATTTTACTTATTTATACGGCATAGGAAAAAGGCTGCTACAGGAAGCATTATAAAAGCACTATTCAAGAAGGGATTCGTCCTCTCAATTATATGAGCTTAGTATCACGATCAGCTGAAGTCAACTCAAATTCAAAATCGATGGCCAGAGTAGTTTAGTTAATATAATTGTTATTATTGAACTGAGAACTTTGTCTTTGGGCTATAAAATAGAATATAGACGATGTTGGAATTAGGACCATTATCAAATTTCATAAGTCCAAAGTGAATCGTTGTTACAAAGAGAATTGGAAAAAATAATTGTCGCTGCCTGGTAATGCTTATCAAAGTAAAATTGAATTTTTCCAAAACCAAATAATCAATAAATTTGGCCAAAATATCATACCACCTTCAGTGTGACTTGTGAACGTTAATATTCGAATTTTTTGGTATTAATCTTTGACCTAATTTATACCTAAGATTCACACAACTGAAATGTTGAATACTCAATCTACCACCCGATTTAATTAATTTATAGTTGTTATAAATTAATTAATATTTATGAAATATTAATTATAAAATTTTATTTGATGTGTTGAACAATATTAAACGGTGAATTTATAATCGTTATAAATATACATATCGATATATGATATCGGTACACAATTAAATTGAAATTAAATGCAATGAATATTGTTTAGGATTGAATTGATTTAGAGGCCCATAAAGGGGCTTCAATTTTAGGTTGGAATGTTTAAGGGAAGGACGACCATAATGATGGGTAAGGAGTGATTGGATTTGAATTAAAAAGGAGGAGAAAATGTTGGATAGAAATAAGGATCTGGACCCACGTTTTTCTCCTTGGTATCTCCTCCATTAAACATCTCTAAACCCTTACTTTCTTTTTTGATTTTCAGCTTCCTTTTTATCTCTTTTAATGGTTGAAAATTCTACCTCACCCTTCCACCTTTTTAAGCATTTTAACATCAAAACTATAGTCGAATCGATCATCATGGCAGGTGTGTTTGGGAAGCTAGCAACTTCTGGATACGAGATTCGGTTTAGGAAGTTAGATCCTTCATTTCAAGGTATGAACAATTAGGCTTTGATGAAAGGTAATATTACTTGTTTAAAATGTCTAATATGTTTATTCATGTCATATACTAGCTTGGTTGAAAATTGATATCACGAATCTTCATACCGATGTATTATCCATATTTTATGATTATATATATATAATTGTATATGTATATAACAACTTATAGTTTATGGCTAGTAATTTTATGAAGTTTTTATTTAAATAATATTAAAATTTCGATTTTTTTACAAAGATTGATTTTAAAACATGGACATAATTTTGTAAAAGGGTGCTTTTGGCATACATCCCTGGTAAGGTTTGAGAATACACAAAATATCCCTCCTTTTTTCAATAAGTTTTCGGTCCCTATTTTCAAATTCACACGTGCATAAAGACCCAAATACCCTTTATGTTTTAAACATCTTAAACAGATATTACTTTCTGTAGAAACATCGGATCAACATACCGTTTTCACCAAAAAATCAAAAAAATTATGATCTTTAAAATGAGATCCATTGCTGATACCAAAAAAAAATCATATTTGTAGTAAAGGTGCAATTATTCCATATATTTGCAAACAATTCTGCAAATTTTAAACATTTTGATATTTCTTCAAATGTGCAACTATTGCATATAATTGCAGACATTTCTGCAATTATTGCGTATAGTTGCATACAGTTGCAACTATTGCATATAGTTGCAGACATTTCTGCTTTATATGGTATAATTGCTGGCATGTTTGCAATTATTTCATAAAGTTGCAGAAATGTTTGCAACTGTTGCATATAATTGCAGACTTTTTTGCAATTATATCATATGATTGCAGACATTTCTGCAATCATTGCATATAATTGCTGAATTGTCTGCAAATAGCTTGTCATGTCGTTGTTTTTACATATGCACAATGTCACACGTTAGAAAGATAATAAAATTTATGATTTAATGGTGAAAACGGTTTGTTAATTCGTCATTTCTACAAGAAGTTATTGCGTTTTAAAGGTTGATAACTAATGGGATGCAAATTTTAATTACGGATGTGAGAATAATATGCATATATATAAAGAATCAACACTGGTGCAATGGAGAAGAGGGTCATTATAGGGAAGAAAATTGTAATATTTGAAAATAGGGATGTGGTTTATATCTTTTTTATGAGGATGATGTTTTGTGTATTAAATTTGATTTTAGGGATGTGTCACTTATTTTCACTTTATAAAATATATTTATTTTTAATTTATTAGTATATATATATTATAGTTTTTGAAAATAAATAAATTAAATCAAATCATATATATGTACACTTATATTTTAAATCAGCGTATAGATACTACGTATATATGATTCATTTTAGTTACTATAGTAAATTCTACATATCGTACATACATATAAAGATTGTAAAATATATTAATATATATATTTAATAACATTATATATATGTATTAAATAGTAATAAAAAATTAATTTTTATCAAGATTTCCATATGGAAATCTTAATAAAAAAATCATTTTTTAAAACCAAAAAATACTTTATAAAAAAATTATTTATTTTTAGGTCATGTACATATTTTAATATATACACACACATTGTGTTAATTATTCATTCATGCTAAAGCTTATTTATATATATAATACTCACATATATATATATATATTTGAAAATATTAATATTTATATAATATGTATATGAATTAATAATAATTATTATTATTTTGAAACATATATAAATATATATATATATATATATATTTATTTATTTAACATTAATATATGAATATGAATTTAAAATATCTAGATATTTTATCATATAAATATAGATCTAGAATTTGAGATTTGAAACTAAGATTTGATTTTATATTCATGTCACTTGTAATAATATTTACAATTATTTTATATTATAATTTCGATTATACATACATACATACACATCCATATGTGCATATATATATATATATATATATTCATATTTTACAAACATTATTTAATATTATATATAAAACTATTTATGTGTGTGTATTAGATAGCTCATATGTACATGGAGGTGGTGATATGTCTATTGCGACGTAAATCCTAACATTTGTACATGGACATGATAGAACCATGCACATGACTTATGTGCCATGTGCACATACACACATTTGTATTTATAATTCACATGTTATACTATATAATATACAAATATAATAAAATACTAATTTTACTTAAAATAAATTTAGACTTCATAGGTCCAACAAGATCCATATGAAATTGAAATTTACCCATTTACCCCACTACGGGTTGGCCCAATTCCAATAATGATATCAAAGACAATTAGCATATGCTATATAAATTGTCATATTAGAGCTAACTAATTAAGTTTACAACACTTTTAGTTGGGTGTCTAATAAATGTAGTCTACATGCTGGATTGTTGGGTAATCAAATATAATGTCCTATCTGGCTACCGGCCTAGCATGAACAGTTATATAAGCCCAAAGATTGTCTATAACAACCCAGTACTATGGGGTAATTAATAAAAGTTAATAATAATTTTTTAATTGATTAAAATGGATTTTAGAGATTAAATATGTATAGTTTGAATTTATTTTGGAATATTGAAATCTTATAATAAAGAATTTAGGGATAGAATTAAATTGTTTTAAGAATAACCATTTGTTCAAAATATTATGAAATAAATTAGTTTAGAAATAATTTAATAAATGGGCTTAAAATGTAAATATTGGATATTTAAATTTAAACAAGTTAAAATATGAAAAATTAATTCTAGAAAATGTTATAATGTTTGTAAAATTATTAAGTATTATAGAGATAAATTGTATTTGGGACTTTATGGTGATTTGTTTTAAAAAGAAAAAAATAGTTTCATAAAAGAATGAAAATGTGTGTGTATATATATATATATATATACTTATTAAATCCTAACACATACTTGCTTGGTCTAAGCCCAAACTCTAATATTCTGTGTATTCTTATATCCAGATTTTTTTGTATGGAGAATTTTCCCTTCATTTGCTAACTATCAGTTCATATATATTCCCCCTAATTAATTTATTTCTATCCTAATACTACTTCCCTAATAATCTCCCTCTTTAAAATTCTATAACAAATCATATAAGTTATTATAAATTTTAAAATACAAGTATGCATCTCCATACTTATAATTACCTTTTGAGGAAATTTCTAAACGAACGATTTGAATGAAATCTTTTAATTTCTTATTTTGCTGTATTAAACTCTACGTATTCCTCTATCTCTATAGTACACTGAATGTACAAAAATGGCTATAACTGAGTTTCTGTTATTCGTATTAGCAGCTACTCTAGGAGGAATGTTTTTATGTGGTGCTAACGATCTAATAACTATCTTTATAGCTTCAGAATACTTCAGTTTATGTTCCTACCTATTATCTAGATATGCCAAGAGAGAGGTATAAATTATGATAAATTATCAAATTCGAGTATATATACCTATGGCAAGGAGGAATTTAAGTTTTGTTGTTGCACCATTGTGTTGGAGTGTGAGGAACAGAGACAGAGAAGGAAAATAGTGTAGATGTGTGCCAATCACAAATCTATGTTTAAATCTTATAATTCAAGTTATATATTGTGTTTGGATTAGTGTTTGGAGGTATATTATTTGTGCGCATTGAGTTTGAAGTAATTAGCAGTAAGAAGGAGGAGGAAACAGTTTAAAATTGATCAAAATGAGTATTTAGGAAGTGCGACTGATAGGTTAACCAGTCGACCCTCTAAGGTCCGACCGATTGACGACTATGCGACGATCGATGATGCATCCACTTCATCAAAAGTTGGTGTGGCATAGTGGTAAGAGCTTGTGCTCTTTTACCAGGCCACTAGGGTTGAGTCCCGTGTTACGCTATTTTCTATAATTATATGTTTTAACAGTAAATGACTATATTAGTAATGAAAATAAATGTGAGAAATTGAATAAAGTAAATACATAATTTTATGTAGAATTTTCTTATTTAACATTAATTATTAATCATTTAATTTAGAAATTAGTTATTTAATTAAAATTGGGTTTTGATTATTCTAATTAATATTTGAAGTAGTATAAAGAGAATTTCATGATTTATAAGTTCAATTAGAAGTATGTTATATTTATATTTATATACGATTATTTATTAATAAAGAGAATCCAACGAATTGAAATTACATGGTTTCTTTTTGAAATTCCAAAAATACCCTCTTCTATCAACGGAATCTCACTATTGGTTTAAATCTTCACCATCATTCTCTTTTTAATCACCTACTAATGGATTTTACTATCAATTTGCAACCAACACCACCAACAACTACTTGAAATGAAAGCGTTGTGACTACCAAAGATTCTATACTTATATCAGATATCCATACATTAATTTTTTATTAAATAAAAATTAAATATCTCTAGCTTTAAATGCACGTACGTGCTATTTTTACTAGTATGACTAAAGAAAATATGTATTTACTATTTTATAGGCAATTAAATATTCGGTTTAATTCTAGAATTCTTATTACACGTTTCTAATTTTGTTATATCAAGATTGTATGTAGTGAATGATTTATTATTAAATATTGATTGATTGTTCAATATATATATATATGTATATGTATATGTATATATATTTATACACATATACATATTTGATTAATTTATTTGACTATATTTTTTCGGTTTCTCTTTTCTTTTATATTAGATTGAATATTATGAATGATTCAGAGTTGATATTGATTTGATTAGTGTTTTGATATGATATGATGATGGCATCCCTTTGTATGGATTCGTGATATTGCTATTCTTGTGATATTTCTGTTTTTAATGCTTTTAATTCTGTATGATAAGGAATTTGAATAAACGAAGTTATAATACCATTTTGTGTAAGACTTTCGATAATATTTCTTCAATTATTCATTAGACTCGTTATATAGAATATTGTGGAGATCGAATGTAGTTTATAAGCATTAAATAAACGATTAAGAATCACGCGGTGGTATGGGACGCCGATGTAATAATTATTCAGTGATTCATTCTAAGTAGATATCACTCATATGAAGGGAGCATCAATGTTAACATTATATTTATGTGAGGTGATGCTCGGGTAGAGCAAACTCATAGATGATTGAGTTACGAGGGTGTACCATATACATGTGTACAGGTGTGTATTCACTGAGTTACGGGAGAGTACCCATATACATATATATATTCATAGACATTATCTACTATCATGAAGTGCTCTGGGATATGATTTGGAGTTAGTAGGAATCAGATAGCCAGTGTCCACCTTGGTGGCCTAATCGTGAGGTCGCGCCCCAGATCCCTAACACATTTGTTATGTATGGGTTGCGCATCATGGATTTTAGGGAAGGGTGGTTAGCCCTTAAGGTGGGTAGCCTTAGCTTCTTTTTGTCACCCAGGCCAGCAGTCTATTACCATAAGGATTTGGGATTGTGACTAGAAGTCCTCGTGTTGACGAACACATTGGGTGGATATTGTCACGATTACGATGAAGGTAACTAAAGACTATAGGAGCGGATTCAGGTAGGTAGCCTGAGGCTATTGGAGCAGGAGGGCAGCTGTAGTCTCCTTTCTCGTTCTGCACGGAGTGATAGATAAGTACATACTGGTTATATTCCTCACTAAGTATAGATATAAATGGTGTAACCAATACATTATGATATGTCTCTACATGGGACCTTGTGTCTATCGTACAGTCAATTATCGTCACTCTTTATTTCTATATGAGGAGATGAGATTATACCTGTGATGTGATAACTGTCCAGAGTATGATGGATTTTATATCTTTTATTATATATGATTCTTTAATAGGTGGCCTATACTTCTATATTTTATTGAGCGATATAATTGGGTTTGGCTATGTGCTAGCCAGCTGTACTTGGTGATATCTTATTTATTAATGATTTAGGGTTTCAATGATGATTTCTGCATATGTATGATTTAGAAATTTGATGTCAATTCCATGAATTTTGATTAGTTACCGTTATACGGGTGATGACATCTTTGTATATGGTGCTGTAATGTTTGACATTTTGTGAAACTTTTGGGATTGTTCATATAATTATATACCATATATATATATATATTATATATATATTGACATATCTGAATATCAACTTGAGTTACACTGTTGGTATCATCACTATATTGTATTATATATTTCGAGTTACATACGTGTATTAACCTTTAATTTCAACGTAATATGATCTGTGTATTATTTACATATTGCTCAGGTTAGTCCAAGACTATTCAAGTACGTGGACAATATGACCAGCTTAGGTGGTTTAGTGCATAGAGGAGGCTATATAGTATTAATATATATATATATATATATATATATATATATATATATATCAACTTGTATTATACAGTTTCATGCATGTATATCGATGTGTTGTATATTGGACATACCTTGTATATTTAGTTATATATTATCGCTGTGTTTATTGACTCGATGTCCTCTTTGTTATTTATTATATATTGTGTATTGTTTTATCCTAGAGGAACACATGTTTATTTCTTCGTACTAAGACCGTGTACATCTGTGGTGAGTATTATATGATATGAAATATGTACTGGTGTTAGTCCAAGGGATATTCACATGTGCACCCCATATCGGCTCATTTTCTGTATTATCCAATAGTATTACTTAGTAATACTCGTTGATATTATGGGTATAGAGGTAGGTATGACAACCTGCACCTCCGACCTTGCTGATCCAAAGCCAATGTGACTCCCAAACTCGCGCCATGCCAAGAAATGCGGATCGTCGAGGTTTATAACATTTCACATCATAGAGATTAATATAAGCAGATATAATCTATGGTATACTACATTTTCAGATCTTACAGTATAAGGAATAAACATATAACATAGAAAAATATCCATCTCAGAAAATATCAAAATCACGGTCTCAGAAACCAATACATAACCAATATAGAGTATGTTGATAATATCACTCCAAGTCTAATAAAAGACATAAATTGTACTGATAAGATAGATAAAATACATGGAGAGTAGAAATGGTAAAGAGCAATTTCCAGGATAAGCTCGACTCTTCAAGTATCAAGAATGGGCTGATCACTTGCTGCGCTGTCTACCTGTGGTCAGGAAAAAGAAGGAAGGAGAATGGGTTAGATGAAAGTCTGGTGAAAGAGTGTAAATTTAATATATGATGATCGTATGTAACGTTAGTTTGCGAAGGTAAGGATTTTATGACTAATTTAATACTGGATGAGGGGTGAATAATTGTTTAATAACTTTTATGAACCCTTTTGAATTCTTTTAAGATTATAGTCTAAACAATGCAAATTAACAATCATAGATGCAAACACAGATAGATAAAAATGCAGTAAAAGTACAAAAGTAAAGAGTTGGAGAGATCTCTCCAAGACTTTATACTAATTCGGAGCTGCCCTACGTCCAATCCTGTACAACTTCTTATATAGACTTATTTTCAAATATCAAAGTTTATACAATCTCGATTTGAATGCTACGAGACACACCCTCCTGATTTTTCAAGCTCTAGGTACACTCATTGGATTTAGACAGGACACCAACACACATTTGAACGGAACACCAAGCATACCCACTTGATTCAAACTGGACACAAGCACACCACTTGGGTTTCTGGACACCAAGAACATCCAAGAATATTTGAGTATGATTTAATAAAGTTTGCAAAATCAATTTCTTGATCTTGAATAAAATAATCCTATAACCTCTTGAATAGCACTTTGATCTTGATTTGTGTATGAGAGATGAGAGAGATCAAAGAGTAAACAGTAGAGAATCAAATCAATAGAGTTTGGATTTGATTCTGATTGAATTTGAGAAGATTTTGAGTGAAATTTATTTTAGAAATCAAGAGATTTAAAGAGGATAGAATATTTAATAAAGTGTTAACCAAAATTTATTGGGAGAATCCCTATTTATAGAGAAACAATAGTCATGTTCATTCGCGAAGAGATACAATGAAAAGACACTTCCATTTCGAATTTGAATTTTGAAAATCTCGAAATATATTTCGACATGGTCTCACTAAATATCAAATAACCAAGATGCATAGTATTATTCAAACTAGGCTTTATGTCTGACTTGAAGTTTAAGTTTTCCCTTTAAACTCTCGGGTGTCAATATTGATTTGAGTTGGCTGAGGGTTGAGGTTTTTCAGGTTTTTAGTAAGATGATGAATAAAGCTACTGGAGGTGAGTAGGAGGCTAACGGATAACTATTAGGAGTTACAGTTATTTGTTTTCTATTTATTTCCATTGTGTATGTATTAAGTCAATTATGACTATATGACTTTGATCATCCAAGGGGGCATTTTCATATGTTGCTCTTAGTATATTTTGTAATAAGCATGTTTTATCACTGCTTGGGAGACGTTTGGGATTATGTAATCTGAATACGGAACATCTATTTCATAATGTAATGGAAAATTCTGCTTTGAAATCTATGATTTGTTTCATTTTCACGTGCTTCTGGTATTATAGATACCATTAACATAGCCGTATTTAGTCGTCGGAAGTTAATACTGTAGATGACTGCAGCATCTGTAGAGCTTAGCTTTGGGCCTCTAGATAGGGGATGTTACAACTTGGTATCGGAGCATAAGTTTGTGAAATACTTTAACTAAAAATGATTTTTGAAACCATAATCCTTAGGCATTAGAGTTAAGATCAAGGTACAGGATAACGCTATTGTAACGTACTTATATTTGCTATATATGAGTATCTGCTTTACCTCTAGACTCCTATCTTTGTTAGGCTATTCTTATGTATCTCACGAGACTTGAATACAGATATGGATGGAAGAAGAAGAGTTAACCTAGAAGGAGACAGCACCACCACAAATGGAAATGCCCGACCGAATGCTAGAAGGACTCAAGGGTCAGGCTTAAGCTGAGAATGTTGGTGCTGGGGTCCCACAAGTGGATATGGGAGTCATGTATCAGTTTTTCGTAAACATGATGCAAGTTGGGATCACCGATGGGGTTGTTGGAGGAAATGCCATAGGAGGAGTTCAAGAAGCTCCCGTAGTCAACCACTATGTTAACTTGAGTAGAGACTATGCTAAGCTTGGAGGGAAGCCGTTTATCGAAACAAAGGATGCTATAGAAGTGAAAAACTGGTTTTTACACTATGAAAGGATATTTGTTGATTTAAGGCTCAATGGCGAGTAGAAGAGGAGGCCTGCCTTGAGATAGCTTCAAGAGGCAGCTTTATTTTGATGGAATAGTGTGACAGCTGGAGTAAAGGAAGACGAGATGACATGGGCTGAGTTTAGGAGAAGATTCTAGGAAAGGTTCATGTAAGTAATGGCATGGTCTGTCTTGATTAGGAAGTTTGCTGAATTAGAACAAGGAGAAATGTCAACGTTGAAATATGTATCAGGTCTGAAGAATTGGCTAGGTATGGGTATGCCACTGTGGACATGGTGATGAAAAGGAATGAAAAGTTTATTAGAGGTTTGAAGCCAGAATTGGCGAGGGCTACTTTGAAGCACATTAGAGATCCATTTGATGTAGTTGTGGAGATGGAGTTAAGACAAGAAGAGATGCTTGGTTATTTGGAGAAGAAGAAGGAGAAGGAGGTCCAAGTTGGACAAGGCCAAAAGAAGAAGTTTTTTCACAAGAAGAATTCTCTGAAAGGTGGAGCGGCTAAGAAGGGAAAGTTAGAAGTGGTCCGTAACAAGTGTGATAAGAAAGGTCATTATGTCATGAGTGTCAGACAGGAAAAGGAAAGAAGGCTGCTGAGAGGAAAGGAGTTAGATGCTTCAATTGTGACTAAGTTGTGCACTATAAGAACCAGTGCAAAGAGCCAGGTAAAGGAGAAAAAGGCCAAGTATTTGCATTGGAGTCTGCTACTTCAAAGCCAAGAGTGCAGGAGAAAGGAAAGGCAGTATTGGGAGGTACGCTTCAGATCCATGATATGTCTGCTACTGTTTTGTTTGATACTGGTGTCTTGCATTCTTTTATATCTCGATGTTTGGTAGATAAGCTTAACCTAGAACACACGTATTTAGTTACTTTCTTAAGATTTTCAAATCCGATAGGAGGGTATGCGATAGTTGGGATGAACTATGACCATTTAAAATTTGATTTGTTAGGTTATACCTTTGTTTGCTGTTTGCATGTGTTTACTTTGTTGGGTTTGGAACTATATTGTGTATGGATTGGTTAAGCGGGTATGATGCTAGAATATTTTGCCATGATAGGAAAATATCACTTAGACACCTTGATTTTAGTGATCGGATAGTTTATACTGTAGAGAATCCCATTTGTGAGGTGAATACTTTGTTGGGTGTTATGGAGTTAGAAGATGAGTTGAATCGCGTCTTCATGGTCAGAGAATTTGCGAATTCTTCGAGCCGGTAGTTGGATTGCCACCGAAATGATCCATTGAGTTTCAGATTGATTTGGCGCCTAGATTAGAACCGATGAGTAGACCGCCAAGCATGATGACTCCTACAGAAATGAAGGAGTTGAAGGTGTAGTTTGGTGGACCTGGTAGGCAAGAGTTTGATTAGAACGAGTAGCTCACCTTGGGGAGCAGCAGCAGTATTTGCCAAGAAGCCAGATGGATCCTTAAGACTATGTATCGATTACCATATGTTGAATGAGAAGACAATAAAGAATCGATATCCATTGTCAAGAATTAATGATTTGTTCGATCAGTTGAGTGGATCCAAGGTATTTTCTCAGTTGGATTTAGCTACGGGATTTCATCAACTTAGAGTGGCAGAGGATAGTATACCTATGACGGCATTTAGGATGAGATATGGATTGTACAAATGGTTAGTTATGCCGTTCAAGATAACTAATGTGCCGGCATTCTTTGTAGACTTGATGAACCAAATTTTAAAGAGCATTTGGATAGATTCGTGTTGGTGTTCATAGATAATATTTTCATATACTCTAAGGATGAGAAAGAGTATAAAGTTCACCTTAGATTGGTTCTTGAGACTTTGAGAGAACATCAGCTGAAGGTGAAGTTTTCAAAATGTCATTTCTGAAAGAAGGAGGTGAAGTTTCTTGGTCATGTAGTTTCATAAAGAGAATTGATAGTAGATCCAACTAAGATCGAAACAGTGAATAGTTGGAAGAGGCTAGAAACAGTGACTGAGATGAGAAGTTTTCTTGGATTGGCTAGATATTATAGGTGGTTCATAATGGATTTTTCACGTATAGCAGCACCGATGAATAAGCTAACGTGAAAGGATGTGAAATTCTTATGGACCGATAAGTGTGAGGAAGCATTCTAGAGCTATAGACACTTATTGACCCATGCATCTGTATTAGCTACTCTGCAAGGGAATTAGGATTTGGTGGTTTATACCGATGCGTGTTGTACTGGGTTAGGAGTTGTATTAATGCAGAGGGGAAAAGTGATTGTCTATGCTTCCAAACATCTTAGACCGCATGAGGTTAGATATCCAACGCATGACTTGGAGTTAGCTACAATTATCTTTACTTTGAAGGTGTGGAGGCATTACCTTTTGGGAGAAAGGTTCGAGCTTTATATCGACCATAATTCGTTAAAGTACCTGTTCTCTCAAAAGGAGCTGAAAATGAGACACCAAAGGTGGTTAGAGGTTTTTAGCCGCTTATGATTTCGAAATATAGTACACACCAGGGAAAGACAAAAAGGTTGCAGATGCACTTAGTAGGAAGCATCAGAATGCAGTGTTGGCTATGATAGCAGAATGGAAAGTCTTGGAAGCATTGTTAGCTTACAGAGTGCAGTGGAGATCCAACACTAGGTCTAGTGGAGGATCTGCTATATTGTCTTGTTTGGAAGTCCGACCAGTATTGATAGAGAAGATTGCTTCTAAATAGGAGGGGGATCTGGTGTTAGTTGAACTGATCAGGAAGTTAAGAGAAGGAATGGAGAGCAATGTATTGAAGGATTTTAGTCTTGACCAGAATGGATGGTTGAGAAAGAAAGGTAGATTATGTGTTCCAAATGTGGGAGACATAAGAAAAGAGGTTTTAGAGGAATGTCATCATTCGAAGTTCACTATTCATCCATGTGGAACGAAGATGTATCGGGATATGAAGAGAAGTTTCTTCTAGGAAGGAATAAAGAGGGATGTTGTCTTATGGGTGATACAATGTTTGAATTGTCAGTAGGTAAAAGCTCAACATCAAAAGCTGAGTAGATTGCTTCAGCCATTGGATATTTCGATATGGAAGTGGGATTCCATTTCTATGGATTTCATAGACAGATTGCCGAGATCTAATAGAGGGAATGAAAGTATATGGGTCATAGTGGACAGATTGACTAAGACCGTCATTCTAGTTAAGTCAACTGGGACGGCATCTATTTTGGCAAAGTTGTCTATGAAGAATGTAGTTAGACTTCATGGAATTCCTAGTAGTATAGTAAGCGATAGAGATTCCTTATTCACTAGGGAGTTCTGGAAGAGTCTACATGAAAGTTTAGGAACCAAGTCAAGATGAGTACCACTTACCAACCACAGACTGATGGGCAAACAGAAAGAGTTAATAGGATCTTGGAGGACTTGTTACGAGCTTGTGTATTGGATTTCAAAGGATCATCGGAAGACAATCTTCATCTAGTCGAGTTTGCATATAACAACGGTTATCAGGCTAGCATTAGGATGGCACCGTTTGAGGCTTTATATGGAAGACCGTGTAAATCTCCAGTTTGTTGGTTAGAAACCAGAGATAGATTAGTACTTGGTTCAGATTTGGTTAGAGATGTCGTAGAGAAGATTGAGTTAATACGGGCAAGAATGAAGGAAGCTCAATCTAGGCAGCAGAGCTATGCAGATAGAAAACGGAAAGATTTAGAGTTCTCTGTTGGAGATCATGTTTTCGTCCAAGTATCACCGATGAAAGATATTATCAGGTTCGGGAGGACAGGAAAGTTAGCACCAAGGTTCATAGGACTATTTCTTCTTTTAGAAAGGATCGGGAAGCTCACATGTAGAGTTTGGTTACCGAGTAGTTTGGCAGGTGTTCATAATGTTTTTCATGTATCTCATCTGAGGAAGTATGTTAAGGATTCGGACACTACTATAGCACCGAAAGTGTTAGAGGATTTAGTAATGAACCAGACATGACCATAGTTAGGTAACCTACCCGGATAGTCGAGAGAGATGAGAAAAAAATTGAGGAACAAGACATTTAGATTAGTAAACGTCCCGTGGAGTGACGATGCTATAGACTGTACTTGGGAGACTGAAAGCGGTATTAGAGACACTTATCCTAATTTGTTTGATGGTATGCTTTACCATTGATTATTTTGATGTGTTCCTTATTGTAATTTCAAGGACGAAATTCTTTAAGGAGGGGAGAATGTGACACCGCATATTTTTAGTGACATTATTTAGGATATTTAGTTAGTTAATTAAATAAAAAAGGTATGGATTAATGGATTGAGATTTGTGATTAAATTAAGTTGTAGTTGTGCCATGTTAATGAATGGATAAAATGAACTAATATGGTAAAAGGAAGGGCAAAACGGGAAAATGATTAAACTTATACCCTAAACCTTTAGGAAACTAAAACACAAGTTCATTGCATATTTTCTTAAACAAAAACTACACCAAGGGCGACCACTATTAGCAAAGGAGAAGAAGAGGAAGGCTAAATTTTTTAAGAGGAAAATCAAATCAACCTAATCAAGACCAAATCTCACATGCTAATCACAAAGCTAAGGTGAAAATTTTCTACATCTCAAATTTTCTAAATGAATTTGGTATTAAGATGAAATTCGAATTTATCTTGCATGATATAGCCATGATTATGAAAAACAAAATGTTTATATATACATATTGATAATTATGCTTGTTCATATAGATTTTGGGATATGTTTTGATGTAAAAACCTTATTTAATGACATCAAAATGCCTTGCGATTTAAGATATAGACCAAAAATGTTAGTTTAGGGATGGATTTCAATTTTCATAATGTTCTGATTTAATGTGGATTCTATATTTCTAGTGAAAAAAACGATTTATTGGGTTATGAATTCAAGGGTAAATTATAATTAATTTGGGTCTGAAATTTTTATATGATAGAAAACATATTATAGGGATTTTTTGGAATTTCTGTAGAATTTTTCAAAGTGTTTTGATGAATATATAAAATTATTTAAGGTACGGGACTTAAATCTTCTATATATTTAATTAAGGAGAAGGGGTATTTTGCAAATGATTTAAATTAATTAATTCTAAAATTATGGCAATACTTTTAGAATAGAAAATTAGCAACCAGTAGGACTTTGACAAACACGGCAGGTTAGTTAAAAAGTTTACTTAAAAGGTTTTAAAATCAGATATTCATGTTAAAAGCATGTTTAGCCTCTTTTGGTTTTGCCAGGTAGCTTTCGATTAAAATCCCTTCGCCTCCTTCCACAAACTAATGCATATAGTTCCAACATATTAGTACACAATGAATTGGACATATGCGGAAGAAAAGAGTCGAGACCAAGGAGTTTCGAAAGGGTCGAAGTGCCTTTTTGTTTTAAATGAGAAAAGCGCCTGCTAGCTTTTGACAAAGTAGCTTTTGACTTAGTTGGCTTTCGAATAGGTCAATTGATTTACAGAAAGGTTTTAAGGTTGCGCCTTTGTTCTAAGTAATAGCTTTGAACTTAGTGCCTACTAAGCCAATGGTGTTAAAGGTTGGTTCTAAAATAATTACACCTTTGTTTTTAAATATAGCTTTCGACTATGTCAAATCCTTCACCGTCACCTTCTACCTTTCGAAACAGAGCTTTCGAAAGGGGTTTGTTTGCTTTATCAAAACCATACCGCTTTTTCAATGCTTTCAGAAGGGTTGGTTTCGACACCATCACTTCTTTACTTAGTTATAGCTTTAGAAAGAGTAAGCTTTCGGCGATGTTACTTGTGACCCTCAGTGATTTTTAAAGAATAACCCTAAGGTTTCGACTAGTTAGTGTTGAATTATTTCAAAAGGTGTTTTTCCAATGTTTTAAATTGAACCCAAATGCTTTCAAAGGATTTGAGGCTTTGAATACCTTTGAAAGGTTTTAAGGAAGGTTTTGAATGGGTGGTTTCTCTATGTTTTCAAAAGGTTTTAAAAGAATTGTTTTGAAGGGGTGGCTCGCTAATGGTATTGAAAGGTTTAAAGGAAAGGTTTTGCCAATGGTATCGAAAGGCAACGTTTAATGGTTTTAGAGAGGGATATCTAAGGTTTTTAGCTTTCGAAGGAAAAGGGATTTCAATGGTTTTGAAAGGTTTATATGAATGGTTTCGAAAGGAAGATTTGGCCTTTCGGTCTAAATGAAAGAAGGGTTTTTACATGGTTTCGAAAGGGGTACTTTCAATAGGATCGAAAGGGGTACTTTCAAATGTTTAAAGGTTTTCGTCAACAAAGG
Organism: Allium cepa; assembly: GCA_030765085.1. NCBI lineage: Eukaryota > Viridiplantae > Streptophyta > Magnoliopsida > Asparagales > Amaryllidaceae > Allium > Allium cepa. The sequence goes on along the minus strand of CM060943.1, from coordinate 668,818,311 downwards.
TTTGAGTAAAGTATATATAGCATAGCAAGGTGATTTTGAGTAAACATAGAATATTATATTTTCCTTGTGTGAGTTTGATTTAAAAGGTTTTAAATCAATTTAAGAAAAGGTTTTCAAGGAAAATTTTAGGAAGATATCCGTAAGTAAAATGACTCAGATATTAAGATACCAGATGGGACTGGTATAGGGTTGTGCCCTATACTTTAGCTATTGGTCCCAACTAATTTAATCCAAAATTCTATTGTATAGTGCTTTGTCACAGGTAAGACTAAAATAATGATTATACACAGAAGGGAATATATGTTTGTATACATATAAGTTAGTGGTGAGCCTGCAAAACCATTAGGACCAGGTGACCCTGGATGATGTTAAGTGAGGGACAGACTGTCCAGAAGAGAAGTATTTAATAGATAGTTAAGGATAGATCGTCCAAAAGAGTTGTGTCTAACAGATGTTAGATTATTTTGTTAATTTTTCTAGTAGGCCCGAGTCAGCAAAAGGTTAATAGTAAGTCAAACAAAACTATGGTTTTCGGACAGACAGTCCATTTGTTACCTGATATGTATATTTACATAATGATGCTTTACAGTTTTAACCGGTTTTGGTTGCAGGATAAAGGTCCGCAAAAGATATGTTCTAAAAAGGATATTAGTGGGGGGAAACCCGTTTCGCTAAGCGATGTGGTCTCGCTTAATATCAAATAACCGAGATGTATAGTATTATTCACACTAGGCTTTATGGCAGACTCGAAGTTTACGTTTTTCCCCTTATGCTCTCAGGTGCTCAAAATTGATTTGAATAGACTGAGGGTTGAGGTTTAGGTTTTCAGTAGGATGACGAATAATGCTTCCAGAAGTGAGTAGGAAGCTAACGGATAGCTATTAGGAGTTACGGTTCTTTGTTTTGTTATTTATTTCCACTGTGTATTTATTAAGTCAATTATGACTATATGATTCTGATCATCCAAAAAAGCATCTTCATATGTCGCTCTTGGCGTATTTTGCAACAAGTATATTTTATCACTGCCGGGGGACGTTTGGGATTATGTAATCTAAATATGGAATATATGTTTTGAAATGTAATGGAAAATTTTATTTTGAAATCTATGATTTGTTTCATATTCAAGTGCTTCTGATATTATAGATACCATTAACATAGCCGTATTTAGTCACCGAAAGTTTAAACTATAGATGACTACAACATTTGTAGCGCTTAGCTTTGGGCCTCTAGATAGGGAATGTTACATTCCCTTTTTGTTCAACTAAATTTCCATAATTGTCAAAGTGTACGTCTCTAACACATTTGACCTCATCGTCATTGACTTCCTCTTCTTTCTCTTCTTCCTCCTCTTCTTCTTCCTCTTCTTCCTCTTCCTCTTCATTATTATTCACAAGATCATAAATGAACAAATTTTGAGGATCATCCTCAATTACTATTGGATTTGTGGGGTTATCCAATAGATATTTTTGCAGATTCTTAAGAATACACCCTTTTTTTGTTGTTCCTTCATCATTCTCATTCGGATTGCTTCTATTTTGAAAAGCATATTGAGAGTATTCTTCAGATCACTCTCAATCTTAGTTACTTTGGCCATTGTAGAGGTTTAGAGAGGGCCTAGTGTGGGAGAATCGAAGGAAAATTAAGTGGATTCTTGTCTTAAATGTTTGGAATTAGTAGGATCCATTAACTTATTTTTATTGATGATTTCCAAAAAGAAGAAGATAGTGAAATGAGTCAATTTTTAAAATATAATGGTTATGCATAGCCATTTAAAATTTAGAATTAAGGAGGGAAATTTGATTTCTGAAAATAACTTCATATGTCGACATATAGAGTGTAGATACGCCGACATTTCTAGTGTATTTTTGATGTTTAGTTTTTGTTTTTAATTTTTAGTTTGTTATATTATTATTTTAATATTTCTGAGAAACACATACTCCAATCTCTCTTCTTAGCTTAATTAATTATGTTTGAGTGAAAGGTTTTGTTAATATATCTTCTATTTGATTTTGTATTTATAAATTTGAGTGAGACAAAAATATGGATGGACTATTTTTAAATTATAAAATTCTCGATTTCTGTATTAGAAATAATATTATGTTTCGATTTTTATATTATATTACTTAGTATCTGTATGTGCTTTTTTCCAGTTAAATAATTAACTAAATTGAGAAAAAAGACTCAAAATTCAAAATACTACTTAACTAAAAATACCAATGCATTTCTCCCTCTGATTCAGAATAAATATGTTTTCAGACGTTCTCTTTAAAATGAAAAGTAGACGTTCCAATACGAATCTCAGCAATAACTTGTTCAGATTCTATATATTAATTATTTTGAACTAAAATCAAACTTTTTGGAGGAATATTCACACTATAGCGACAACAATGAAATTTATAGTAAGAGGAAAATATGTTGACTTCAGAAATCGTGAGGGTTTGAGTCCCTCTATCCCCAGTAAAAACCCGTTTTACTTCTTTACTATAATTCTCCTTTTTTGACAAGTGGTTCAAAGAAAACAAAGAACTTTGATGGGAACCTCTTTTGAGCCAATGAAACGTTGATCTACTCGCAAAGCGGGCAAGTTTGCTTAGTTGTTATCTGACTACTACTATAGGACTACTCAGTCGGACACTACTATAAGCCAGTCGGGCACTATTCGAATATGCATTCTTTTTTACCTAAAAAAATTATCACTTGGAACCAGCGAAGGTAAACTGGAATAGGTCTTGTAGGCATTCCATTAATTATGAATCAACGTTCCAACAAAAATACCCTTTATCGGATTTGAACCGATGACTTACGCCTTACCATAGCGTCACTCTACCACTGAGTTAAAAAGGCATGCTCAATTCCACTCGAACCCAGACCTAGCTGGTTCTCCCCGAAATGCGTTGAGGCGCAGTAGTTGACTGGACATCTAGGGGTAAAGCACTATTTCGGTGCAAGCCGCGAGAGCGGTTTTTAAACCAAGCACTGGCTATATAGTTTCTCAGGCTGCGTAACCATCTCCTTAAAAGAGATGCAGAAATGTTGAAGAGAAAATTTGTTTCAATATGAACAAAAATTCAACCAAGATGATTGACTAGAATCGAGCGATTACTATGGTTAAGATTCTACTAGATATGTCTTTTTCATTCCGTCGAAAATCGATTTTATCATAAAGACCCTTATGTCCACGTCCTAATCAATCCCCTGAAGGAGTATGTGCTTCTAAAAGATCTTTGATATAAAATAGCAATTGGACCAGAGAATGCGATTATTCCTCTATTTACGTTCTCTTAGAAAGTGATGTCGAATCTATATGTTTTGTTCTTTCATGATGAGTTGGATTTTCAAATAAACTAATTGCACTGGTATTGTCGTAGTATATTGGTGATTAGTAAAATTTATACCAATTTTTTTAATGTTTGTTGCATATAAATAACTTGTAAACATGCTAATGCTACTGAAATATGGTCTGCTTCTATTATGGACAGAGATGCAGAATTTTTCTTTTTGCTAAACCAGGAAACTAGAGAGTGTCATAAAAAGTGAAAAGGTCCGCTTGTACTTTTTCATTCTTATTTGCAACCAACATAATCAGCATCACTGTACAAATTAAATCAAAGGAATCTTCTTTTGTGTAGAAAAGTCCATTGTCTAGTGTGTTATTCACATAACTTAATATTCATTTTGCAGATTTAAGATGAATTTCCTTAGGTTGAGATTGATATCTTACACAAAGACAAGCACTATGCATTATATAAGGTCTACTTCCAGTGATATAGAATAAAGATCCTATTGTACGTCTATAAAGTTTTTGATTTACATCTTTTGAGTTATCTTCTTTATTTAGTATTTCGTTGTTTGCCACAGGAGTTGGTTGGCCTTTGGTATTAGATATACCAAATCTATTAACTAATTCTTTGGCATATTTTTCTCGACTTATAAAAATTCTATTATTTAATTGTCCTATTTGTAATCCTAAAAAGAACGTTAGTTCTCCCACATAACTCATTTCGAATTCTTTTGTCATGATATAAGATTTTTGTTTAGTTAATCATTTGTTGATCCAAAAATAATATCATATATATATATATATTAGTTGAATACCATTGTTATTTCTTTTATAAATAGCGCACAATCTACTTTCTCAATTTCAAAATTAGATTGTAATAAACATGATTTAAGTCTATCATACCATGCTCTTGTGCTTGTTTTAAACCATATAGATCTTTCTTTAATTTATAAGCATGATTTGGAAATTTTTCATCTTCAAATAGAAAGAGTTGTTTTACATAAACATCTTCTTTAATAAAACCATTTAAAAAAGCACTTTCAGCATCCATTTGAAATAATTTAAATTTATTATGATTTGCAAAGGCAAGTAAGATTCTTACTACTTCTAATCTGGCTATGGGTGCAAAATTTTCATCAAAATCTATGCCTTCTTCTTGATTATATCCTTGAGATATTAAGTGGGCTTTATTTCTTACGACCTCTCCTTATTCATTTAATTTATTTCTGTATACCCATTTTGTTCCGATTATAGATTTATTTTCTGGTCTGGGAACAAGTTCCTAAACATCATTTAGTGAATTGATTCAGTTCTTCTTACATAGCAAGAATCCATGAATCATTTAACAATGCTTCTTTTGAATTCTTAGGTTCATTAGTTGAGATGTGTAATGACCGGCAAATTTATCACTTTCATAAATGATATTTATTTTTAAAATATTCAATATAATATATTTGACGTAGATTATGTTGTCTTGAACAATAAATAATATGGTAATCTTATTTTGAAATAAGTATTTACAAAAATATATACTTGGAAAAATATCGATAAAATGTTTGTAATCCATTTTATCAATAAATAGCTTTATAATTATCAGAATCCACGCACGGAGCTAGATACATATACTTATTTACCCATATAAACAAGAATATGAAATAAAATTATTTATTTTATTTTTGGAAATAAAATGTATTGATGACATCATCAATAATGGCATCATATTTAATAATTGATTTACGAATTTAAATTAAGATTTAATGATTTAATAATTATTAAAAATGATAATAATTTATTTTAATTAGTTATATAATGATAGTAAATCATTTATAATAATTTTATAAAGATATATACTTGATTTGAAAATATAAGAAAATTCGTATCGCATTATAGATGTAACATCACTTTTTGTAAAAAATTATTTAATATTAATTTGTATGGTTTTAAAAAACAAACATGATAATTTTAACTATTTAAAAATGATAAAAAATTAGTTTTCAAGTTTTTTTAAATTTATATGTAAATTAATTTATAAGTGAAAGTGTGACTGGGAATCGGCTTTTCGATTTTCAGCAGTTTAATAAACGAAAGTTGTTCAAAATTATTGCAACCTTCTTTATATGCCTTGTGCATATATATAACAAACACATGCATACCCTAATATATATATATGAACACATATACACATATAAATATACATATACACACATGTATATATATTACAAAAAAATCTAAGATATTTTCACACTTAAAAAGAAAACTTCACTTCACTCTTACACACATCAACTCTCACACATGGCTACACATATGGGGAGGGGTGTTTAGCTATGCATAATAAAGGAGGAGGAGGGTGTGGTGGTGATGAAATGGTGATGTATATGCACATAAATATCATGATATTTTAATTCACAAATTCTCGTATAAATATCCATCATTCTTTACATAATATTACACACTATTCTACTTCATCTTCTTCCTCATTCTCAAGCTTTTCAATGGCTTCCTACCATAAGGAAATTATGAAGAAAAAGTAGCAAAATAAGAAAATAAATTTGTATAAGTATATTCACATTTGCAGTCCACTTAAAAAAAGCTCAAATCCACTCCTTTCCTCTCTCATAACCCACGGCCGCCACCTCCTACCACCAAGGCCGAGCCTACTTCCATTTGCAAGTGTATGTCGAGCCTATTCAAAGGTCCAATGCCCGATTACGTAGGCTTTGATTCGATCGTAGCGAAGATATAGCAAATTTTCGTAAAGTTAGAGACCCATGAAGGTGAGAATTTTTATTTTTATATACATATGATGGTGTGATATGATTGCTATGTTTACTATGCTTTGATCATCAAGTATTGGCTTTTTAATATAATTTTTAATTGTGTAAACAAGTCATGTTACATGCACATCGATATTACACAAGAAAATCACTTTTCGAATCAAGTTATAGAAGTGATATTGAATCATTAAACGTCTTTAAAATGGTTTATAAATGTCTAATAAATACTACAACCCAATTTGATGAAGTTTGGACTAATTATGAAAGTTGAGCCAAAAATAGGTGCATCGCAGCATTTCGCGATTTCGCGCCGTAAGAAGTTAAATCCATTTATACAATGGATTCAGAGTCGGAATTCTTTGGAATAAGAATTTTTTGATCTCTTTTAATCATAGTTTTCAAACAAAAAAGATCGTGATTCGATTTAGTAGATTTTGAAATAAAAGCAAAACAAGTTTTCAAAATAGTCGTGTTTTGGCAGTTCGAAAAACAAAGCAATAAATTCTTCAAAAATATGGAATAAATTCTGTAAATATATTAAAATGTTTTAAAAGATATTTAAGTTATAAAAATGGATTTCGAAGTATAGAAAAGTTGTTTTGATCAAATAAGCTTATAAGCAATATTCACGGCACTATTCGCGGCACTTTTAATAACTTTGAAATATGGCTTTAACTTGAGTGTTTTTTCCCAAATATTTTATAAATGTTTTCAAATAAATAATTAAGATTATTTGGAATGGAATATGTTTTAAAGAAGTTTAAATAAATGATTTAAAGAAAAGCTATTAAAATCAAATGATTTGATCTTAGCTCTAAAAGCTAATTTGTAGACCGGATTTTTCTATTTGCGAGATCCGGATGTGAGGTGCTTTAACTAAGGAGATATTTAGGAGCAACCAATGCCCTGTCTTACCATATCTCTTTCCTGGGCGAGGAATAGATAAGGTCAAAATGTAGAAAACAGGGCAACTATAAAAGATTTAGTCTTTTTCAAATTTAATACAACTTGGATTGTATAGAAACAATCTTTATACTTGGTATTAAATTCCCAGGAGGGAACCCATACTATTCATGTGAATTTAAAAGGTGATTTCACTGCTATTTGGCGGATAGTAAAGGTTGAATAGAAAAATTGATATTGAGTGGAATTAGTATAATTTTTATGGATCTGTTTTACTCGAATACTAACTAATATGGATTTACCATCTTAGATAACATGGTTTCGATCTATTAAAAGGATATATGTTAGAAATTTAAAATAATTTGTCAAGATTTAAATGAATTATTTGGAATTATTTTAAAATCTGTGGATCTTTTTACTTAAAATTAATTATTTTGAGTTTACAGTAAACGATGTCTTAAATAATATTGTTTTAGACCCGTTTAAATGTTATGATTTGGAAATAGGAAATCTTTGTTAATATTTATAATTTGGAGATATTTTCCTAAGAAAAGGATGAAATGATTTATAATTATTCCATGATTTAAAAAGGTTTTAAGTAACCAAAGGATTTGATGAGAGTGGTTTAATGATCCCGTATATACTGAAACCAAATGGTTGTAAAAGATATATATATATATATATATATATATATATATATATATATCTTTAAAAGATATTTTGGATAAAAGAATACAAATTAATGGAATATTAGTCACCTACTAAACATCTTATTATCGATAATTAGTTCACAGAAACCAGGGTCAGATTTGGGTAATTCCTATCCGAAAACACTTCGAACCAACTTATGAGTTCGAAAGTGAAAATATATTGAAGATAATGAAGTTGAAGGCGGGGACCTTCATAACGGAAGGACTTCTTGGTTATAATTTTGAAGTAGCTCTAAAGATAAATAAATAGTAGTTGTCCCTTCATTCTGGGATCTTCATTTTCAAGGACGACTTGCTACTAATCCATGGGGCAACATCCGACAGGATGTGATAAGAGAGTGCCTTCAGTTTGTCAAGTTCTTAGACAATTTTTATGGATGGATGTCTGACATTGCATTTCTAAGATCACAGTGCATTGATCTCTACAAACATACATTTGTTTGATGGTGTAGGAGGTAACTCCACTTATACTTAGCACCCTTCTCAAAGATGTATGAGGTCGGAGGTTGAACTTTTGTTGAAATCAATAGTGTATTGTTGGAAATGACAATGTGACATTTTAAGTGAAAATGTTCTAAGAAAGGTAAACGTTACCTCTAGCCTCGCACCGAGGGAATTATGATAGGGGTTGCTTTAGGACTAAGTGGTTCATAACCATCAGGGTATGATATCATCTTTCTAGATTTATTTTGCACCCTATATGACGTCGGGTAAAAAAATATGGTGTATGGTATGAGAGCTCTCGGATAGGTCAGGAACGATTGGGGTGATATCATATTCGGTGCTATTCATACCATCTGTTGGTTTTAGGTAGGCCACTCTTAATTCATAGAGATTTCGAAGATGTCGATCCCCGGCACATTCTTCTAGAAATGTGTTGTATGGGATGTAGTCCCTTACCTTTCTATTCATTGGAAATCAATTCGCTTATAAGTGTCTTCAGACTTAGTTGTAAACCTATTATGCCATCAAATTTAACCAATGTAACAATTTCGGCTATTTGAATATGTTTGTTTGAAAAGTTTTCAAATAATATCATTAAAAAATAATATCACTGGATTTTTTGTAGAATGATATGGTTATCATAAGGTAAAAACCTATTCTGTGTCTATGTGCGGCGTGGTCTTATAAGATAACCTTGGTTTTCAAATACTCGTATTTTGAGTTTCTCACACTAGTTGCATGCCTGACCCGGAGTTTATTGTCTTTCCTTTAACTCTAGGTGCCCTATTTTTCCGGGTAGCCTAGTAGTCAGGTTTAGTTTGGAGCAGTTTGAAAGTGCTTGGAGCATGTAGTTAGAAGATTCTTCTAAAGATTGTTATTCATTTCCACCACACTTATGTACTATTGTATTCCGCATTTATAAGGACAGAGATTTAAAAATGTCCAGGGTAATTAAGTTAAACTTCGATAAATGTATTTAAAATTTTCCTCTGTAAAGATTATATGTTGAAATAATATTTGTTATTCCATTCGTGTAAGATTTGGTTCTATCTTTATCTTCTTATTTCCCTTAACTTTCAGGTTGTTTGGTACTTGAATTTGAGGCACGTGAATACCAAGGATGTATTATGTCGATTTCTGAGTATCGAAAATCCCGTTTGTCACATTTGGTATCAGAGCTTAGGATGAGTGAGCACCCAAGTCTGATAGGGGTAAATTCTCATTAGAGATAGGGTTAGTAGTACCCTAGGATGAGTAACTCATTAGAGATAGGGTTAGTAACACCCTAGAATGAGTTGATAGTATATTATATAAGAGCGTGTATTTGTTAACGATATAAAAATGATTTTTTTGCCTTTGTAAAGTATGGTAAATGAAATAGTTTACCCAGGATTATATTTTGAATATAAAGAAATTATTTTGAAAAAAAAATAGATAGATATGTGATATCTTGAATGATAGATTGAAATCAAGATCTGTAAAAATCGAAGTATAAACATCCTGTGATAAGAATTTCACATTTTCACTATAAGATGTTCAATAATTACACTGAGAAGATTAAGAGTAATAATTTGGAAATGGATTTGGATAAATGAGAAATTTTATCTAAAAAGGGTTTTTGGGAAGAGAATTTTCAAAGGAATTTATTTGAAATATTCAAGTATTGGATTGTAGAAACATTTTCATGTTCTTAGCAAACTATCACCCTTAAATTATACAGTTAAAATGGATTTATGCTAGGACAAACTTAGATTTATAACCTAACATTAGATTTAGTTAAGAAAGTTAAAATGCTTAGTATTTAGATGCTTGTTGTTGATAATTATAGAAACCCTCAAGCTATAGGAGAATGTCTTCAAAAGGAGAGACCTTAAGGGCGAACTGGGGTGAGAAGAAGGATCTAATCATTCTTTCAAGTGATGAGGAGGAACTCTAGAAATGGCCACTTATAAATATTAAGCCTATTATTAAAGGAGAATTAGATCTATACACCCGGCCAGATAAAGACAGTTGCCCTATGGCCAAAATTCTTATATCTTCCCCAACTCCAGACTTATTATAGTGTCTAGTGACGAAAAGACCCCTTAGGCCTCAGAAAGAATGTGGATCACTGGCCTAATAAGTTTGGAAATTGAACCAAAAGAAGAAATTCCAAAGGAGGAGCTGATGGAAGAAGAATCTGAACTTGAAGAAGACCCAAACACTATGATATCTATTGAATTTAAACAACAACACTAGACAGTAACGTCATATGGGAGATGGACGATGACCATATTATTTGGCGCGACGAGTTGTCAGAGTCTCATATTCATTAAGACAACATGGAGGACGAAGATGAAGAAGTTATGAATCCAGAGGATGAATTCGAGGATCCCGAGGAAGAAGTGCAAGGAAAAACTAGAAGAAGGAGAAATTATACAAGAAATGCCAACCGGACCGGGGCATGTGCCGTGGAACCAGACCTAGTTGCCATATGAAATGGATATGATACCACAGATTGAGGATGTAAATGAAGCCAATAATAAAAAAGATGATAGTGATGACAATGGAGAAGTCTTGTTTGATTTTGGATATATAAGTGGACCATCGGCATCGGACTCAGAGGGGTGATTATGATATGAGATTGGACGATTTGGAAACACCTATCTAGTATTATGTAGTAGCATATATGTATATATGGCTTGTAAGGTAGTTATTATTATATCAGTATTATGAAAACACAGGTATGTTTAGAAGGACTTGAGAATGGTTTAAGTATGTAAGGAGAACTGATGCATGTAAGATAAGGATGGTAAAATATTAAGCATGTATAATATAATTATGTCCTTTGTTTATGACTTTGTTCAAATGTAAATGCACAAATCACTTAAGAAAATTTCATAAGAATAAAACTATATCTTTATGAAATGTTTAAAAACTTAATCCAATATTTAACAAATATTTTGGAAAAGATAAAAAGTATATGTATTTTACATGAATTATTTCATAATATAAATTTGGCCTAAAGATTTGAATATAGGATTTTGATATCGGAAATAATTTATCATAGATGCTTTAAGGCAAACATTGATGAGGATTTGTAGTCGGATCCTTACATTTTCTATCATAGTCAAGAGCTATGCAAGGAAAATAGATGTTTCTGAGCTTGATCGAAGTCCACATTAGAAGATCGGGGGATCAATACTAGTTTGAAAGTAAAATTGTATACTAGAATAGTATATTGAATTAGATATTGCGTACGTATAATCTATATACATTATACAAGTATAAGTATAAAAATAAATATTTTGGGCAAACACCTTTAGGTTTTGCATTGTAATTTCGAGGGAGAAACTTTTTAAGGAGGGGAGTCTGTAACGATCCGCAAATTTATCACTTCAATAAATTATATTAATTTTTAAAATATTAAAATATAAGATTTTTTAACATAGATTATGTTGTCTTTAATAATAAATAATATGATAATCTTATTTGATTTACAAAAGTTGAAAATTGGGAATAATATCGATAAAATGGTCGAAAACCGTTTTATCAATAAACAACTCTATAATTATCAGAAGTCGCGCATGGTGCTGGATATATACACTTATTTATACATATAAACAAAAATATGAAATAAATTATTTATTTTATTTTTGGGAATAAAATGTATTTATGTCATCATCAATATTGGCATCATATCTAATAATTTATTTATGAATTTAAGTTAAGATTTATTGAATTAATAACTATTATAATTATTCAAATGGGCTCTTTTAAAATGATAATAATTGATTTATTAATTATATAGTGATAGTAAATCATTTATAATAACTTGATAAAGAAATATACTTGATTTGAAAATATAAGAAAATTCCTATCGCTTTACCGATATAACAACACTTTTGTAAACAATTATCTAATATTAATTTATATGGTTTTATAAATTAAATATGATCAATTTAATTATTTAAAAATGATAAAAAATTAGTTTGCAAATTTTGTTTACATTTATATGTAAATTAATTTATAAGTGAAAATGTGACCAGGTATTGGCTTTCCTAATTTAAACGGTTTAACGGAAGTTGTTCAAAGTTGTTGCAACCTTGTTTATATTTCTTATGCACATATATAACATACACATGAACACCCAAATATATGCATGAACACATATATACATACAAATATACATATACACTTATAAATATAAATATACATACATACATACATATATATATATATATATATATATTACAAAAAAATCTAAGATATTTTCATACCTAAAAGCAAACTCCACTTCACTCTTACACACATCAATTGACACACATGGCTACAAATGTGGGGGGTGTTCAACCATGCATAATGAAGGATGAAGAGGGTGTGGTGGTGATGAAATGGTGATGTATATGCACACAAATATCATGATATTTTAGTTCATAAACTCTCCTATAAATACCCATCATTCTCTTCATAATTCTACACACTATTCTACTTCTTATTCTTCCTCATTTATAAGCTTTTCAATGGCTACCTACCTTAATAAAATTATGAAGAAAAATTAGCAAAAAAGAAAATAAATTTATATGAGTATATATACATTTTTAATCCACTTAAAAACAATCTCAAATCCACTCCTTTCCTCCCTCATAACCCACAGACACCACCTCATGCCACTAAGGCCAAGCCAATTCCATTTGAAAACATAGGTCGAGCCCATTCAAAGCTCCAAGGCTTGATTCTATAGGTTATGATTCGATCGTAGCGAAGTTATTGCGAATTTTCGGTAAGTTAGAATCCAATAAAGGTGAGAAACTATATGTATGTTTATATATATGTGATGTGATATGATTACTATGGATGTTTACTATGCTTTCATCATCAAGTATTGGTTTTTTAATATAGTGTTTAAATGTGTAAACAAGTCACATTAAAAACATGTCGATATTACACAAGGAAATCACTTTTCGAATCAAGTTATAAAGGTGATATGAAATCATTAAACCTCTTTAAAATGGTTTGTAAATATTTTGTAAGTTTGGAAAAGATATGAAAGTTGAGCCAAAAATAGGCGCATTGCATAACGAATGTTCGCGATTTCGCACCGTAGAAATTAAATCCATTTATACAATGGATTCGGAGTTGTAATTATTTGGAATAAGAATTTTCTGACTCTTATGATCTAGATTTCAAATGAAAGAAAAAGATCGAGATTTCGCTTAATAGATTTTGAAATATGAGCAAAACAAGTTTCCAAAATAGACGCGCTTTGGCAGTTTGGAAACCAAAGCAATAAATTCTTTAAAATTGATATTTTTAATTATTTAAAAATATGGAATAAATTCTATGAATATGATAAATTGTTTTAAAAAGATTTGAGTTAAAAAAAATGGATTTCTAAATGATAGAAAAGTTGTTTTGATCTAATAAGCTTAAAAGCACTATTCGCAACACTTTCAATAATTTTTGAAATATGGCTTTAAACTTAAGTACTCCTTACCAAATCTTTTACAAATGTTTTCAAATAAATAATTAAGATTATTTGGAAGTTTTAAAATTTCTTTTAAAGGAGTTAAAGTAAATGATTTAAAGAAAAGCTATTAAAATCAAGTGATTTAATCTTGGTCTAAAAGCCGATGAGTAGATTGAATTTTTCTATTTGTGAGATCTGGATGCAAGATTCTTTAACTAAGGAGATCTTTAGGAGCAACCAGTACCCTAGCTTACTTGTCTTCTTTCCTGGGCGAGGAATAGATAAGGTCAAAATGTTGGAAACGAGGCAAGTATAAAAGTTTTAGCTTTTTCCAAATTTAATACAACTTGGATTGTACAGAAATAATCTTCTTATACTTAATATTAAATTTTGAGGAGGGAATCAATACTATATATAACTTGATAAATTATTAATATCTATATTTTATATGATCTTATATGGTTATTATCATCAAAACCAATACCTAAGGTACTAATATGTTGTTACTTTACTACTGCTGTAAATGATAAAGGGTGTGATACAAGTGTCCATGAATTTCTAAGGTCTATTACCTAAGGGTTCTTATCTAATACTTTGTACATTACAATCTATATAGGCTAATACAATGGATCAAGTCTCATGTCTAACAATTGACCATCGCTCCTATAACCACGTAATATGTAAGTCACTGCCCTCTTGGCTACAGACTATGGAAAACACCACCACTGGGCTACTTGTGGAAACAAACTCACACTACTATCACCGCCACTAGGCTACCGGGAATGATTTCCCCTCACTACACCTAAAGAGAAAGAACCTGAGATGTTGACTAGTCATAATGTATCATTGTCTACATTTTCTTCCACTTCTCGATCGTAGTGTTGGCCTCTTATTGCACGCTTCGGGTCTTCCATTTTAACCGTATCACATTCTTTAGAATTTCATGCATAATAGGGTCTCTCATTGTGCCTGACCCACTCCATCAAGCATCCTCGTCAATGCTGCACACTCATAGTAGAACCTCCTCTGAGTGCAAATTTGAGAAACTACATTTCCTTGAATCAATTAGTAGATCCTAAATATGGTAAAAAATATATTTACCAAAGCTGCCATGACCTAGGATTCGCCCCTAGAAAACTAGCTTCACTACAAGTTCTAACATTCATCCAATTTCCCTTAAATAGGCTCAAAACTGCTGACGTTTATTATATATTTTTATTAATAAACTTGGGTCATATGCTGAGGTTCAATATCTGCATTTTCATTGCGAATGGTTGACCATTGTTCCCTATAGTCGACCACCATCATTCGACCATTGGGGGTCCAAGGTGGACCGTCCATGAACAAAATTTAAGGATTTCACAGTTTTCGATTGTCGATTTTTTTATACTTGATTCAGGTCATTAATGGTATTTGATTAACCATAATTATAGTCTAAGCATCACTTTGAAATTAAATTTAGGGTTTGTTTACTTAAGATTTTCAATTTTAAGTGAGAAAAGTGTATATACATCAATCTCTAATTAACAGTTTACTAACAATTTAAAGCTAGGGTTATGCATATTCAATTTGAATATGATATACAATTAGAATCCCTAACATCCTAAATCAATTAAAATAGTTTAAAATTGACTACAGTAATAATCTTATTAAAGTTGTGCCCACTCACCTCAAGCCTAAGCTCTTTCTTTTGCTTGCGCTTGAGAATCGTTTCACCGATAGCTCCACCTTGATTCCAGTGCTTTCTTTTAGGTTTCTTTTAGTTTATTTTATTTGATTTTTAAGAGATTTTTAAAGTGGGAGAAGAGAAAAATTTTGGTAGTGCTTGGTTACTGTAAACTTTTATGTGAGAATTTAGGGTTTCATTAGTTTAGTATTTATATGGGTTAGGTTTAGTTTGGGCCATTTGATTTGCTTAGAAGCTATTTTCATAGCATCTGGGTTGTACATCACAACCATTGTTCCTAAGAAAATGATCACACATGTTCAAACATGTGATTGGGAAAATTGAAAATGTTCAATTTTACAAGGGCTATGATCGACCGCTAATACCCTTAGTCGACCTTTACCGATCGACTGATCCCCGTAAAAAATTTATTTATTTTAAATTCCTTAATTCAATTTCCAATTCTTCTTATGCCCGTAACTTTTCCATATTAAATCCGATTTTGAATTATTATGTATGAAAATCATTCAAAAAATCCCTATGAACCGAATAGTGCAAGTTCCGGGCCGAATTCGGATGTCTGTGAAAAATTGCTTTTAAGTCCTTGTTTTAATTAAATTTACTTTTCTTATTAAATTTCAGTTTAAATTTCTATTAAATTCTTGTTAATTCTTTCGTAAATTTCTAGGGTGTTACATTCACCACTAAAAGGAATTCTTCCTTCAAATCTCAAAATATGGAAAAATGTAACTCATACACACAGAAGCAAATAGGTACAATCATCTACTCATCCGTTATCCATGAGAAGTTGTTGTTCTTAGAATTTTTTATAATGCATTATGCATACATATATGCAACGTGAAATGCACATGAATATATACTAATGCAAAAGTAGGCGATCTATTGATCCAATCAACCTTTTATCATGCAAATGCTCATGTCATGCTTCCAAATGTATGCAACATCCTAATTAATTATTTACTTGCAATTCTATATGTATGAGCAATCATACAACTCAAATGCAACATCCATATGCATAAAATCCACTAGCATAACAAAAATCAAGAGATAATATGCTACCTATTATGAATGTGTGGGTATACCTAGATGATATATTCTCTTAAATGTGCAAAGAGAACAATTCAAACAATACATCCAAGTACATCCATTAGCATTCATCATTAATAAAACGTCCAGTTAACATATTTACAACCATTCCTACCATCCAACGATCTCTACCTAAAGGTTATACCACCTAAGTCCTACCCATAAGTCTATACTTATGAGAATTTCAAATTTATGACGTACCATATAAGAGGTGTGGGTGGGTAACTCGGATCCTCTCCTCGGGCTCTTATGTGCTCTCAGTTGGGTTGTCTCCATATTGGACTATAACAAGTCTGATCTTCTAGTTCCAAAATTTCTTTGTACCATGCTCTGGAATATGAGTGGGTGCACAATGAACAAGTGACTCTCGCTCTATCTCAACCTCCTCTAATTGACTTGGCTCGACCACGTTAGCTGTATCGTGTAAGCACTTCCACAAGTGTGACACATGGAAAAAATCATGCACCTTCACTAATTTCTCTGAAACCTCTACTCTATTAGAACCTCCAACTTATGTTTCAAAGATAATAACTATACAATCATATACATATATAGACTTTATCAAGATTGCAAGTATAACAAACATACACCATGATCGAAGATATTTGAGACTCAAAGAGAAACGAAGATTTATTGACCATACCACGGATATTCTACTGTTAAAGAGTCCTAGATAAAATATTGTTAAGGTCACCTCGAGTACATATGCATACGCTATCATACGCAATTTTATATACATCAAAATTTAGTGGAAAACCGCTTTTTCACTTCACAAATGTCTGAGGTATACTCACACACGTATGTGACAGGTCCTGAGTTAAATATTAAAACTAGTCATAGACATCTGTCATTATACCATAGACGTCTGTCATGGCAAAAATTGTCATATTTGAAAAGACACTTCTTTTTAAAACTAAAGGAAATCGTCATTCATGAAGAGTTGTCGTCACTAAAATGATTAGATTTCTTCAAAGAGTAAAAACTCTTCATCTGCACCTCTCTGATTCTATAAATAACATCTTGATTGAGAAATAAAAAACTCACTTAACTTGATTTTATCTATTCTTTACTCTCTTGATTTCAAAGCACTCTCTTGCATATACACTGATTACGTACCCTCAATCCATTATAACCTTTTGGTTAAATCACTTCCTACAACTTAAAATAATCATATTCATATACTCAAAGGAGATCATATAAAGATTTGTAATATAAGTCAAAAACTGATTTGTAATTTAAGTCAAAAACTGTGTTATTGGAACATAAGATTGTCAAAGGCACTTTTTTATTAAGCCTATACCTCCGGGCGAAGTGAGGGTAGTCGGTTTAAAGAAAATACCAAAGGGGAGCTTCGGGATTGGATATAGGACGGGAGGCCTGAACCAGTATAAAAACTCTGGTTTGCACGCTTTTTATATTTTACTATTTATTGTCTAGTATTGCATTGATTTATATACTTGCGTATTATACACAAGTTAGATAGTATACAATCCATTAGACTTTCAATTGGTATCACAGCCTTACCAATGTTATGGAATATGAATTTTGGAATTATGACAGATGGCAGCTGTGCAATTTAATTAGCTATGATGTAAATAAGGTAATCATTGACCTCTTGACATTTACCTTTTCTACTCCAATCTATGTAATTTAGAGATTTGGATTCCAAAGAATAATGAGAGTTGGTTATGGTCTACTGTATATGGAAAAGTAATTAAAATAGACGTATATACGATTGGTCGAATTTTAGGATGTTCTTATAAGGGGATGATTTAACCGATATACTAGATCACAGTCTATTACCTAGGGATGTAGTTACCCATCAACTATGGGAGGATATAATGCCACAGTCGAATTCTATCTACCTTCGACCTCGTGCCAAAATTTTAAATTAAATGATAACTAATGCCATTATTCCTCATCTAGGTAGTCATGAACAAATTTGTCCCAATGATCATAGCGCTTATATGCCATATTTTCTTGTCTACAGGTTAATTGGGAAAAATTAATTCATGACCAATTAAAGGATTTTGGTCGCAGCATCGTCGTTCCATTGTTTATGCTCCTTATATCATGTGCATCTTGCAAAATCTTGGCGTCCCTTTGTATGTATCACAATGCGTAGGAATTCCTACAAAAGATAGCGGTTCTCGATATCTATCACTAATGCATCTTCCCAAAAGCCCGCCTCATATTATTCCCTTTAGCCAATGGACTTAACAACAAAAACAAGAAGAACATTATGGTCCTCTTCTAACTAGCGCTCCTCAGGAAACCTACTCCCCTCATACTTCCCAACAACCTTCGTCCAGTCATCATACCGAATATTATTCCGACTCCGAAATGTAAGAAGCTCGTCTTGAACAAAAACCGAACGAATCTCCTTTTGATTTGGCCACTAAAGATCAAATAATAATCATGGCCAATCAGCGAGCTTTAAATATAAAGATGACGGGATTGGAACATTCTTTATCCATTAGGATGACAAAGATGGAGAAGACATTGGACAAAGTGGTCTCCACTTTAGGGAAAGTAATGTGCAAGGTACGTGGCTGATCTTCCTCTTGATCATCGTCTTCGCCTTCGCCTTCCCCAACACCTACACCTCGGGTTCAAACACTAGTTTATCATGTGCAACCCTCTTTCGAAAGAACATCACACGATCGAAGTGCTCGAGGCAAGACTCCTGTTGACATTCAACCTGAGGAAGAAGAAGAAGACAATGATGAGATGTACATGTCTAATACTCCACATTTTCAAAAACCATACATGGCATTTCAAGGCCTTTCTACTCACGAAGACGAGGAGTACAATGACCGGATGCAGTAGCCAAGTATATATGAGCAGGATCCATCTTCTTACAAGGAGTATTATGAAAATTACGAAGGATTATCATATTCGCACAATCAGTATAATTAGACTTTATTTTCTTTTATTTTGTAATTCTTGTGCTTATTTGCTTTCCTATTTTAACAACTTTTGTTTTCCATTTTATGCTGAACATTAACATTTATTGGTAATATGCTATGATTATTTACTATATCTGTATCATTTATCATTTCCCTCCATTTTGATAATGACAAAGGGGAAGAATCTATGCATACACATATAGGGAGAAGCATATACATAAGGGAAGACAAAACATAGACAAACATGATAATACTTCTATTTTATTGTTAATATCTGATTGTATGGTTAATATTTGAATGTATAGTTGATTTGTGATTATATAGTTATCATCATCAAAAAGAGGGAGATTGTTAGAACCTTCACTTTCAATGATAACAACTATACAATCATATACATATATATACTTTATCAAGACTGTAGGTATATACTACAAGCAGACACCATGATCGAAGATATTGAGAATCAAAGAGAAATGAAGATTCATTGACTATACTATGGTTATTCTACTGTAAAAGAGTCTAGATAAATTATTATTAAGGTCTACTTGAGTATATATGCATACAGAATGATACACAATTTCATATACATCAAAATCTGGGGGAAAACTGCTTTTTCACTTCATAGACATTTAGGGTATACTCACAGACATTTGTGACAAGTCTCGGGTTAAATATTAAAACTAGTCATAGACGTTTGTCATTATACACAGACGTTTATCATGACAAAAACTGTTATATTTGAAAAGTCTTTTTGAAACAAAAGGAAATCATCTTTCATGAAGAGTTGCTGCCATTAAAATGAAAAGGTTTCTTCGAAGAGTAACAACTTTTCATCTGCACCTCTTTGATTCTATAAATAACATCTTGATTGGGAAATAAAAAACTCACTTAACTTGATTTGATCTATTCTTTACTCTCTTGCTTTCAAAGAACTCTCTTGCATATACACCGATTACATACTTTCAATCCATTATAACCTTTTGGTTAAATCATTTCCTCTAACTCAAAACATTTTATATACTCAGAGGAGATCGTATAAAGATTTGTACTAAAAGTCAAAAACTGTGTTTTTAGAAAACAAGATTGTCAAAGACACTTTTTGTATTAAGCCTATTCCTCCAGGCGAAGTGAGGGTAGTTTCTTTAAGGAAATACCGAAGCGGACCTTCGGGACAGGATGTAGGACAGAAGGCCTGAACCAGTATAAAAACTATGGTTTGCGCACTTTTTATATTTCACTATTTATTGTCTACTATTGAACTGATTTATATACTTGCATATTATACACAAGTTAGATAGTATACGATCAACTAGACTATCATACTCTACGTGCCAACTTCCCTACTCTAGCAACTATTGGGAAGGGCACAACAAATCTCAATGCTAGCTTCTCAGAACTACCAAATCTCATCATGTGCCTAAGGGGTGAAACTTTCACAAACACCATGTCACTCACTACGAACTCTAACTCCATACATCTCTTTTCAGCATAAGATTTTTATCTATCCTGAGTAGTATTCATTCTCCACCAGTCAGATCCACCTTCTCCAATGTCTTTCTTACCATCTCCAACCAAAGAATAATCCTATCCATCGTATCCTACCAACACAACGATGATCTATAGGGTCTACCATACAATGTCTCGAAAGGTGACATCCCAATACTCGCTTGATAACTATTTTTATTGGTAGACTCTACTAATAGCAAATGATCCTCCCAAGGACCTCTATTGTCTATAATGCACATCCATAGCAATTCCTCCAAAACCCAATTCACCCTCTCTGTTTGTCCATCTGTCTACGGATGATATGCAGTACTCAAACTCAATTCAGTTCCCAAAGCCTTCTATAGACTCCTCCAGAACTCACTAGTGAAAAGCGGATCTCTGTTGCTAACTATAGTAATAGGAACTCCATATATCCTAAGGACCTCTCTCATGTAGAGCTGCCACTGATGCCGCCATCCTAGTACTCCTTAATTGGTATGAAATGAGCCACTTGGTCAAACAATCGACTATGGCTCCAAATGCTCTCATTCCCTCTCCTATTTCTAGGTAGACCATCTACAAATCCATGGAAATGCTCTCCAACTTCCACTGTAGAATAACTAGTGGCTGCAATAATCTTCCTAGCTTCTTCTGCTCTACCTTACTCTTTGGTAAGTTATACATCTAGCTATATACTACACCACTTGCTTCTTCATATTGGGCCAATAAAATACTCTCTCTACGTCATGATACATCTTGTCACCACCAGGATGAATGATCATCCTAGAATAGTGAAACTCAACAAAAACCGCGTCAATCAAATCCATACCGTAGGGAACGCAAAGCCTATCATCTCTCTATAACCATCCTCGTGAGTTAATGGAATAATGCCCCAAATGACTCGATGACCCTCCTCCACCAATCCTCTCAATCATGTCCACTAGCTTCTTACCATCCTTCTACATACGTCCAATACGCTCCATCAATATAGGCTAAATATCTAAAATTGCTAGTAATCCTAAGGTAATATCTATTGATGATCGAAAATTAAAGTTAGAAATATACTTCGAATGTCTCCACTCCAAAAATAAGGGCGTAACGAACGCCTTTTCGACCCCCAAATGTTGACACTAATACATTCATCGGTATTCACATACCAAGCGTCCAAGTGCCAGAAAGGTAGAACATTAGGGTAAAATAAAAGAAGAAAAGAAAACTAATAAGAAAGAAGGGAACACAGTATTATAATCTCATAACGGAACGATAACATATAATATTAAAATGATACTTTCACAAAGGAAAAATGTATAAATACAATAATAAGAGTAAACTAACCTATCATCATCCTGCGTAGTTATAACAACCTATCCTCACAATTGCTGATATAAAAATAAATAAAGCAATGCAATAGAAATAAAATCTATAATAGGGAAACATCATTCTCCTCTCTCCAAGATTTCCAGTCATCATCAATGAAATTTGGAATATACATCGGGCTAACTTAAGCATTATAAAAAGAATAGCACCAGGATCAGTCTGGTAAACCAGCATGAGAGAACTCAAGTAATTTAAATTACTATATTTGTAAAACCCTTTAAAGAATAAAGATAGCTTGTAAGACCATGCCACAAATAAACACGGACCAGTTTTTATCTTACAATAACCGAACCATTTTATAGGAAAATTTAGTGATATTATAATAATGCATAGGGTGTTCAATATAAATATAAAGTTTAGTTGAAATGGTTATATTGGTTACATTTGACAGCATATTTAGGTATACAAATAAAGCCGCTAAGGTATGTTCATATAAATGGATTCTCCACGGAGACCTCCTCAATGAGACCGATCTTCTATGATAAGGAACAAAAAAATACCTTTAAAGCGTTGTATAACTCTAGATAAAATATACCATAAGGTAAACACAACTGGATCATCATCCGAACACTCTCGTAAATAATGTGTAACAAGTATCATCAACCCCCCGCATGCAACATAGTGGTATGCATACTCTAGATTAGAGTTAAATTACCCCCACGGGTCAGCTAAACCTAGGATCATGCATCCTACTCTGTCTTTAATCATTACCCGATATCGAGGCTACGTTTGGCATCTTCACATGAGTTTTTCAATAAAATCGATCACATAATGGATGCCATGTGGATTCCATCATCTCAACAGATTCTCGAACCACACATTGTTTCCATCATTCGCATTCAAAACAAAGAACTCATATCTCAGCCTTGAAGTAGTTTTGGATAAGTAGAACACTTACCGACCCTGTCTCTCCAAGACTGAGTCGATGAATTTGTTCATATTCAACAATAATGAGAACGGTCGCATTGTAGGATCTAGATTAACCCTAGAGGGGGTGAATAGGGTTATAGCAAATTTTCTCGAACTTAACGCAAAAACAAATTGCAGAGAAATAAATATGCTGAAAAGTAAACCACACACAAAATTTACCCAGCTTCGGCAACCCCTGCCTACTGCTGCATTCCCAGATTTCTATTAGAATTAAACAGTCTCCCGCTTACAAACACTCTAACAGACTCGCACACCCTGCTACCGCCTATAGAGTTTTGCAAACTCGCACACCCTGCTCACTGAACTAATTCTAACTAGACAATCTGACACTACCTAAAACCTAGGTGGTGATTTACCAAGACTTGATTCGAAAAGAACATATAAAAATAAAACTAATAAACAAAAAAAAACCCTTAATAAAAATAAACCCTAATAATAAACTAAAGTAAAACCCCTTTCTATATAAAAAAACCAAGGCCGGCCCAATTTCTTCTTTCACCCGATCCTCTTCTATTTTCTTTGAGAAAAAATGGCGGCGTTGAATTCTTGGATTTCTTTGTCAAATTGGGGTTTCGATCGAGGCTCTTGATTGTCTCTGAAGAAGATATTGATCGTTCTCGACCTTCTCTTTGCTTGCGACTAGGGTTTACGAAGTTTTAGGGCTTCTGGAAATATAGGCGATCGCGACTATTCCTGCTCGATTGAACTTGGTTCTCTTGCTTTATTTGTTGATCGTCTCTTGAGATGATGTCGGCCGCTCCTATTTGATCGAGTTCACTTTTGCTTCGGTATGTAATTTCCTTGTTTGTGCTTTTCTGATTTTCGTACTCGAACTCGATGATCATTGCCAATGATGATTGTGGGTTTATATATGGATTTCGAATTCCTTTAATACGTTCGTCTGATTTGTCACTTTCCTAATTCTCGGTTGCTTGATATTTGCGACTTACTTGATTCACACGAATTTGATTTTGAAGCATTCGATTTTTCTTGAGTCCTACGGTAGAAACTTTCCTCTTTTACTTGGATTTGAATTTTGACTTTTTCAATTTACATATACGCACTTGATTTTTTTTAACATGGTCAACACAGTATTGTTGAATTTCGTTCATCTACTATTTCGAACTGTACCATCTGTTCCATGATTATGAATTTTATTACTTGACTTCGAGTTGTTTATCATTTTGATCTCGGTTACTTAGAACTGTTAAGAACAGTGCGACTTCAACTTGGTCTTTGAGTTGCTTCAGTCTTGTTGTCTGCTGTTGTTGTTTGCCGAGGTTGTTGTTTCACCACTGAGCCTTATTCATGTATACTGATCTGGTTCATCTTGTAATCTTCACTTTTTCACTGTACTATCTGGTTGAAGTTCTGATCATTTGTATACATACATTCATGTGTGTATATATGTGTATGTCTGCACTCATATTGCCTTGAGCTCTTTGCATACTGATGCACTTCATACATGCACTTGTTATTTCATTCATGTTGTTGTCTGGACACTTGCTTATTTGAGTTTGTTTGCAATTTAAAATCTGTTTTTACTTCGAACTTGTCTTCTTGGTTTTGCTTCATGATGTACTTGATAAATGCACTTCCCCATGTGTACATGTTGCTGTCATATATGCACTGTGTTTCATTCATGTTGGTTTAGTTGTGCACTCGGTGTTTGTAGCTTGCCACTGACTTGTGTTCCATTTGTGGTCATTGCTGTATTGTTTAGTTGATTACTTGAGCTTTTGTGTAGTTGTTGACTGCATCACCATATATCAGTTGCTCGGCCCTGTCTTGATTCACTTGATGTTGTGTACACTGATACTCCTCTCTGATTTTTCTTTGGTCATGACACTGTAGTTGTATACTTGGGCTTCACTGAGTTGTTTGTTGTGGATATTGTAGTTTGCATTGTACCATGCTCCCTGTTGTATATACAGTGTATTGATTGTATGCACTTGCATACTGCTGTCTCATTTACTTGTGTTTGTTGCAGTTTGAGTTTCCATATCTTGTGCTCGAGCTCTTTGTTTCATATATTCTGGTTTTTGACTCAACTTGATGTTGTAGTATTCCTTGTTGAGTTCCTGTAGTTGCATTCACTTCAAACATGTTATTCACTGTTTGCATCACTGGACATTGCATAGTGGTCGAGACTTGTTTGTTTGATGTTGTTTATGTCTGCATCTTGTAGTTGCCACTGTGTTGCATTGAGCATGACATTTTCATCATTATGGTGGCTGACCATCTTGTAGCATATCTCTGTTTCACTGATACTTTAGTTCGATTTCATGATGTATTTGTTGTTGCAGTCTCTTGTGGTTTCAAATTAGTTCCATTTTCATTGACTTTCTGTTGCAAGTGCTTCATGATGATTGCATTATATTGTGATATTGTGATCTTGAGATGTTTCACTCAGGTCTGCGTTATCATCATTTTGTTCTTTGATCTGGTCATTACTTGCATCACTGGTCTTTGCATCCATTCATGTTGATTTTTGAAATTTCACTTGAGTTGAATCCAGTTTCAAAACTTGGGTTTGACCTTGTGCTTGCGTCGTGATTTTAAATATATTGCACGTGAGTTGAACCCGGCTTTTCATTTGGGTTTGACCTGTGCTCACCTATCCCTGTAGAGAATACAAGTGTATATCGATGTGCACGGCCTTGTGGCATGTACAATGATACACTATGCATGTCACATTGTTCGTGTATGATTAATTCAAATGTGAATGATGACGAACAACCCAAATAACTGAGGCAAAACATATTTTCAAAAATCATATTTCATTTTATATTGCAAAAATATTTCTTTTTCAATTTTACTGCGTTAGTGAATATTTTTGCAGATTGCTCAGATGCTGGATTATAACTGGAATGAAATTGAAGATAAACTACGAGTGTGAGTGATATGTAGTAAGGCATTTATGTAAATTGAATTGTGATGTAATTACAATCAAAATTGTATATGTATAGTGAGAGCTTGAATTTGTACTATTCAAAATTGTAATAAATATTTGTTGAATAAAATTTCTGTTTGAATTCAAATTCTGTGCAATTTATTTTATTCAACAAATATTTATTTAATCTATGAAAAATAAAATAGTACATTAACAAATACATTTAAATGAACATATATATATATATATATATATTATCATCAAACAAAAATCATATAAGCGCAAAGCGCATATTCAACAATCTCCCCCTTTTGATGATAACAAACATATATTTAAGATTTTGACTGTGTTAAATGTATTTGATCAATGATATACTCTAATTTCTCCCCCTATTTAAATGTTTCCTCTCTACATGATGCTCCCCCTACCTATATGCATACAAATAGAAATATATAAATGAGCCTAGATGCAAATGGAAAATTATTTGACTTTTGCTTGATTTTATTTGACAAAATCTTAACTTTTCTCTCCCCCTTTTGTTATCAGCAAAAGAATAATAGTGTTAGAGAAAATAGAGATAAAGTGATCGATATTAATCCAACATTGAAACTCAATTTGAATATAAATATTAAACTTCAATAAAAAATTAAACAAAAATCATAACTGCCCTTGTTAGGCGCATATTCCACTTTTAGAATGATGGGAAGTATTTCATCAAATAAAACCATATAGTTTTGTCTAATTGTGGTATATTTATTTCAGGAAATTTGAGTATCTACTAACCATTCATAACAGTTAGGACTTTTAAATGAGATTAGTAGTATTCTATATTTTTTTATTTAAAAAATGAAATCAAGTATCTTCGAACCACGCATAACCGTGAGGACTTTTAAATGGGATTATAATCAACTTGTCTATTTAATCAAACAATTTTGCTATGCCTTCCATACATGCATAACCGTGAGGACTTTTAAATGAGCATGGAAGCACATAAAAAAAATTCCAAGTAATTCACTCATGCATAACCGTGAGGACTTTTAAATGAGAGTGAATACTTTGGTATTTATTTATTTTTACAAAAAAAAATGTGAAATGAAAAACAAATGATCCCTGATTATAGTACCACATATCGACAAACTATATTTAAGATTTGATAAACAATGGTCGATAGAAATATGATAGATATAGAAATGGTTATGGAATCTTTACCACCAAAAAGTTTTATAACTCTTGTTTGAATTCCTAAAGAAATTTTCCAAATATACTGTCTTGAGTAATGTATGTTAAATATCAACACTTATCACCTTTTCAATCACTATTTATCTTTTTGATAATTAGTAGGGAGTTGGATTAGTCAAAATTTGTCATTTAAAATCAAATAAAAATGACTAATTTGAAAATATGGTCAAAAATGATTTTCTTGAAGGGGTTATATGAGAAGAAAAATTTCTGCTATTTGAAAATTATTTGTAATGAAAAATATGCAGATATTTTCTTTGAAAAACGATGCAGTTACTAAATGTCTCACCATAAATCAAGTTCAACTAGTAAGTTTTCTGTCAACTAGATTACCAGTATGATCTGCATCTGAATTTCTCTTTCACTCCAAAATATCACTAATTAAATTTGATAGACCAGACCATGAAGTGTGCATAAAAACTCAAACTCAATTTTTAACAGCATTTTAAATTTGAATTGAAGTCGTGTAAATAATCAGAAACTATGAATATAGAGTTAGCCGAATTATAACCTAATGCATTATCATCCAACAAAACACTATGTTTAATCCAAACGTATATGTATGAAGTAATTCAAAGAATGGTGTTTTTGGCATAAATATAATTGGCCAACTATGTCAAACAAGTCAGAATAAAAAAACATCATCTTTTTACAACATCTCAATATTGGCTGATTTCATTCAGAATACGGTGCAGATTATCACATTTAATATACCTTCACCTGTTTTACCTTTACGATAATTTTTCGTGGCTGCCCATTGTGATTCTGTCACCTTTGTACTAGGCTAAGGAACTTTGCTTTGTTGCCCGTTGTGTTTCTGGAACAGCCAAAATCCAGAGAACACTGTTGTTGTTCCTTAGCCTGCCACCATACCTACACGATGAAAGATTTTTATGACCTATTTGTTTTTATAGGTCCATGATTGTTAGTGGCTGAAGCATTGTGAATAAACAAACCCTTTGGAACCCAAACTTGTTTTGTCATTTCATTCTTGTTCCAATAGACATGAAATTTGTTTGTAGAATTCTTAGGAACCCAAACTTGTATAAATTTGTGTTCTTGTTCCTATAACTACAATTTTCAACACGATGTCCAATTATTTCACATCTAGCAAAGACACTCTTACCTTTTGCATTATTATCAACTTGTGTTTTCCCAAAGCCTAATCCTTTTCCGTTGTTAGCAAAAATTTGATTTCCCAATAGCATGTTGAATGATTTTTCTCCTCTTGAAAAGTTATTCAGAGATTTCTCAAGATTTTGGACTTTGGTTTTGAGTGTTGTGTTTTCAGTTACAAGTGAGGTGCATCTATTTATAAAATCCTTTTTCCTAGTGTCAATGGTTTCCTTAAGACTCAAGTTTTCTTTTTCAAGATTCTCAAAGCTATTCTTAAGTCTTGATAATTCTGAATCTAAAATTTTACATTTTTTACAGTCTAGGTTTTGAATATTTTCAAGTTCAGTTTCTAACCTAAAATTTTCACCAGCAAGTTCTCTCCTATCAGATTTCAGTTTTTCAATTTTAGATTCAAGAGTGTCAACTTCTTTAGTAAGATCAAGACATATAAAAACAAGTTCTTTATAAGAATAGTCACCTACCTCACTAGATTCCTCTGAACTTGCTTCTGAATCTGATTTTGCCACAAGGCACAAGTTAGCCTCCTCTGAGCTATTATTCGAAACTTCCTCTCCTTCTTCATCATTCCAAGTCGCTGCAAAGGCCTTCTTCTTCTTTTTCTTTCCTTTGTTGTTTTTGAGAAGTGGGCATTGTTGTTTGAAGTGGCCAGGCTTGTTGCAATTAAAGCACGTCAATTCATTATCGGAATTTTCAGAATCTTTTGACCTATTACCATTTGTTTTCTTCTTGCGTGGCTTGAATCTTGACCATTTTCTAAGATTATTGACAGCCATTGCAAGCTCTTCAATTGGATCTTCTTCTTCTTCATCGCTCTCTTCTTTACTATTTAAGGCAATCGTCTTCTTCTTTGATTCGGAGTTGTTGCGTTCCTCCTTTGCTTTTAGCTCAAGCTCATATGTTATCAAGTTGCCGATCAACTCCTCCATGCTTAGTTTACTCAGATCTTTCGATTCTTGTATTGTCGTGACTTTTGCCTCAAAGCTCATCGGTAAGACTCGTAGCACCTTCCTCACAAGCTCTACCTCGGTGAATATCTTCCCAAGCGCTCTAGCATTGTACACCAAAGTTAAAAAGCGTCCAAACATGTCCTTTATGCTCTCGCCTTTGTCCATCACGAAGTTCTCGTATTCATTGCTGAATAAGGCTAGACGAGACTCCTTGACTTGAGAAGTTCCTTCACGTGTCACCTCCAAGGTATGCCAAATTTCCTGTGCAGTTTTACAATGAGAAATTCTATTAAATTCAGTTTTATCAAGAGCACAGATCAGAGCATTCATGGCTTTAGCATTTGTAGTTTTTAATTTCTTATCGTTAACATCCCACCTATCCTTAGGTTTAGGAATCTCAGTATCACCAACAGTTATAGTAGGAAATTTATAGCCAGTTTCAATAATGTCCCAAACATCATAATCAACAGAACTAAGATAAATGCCCATCCTAACTTTCCAATAAGCATAGTCATTCCCATTAAACATGGGTGGCCTAACAATAGATTGCCCCTCAGAAAAAGCATTATTTGGTGGATTCATAACTCTAGAGTTAAAGAAAAAAATACCTCGCTCTGATACCACTTGTAGGATCTAGATTAACCCTAGAGGGGGTGAATAGGGTTATAGCAAATTTTCTCGAACTAAACGCAAAAACAAATTGCAGAGAAATAAATATGCTGAAAAGTAAATCACACACAAAATTTACCCAGCTTCGGCAACCCCTGCCTACTGTTGCATTCCCAGATTTCTATTAGAATTGAACAGTCTCCCGCTTACAAACACTCTAACAGACTCGCATACCCTGCTACCGCCTATAGAGTTTTGCAAACTCGCACACCCTGCTCACTGAACTAATTCTAACTAGACAATCTAACACTACCTAAAACCTAGGTGGTGATTTACGAAGACTTGATTCGAAAAGAACAGATAAAAATAAAACTAATAAACAAAAAAAAAACCCTTAATAAAAATAAACCCTAATAATAAACTAAAGTAAAACCCCTTTCTATATAAAAAAAACCAAGGCCGGCCCAATTTCTTCTTTCACCCGATCCTCTTCTATTTTCTTTGAGAAAAAATGGCAGCGTTGAATTCTTGGATTTCTTCGTAAAATTGGGGTTTCGATCGAGGCTCTTGATTGTCTCTGAAGAAGATATTGATCGTTCTCGACCTTCTCTTTGCTTGCGACTAGGTTTTACGAAGTTTTAGGGCTTCTGGAAATATAGACGATCGCGACTATTCCTGCTTGATTGTACTTGGTTCTCTTGCTTTATTTGTTGATCGTCTCTTGAGATGATGTCGGCCGCTCCTATTTGATCGAGTTCACTGTTTGCTTCGGTATGTAATTTCCTTTTTTGTGCTTTTCTGATTTTCATACTCGAACTCGATGATCATTGCCAATGATGATTGTGCGTTTATATACGGATTTCGATTTCCTTTAATACGTTCGTCTGATTTGTCACTTTCCTAATTCTCGGTTGCTTGATATTTGCGACTTACTTGATTCATACGAATTTGATTTTGAAGCATTCGATTTTTCTTGAGTCCTGCGGCAGAAACTTTCCTCTTTTACTTGGATTTGAATTTTGACTTTTTCAATTTACATATACGCACTTGATTTTTTTTAACATGGTCAACACAGTAGTGTTGAATTTCGTTCATCCACTGTTTCGAACTGTACCATCTGTTCCATGATTATGAATTTTATTACTTGACTTCGAGTTGTTTATCATTTTGATCTCGGTTACTTAGAACTGTTAAGAACAGTGCGACTTCAACTTGGTCTTTGAGTTGCTTCAGTCTTGTTGTCTGCTGTTGTTGTTTGCCGAGGTTGTTGTTTCACCACTGAGCCTTATTCATGTATACTGATCTGGTTCATCTTGTAATCTTCACTTTTTCACTGTACTGTTTGGTTGAAGTTCTGATCATTTGTATGCATACATTCATGTATGTATATATGTGTATGTCTGCACTCATATTGCCTTGAGATCTTTGCATACTGATGCACTTCATACATGCACTTGTTATTGCATTCATGTTGTTGTCTGGACACTTGCTTATTTGAGTTTGTTTGCAATTTAAAATCTGTTTTGACTTCGAACTTGTCTTCTTGGTTTTGCTTCATGATGTACTTGATAAATGCACTTCCCCATGTGTACATGTTGCTGTCATATATGCACTGTGTTTCATTCATGTTGGTTTAGTTGTGCACTCGGTGTTTGTAGCTTGCCACTGACTTGTATTCCATTTGTGGTCATTGCTGTATTGTTTACTTGATTACTTGAGCTTTTGTGTAGTTGTTGACTGCATCACCATATATCAGTTGCTCGGCCCTGTCTTGATTCACTTGATGTTGTGTACACTGATACTCCTCTCTGATTTTGCTTTGGTCATGGCACTGTAGTTGTATACTTGGGCTTCACTGAGTTGTTTGTTGTGGATATTGTAGTTTGCATTGTACCATGATCCCTGTTGTATATACAGTGTATTGATTGTCTGCACTTGCATACTGTTGTATCATTTACTTGTGTTTATTGCAGTTTGAGTTTCCATATCTTGTGCTCGAGCTCTTTGTTTCATATATTCTGGTTGTTGACTCGACTTGATGATGTAGTCTTCCTTGTTGAGTTCCTGTAGTTGCATTCACCTCAAACATGTTATTCACTGTTTGCATCATTGGACATTGCATAGTGGTCGAGACTTGTTTCTTTGATGTTGTTTATGTCTGCATCTTGTAGTTGCCGCTGTGTTGCATTGAGCATGACATTTTCATCATTATGGTGGCTGACCATCTTGTAGCATATCTCTGTTTCACTAATACTTTAGTTCGATTTCATGATGTATTTGTTGTTGCTGTCTCTTGTGGTTTCAAATTAGTTCCATTTTCATTGACTTTCTATTGCAAGTGCTTCATGATGATTGCATTATATTGTGATCTTGTGATCTTGAGATGTTTCACTCAGGTCTGCATTATCATCATTTTGCTCTTTGATCTGGTCATTGCTTGCATCATTGGTCTTTGCATCCATTCATGTTGATTTTTGAAATTTCACTTGAGTTGAATCCAGTTTCAAAACTCGGGTTTGACTTTGTGCTTGCGTCGTGATTTTAAATATATTGCACGTGAGTTGAACCCGGCTTTTCATTTGGGTTTAACATGTGCTCACCTGTCCCTGTAGAGAATACAAGTGTATAGCGATGTGCACGGCCTTGTGGCATGTACAGTGATACACTATGCATGTCACATTGTTCGTGTATGATGAATTCAAATGTGAATGATGACGAAAAACCCAAATAACTGAGGCAAAACATATTTTCAAAAATCATATTTCATTTTATATTGCAAAAATATTTCTTTTTCAATTTTACTGCGTTAGTGAATATTTTTGCAGATTGCTCAGATGCTGGATTATAACTGAAATGAAATTTAAGATAAACTACGAGTGTGAGTGATATGTAGTGAGCCATTTATGTAAATTGAATTTTGATGTAATTACAATCAAAATTGTATATGTATAGTGAAAGCTTGAATTTGTACTATTCAAAATTGTAATAAATATTTGTTGAATAAAATTTCTGTTTGAATTCAAATTCTGTGTAATTTATTTTATTCAACAAATATTTATTTAATCTATGAAAAATAAAATAGTACATTAAAAAGTACATTTAAATAAACATATATATATAAATATATGTTTATTATCATCAAACAAAAATCATATAAGCGCAAAGCGCATATTCAACACGCATAAGGGAACTAAGTCCCAAATACTTTCTCATAAGCAACTAAGCATACCTGCACTATCATTTCATGCAAGGCATGGTCAAGTCACATAAACGACTTTTAATCCCTTGCTAATTAATTTATTTTTTATTAATTAAAAACTCTTCTTATTTGGAAAACATCTTTTCATCTAATAAAACTTATCTTTTAAATCAAGGCTTCCTTTATTTATTAATATTTAATTATTAATAAAACTCCCTATATATACTTCTATATATTTTCACTTATACCCTTTTTAATACTTAAAAATTATTCATACTCTTATTCTAATGGTATAAATGTATTCACAAGTCATTTAAAAAAAATTATTTATTTGAAACATAATCAAAGAGATTAAAACAATTACTACTAAAACGTTATTATAATAAACTCCTTTTCTTTTATAAATTAGACATATAACATTTTCTATCTCTTTATAAAAGATTTCAATATTTATTATTTCTTTAAAATTCCATTGTTAAAGAGTTATAATATTTCTTCCAAAATATAGTTCAAGGGTTTAAAAACAAATTTTGCTAAAACATTGTTTACTACAAACCAGAAACCATTCCATTTAATCATTGTCTTTAAAACTCTCCTTTTAAAGGTTCAATTATATTTAAGGGTTAAAGACAAGTGTTGCTCAAAACATTTGCCTCAGCAAACCCAAAACCATGTACTTGTATTCTTCTACTAAATATTCATTAGTAAATATCTAATTATATTCCCAAGTATAATGAATAATAAGGGTTAAAAATAAATGTTGCTAAAACACTATTTATAACAACCCAAAATAATTTACTTATCCACTAATAACTTTAAACATTTATTTAAAGATCAAAGCATATCCACGGTTATTAATTAAGGCACTACACTTTTAGTTGATTCCATAAAATAATTTATTTTAACTTAAGTGTGAAAATCCAAACTCCCTTTATTATATTTATTTATAAAATATTTAATTTACTTTAAAACACACACATACACATATAGAAATATCCTCAAAATACTTATTAGTGTGTTAAAATACTTTAAAACTACTTAAAATTTATGATAATTATTTGTATGGAATATTATGTAAAAATAAGGAATTTTGAAAAAAATAAAAAAACATGTTTTATTTTGAAAGCCCCTTAGTTTAAAAATTCATAGTTAATTGGTAAAAATATTTTTAAACTTGAAACCAATTTTAAAACACATTTTGATAAGTTAGAAAACTACACTAAAATGACTAGAGAAAAATACATAATTTAAATATCATTTTTAATCAAATTATAGTTCCAAATAGAAAAGCTAGCATTTATGCAAATGCTACAATAATAATTCGCAACAGCTTAAAAGTGTCTTAGAAGCAAAGACAGCACTTCAGAAGTGTACCAAAAGTCCTTGGCTTTCGTTTAATGTGAGTTTGCTACAACTTTGCACTTTGATTTTGGCGTCTTAACAAATGACTTTTAATCTGTTATTTTTACAATAATTACTATACTTTAGATACTAGAAAACCATAGAGAAATATTCTCAAGAATACCTTATGATTATTTTTTATAAATTCTTGAAAAAAAAGATATTTTATTGAACTACTATTGTAGCGGCTATTTCGTTATAACTTTTGCCTCTTCTTTCAACTAGCTATCAAATGAATTAAGCTTCAAAACATTTACAATATGAATAATATAGTTATTAACTTGTCAAAAGGGTAAAGAAAATCCAAAGAAAGTTTCTACAAAAATAAATGTTATTTTCCAAAAACATGTTGTTAAAAGTGCCGATATAGCGACCTTTTTACTTCTAACTTTCTTAGATTTGTTTATATTTTCTATAACTTTTCAGAACATATACTTATTCCAAAGACTTATATAAGTGTATAAATCAACCTAAATGAGTTTTATTAAAATATATTCTTAAATCGCCACTTTTCACAAATTAAAGTTAAGGGATTTCAAAGTGCGTTTATAGCAACTATCGTTATACGAACAATTCTATATTCAATTCAATGGTGAGTGTAATTCTATTTTATACACATATATGATTCAAAACTCAAACCATATCGCTACTAAACATGTATTTACACATATACCAATCAACAGGTCCATATTAAACATTCAAAAGTACTTAATCTAATCTTCACCTTTCAAAGGTTTATAAGGAATCTACTTTAACAAATTACATACTTTTTGAAGCATATAATCAAGGGTCATCACTTTAAGTATTTAGTGTATATTATCATAAATAATAGAAAGAAACATTAACATGTTTATTCAACATGTATTTATCAATTTATAAATTGATTCAAAGTGAGATTAACTCACTTTTATTCAACCCATACGCTTCCTACCAACATTCAATCATCCTAACACTTCCTACTTCCACTAAAACTCACGTCCATGGCCTCCTCCTCCTACCTTATGCACACGGTCATCATCTTCCTCCCTCCTCGTCAACCTCACGGCCATGGGCCTTACTCCCCCTTTTCTCCATCATTCTTCAACTTTTTAGAGGCTAAACAATGTTCTAATGATTATTTAATAATCATGGCAAAGTTTGATGGTGATTGGATATGATTTGCATAGTTTTCAAGAAAGTTAGAGAGGAGATAAGAAAGTGAAGATGTTAGTCTAGATACGAATTTGTTGTAGAGAATGAAGTGGAACCACTAATCTATTTATAGGCTTAGAAAATGAGTGGAAAAGATTACTAAAACCCCTCCTTAGCCACGAAGTAAAGAGGACTCAAGCATGTAAGGTCATACCCTTACACAAGCATGCTTTTCTTAAATCAAGGAGTGATTTAAGGGTCCTTTTGTTCTTAATATTTCCACTTACTTTTACTAATTCAAACTTAGTTGAACTAATTATTTAGTTAATATAAGGATGTTTTTTATTATTATCATATGCTTACACATGATAACTATTCAAATGCAATATGTTCACACAACCTGTATTGTATAAAAAGTTGATTTTTAACAAAACGTTTTTTGGTCACATTTCCAGTATTTATCTAAAGTGTATATTTTTATAAACACATTATTTATTAATTAAAAAGTGTTTAAATAAGGTTATAAAATCATATTTAATCACATTAACAGTTGAATTCAAATATTTAAATAATTTAGATATTCAAATACGAAGTGTTCGAAATTCCGAGTCATTGCAAAGGGACTCAACACTTCATGTTGTCTACGCAAAGCGTCAACCACTGCATTACCTTTGCCCAAGGTATAAGTGATATCAAATTCATATGATCCAAGAACTTCATCCGTCTTTGCTGCCTCAAATTCAAGCCCTTTTGGAAAAACAAGTTCTTTAAGGACTTGTGATCTGTAAATAGCTCAAACCGCTCTCCTAAAAGATAATTACTCCATAACTTGAGTGCAAAGACAATGGTTGCCAACTCAAGATCATAGGTAGGGTAGTTCTTCTCGTGGGTCTTCAACTTCCTACTTGCATAACTCACCATCCTTCCTTCTTGCATCAAAACCGCACTTAACCTCATACCACAAGCATCGGTATAACTTGTAAATGGCTTCGCCCATCCGGTAACACCAAAACTAGCACACTAGTTAATGCTTCCTTCAATCTATTAAAAGCATATTCACACTTCGCATCCCATGAAAAGACTAGATTCTTCTTAGTAAGGCGGGTCACTGGGACAGAGGTCTTCGCGAAGTCCTTAATAAACTTGTGATAGTAACCCGCCAAACCAAGGAAAATTCTCATATCCTTGGCATTCTTAGAAACATTCCAATCTTGAATTGCTTCCACCTTACTGGGATTAACTGCTAAACCACTTCTTGAGACGATGTGTCCCAAAAAGCACACCTCCTATCTCCAAAAGTGGCATTTCAAAAACTTTGACTTATGCTTGTATGCATGGGGTTTCTTGAGCACTTCCTCCACGTGCAATGCATGTTACTCCTTACTCCTTGAGTACACAGGGATATCATCCATAAATACCGTGATGAATTTAGGAACCACCAAAATTCTTGGCTCATCAAATCAACGAAGTAGGTAGGTTCATTGGTCAATCCGAAGGACATGACTACCCATTCATATAATTCATAAGGGTTAAAATGTTGTCTTCTGAATACTATCCTCAGCTACACGTAATTGATGGAACCCGGTAGCTAAGTCCAATTGAGACAATACTCAAGCTCCAACTAACTGATCAAAGAGATCATCTATATAGGGAAATAAATAGTGATTTTTCTTTGTCGGTTTATTTGTGTGCTTAATCGACGTAAAGTCTTAAACAACCATCCATGTTGGTGGCGAACGTGACTAGTGCTCCCTACCCAGAAATGCTTCTTTTGATAAAACCCATCTCCAACTACTCATTAACTTGCTTAGACAACTCACAACTTTCCTTTGGAGCCATATGTCTTAATGGTAAAGCAGTTGGTCTAGCGTTCTTAACAAGATAGATCCTAAACTCGATCTCTCTTCACGATGGGAAATCAATAACCTAAGGAAAAACAACAGGGAAATCTCTAGCTATAGGCACTGTACTAAGCAACTCATGTGATAGGTCTAATGCATATAGGTAGCTCAACATAAAAAATCCTTGAGGATAAAAGTAAACCACCAAGCTACGTCCACTACACATACTCAATCTAACGACCTTCCTATCATAATCTAAAATAGCCCCATACATGGTCATCCAATCCATGCCTAATATCAATCCAACCTAGAAAATCCTAATACAAAGGCATTACAATCAAACTCAACACCTAAGATAAACAACTTCAAATCCCTACATAACATAAACAATTAGGGTGATCCTCATATTGGGTTTGACACAACTATATGGTCTATGACTATATTAGCGTGTAAGTGCAAGTCATCGACAAGTCTACTTGAAATGAAAGAATGTAAAGCCACAGTGTCAAATAATGTGCGAACGGATAAACTGGAAAGATTCAACACACCTTCGATCACCACTTTCTTACCTTTGTCTACTGCTAGCTATGCACTCGAGCTAAGGACTGCCTCTAGTGCATAAGCTGGAACAACTTAAGTAGAAATCTGGGCAGAAGCTCTCGGTGGTGTTGTGCATGCTTGCTTTAGATGTCCATACTGATTGCAGTTGTAGTATTTAACCTTAGAAAGATCTACCATTGACTCCTTTATGAAATGCCCCTTCTTGCCACACTTCCTAAAGTGCATATCCTTCATTTGTATCTTTCCTTTAGGTCCACCTTGACCTTTACGCTTGTTCTGCTACTCTTTCCCCACAGCCTTCATGGGTTCCTCTTCCTTGGTTTCCTTTTTGGAGACAGTGTTTAATAAAACTATCTCCACTAGACCCTCGTATGTAGCATCCATAAGAATATGAATCGGAGCTAAAACTTAGAGAGGTTGGGTCAGCACTTTATCCAATTTTAAAGCCTTCCTGTATAGGGTATCAATCAGTCCCATCCCAAATCTAACTAGCTCACTGAACTGATTGACATATTCCTTAATAGACAAATCTCCATGCTTTAAGTGAATGAACTTCTCTAATTGCACACCTTCCTTTGCCCTAGAAAGAAACTTCACTTCAAATTGTATACGGAACTCATCCCAAGGGATCTCCTCTCCATCGGTCTTAGCCTAAACCACCCGCCACCAGCTTAATGCCCCACCGTGTAACTTCTATGCAACTAACTGCATCCTCACTTCATCAGTCAAACTCATCAAACCAAAGATCCTCTCACAATGTGGATCCATGACCTTGAATCCACATAAGACTCTGTCCCTATGTAAGGCTTTCCTCCAAGCTTTGAGAAATCTTTGCATAGCTTAGCAAAGTCTATAGCAATAGGTGGGTAAGCAAGAGCCACACATATCGCTCCCTTTGTGGGTCCTTCAGTGGGATTAAGCTCGACATGTCCCCTTGGCTGGCGATGTCAAGGGAACTAAATTGGAATGTTCATGTTCGAAATTTTGGCTGCATTGCCTGAGTCTGAACTTACGGGATCACTCATCTTCTATCTAGGAATTTTGAGAACTCTATTAGCAAATTTTCACAAATACTGTAGGCATGAAAAGGGAGATACCATAAGTACAAATCAAAGATAGATAGGAAAAAGAGAGATTACAATTTGCATAAAAATCTTTTAAAAAAGCTCTTTGAGAAATCTTTACTTTTACACACATATATTTTGAAAGTCCATTTTGAAAAAAATTTGGAAAACCTTTTGAAAATCTATTTTTTTCAAAAACATTTCAAACATGTTCTCTCAATACGGTCTTAATCCCTAAGGAACATTGAACCTATGCTTTAATACCAACCGTGAGAACCTGTATCTCCCGCCATGCTGATTCAAGGCCTAGTATGACTATCGGACTCACACAATGTCGACAAATGAAGATTGTCGAGGTTTATAAAATTTCACATCACGGAGATTATACAAGTGGATATAATCTAAGATATACTATACTTTCAGATCCACGGCGGAAGGACTAAAATACATAACATAGAAAATATCCATCTTAGAAAATATCCAAACCATAGTCTAAAAAATCAATATGTGATCAATATAGAGTACATAGATAATTTCACTCTGAGTCTGACAAAAGAGATAAACCATACCGATAAGATAAATAAATACATGGAGAGTAGAAATGAAAAATGCAATCTCCAAAGGTAAGCTCGACTCTCCAAGTATCAAGAATGGGTCGATCACTTGCTGCCCTGTCCACTTATAGTGGAAAAAAAGATGGAAAGAGAATGGGCCAGATGAAATTCTGGTGAACTAGTACAAGTTTAATATGAGATGATCCTATCTTGTTACTTTAGTACTACTCCAAATGATAAAATGTGCGATACAAGTGTCCATGAATTCCTAAGGTCTGTTACCTAAGGGTTCTTGTCTAAAACATTCCTACGTTACAATCTAATAAGCTAATACAATGGATTGAATCTCATGTCTAACGATCCGCCACTACTCATATACTACTCAGTATGTATGACACCGCCCTCTTAGCTACTGATTATGGAAAACACCACCACTAGGCTACTTGTGTACACAAACTCCCTCCACTATCAACCATTACTAGGCTACTAGGAAAGATTTCCCTTCACTAGGCCTGGAGAGAAACAACACGAGATGTTGACTTGCCGGAATATTTCATCATCTGCATTCGCTTTCACCTCTCGACCGTAGTGTTGTCCTTTTATTGCATGCTCAATTCATTCTTTTTAACTATAACACGTGCGTCAAAATTTCGTACATACTAGGATCTCC
Organism: Allium cepa; assembly: GCA_030765085.1. Lineage (NCBI taxonomy): Eukaryota > Viridiplantae > Streptophyta > Magnoliopsida > Asparagales > Amaryllidaceae > Allium > Allium cepa. The sequence goes on along the minus strand of CM060943.1, from coordinate 668,778,031 downwards.
TGTCGTGCCGGACCAATTGCACTAGGCATCCTTATCAGTGCTGCATGTCCATCATGGAACCTCCTGTGAATCTCACTTGAGAAAATGCATTTCCTCGAATCGATTGTTAGATCTTAAATTGGGTAAATAATATTTACTAAATGCCGCCATGACCTAGCTTTTCCTTCTCGAGAACAAACTGCACTACAAGTTCCAACATTCATCAAATTGCCCTTAAGTAGGCTCACCACAGTTAATGTCCATTATATACTAATAAACTTGGGCTTTAGGTCGAGGTTCTATTACTGCATTTCATTGCCAAGGTCGACCGTCCATAAATAAAATTTAGGGTTTTCGCCATTTTCAATTGTCGATGGTTTGTATACCTAATTCAGGTCATTAACCATATTTGATTAACCATATTTCAATCTAAACATCACTTTGTAATTAAATTTAGGGTTTGTTATTTAGGGGTTTTAATTTAAGTGAGAAAAGGGTATATACATCAGTCTGCAATCAACAGTTTACTGAAAATTTAAAGTTAAGGTTTTGCATATTCAATTTGAGTTTCTAACTTATCAATTAGGCTTCCAAACATCCTAAATTAATTAAAATAGTTTAAAATTAACTAAAATAATCATCTTATTAAAGTCGTGCCCATTCACCTCAATCTTAAGCTCTTCCTTTTTCTTGCGCTTGAGAATCGTTCCCCCTAAGTCGATAGCTTCGCCTTGATTCTACTGCTTGCCTTCTTTTAGGTTGCTTTTAGTTTATTTTATTTAATTTTTAAGAGATTTTTAACTACAATAATCATCTTAAATAGAATTTAGGCCATTAGATTAGCTTAGGAAATATTTTCATAGCATTTGGTTCGCATATCAAAGCCTTCATTGCCAAGCAAATGATCATATACGTTCACACATGTCATTAGGAAAATCGAAAACGTTCGATTTAACAAGGGCCAAGGTCGACCGCTAATAACTCTAGGTCGACCGCTACTGGGTCCACCGGTCCCCATATAATTTTTGTGTATTTTTATTTTAAATTACTTATTCAATTTTCAATTCTTCTAACGCCTGTAATTTCTCCATATTAACTTTAATTTTGAAGTCGCATATATGAAAATCATCCAGAAAATCGCTACTAACAAGATAGTGCAAGTTTCTTAGCCAAATTCAGACGTTTGTGAAAATTTTCTTTTAATTCCTTGTTTTAATTAAATTTATTTTTTATTAAATTTCAGTTTAAACTTCTATTTAATTCTTTCGTAAATTTCCAAGGTGTTACAGTACACATGTTTCATTATCCCTAATAGAAAAGGACCAACTTGAATTGGGCTTTGCACTAATTTCAAAATTGTTTTGAAATTAAAATAAATGTTTTAATTTTAAAAGTTAAATTTAAAATAAGAAAATATTATAAATGTTATAATATTTATACTATTTATTTTCAAATTATTTTGAAAACTAAAATAAAAGTTTGAAATTTAAAGTTAAATTAAAATAAAACACATATTATAGAAGTTATAATATAAAATTTTCAAATTGTTTGAAAATATTGTATAATTAATTTTGAAAATATTATTCATTAATAAGATTAATACAATAAATGGTTTAATTAAATAAGTTAACTAATTTAATTTATCTGCATGTATAATATATATAATGATATATGTAATGTTTTCTTGAATCGTTTAAGACAATATATGTATATATGTGTCTATAAATTAATTTTTGAAATTAATAAAGTTTAATTAAATGATTGTATTAATTAAGTAGGATTTAATAAATATAATCTTATACATAAAATATAATCTTATACGTAAAATATTATATAAGTTAAATAAAGTAAAAAAGTTATATAAGATAAAATTTATATAATATAAATGCATAAACTAAAGGTGGAATAGTAAGAAATCCAATTAGACTTATGGAATAAATACTTATGTACAATACATAAGCTATGATTATGATGTGTCCGACACTTAAATCACGAGGGTATTTCATAAGAAATACATTATTCCATAAGTCTATATCACTCAATTAAATATATTGAAGATTATGAATCTTTAAATAAGTGTTGCCCTACCGTTTATATATTAATAAATTTCTTGCATGCTCTCTGGTTGTTGAGCAAACTCAAGCTAGAGATGTTATGTGTAATATTATTAATATATGAATTAGACAAGGTAAGATAACTATATGTATTTATTGAAGAACTCAAGGTACATATACTATACTTAGGCCATCGTGAAATGGTGGTACGAGTGAATAATTTCTTTCGATTTATTAAACAAACTCAAGGTCATGAGATTAGGACAAGGAACCAAGGGTTATGAGTTATATATGTTATAACCGATGAGGAGTTATCCATCATTTGTGGGGTTGTGACTTGTTGAGCGAACTCAAGGTCAGAATCCCAAGACAAAAAAGTCCTAACACCTACTAATAAAGTCGAAAGACTTCTAGGTTTCATCTTTAGGTTTGGAGAAAGATAAAAGGCTAGTGGGATCCTTATTAATGAAATGGTAACATTTGACCAAATTGTAAGAACATATGTTATTTAAAATTATAATAATCTACATTAATAAATTTGTGCAATTAATATAATTATAAAATGTTTATCAATTAAAATATACAAATGAACAGAATTAATACTGACAAATATAAATATAAAATGTACTTATTAATAAATTTTTTCATGTTGACCCATGCAAGCGCTTAATTATACAACCACAAAATTCATTCGTAGTTTGGTCACTTACAAGTTCACTTGCCCTAGACATTGTATTGTCTTCAATGAGTTTTGAGCCCTAAAATCAATATAAGAATATGGATATTTGATCCATATAAGACCACATATAAATGTTATATGGCGAATGGCCACAATTTATGATGCATGATACCTCGATGAAATTAGTACATTCAAATAAGCAAGTAAACTATAGCGTGAGATTATGTATTCAATGTGATTGATTACAATAATGGTCTTATTTTGTTAAATGTAACATTGTACCAAAGCCTATATGATTGATATAGAATTTGATCAATGAAATGTCAATTCGATCAATTTACATGGAGTGAAATTAATTTGATATCCTCAAAAGTTAAGAATAACCATATTCATTTTTATAAAGAGTTCATTATGATATTGTAGTGAGGATTCCTTTGAAGGGTTCGACCATTTAGAACGGAAATTGAATGTATGAGAGTGGATGTAACCTATGGCACAATTGGGATGAAGAGAATGAATTGTTACTTCTGCTTCACAAAAATGGAAACGAGAGTTGTAAAATAATAATTGATACTTAAAGTTAGAATGAGAAATATGATTTTTATTCCAAAATGTATTTCACTTAGAAAATTTCTTTCTTGAGATTTATTTCTTTGAATTTAATATACTTGATTTGAAAATTTTCATATGTAAACCAGTTATAGTAAATGAAATAAAGCCTGTATTATATGGTTGAATGGAGCTTTGTATTTCATACGCTATTATAATGGTAGAAATAGTGGGAGTGTGCTATATAACACTTAGTAGTCGCATCAAGTTATGAAAATTATTTTCTTAAAACATGCCAAACATTATTCATGAAATAATAATTATTTTTCAGTATTGGCTGGAATATAGACATGGTTTTATTTCAGTATGAATATTATGAATATTCATTATAAGTAAAACTATAGTATTGGTATTTGTTATACATTAAAAAATATAGAAGTATCTACATTCATTTATAATTATTTTGGAATTATGGACTAAGCCGTTATTTGGAGAAATAATTCTTTTAGTATGTTATCCATATAATTCCAATATTAGAAGAAATGTTATAAGAGTACTTCTACACTTTATTGCTTTGATGTAGGTGTATCTCTTCGAAGGTATATTTACCTATACTTCATCACTTTGATGACAGCGTACCTCCCTGTGGTGTATCATGCTGCATTTTATCGCTTCGACTTAGAGCAACAACTGTTGATGATGAGGGAACTCTTAGACGGAGTGCTTGCCCATAAATATTCAAAGACTATGACGCTTACAAGAAAGGTTGAAGTAGAATCTACAAGAAGAAACGTGAATGCTTCCTAAAATAGGAATAAGGACAAAAGCAAGCTTGTCTCCTCTATAGAAAAAGAAAAGTTACTAGCATATTAAGGTAGATTATCAGGGAAGGATTGAGAAAATCTAATGAACAGTCTGGAAGTTCTACTTCAGAGGGATATAAACCTTAAAGAAGCAATTATCATACCAATGAGGACTACTTGAGGGATATGGCATCAAAGATGGCGAAGGATATGCTCAATGCCAAAGGAAAGAAGACTTAGGATGAGAGAGTCAGTGATAATCAGCGAGAAGCTCCGTTCAATGATGAGAATATGTCTACAATAATTCCATCTCACATTAAGATCCCATCGATTAGATACAATAGAACAATTGATCCAGACGACCATTTATTGGCCTTTGAGAGTCAAATGGGCTTATATAATGCACTTAGGACAGGGCAGCGTAGACTACTCGTAATTAATTTCCAAGGTGCGGCAACAAAATGGTATCAGCAATATCACAAAAGGACTATATACCCATAGAATCGGTTCTCATATTAGTTTTTAGCTTAATTCTGCATCAGCAAAGATCCTGCCGTTGATTATACTATGGTAGCAAACATTAAACAAAGACCAGGAGAGCTATTAGGAGATTATCTTAAATGGTTTAATGAAGAAGCTTTGTAGGCTAAAAACGTGACCGATAGAGATAAGCTAGTGGCAGTACACTTAGGGATAATCGACCAAACCTCAATTTGGTGTGATCTATACATTCATAGGTGCAAGGATTTACAAGACTTTCACTTTCAAGCAGACAAGTTCATCTGAATGGATGAAATATACCATACTGAAAAGAAATCTTAGCTCAAACGAGAAATAGGAAAGATTAATCACAGTCATAATCATAAAAAGTCGAGATGGGAAGAAGACTCTAACACAACCATGTTTCTTTAAACAAAAAGATATCTTGAATATACACTACAATGAAGAAGAATGGTAATTTCCTGATATCTTACAAGGAAAAGACTAACCCAGAACCAAGGAATGGGGGAGAATGTTGCTCTTATCACAAATCCAATGGACATAAGACAGATGATTGCTGGGTGTTAGCAGGTATAATCCAACGAATGATTCATAATGGATAGTTAAAGGAGTTTGTCAAGGATTTCCAAAAAGGTGCCTGTCTAGAGAAGAGCAATCTGAAACTCCCATATAATACTACAAATGTGGTAGAAGAAGATATCCAGCTTGATTTTATCCTAGCTCTTAATAGAATTAACGTAATCTATAGGGGTCCACATATAGCTGGAAATAGCAAAGGTGCCAGAAATCATTGCATCCGGGAAGCAAAGTAAGGGATTTTCTCAATCCAGGAAGAACCACCATATAAAAATCCTAGGTATCAGATTCAGATGTTTAACCAAACCATTACTCCACAAAGAGCTGAAAGGAGTCCATCATCCCCACAATGACCCGCTCATGATAACTGCTTAAATCGGGCTTTCAGTTGTGATGAAAATTCTTGCTAACATCGGAAGCACAGTCAATGTCATATTTAAGCATGCCTTTAATCAACTGGGAATTCCTGAGGAGAAGCTGGAGCCAAGCCTAGAGCCTATTTTCAGATTCAACAATATGGTGTCAACCCTCATAGGGCAAATAAAGTTGCTGGTACATATGGGGGTTCCTCTAAACTGCATGACTTTCAAAAAACTGTTAGTTATAATTGATCAACCATCCTATTACAATGTGTTCTTCAAAAGGCCAGTCCCAGATGAGGTTGATGCTTTCATATCACTGTAGTACCTGATGGTGAAGTTTCTAACTAAGCGTGGCAGGGGAACAGTAAGGGAGAACAGTTTAGTTCTCGTGCAATGTATTTTGCTAAGCTTGGTCAATATAAAAAAACTACATTTCTTGTTATCACACAGTGCAAGGTAAGTCAATCCAAACTGAAATTATTCATGCTGTGAATGAAGGTTCGTGCAACCAATCATTCAATGCAAAGGGAAAAGAGTGCAGCGAGAACCAACATATGTTTAGAAAATTCAGCTTTTTGGAAAAGAAAAGAAAGAGAAGAGACACAAGCTAGTGGATGAAGAAGTGGAAGGAGAGGAGATATCACTGAACTCGACGGTAGGGTGACCAAGAGAGGATGAAACCCATCTAGAAGCTTGAGGAAATATGTATAGACCCAATTGATAAGATGAAATTGGTAAAAGTTGCGAAAGAACTAGAAAGCTAATGAAAAGGGGAGTTAGTTCGCTTTCTTCAGTCTAGCAAGGACTTGTTCACTTGGGTTCATTCAGATATTGTGGGGATAGACCCAACCATTATATCTCATGCTCTGAACATAGATCCAAATTTCATGCCAATACGACAAAACGAAAGGCAATTTGATAAAGTCTGTTCTAACACTTTAAAGGAGGAAGTCAAAAGGTTGCTGGAAAATGGATTCATCCGAGAGTTGCTATATCCGAAGTAGTTAGCTAACCCGTTTCTAGTTAAGAAATCTAATGGAAAATGGAGAACTTGCATTGATTATACAGATTTAAATTAGGCATGCCCAAAAGATTGTTATCCACTCCCAAGGATAGATCAGTTAGCCAATACAACAAGCGGACACAAGCTTTTTTAATTCATGGATGCTTATTTAGGATATAACCAGATTCCAATGTTCAAGCCCCATGAGGAAAACACCATCTTTATAATAGATTGGGGAACATACTGCTATAGATTAATGCCCTTTGGACTGGAAAATGGAGGGGCGACATATAAGAGGCTGGTAAATAGAATGTTTAGGGTGAAAATTAGCCAGAACATGGAAGTACATGTGGATGACACGATAGTCAGATCTTAAGAAAGAAGTAGTCACTTGAAAGACCTTAAAGAAATGCTCGATGTATTACGAAAATATCAAATGAAACTTAACCCAAAAAAGTATTCTTTCGAGTCCAATCTTACAGGTTCTTAGGGTATATAGTTAGTGCATAAGGAATCAAAGCTAACCCTAACCAAATCCAACCTATCAAAGACATGGCAGAACTCGAAAAAAATCAAGGATATAATGAGCCTAAACGGGAGAGTGGCGGCATTGGATAGGTTCATCTCGAACGTAACCGATAAATCTATCTCAATTTTTAACATTATCAATAAAAAGGAAAAAACTGAATATAGAGAAGATTGTCGGAATGCTATCGGAAAGCATTCCAAGAGCTAAAAGATCATGAGGAAAATCCGCCAATTCTTTCTAGTGTGGATGGACAAAACTTATGGTAGTCTTTGAAATTACAGTCAGCAAAGTGCTGGTAAGGGAGGAAAAATGGCTTCAACTTCCAGTATATTATACTAGCAAAATACTCAAGGATGCAGAAACCAGACATCTAGTTATAAAAAAACCAGCATACTGCTTAATGCTCACTACGCGCAAATTAAGGGCTTACTTTCAAGCACATCTAATTAAAGTACTAACTAATTTTCCACTTAAGCAAGTCTTTATCAAGCCAAAAACTTCAAAAGGTTAGTTAAGTAGGGAATTGAGCTTAGCAAATATGATATTGAATTCCTACCATAAGTATCCATCAAAGGACAGGCTCTAGCTGACTTCGTTAATGACTGCACAGGATTTATTAAGGAGCAATCAGAAAAAGAGAAAGATTTGAAACCTAAATGGAAATTGTTCATAGATGGAGCCTCAAATGAATAAAGAGCCGAAGCCGGAGCCGGATATGTGGTCATAACTCCTAATGGGCATCGCTTGCACTACGCAATTAAGTTAGGGTTCACAGCTACTAATAATATAGCAGAATATGAACCAATGATAGTAAGACTTACCCTAGCCCTTTAGTTGAAAATCCCTAGAATTGAGATCTTTAGTGACTCACGATTAATGGTAAATCAGTTGAATCAGAGATGTTAGAAGGTAGACGCCAAGCTAACCCAGTATGTTAAGAAAATATTGAAAATGTTAACTCAATTTGAAATAATTTCAAGACATTAAGTGTCGCGAGGCAAAAACTCTTAAATTGACTCTTTAGCTAAGTTGTTAAGTTCGCGAGGGGTAGCAGAGTCCTGAATTGTACCAGTAGATTATCAAGAAAACCAAGCATAGGAGTGAAAAGTTCTAATCCAGGAAACGAAACCTTGGTGATGACCATATCTCAAACCCTAGCACACGAAGAGAAAGAAAATGGAACTAAAACCCTTCAATAAGAACTCCTTGAGACGAGATCCGCTGATCAATATAAGAACAATTGGATGACTCCTATTGTGGACTATTTAACAGAGCAAATAATGCCAGCAGATACAAAAGAAGCTAGGAGAATAAGATTCTAAGCCCTAACTTTTATCATGTCAAATAGGATAATCTATAAAAAGGGACCTCGATCCCTTACTTAAGATGTACCGGTCCAGAAATTAGGTCAAAACTACTGAAGGAAGCAAATGAAGGATTATGTGGTGATCACTCTAACGGAATAAAGCTAGCTAAGAAAGTTATGAGGCAAGGCTTTTGTTGGCCTCAAACGGCTAGTCAAGCTATCGATCAAGTGAGTAGATGTGACAAATGTCAAAGATTGTCTAAAATTCCTTGTTTACCTCTAAGTGAACAAACTTCTATATCAAGCGCATAGCCTTTCGATGTATGAGGAATTGACTTGATAGGACCACTACCAATGTCCAAAGGAGGAGCTAAATACACAGTGATAGCCATTTCGATGTAATCAAGAATATCGTCACTCGATTTAAAATCCCACGTAAGATAATCTTCGACAATGGAACTCAATTCCAAAGCAAGGAATTTATCTGATTTTGTAATAAAATGGGATTATTGAAAGTTTTTTGTCTATAGCTCATCCCAAAGAAAATGAAGCTGTTGAAGTGGCTAACAAAACAGTAAAGACAATTTTGTAGAAATGACTGAACAAAGAAAAAGGTAAATGGGTAGAGGAGCTATCCCTTATCCTATGGGCTTATAGAACTTTTACCAAGACTCCAATAGGGCATATCCATATTCCCTTACATATGGATGTGAAGCTTCCAATCGAAGTTGAGGTTTCTTTTCATCAAAGGATTGCATATGCATTTGACCTAAACCATGGACTAAAGAAAGAATCCTTAACTTAATTAATGAACTAAGGGATGAGGAGAGCATCCGAATGGATGAATGCCAATGGAGAATAACCAAGTACTACAATTCTAAAGTAAGAGAAAGATCATTCCAAAAAAGAACTAGTACTCCAAAGAGTCATGGAAAACACCAAAATTCAAACGAATGGGCCTCTATGACCAAATTAGAAGGTCCACTTGGTTGTGCACGAAATAATCCCACCTAGGGATTATAAACTCTGCCGATTAAATGGCAATATCATAGAAAGAACATTTAATGCAAAACATTTATGACCACACTTCGAAAAATGGAAGAATAAAGAAGGAATTTATCAATCTCAGTGCAGAAAGAAATGAGATTCTCCTAGGGCAAAGAAACGCCCCAACCATCAAAGGCTTGACTGTAAGAGGTCCCGGCCATTAGAGGGTCTAAACATCAAAGGCTTGACCACAAGAGGTCCCAGCCATCAAAGGCCTCAGTCATCAAAAACTTGACCGTAAGAGGTTCCGGCCATTAAAACCCCAGCCATCAAAGGCTTGACCATAAGAGGTCTTGGCCATCAAAGGCCCCAGTCATCAAAGGCTTAACTATAATAGGTCCCAACCATCAAAGGGCCTGGTCATCAAAGGCTATAAGCCTTCAGTGTCGTCATAAAAGGCCTTACTGAAGCACCTCTTAGAGGAAGGCCAGACTAATCTTTTAGTTAGTCCAAAGTTTCTGCAAGCCTTTAACCCCTATCTACATGGGCTGGTTGGAGCGCCTCATAGAGGCAGTATGGGCTAAGCCTTTAGTGCCCCAATCAAAGGCCTCATTAAGGCACCGACTGAGCCTTCAGTGCCATCATAAAAGGCCTCGCTGAAGCACCCCCTCTAGAGGCAGGATGGCAATCAAAGGCCTCACTAAAGCATCGAAAATCTTCAAAAGGAAGATAAATCAAAATCAAGAGCCAAGTAGTGCTTCCAAATCAATCAAAATCAAAGCCAAGTCGAGCTCTTAAGCTGATTAAAATTTGAGCCAAGTAGCACTTTGAATCAAATAAAATTTGTAAATGAAAGTCCGTCAAGTACGAATTATTTATGTCTCCCAACAAATGCAATTCTTGGCCACTAGACAAGGGGTTATGGTCTTCTATAATTACCCCCAGATGAGGATTTATGGTTTTCTTCCATTATTAACAGATATAAATTTTTTCTCTTCTGTTATTACTTCCAGATACAGATTTTCGGTCTTCTTTTATTATCAACCAAATATTTATTTCCAGTCTTCTAGTATAATTAGACGGATTTTTGGCCTTTTATTATTATTAACATACAAAGATTTCCAGTTATCTTATGTTATTAACAAACATGGATCTCTGGACTTCTATCATCATCAAACTTGGACTTACGAACATCTATTATTATTTCCAAAAGTTCGATTTAGATCCTCTGCTTTCATCTCTAAGATATTGATTTCCGATTTAGATTTTTTGCTATTGATTTTCAAGTTTCTGGTCTCTTATTGCCGAAAAGAATTTCTTATGTTTACACTCATAACTTAATCAAATAATTTCTCAAGACTATGCTTAAAAGTTTATTTTTATTAACTCTTATGATAAAGTTCTAAGCTTAAATTCACACAAACAATTTGGACAGTAAATGCTAAATCAAAAGTTCAATCGAATCTAGAAGGACAATTGCAAATGAAAAATGTCATTTGCTTCATGTTTTACAGAAAAATGAAGTCAGCCAGGGGGTCTTGTTGGAGATTGAAGAATACGAAGGAATTATTCATTTTACCACAAAGAGAAAAAAGCTTCTCTTATACTAGGAAGCTAAATGTTATCCATATAATTTCAATATCTGAAGAAATGCTATAAGGGTAGTGCCGCACTTTGTCGCTTTGATGCCGATTATCTCTTCAAAGGTATATTTCACTATACTTCATCACTTTGATGATAGCATACCTCCTAGATGGTGTATCACGCTACACTTTATCACTTCAATAACATACTACTTCGATGCTATGTCTTATTTCCCTTGACACAGAAACTAACCCAAAGGCTATACAAGCTACATTGCATATCATCAAAATTAGAAAGGACTTCGACCATACTCATATCGCTCATTACCGAGGTCGTACTCATGTGACTTTGAAGGCAACCCTTTGATGGCTTCATGGATATTGACTATTAGGAATGGATTGATATCGAAGAGGCATGTCATCAACAGTCACGGAGGCTATCAATACCATAGTAGCATCCCTTTTCATAAACACTTCATAAGTGCTTAAATAAAAACAAGGTTACACTGCTCTTCGTCGATAACCACATTGCATATCACTTTTATATAGCACATCGAAGACATAATAATATCAATCTATCAAGAGTGTCGTTATTCACTAACCATAACCAAAGCAGGCTCATCTACAGGTTGCTCTTCGACCATCAATGCACTTCACCTTCCATAGGGAAATCGCATATTCAAGCAAAGTGGTGTTGATGGTAATCCTATGAAGACCTTAGCAATGGTTGATGGACGTTGTTGATAACATCATCAACTATCATGAAGACCTTCACATAGCTTAAAAATGGGGATACAGACTATAGTGTTTTGATGATACCATCTTAAATTAGCAGTGATAGTCGGCCATGTCGAAGACATGGAAATAGGGAAATTCCGTCGAAGTCGAACGCCGCCGAAGTCCATTCCATTGAAGACGTGAGATGCAGAGTGGGGTGCCACCTACCTCTATAAATACGACCCTAGGGTTACCATTTGAGGGTCCAATTTTCCATTTCTCTTCACTCTCTCTTCTCAAATTAAAGTCTTATAACCCTAAATTGAATTAAAGATAATTCAATTTATTTGTAATCATATTTGAATTGAATGAACATGAACTTAGCCTTGCATATTGACTTCATTATGACTTTGTTGAACTATTGACTTGGACTTGCATAATATGAACTTGCCATGACCAAATCGATATGAATCTAGTTGACGTGCCTTGGATTATGATAAATTTTATATGCATATTTATATGAACTATGAAATATGACTTTGAACATAAGGACAAGATGCCTAGCCCAATGTCATTCACAATAGACAATAGCATGACTTTGAGACTTATTTTCTTTGCCTATTGGACATATGGCATAGCATGAGCCTTTGGATTATCTTAACTAAAGGCTAGCATTGACTCATATATAGATGGCACTTCTAATGGCCTTAGAGGACTTCGAGTACATTAAACCATAGTGGCAAAGATGAATTTTTCCTTAAAGACCACTTTTCTTCCATTATCTAATGATTCTATCATATGATTAGTATTAAAGCAATAAGTTCTTCCTTAATGTATCATCATATCAATGTGATGTCTTCAATTAAATTGATATGAGGTCCTTGCATATGGACTAATCACATCGGAATGGTCAGTCTTTTCTTGACTAAGATCTCTGCACATGTACTGGACAAGTCCATGGGATTAGCTTATTATGACTCCATGTATTTCAAATCAGAGAATATTTTATTACATTTGGCATCTGAGGTGTTATACCATCTTTTAGTCTAATAGAATATATGATTATGAATCATGTGATACCGGTGAATTATACCTCAACCAATAAAGGGAACACCCATTCAGCGGGGGCAATATAAAAGTTGATGAACTCTTCATATTGATACATATAGATATATGTAATCGTAAGTCAATTAATACCAAAACTGTTCCATATACTCTATTATATTCATCGATGAGTTATCGCCGACATGAACATGTGTATTTTTTGCATAGGTAGATGCCTATGATAAGCTCATAGAGTATTAGACGGAAGTAAATAAATAACATGTAACTGAAAATAAAATTGATTCGATCAGGTCGAATATGTGAGTATATTGGATAGAGTTCCGGATATACCTAAAAACGAATAAAGGTTCAAATGGCATGACTAAATGCTTCATCCAGTCTATCTATAGCTTTCCAATCTTCCTAGAGGGAGTAGTGACGATGTGGTTCACCTGGCTCCCATCAAGATCATGTATCGTCTTTTGCTGAGTTGACACGAAGGTTTCTGGAACAATTCCATCTACACACTTCAAGCCCAAAGGAGTGATGTCGTTATCAAACCTATTCCAAATCACGAGAGAGTCATTGAAGGATTTATTGAATATGTTCTATACTGCTATGACTGAAGTTAAGAATGTTAAGGATGATATAGTATTAATGGCATTGGATAGAGGGATTCATCCTGATGCTGATTTCAAGAGATGGTTGGAGAAGAAACTTCTGTCGCCGACGTTTAATCCTACAGGAAGGCTAATCAATTCTTGCATTTAGAAGAGGCATGCAATTTCCTAGAAGAGATGATGTTGGGAGTTCAACTGAAGTGATATGGAGCAATATTGCTGTAAAATAGTCCGAAGGGTGTTTCAGGGATGTGGATGTAAACGAGGAAACAAGAATGATGGTCAGAAACAGAATGATAGTAGGGCCAAGAAACAAAAGTCTAATAATAGGAATCGTCCTAGGATTCCTAAGTATGGCAGTTGTCTCGAGTTGAATAACTCAACAGAGAATATCAACCTTGCTACTCAAGGAACTGAGCAGTACAAGAAGCTAGTTTCGAGAGAGTCGACTAAGAAGGAGAAGAAGTCCAGCAAATTATGTAGGTTCCATAAGGCACATGGTCATAACAGCAATAAGTGCAGACACCTGCGTGATATGATTGAGGAGTTGATTCGCAATAAGAAGTTGCATCGGTTTATGAAAACCCCACAGGATGGTGGTCAATGAAATTCCAACTCCCTTGGGTCGACACCCCAACGAGGGCAAGCTGGGCTTAGTAGTAAGGAGACTGGCATCTTGAAAAACATTTGGTGATCAATATAATCATCGGTGGGCTACATCCAGCTGATAAGAATTTGAACAAGATGGAAAGGTATATTGGTGCATTGGAACATACAGAGAATGAGAGCTGCTTTGCAATGGAGGATGGAACTTCGATAGAACAATTTTGAACCATGGCAGATTATATTGTTTTCTAGAAAAAAGATGTTGATGGGGTGGAAGCCCAAATGATTAATATGCTTGTGATTATGGCTATGATTGGGCCTGCGATTGTACGAAAAGTATTGGTTGATTGTGGATCTTCAGTCAACATTTTATTTAAGAAAGCCTACGGCCAAATGCTATTAGAGTGCAAGGATTTGAAATCATGTAAATGTCAAATCTACGGATTTAATAGGACAGCTACAGAGCCAGACAGGTATGTGGAATTACCGTGGTGCTTGGTGACGGCATTCGCAAGCAAGTGTGGTCGTTCCTTTTGTGGTGTTGGATATTTACTCTGCTTATAATGCATTTTTGTGCCGACCGACCCCGACTGAATTCAAAGCGGCTATTGCTCCTTCGTATTTGACGATGAAGTTTCCTATAGAGAATGGTGTGGGAATAGTACAAGGAGATCAAGGGCTTAGCCGTGAGTGTAATGTCGTTGTGCTAAAGGAGGCTAGGCAAAAGGAGAAAGGAAAAGGTGTAGAGGGGACCCTTTTCATTAAGGCTTTGGATGCATTGCAACCACTCTTGAGCCTTAGCTCAGGTAGCACAGTCGGTTCCATAGGGATATGGATTCATGAAAAGAGCCGATGGATGGAAGGACAGCTCTAGCCAAGTTGACGATCAACATTTTGGTCAGCCAGGATGATCCTATGTGGATCCTAAAGGTCGGATCATAGCTCGGCATGAGTTTGATGAAGGATATGGCCGGTTTCCACCGAGCGAACCTAGATGTGTTTGCATGGACACACTCTGACATGTGTGGGATCTCGCCAGAAATAATGAGCTATGCATTAACGGTAAATCCTAAATGCATTCATGTGGAATGAAGAGCTATAGCCTAGGTCCCAAGAGATCCGCTGCACTCAAAGAAGAGGTGGATAAGCTGAAGGACAATGGCTTCATGCATGATGCCATATACCTGAAATGGGTATCCAATCCAGTCTTGGTGAAGAAAGCTAACAGGAAGTGAAGGACATGCATCGACTACTCTTACTTGAATAAGGCATGCCCGAAGGACAATTTCCCACTACTAAGAATTGATCAGTTGGTGGACTCAGCAACTGAACATGAGCGACTTTCATTTATGGATGCGTACTTTGGATACAAACGGATTCCAATGCACATCCCAAACCAGGTACATACCAGCTTTGTATCCGACCTGGTACTATATTGCTATATAGTCATGCCATTTGGACTAAAGAATGCTGGGGTGTTTTACAAAAGGAATTAGATGGAATTCCTTTGGTAAGGAGTATCGATAAGGAGTAACCAAACTTTGTTGAACAAAGTAAAATTGATTGTGAATGAAGTTGAATTAACTTCTTTCTATAACCTGTGTACTTAAGAGTAGTACATAAGGTTACAATTAATTTCATCTAAATAATTGTTTACAAAATCATACAAGATAAGGGTTTACAGGGAAGCCCTAACATACCATAGGCTAAGGAATTCACAGGTTGTGTAAGTCAAAAGACTATACGTAATAATTTTTCATAAGGGATCTTGTATGAGTCTCCTCAAAAAGGATTTTGGAACGATTGTAATTAGATGACTGACTTTTGTTTTGAACATAAGTATCGTAAACAAAAACCAAATCAGTTTTATATATAAGGTCATTCATAAAATGTTTATAAATACATATTCTGTACTGGAAAACAACTGTTGTTTCTTGAAATACAATCTTCGTAAGAAGGGATTTCATTGAAAAATTATTGGTAGTAAAATAGATTTGGATACAATCCAAAAATAAAACTGATTATGTGGGAGGAAATGAAATTAACCTTACTTAAGCGAGCACATCGCATTATAGTGTCTAATAAGTATTCATACACATTAAAGATAAACTATGAGTTTCTTATCAATGTCGAGAATAGATAATCCTCGGTTGTCAATTAAGTCATTAAGAGTATTGACTCTACAATATGGTATGATGGACAAATTCGAAAAGGACCCCAATAAAAATATGATTTTGATAGTTTCACCCAAAGAGATATGATCCATAGGCCATTAATGAGTCTTTAAGAGCAAGACCAACGTGGTTAGAATATAGTAAGCGGTGTTAATAAGAATAACATCATAAATTTCAATTGTTTAAATTAGCGTAATAGATTTGTTATTCAATGGGCTTAAGTTAATTCATATTTGCTCACAAAATTATTGCTTGGTATGACTTTATGTTTGGTAAATACATATTGAAATGGAAAATGCTAAATAATGATTTGGAATGGACTGCTTGCACATAACAACCAAAGTATCTCAAAGTCAGTGGGAGCGGTATCGAGTTTGTGAGTTTTAGCATATGATCCAAGGAATGATACGAAAGTATCATTTTTTAAGCATTGGAACTGAATAAGTATTTTGATAGAAATATTGAATGGCTTTATTTTGAGTCAATGTAGAGGAAGCGTGTGTCCATAAGAAAGAACCACTAAGAGGTACATAGATATTTCTAGACTATAAGTAAACAATATACTACTGATTGTTAACGATGTAATTATGTTAAAATGCATAATACTTTGGCTGTTTAATACTCAATATTGGATTCATAAATTTTATTTTTATAGTAAGTATATCGAATATCGAGAATGTCCTAAATGATATATAAAGACATCTTATTAAAATGTTTAATAAGGAACACGTAAGATGGACTCTTATGCTTTAGCAATAGAAATTATAATACATGTTGTATTGTCTATAATATCGTAATTTTCTTATGTGTTTGACACACGAAGCATATATCAAATGCAAATTAAGATCACTAAATGGTTTTTAGAATATTCTCGAGTATTTAGAAGTACTAGAGAATCGTTTATAGAAGCAATGAACTCCTTATGAAGGAGTGTATGAACTCAAACTTCATAAGTGATATTGAGTATAATATGTTAATATTGAACTCATGTTCAAACCTTAATTATGAAGCTTTAAGTTGAAAATGTTCCAAATAAAACATCACGGCTAATTCAACGAAAAGGTTGAGTACATCGTCTTGAATAGTGCCACGATATAAGCAATGTATAAATATGAATGCACAAATTTATAACTAAGCTAGGGATGATTCCATGTATTAAGAATACTTGTCATGTAATACTAAGAGCTCATAGAGGTTGAGAAACATACTCTGAATAGTTTAATACGATTAAGATAGTTTATCAACATCAAAGAGAGTTGATTGATAGAGTTAATAATTAAAAAACATAACAGATCCATTCACAAAGACTCTAACTCAATCAATTCTCATTAAATTGATCGAAGGGATGAGATTGAGATATCATAATTGGCCCTAAGTGCAAGTAGGGGATTGATAGAGTTAGGGGTATCCCTAGGGACAATTATGTAATTGTTATATATATCTAACCCGATAGCCAATCTTATTCAAAATAAAAGGTGTTTCATTTCTATTATATACTTGATATAATGTGCTATATATTAATTAATTAATTAAATTAAAAGTATATTCAATAGAAATCCATAAATGTTATGTTCTGATAGTTGTTACAATGTGTTTTAACCATGGGTGACTTATCACAATAAGATAAACATACCGTTTTAAATATTCATAGTCAAGATGTATTGAGATTGGATATTGATACATCTATTGAGACAAGAGTATGTAACGCTCTCCAAATGTTGGGCAGTGTATTACTCATGGCTGTTAGGAGGCATCAAGGGATTATGTACTGATAGTTACTGGTTATCTATGAAATAAATTAGTCAATGATTTTCTATTGGTTAGTATGACTAAGGTCAAACAGAAAATATCAATGTGACAAAATTACATAGTTCTCTTGATTTAAGAATAGTGTTGATCTTCAATGTGGTAGCTCTGCTTTGATTATGTTAAATAGTGGGATGACATCCATTGAACGACTATAATTGGGTTGAGTACAAGCAGTTGAAGTGAAACGCTATTCAAGAGAGGATTCGTCTCCTAAGTTATATATATTTGATATCATGGTCAACTAAAGTTAAAATATCTTACCAGAGCAATTTGGTTAATATTAATTATTATTATTATACCAAGGACTTTGTGTTTAGACTAAATTGTTGAATATGGATGATATTAGAATTTTGACCATTACCAAATTCCGTAAGTTCAAAGGGATATAATTTTGACGAAGAGAATTGGTGTAAGTAATTATCACTACCGGGTAACGTTAATAAAAGTAAAATTGATTTTTTTCGAAATCAAATAAACATGGCCAAATGTCACACCACGTGCTAAGTGACATGCGAATGTTAATATTTGAATTGTTTGATATTAATCGCTAATCAAATTTACACCTGAGAGTCACATGGTAGAAATGTTGAATACTACTATACCCAATTTACTTAATTTGTAATTATTATAAATTAATTGAATTAATTAATATTTATGAAATATTTATTATAAAATCTTATTTGATGTGTGAACAATATTAAAAAGTATATCTATAAATAAATATACTGATCGATATATGATGTCGGTAAGCGTTTAAATTGAATTTAAATACAAGGAATATTATTCGGGCTTGAAATGATTTAAAGGCTTATAATGCAATGAACATCTATATACAGGAATGTTAAACCATGCACGCGACTTATGTAACATGTGCACATACACACATGTGTATATGATACATATATTTTACATATAATATACAAACATAATAATAAATAAAACCTTATTTACAAATTAATTAAAGTATTGATTTTATGTAAAATTAATTTAAATTTCATAGGCCCAACAAGATCCAAATGGAATATGTTTTTTAAAAATTTACTCATTTACTCTGCTACATGCTTGCCCATTTCCAACAGTATGTGCCTGCGTGTATTGTTTATGTAATTTCCCGAACAATCATCACTATTTTCATCCTTTTATTATAAATTCAATGGTGAATTTTTCATACTTTTATTCGCCATTTAATAGTTCATTATGTATATACAACCTATTTTATATTAATATATACTAGTAATATTAACTGTTGATTTATTGCATTATGTGTGTGTGTTCTTAACCGCTTCATCAGTTGAGGCATCAGGGTCTACATTAAGAATTAGGTGTTTAATCATAACACATCTACTATGGTAAATTTTAATTTCTTGGAAATAACAGGTGAATATGCACTGGAATTTTATGCTTCTTTGTCATTTTTTCACATGGTCATCTTGAGTCAGGGTTGTTGTTTTGTGCATTTGCATGCTATAATGAGACATTGTGGTTCATTTCATATATTTGGATTTTCTAAACAAAAAATAATATTCTAACTCATATTCATGTTTTGATTAAACCATTAATTTTCATATCTTTTGTTAAGCTTTTCAATGTCAACATTATTTATGTACCATGCTTGTTTTGAACTGGAAGTCAAAATTTTAATGGTGGATCTATATAAACAATATCAAGTTCACCCTTTAATTATAACTAGGCAACAATCATAACGAATGTGTTGTCAACTTGTCATTATACTTTTTGTTTATATACATAACAAAATGTGAAACCAAGGAGAGACTTAGCCTTTAATTAAGGAAATAAAGTATAAACTATGGTACAATTTTTTACAAATGAGTTGAACTTTGTTAGAGTTGTCTCGCACGTGGCAAGGAGAAATGATGGCTTAGAATTGGAATAGTCCCACATCACTAGATAACTTGAAGAAGTGATGTATAAATATAATTTGGTATCACACTGCTATTTTCCAAACTATGTTAAAGGGGAATTAAATAAGGTACAAGACCGTGAAAGCTGTCCTTGCAATAAAAGTTAAGATGAAAAGAAAAGAAGTCGAAATGATACGGTTGATACTATACAAAAAGCCAACCTGCAGTCGCGACACTTGACCTAACTAAAAGAACTGCAGTCAAAATGCAAGAAGTCACAATGGATAAAAATACCGTGCTAAAAAACAGCCATAGAGATATCAAATTTGCACCCATCGCTTAGTTGCAATATTACATTATGTTACTAAACCCAAAATTTGACATAGTTATAGAGAGCAGGAAACAACCAGAGACACAACCAAAACGAGGCATAGATACTACGCAACGACGTTATACGCTACTTTGGAGATGTCAAAGTACAACACATCCCAATCAAAAAGTTGTGCACAAGCCACTATATAACAAAACTAGGCTAACAATCTTGCATTGAAGGAAAATAGGGATGTGATGCTCCCACCTTCTTTTAACATTACAATAGAGTGGAATGGCACAACTAGTCGCTATCAAGGAAAGTCAATAAAGAGATACACCAACATCAAGACATAAGTACAAAGAAAAGAACTGTGGTGCACTTAAAGGGCTGAACAAACCCCAATATCGGTCTAGAGCTTACAATTGCTAATATCTCCAAGAATGGATCTGCATTGCATTCACTGAAGACTACCTAAATAGTACCACACGGATTCAAGAGCAATCCAAGGGCTGCACATAGGGCCACTCAAATAGTGCACCAGTGTAGATCTATGATCATAAGTAAATAGTAAAGATGTAGGTCTCTTTTATTAATGACACGTGTAGTCTGGTAAGCAAAGCAACTCAACTCCAACTACCATCGGCGTAATGTTAGACAACATGGCAATTTGAGGCAACTTAAACGGGCTCCAGCAACATCCCCCGCTTACGACTCGACTTTACTTCTACTCTTAGAGTCGTACTATACCTACAGTGCCTAAGAAAACCTACAAGTCAGGGAAGTCAATGACACCTTGGGCTGAACAAAAGTAGGGCCCCTCATCACATCTTATTCTTGAATGAGGGTAACTCTAACGTCACAAGCACTTCTGGTCAGAAGTAGGGAACCTACTCAAATTCATGTTCCTCGCTCTAATTTTGAATATCCCCGCTCAAATTATGGCATTTTCTCTTCAGTTCCAAACTTCCCGCCAATATCCAGAATTTAGCCATTCAAATTATGGTTTCCCACTAAAACACGTCAGCAATCTACATGCATCAAGGCAACGATGCGAAAGAATGACACATGTCATGATCTATAACATCTCGCCTTCTGAGGCCCAAAACTAACCGCTACTGATACTGCAGTCATCTGTAGTTGTTATATCTTGGCGACCGAATGTGACATAGTTAATATTGATAGATTGGAACACAATAATATGAAAAAATTTAAACTTCCAATAAACAAAATTTTCATTTCTGGAAAATCACAATTTAAGATTTAATTACGTAATCCAGACATGTAATGACCCAGAATTTCGATCATTCAAAATTCATATATTTAATTGATTTTAATAATTCACAAGTTAATTTTATAAGTTTAATAACTTATATTTTTAAATATAATAATTTATTTGGATAATTAAATTGTTAATTTAATATTTGAAATCGTAAAAATAATTTAATTTTGAATTTAATATGAATAAAAATGATTTATAAAGTGATATAAATTCTATTTGAATTAGAATGATGTTAGAGAACTTTTAAAATTGAATTAAAAGTTTGTAGAAATTGAATATTTTAATGTTTAATTAACGTGCAAAAATAGTCATTTTCGACACTGTCTCGGATTTCGATGAAACTAGTTTCATTGGATTCGTAATGTTATAATATTGTAGGATTTCAAAGTTTGTGTCAACCGGATTTACGGTATAGTGAAGCTGAAACGCATAGAAATTTGTTTAAGTAAATTTTAATTTAAATAAATCGATTCGAAAACCTATATTCCAAATATGATCGAATTGGCCTCCGATATATATTCCATTGTGTTCGGAATAGGGGTAAAACATTATATACGCCAGGCGGCATGCTTCGATTGAAGTCCGAAAAAATTTCTGATGAATAGTGTTTCGAAATTTTCTATATAAGGCCACAACATTTTATAATTTGCAAACAAACAAAACCCTAACCCTAAATCTCTACCAGCCACCACCATCTTTAACCAATGGCCGAATACTTGTCATCTTCTTCCTTGATTTTCTTCCAATCGATCAATTGATCCAAAAAACTTCCAACTACAATATTGAAGAGCTCGAGAAGATCTTCACATCTAACAGTTATGATCTAAATTGGAGCATCGTGGTGGTCGTTAGGGGGACACGTTCGGTTGCCTTTTGCGCACGATTTTCTATGCAAGGGTGGGGCTGAATTTGACGGTGTTCAAGGCGGTGATTCCATTCATGAAGGGCTTCGACATGGCAGTAGTTTATCGACCTCTCGATGACGGTAGACGGCGCGGCGATCAAAAATGAAACTACGGCTTTGGGTTTTTTGCGCGTAAAGAGCCTGGAGGGAAGAAGAAGATTTGCATGGCCACATCTCATAATGCAAAAACAAACGGCCGTGATTAAGGTTTAAAAAAATAAAAAAATAAAAAGAATTTTAAAATTATATTATATAAGTTTGTGTAATGTTTAAAAATACGTAACTTCTTCATACGAGCTCTGTTTTTGACGAAACAAGTTGCGTTGGGTTCATATTGATGAACACTACACAATGGAGCTGATTGGAGCTAGTAGAAATTTTGGGCAAAATTGAACGCCTATTTAATTTTATTCGGAATAAACGCTGCAACATCTATTGGAATCAAAGTGAGCACAACTCAATATTTCTGTCTCGCTTATACTTTTATATAAGTAAGAATAAAATTTATTTTATGATGATTGATGATTGTTTAGGTGATATATGATACTATACGAACACATTTATATATATATATATATATATATATATATTGAGTGGTATTTGGATATATTCCTACCTATTGGAGCAGATGAGACCCTATACGTTCCCGTGTATGAGTGGATGACATTTTGTATGCGTGTTTTCCTCATACCGAACTTTGTACATATTAGAAAATATGTATATTTGTTGCAGGTGATAGGTTGGAGGGATCCAACTAGATTTGTTACGAGTGTTGATTTTTTTACAGATATTGATATATATGTTGTTATCATATGATGTTTGGATGCGATGATTGATGTGAATCACCTTATTTAGTGCTTTTATAGCATTGGGCCCTATTTTTGGAATTTTAAAATGTTAAAGTGGTGATTTCAAATTAAAAAGGATTTCAAAGTGATTTTTGAAAATATATAAATTTTAAATTGTTAAGGTAATGAATTTATTTTAAAGTTAAAAATTATAATTTTTATGTTGTAAAAATTATGATTTTTGTGAAATATACCTTAATATGATTTTTGAAATATGGAATTAACTATTTAATAAAATAATTTAAATTTGGGGTTTTTGAATTATCATAAACGGTTTATATATAAGATTTATAAAATTGATATTTTATAAATCAAAATAATGGAATTATAAAGTAGTTTTATAAGTGTTAAAATGAAGTGATAATTGAATCTTATTAGTAAATAAGATTTATGAATTGATGAAGTTATAAAAGAATGAATTTACAAATAAATGATTTATAAGTAAATTGACTTTTGATCAGATTTGAAATGTAAAAGAGAAATAAACGAGGTTGGTTAATAGAAGAATTCTATAAATGGAAGTTTTTATAAAATATAAATGGAATTTATAAACATTGTTTTATAAATCTGAAATCAATTGAATTTGATAAGTTAATTATGAAAGCTTATTAAAGGGATTTTATTCATGATTTTGGACAGTGAATTATCCTTTAAATTAAATGTGCAATAGAGATGAATTTGTTTAGAGAATTCTATTCCCGATTTTGGACAGTGAATAATATTTTAAATTAAATGAATGTTTTGAAAAGTGCTCTCTTAAATGGAGTTAAATGGTTTGAATATGTTTTAAAAGATGTAAGTATCGAATACATAAATTTCAACATTCATTGTTGAAATAGACGTTTTCGAGAAGCAAAGAAATGATGGACTGTAACATTGTTGTTATAGTAAATGATTTTCAAAAGGAGATGTTTTGTATAGTATATGGGATATATATATATATATAATCATCGAATCCCTATACTAATAATTTTGGGTTGTTTTAACAATGTTTTACGCAACATTCGTTTTGAACCAAATAAGTATGTTTAATAGATCCTTAAAGAATAAAATATATATATTTAATCATGATTTAAATATATGTAAAATTTTCTACATGTTGAAATAAGTTGATTTCTGAATTTCCTATTATTAAATAAGTATATGAAAATGTTTTCCAATGTTGAAATGGTTTTGAGAATATTTCTTTTTAAAGATAATTTGAAGTGAATATTTGAAACGTGATTTAATTAATAAAATATTAATTTAAAGGGCCTAGTGATTGCTTATGGTGCTAAATATTTGTTTGTTTCTTTAATAGTTAAATAACCGACTATTAAATTTGGTCATTTTAGTTCCTCGACTTGATGTGGGAACTATTTAGTCGTAAACTTAGTACGTAACCTTCTGTGTATGCTTGATTATCGTTTGTGTTGAGGATGTCGATTCGTGTAGTGTGGAGTATTACTCCAATCTATCTTCCTTCCTTCTTAGCTGAAGGATAGAAAGTTAAAAGTTGGAGACATGATAAGTCTATAAGACTTAGTTTCTGTGTTAGGTTGAGAAACACTTTTGCGTTGTTGGTGCGAAGAGACCGGGATTGGCTTATCCGAAAACCACTTCGGACCAACATTTATGCATTCAATGTGCACGTTACTGATGATATTGATTTTTAGGGTTTTCATAGTAAAGGACTGCTTGTTGATCGTTTGGGGTTAAAATCTCAAATACAAATAGTAGCAGTAGTCTCTTCGTTATGAAATATCCAATGCAAGGACTATTCGCTACTAATCCTAGAGATTTCCCGACAGGATGTGGTAGGAAAGTACCTTTAGTTTTTTCTATTCCTGAACAATTTGTTTGGATGAGTTTCTAACATTGTATTTCTAAGATTACGTACATTGGTTTTTACAAACGTATATCAGCGGTGGCGGAGGAGGCAACTTCTCTTAGCTCAACACCCTCCTTGAGATGTACGAGCTCAAGGGTTGTACATTTTTGAAAGGCAATTAGTAGTCAATGGAAATATCAATGTTGCATTCAAAGTGATATGTTATGTGATATGTGAAAGGTAATCGTTACCTTTGGCCACATCAACCGAAAATGACCGAAACAGGGTTAGATGCGGCAAGGCTAAGTGGGTCATTCTCAATTAGGATATGAACATCATCCTCTAGATATATTTCTTCCTGCTATGACGTTCGGGATGTAAATTAATGTTGTTTGTATACTATAAGGGTCATCAGAAAGGTCGCAACGGCCGGGGGATGACATATTCAGTACTACCTAGTTATAGAGGTAGGCTGGTCTTGTGTTGGTAGAGGAAATTTGCGATGGTTTATCGGTACATTCCTCTAGAGATGTACTGCCGGAAGGTAGTCCCTTGATCCGATCATTTGTACGGAAATCCAAACTCTACTATGTGCCTGCCATTTTGTTCGTAGAGCCTAGTATGCTAGAATTTAATAATGGTAACATTTCGGCTATGATTAACATTATTTGTGCAATAGACACTATTATAATATATAAGTGAATTTGATATGAAATGTTTGGTATGGTACGGTAAAAACAAGTTTGTGTTTATGTATGGGCGTGTCTTATGAGATACTTTGGTTTTGAAAGGAAAAGTTTTGGTAATTTAATAAATTCAGTTGAGTGTGTTTCTCATGCTGGTTTACCAGACCGTTTCGGGTGTTCTTCCCTTTCAATGCTCAGGTCAGACTGAGTATATTTACAGGTTCAGATTTGGCTCTTTTGGAGCTTCAGTAGGAGAGCTAGTGATCTTCATTTCTATATCCACGTATTTGTTTATTATTCGCTTTGTGCATTGCTTGTCGTTTATATTGTCAGCATTTGTGAGGACAGATAATTATAACTGTCCAAGCTGATAATTATTGATTGATTGTTGAACTCTAATTGATGTATGTATATACAGTTTCTATTTTGTAAAGATCATTGATATGATATTATATGTTTTCTACGGCGATGTGAGATTCCATATTGTTCTGTTGGTTCTCTCTTCTCTCTTTCTTCTCTTCTTCTTCTTGCTTCTTTTCTTTCTCATGACTTTCCGTCAGTCTGTGCTTTTTGGGTCGGGCTTGTGTGGTTTATTGTCGATTCAAAGGGTATGGATTTGCGGGTCATCACATATGGTATCAGAGCTTAGATTTAATTCATTCCTTGGCTTTGATGTGTACTCAGTATAGATAGGGACAGTAGCACCCTAGATTGAGTTTGAATGTATTATATATCTGAGTGTGTACTTGTTAGTGATTATAGAATGTTTTATATTATGTTTACTTATCCGTTGAGTTGTTTGTGAATATGGTCAGTATATAGGACGCCATGTTATCGATAGGGATTTCTAAACACTTAAACGAGGCAAGTCGACCTAGTATTGTTTTTAAATTGTGTAAATGAAATAATTTTACCTCATTCATATTTTATATATAAAAAGGAAACAATTTTTTAGAAAATATTAAAGTGTATCTAAATTGATTGTTTGGTTGTTTGAAAATGTAAATGTATATAAGTTAATAAAATATGTTTGAATAATCAAAATAAAAACGAAAATTGTAAATGAATAAATTATATAAGCAAATGAAATATAAATTATGGAATTATAATTAAAATGATTTACAGTTGTGAAATAACCTTATATATAAGGAATGGAACTATATGAATATATCGATAAATATGAGTTATAAATAAAAATGAATTTAAACTAAGAATTTGAAATATTGATTTTGGAAGTTGTTTTTCAAAGATTAAAGAGGTTATATTATTATAAACCTAAATAAGATAAATAAAATTCAATTGGATCTTATGTAAGTAAAGTGAAATAAGTGAAATTAAATAAGTAAAATATTTTTAAATGTGATTTTTAAATAATAAAAAGGATTTTAAAAAGAATTTAAAGCACTGATTCACTACCGTTGCAAGGAAATAATAAATGTGATGACTGCAGCATCATCAGTATCATTTTCGAGTTTCTATGTGATGGATTTGCTACCATTAGTAAACTGAAAATTTGAGTTTTGTTTTGATAAACGAATTTTAATTTATAATCCAAGTTGAAATTGATAAATATAAGTAGAACGAGCTTTGGACTTATAATATGAAATTAAAATTAAAATTTGGTAAAAGTTAAATAAAATAACTTTAGAAATGAAATCTAAGTTAAGTTAAAAGGAGAAATGGTCTTTAAAAATGAAACTTAACTCAACTAAAGAGAAAAGAAATGAGCTAATGAAATGAGTTAAATAAAATAGAATTTGAGTTAAATTAGAAGTGAACTTAAGTTGTATAGTGAAAGTAAATGCAAGTGAGAATGAAATGAAACATAACTTAAGTGATGTTGAATGAAGTTGGTTTTGATATCAAAATGAATTAATAAAGTGAATTAATGAAATAATGTAATTAAATGAATATGAACTTGAGTTATATAATTCAACTTTAATTGTAAAATGAACTAGCATTGGAAGTGTTGTATAAAAATATGAATATAGTGAATACTAGAATTCAATCCAAATTGAATATTAAACCATTGAAATTAAAAGTGTTAAACCATTGAAGGTAGCTAAAGTAAAAATGAATGTTGAGTGCAAATTAAATAAATTTGGTTATGTTGGTTATACATGGGTTGTTAGACGGATGTTAGTTGAATGAATAGAAATTCATTAAGTGTTATTGAAATTGAAAGCTAAGTAATTGGATTCAAATTAGAAGTAAGTGAATCTAAATAGAATTGAATTTGATTTAATTTATAAGTGAACTAACTTGAATGTAAATTAGTGAATGTAAACTAATTTAATATGAATACATAAATGTTAGTAAAAATCCAATGTTAACGAGTCAAATGTGATTAAACTGAAAACCAATTCGATGAATATTAATGTGAAATGAATGTATATTGATTTAGATATGGATTAATTGAATAGATATTGGATTGTTGGATATAGGATGGATGATAGTTGTTTGATGGTTGGATTTGTTGCTTTTGATTGCATTTGCTATATTAGCCTATATAGTTGTTGTATTGGTATATGTTGTATATTGATATTACTTTCTATATACATATTTCTCATTTATTTGTTGAGTGTTTAGTAGGTGTGAATGGCGTATGCTTCACATCTAGAGCTCGCTTTCGTGCTATATTAGCTGTATATGCTCGCTAATAATTTATAAGATACATATCTCGGATTACATATCGTACTTTTATATTTGTTCCTTATAGGATGCCCCATCCCTAAAGATGAGATGTATATTTGTGACATATTCTATATTATCATTTTTTTCGGATCGAACTGCACAAAGGAGGCTATGGCGAATATTTTAGAAAATTTAAGGCATTAGAAATTTTTTGAGAATTTTGGAAAAAATTATTGATAGCTAAAATTTTGATTTTGAGTTAAAAGTTAAACGATATTAGTTGGTTTTGGAAAGGATAACTATGAATGGATTTGAAAACTTAGAAAAGTTTTTATAAAGAGTTTAACTAAATGATTTTGGAAAAGTTAAAAGGTTTAAATGATTTCGGTAATCTAATTTAAACGAATTGTTTTTGAAAAGTTAATGGATTTTGTGGTCTTTTCTTACTTGGTAATTTCGAGGACGAAATTCTTTTAAGTAGGGGAGAATGTAACGACCCCGAATTTCGGTCATTCGAAATTCATATATTTAATTGGTTTAAATATTCACAAGTTAATTTATAAGTTGGATAACTTATATTTTTAAATAATAATTTATTTGGATAATTAAATTGTTAATTTAATATTTAAAATTGCCAAAATAATTGAATTTTGAATTTAATGTGAATAAAAGTTACCTATAAAGTTGATATAAATTCTATTTGAATTAGAATGATGTTAGGGAACTTTTAGAATAGAATTAAAAGTTAATTTATGGAAATTGAATATTTTAATATTAGATTAACGTGTAAAAATAGTCATTTTTGACATGGTTTCGTATTTCGACGAAACCAGTTTCATTGGATCGTAATGCTATATTATTGTAGGATTTCAAATTTTATGTCAATCAATTTATGGTTTAGTCGTATGAAACTGAAAAGCATAGAAATTTGTTTAAGTAAATTTTATTTTAAATAAGTCGATTCGAAAGCCTATCTTTCAAATACGATCCAATTGGCCTCTGATATATATTCCCTTATGTTTGGAATAGAGGTAAAATATTATGAGCACCAGGCGGCACGCTTCGATGGGAGTTCTACAATTTTTCGGGTGAATAGTGTCTCAAAATTTTCTATATAAGGCCACAACATTTTATAATTTGCAAACAAACGAAATCCTAACCCTAAATCTCTACCAGCGGCCGCCATCTTTAACCAATGGCCGAAAACTTGTCATCTTGTTTCTCGATTTTCTTTCAATCCATTAAACGATTCAAAAAACTTCCAACTACAATATTGAAGAGCTCGAGAAGATCGTCACATCCAACGGTTGTGATCTAAATTAGAGCATCATGGTAGCCGCTTGGGGGCCCCGTTCGCCTGCCGTTTGCGCACGATTTTCTATGCATGGGTGGGGCTGAGTTCGATGGCATTCAAGGCGGTGGTGCCATTCGTGATGGACTTCGACGTGGCAGTAGTCGATTGACCTCTCGATGATGGTGGATGGTGTGACAATCAAAAATGAAACAACGGCTTTAGGTGGATTTGCACATGAAGAGCCTGAGGGGAAGAAGAAGATTTGCATGGCAAGATCTCATAACTAAAAAACAAACGGCCGTGACTAAGGTTTGAAAAAAATAAAAAAATAAAAAGAATTTGTAGATTATATTATATAAATTTGTGTAATGTTTAAAAATGCGTAACTTCTTCATACGAGGTCCGTTTTTAATGAAATAAGTTGAGTTGGGTTTATATTGACAAACATTACGTAATGGAGTTGGACTGCAGTTGATTTAAGCTAATGAAAATTTTGGATAAAATTAAACGTCTACTTAATTTTATTCGGAATAAAACGCTGCAACGTCTATTGGAATCAAAGTGAGTACAACTCACTCTTTCTATCTCGCTTATACTTTATATAAGTGAGAATAAAATTTATTTTATGTTGATTGATGATTATTTGGGTGATATTATATATATATATATATATATATATATATATATATATATATATTGATTAGTATTTAGATATATTCCTACCTATTGAAGCAGATGAGACCCTATACGATCCCATGTATGAGCGGATGACCTTTTGTACATGTGTATGCCTCGAAGCGGACACTGTACATATTTTCCAATATGCATATTTGTTGCAGGTGACAGGTTGGAGGGATCCAACTGGATTCCTTACTACTACTGATTTTATTTATAGATACTGATATACATGCTGTTATCATATGATATATGATGTTTGGATGCGACGATAGATGTGAATCACCTTATTTAGCGCTTAGCATTGGGCCCTATTTTTGGAATTTTAAAATATTAAAGTGCTGATTTCAAATTGAAAAAGACTTCAAAGTGATTTTTGATAATATATAAATTTTTAATTATTAAGAAAATGAATTTATTTTAATAAATAAAAAAATTATAATTTTTATGTTACAAAAATTATGATTTTTGTGAAATATACCTAAATAAGATTTTTGAAACGTGAAATTAACTAGTTAGTAAAATAAGTTAAATTTGGGATTTTTGAATTATCATAAATAGTTTATATATAAGATTTATAAAATTGATATTTTATAAATCAAAATAATGGAATTATAAAGGAGTTTTATAAGTGTTAAAATGAAGTGATAATTGAATCTTATAAGTA
This sequence comes from Allium cepa, assembly GCA_030765085.1. NCBI lineage: Eukaryota > Viridiplantae > Streptophyta > Magnoliopsida > Asparagales > Amaryllidaceae > Allium > Allium cepa. Next base: position 668,747,178 of record CM060943.1, on the reverse strand, counting down.
AATAAGATTTATGAATAGATGAAAAAGAATGAATTTGCAAATAAATGATTAATAAGTAAATTGACTTATGATCGGATTTGAAATGTAAATGAGATATAAACGAGATTGGTTAATAAAAGGATTTTATAAATTGAAGTTTTTATAAAATATAAATGGAATTTATAAACATTGTTTTATATATCTGAAATCAACTAAATTTGATAAGTTAATTAAGAAAGCTTATTAAAGGAATTTTATTCATGATTTTGGACAGTGAATCATCCTTTAAATTAAATGTGCAATAATGATAAATTTGGTTAGAGAATTATATTCATGATTTTGGATAGTGAATAATATTTTAAATTAAATAATTTGAAAACTGATCACTAAAATGGATTTAAATGGTTTGAAGATGTTTTAGAAGATGTAAGTATCGAATACATAGATTTCAGCATTCATTGTTGAAATATACGTTTTCGAGAAGTTAGGAAATGATGGGCTATAACACCGTTTTTATAGTAAATGATTTTCGAAAGGAAATGTATTGTATAGTATATGGGATTTATATATCTATCTAATCATCGAATCCCTATACTAATAGTTTTAGGTTGTCGCAAAGATGTTTTACGCAACATTCTTTTTGACCCAAATAAGTATGTTTAATATAATGTTTTCCTTAAAGAATAAAATGTATACTTAATCATGATTTAAGTATATGTAAAATTTTCTAAATGTTGAAAATAAATTGATTTTCCAATTACTTATTATTACATAAGTAAATGGAAATGTCTTCCAATGTTGAAATGGTTTTGAGCATATACATTTTAAAGATAATTTGAAGTGAATATTTGGAACGTGAGTTAATTAATAAAAGATTAATTAAAAGGGCCTAATGATTGCTTATGGTGTTAAATATTTGTTTATTGTTTTAATAGTTAAATAACGGACTATCAAATTTGGCCCTTTTAGTTCCTCGACTTCATGTGGGAACTATTTAGTCGTATACTTAGCACGTAGCCTTCTTGTAGGCTTGATTATCCTTTGTGTTGAGGATGTTGAATCATGTAGTGTGGAGTATTACCCCAATCTATCGAGCTTCCTTCTAGGCTAAAGTATAGCAAGTTGAAAGTTGGAGACGTGATAAGTCTATAAGACTTAGTTTCTGTGTGAGGTTGATAAACGCTTTTGCGTTGTTGGTGCGAAGAGACCGGGATCGGTTTATCTAAAAACCACTTTGGACCAACATTTTTGCATTCGATTGCGCAGGTTATTGATTTTTAGGATTTTCATAGTGAAGGACTGCATGTTGATCGTTTGGGGTTAAAATCTCAATATACATATAGTAGCAATAGTCTCTTCGTTATGAAAAATCCAATGCAAGGACTATTCGCTACTAATGCTGGGGATTTCCTATAGGATATGGTAGGAAAGTACCTTCGGTTTGTCCTATTTCTGGACAACTTGTATGGACGAGTGTCTGACATTGTATTTCTAAGATTACGTACATTGGTTTTTACAGACGTACATCAGCGATGGCAAAGAAGGCAACTTCTCTTAGCTTAACACCCTCCTTAAGATGTACAAGCTCAAGGGTTGTATTTTTGTGGAAGGCAATTAGTAGTCAACGGAAATGGCAATGTGGAATTAAAAGTGATGTGATATGTGAAAGGTAATCGTTACCTCAGGCCTCATCAACCGAATATGACAGAAACAGGGTTAGATATGGCAAGGCTAAGTGGGTCATTATCAATTAGGATATGATCATCCTCTTCTAGATATATTTTATCCAGCTATGACATTTGGGATGTAAATTAATGTAGCTTGTTTGCTATGAGGTCCCTCGGAAAGGTCGGTAACGACCTGGGGATGACATATTCGGTACTACCTAGTTATAGAGGTAGGTTGGTCTTGTGTTGGTAGAGGAACTTTGTGATGGTTTCTCGGTACATTCCTCTAGAGATTTACCGCCGGAAGGCAATCCCTTCACCTTGTCATTTGTATGGAAATCCAAACTCCACTACTTGCCTGCCATTTTATATGTAGAGCCTAGTATGTTGAAATTTAGTAATGGTAACAATTTCGGCTATGATTAATATTATATGTGCAATATACACTATTATAATATATAAGAGAATTTGATATGAAATGTTTTGGTTATCGTAAGGTGAAAACATGTCCGTGTTTATGTATGGCGTGTCTTGCGAGATACTTTTATTTGAATGGAATTTTTTTGGTAATTTAATAAATTCAGTTGAGTGTGTTTCTTATGCTGGTTTACCAGATTGATCCGGGCGCTCTTCCCTTTCAATGCTCGGGTCATACCGAGTATATTTACAAGTTTAGATTTTGTGCTTTTTGGAGCTTCGGTAGGAGAGCTGGAAATCTTCATTTTCGTATACACGTATCCGTTTATTATCCGCTTTGCGCATTGTTTGTTGTTTATATTGTCAGCATTTGTGAGGACAGGTTGTTATAACTGTCCAGGCTGATAACTAGTGATTGATTGTTGAACTCTGATTGATGTATATATATAGAGTTTCTGTTCTGTAAAGATCATTGATATGATATTATACGTTTTCTGCTGCGATGTGAAATTTTATATTGTTCTGTTGGTTCCCACTTCTCTCTTTCTTCTCTTCTCTCCTTCTCTCTTCTTTTCTTTCTCATGACTTCTGTTAGTCTATGCTTTTTTGGGTCGGACATGTGTGGTTTATTCTCGATTCAAAGGGTACGGATTTGCGGGTCGTCACAAGTTGTTAACCACGTTCAGATCACATATACATGTACAAAATACAATAACAGCGACATATGAAGGTGTCCCTTATGATGATCAGAGAAATAATAAATATGAATTTTACAGTTATTAGTGCATCACAGTGGAAAACACAAAATACCTCCTATATAGCTAACACTGCCTCTTGCACGTCTCTGAAATCTTATTTGTCCAAAAATCTAAAAGTTTCCCACTCTCGGACTACTCAAATTAATTTTCAGTACCCGAGAGTTTATGGAGAAACATAAATTTTGAGTCAGACAATAAGTCTGGTATGAATAATCCCCTATCATCTCTTATCATAAATAGATAGCTAGTGAGACCACACCGCTTAGCAGAACCGTGTTTTCCCTCACTAGTATCCGAAACAAAACATGCAAATCATTTACTATGCCTCTGCACCCAAAATGATCAGTCTTAATGTAATATGAAATAAGGCCATAAATCTTATATATTGGATATCGCATCCACCCATTTATTAAATATCCCATCTAAAAACAATTTATTAGATTTTTCATCTAAAATCAATTTATTAGAGTTCTCCTCTAGATATTTAAAAATGACTATCCGTCAAAACTTTAATAGGACTGCTGATTATCCATCGTACATTGTTTTATAAAAATTTGTATGGGCTATCCACCACACACACCATAGTTTTCTTAGGATGATTATGAATCCTTGGGTGCCAAATCTCGAGGCTAACCACCACTGGCAAAACATTCTTTTCTTTAGAAATTTGATGTGGGCTATCCACCGCACATTCCATGGGTTTTCTAGGTTAACCAAGAATCCATCGCTTGGCCAATTAAAATATCATGATCTCCATGATTACTTATAAAAATTCGTGATCTCTATGATTAATTATTTTCTCCAAGTATGCCACTTGTTTAACCTATTCTCATTGGTAGCCACATTAGGTTAAATTAAATAAAAACATGTTGATAGCCCCAATGTATATTTTTAAAAGAATATTTCTATTTTTAACCCCAATTATGTATTGAAAACATTAAATCCACCCCGGTGTCCCCAAGTTTTATAACATTTAATTTAAATAAGGATCCTCCTTACCTATTCAAACAAAGATAAGTATTTATGCTATAACCCTTCAAAGTAGCCCCTTCGAATTAGCAAAACTTTACTTAAAAGATGGCTAAAAACAGTCCTTTACAACCCTTCAAATGAAGTCTCATTCGAATGCAAATAACCCTCTGAAGTTAGCCCCTTCGGAAGCCTTCCTTTTGAAAACATCACAAAATCATACCTTTCGACCTTGTCGATAAGGTCCTACCTTTCGACATTGCTGGGAGGTTTCTTTTCGACCTAGTCGAAAGGATTTACCTTTCGACTTTGTTGAAAGCCTGAGGTATCTCCCCTCTTATAAAACCATTTATAAACCTTTCGAAAGCAATGAAACTCAAAACCTTTAGCAATCATTGAAGCTAACCTCTCCATAACCTTTTGAAATCAAACCTTTCGAAACCAAAACCTTTCGAAATCAAAACTTTTGAAACTAGAACCTTTCGAAACCATTTGAAACCAATGAAGTGTTAGTGTTGGAACCGACCCGTCGAAAGTATTCTTTCGACCATATCGAAAGGTATACCCTTCGATTTTGTCAAAAGGTATTAAAATTTTTGCTTTAAAAACAATGGGAGGTTCAGAAGTAACCCCTTCTTCTTCCCTTTCTTTCCTTTCGGCTTTGTCGAAGGCATCCCTTCGACTTAGTCAAAAGGATTAAAACACCTTTTTAGAAAACATTTTAAAACCATTTTCTTGAAGGTTTAAACTTTTGAAGATCCTCTTCAACACCCTTTCTTAAATATATAAAAAAATTAGTCTTTTATAAAATGATAGATTCGAAGGATCCCCCTTCTACTTATTTGAAAGCAATTTTGTTTAAATTAAAAAGCAAACGAAGAAGCTTCCCCATCCCTTCGCCCCTCTTCCCTTCGACCCCTTACCTACCTTTCGACATAGGAGGAGCGATACTGTTTAACTTCCGTCTTAGACGAAAAGTACATTTCGACTTCATCAAAAAGGTAAAGCGGGCTTATTAGAGTCGAAGGCAGAACTGGGCCTATCGAAGTGATGTTTTATCTTGCTTGTCTAATTTTGATTGGTTAAGAAGCCTTCTCCTGTACTTCTAAATAGTAAAAAGTAAATAAAAGTTAACCTTTTTCTCAAAGCGCTATTCTTCTTCCCCAAAAATCACCAAAAATCTGGTAAATCATATACTTCAACATATTAAAATTTTAAAGAAGATCAAAACAACTCAGAATTTAACCAATTTAGCCCATTAAAATTTAAAAACCTACGTCTTATCCAAACAAAGGTTTAAATGGTTATATTTTAACCAAATTATAAATAGGAATCGGGTATAACCCATAGCCAATCCAGACAAAGAAAAATGAGATGATAAACATGATTATTCACCTCTATTAGTTGATTAGAGAATGAGATAATTTCCTAACTTTAATTCCTTAGCATTATCTTCAATTTATATTCTTCCTAGAGCTTTTAATGGTCGGCCAAAAGTTGATGAGGAGTTATGAATGAGAAATTACCAGTTTATTAAGGTGGGGGAAGAGATATATACTAATAAATGTAGCCCCATTTTCAAGTTTACCCTTGAAATTCCTCCTTTTCAATTTAGTTGAGTCTTAATTTAGTTCATTCATTGAGACATGGTTATTGGATTTATTAATCTCATCTCCCTAATTATTCACATTATTCTATTTAATTTATCCAATTAAATATCTTGAATAATGTTAATTAAAATTCAGGGGCATTACACGATCCAATGATGGGAAATAAAACAACGGACGAAGAGAGGGTGTAAGGGTCGACGTAGATCTCTACAACATAAAGGGGAGGGAGGGAGAGAGAGAAAGCAAGAGAAACAGGATCTTCTTCTTCCTTTTCTAGAGAAAATAGAAAAAAAAGAAAGTATTGTATCTCTATCTTTATTCTAATTCGTGTAAAGTGATGTCAAGAAGGAATATATCAGAAAAGATTTAACACGTAGACGTTGGATTTAAAAAGAATCTGAACCACGTAAAATTTCTATGTTCTTTTATTTTCATGCACTATTATCTGTTTACATTAGTTGGATTGTAACCCATTAGATGGATATGAAATTAGATTTGACGTTCTGACAAACAATTGGAGTGCAACTACTTGATAATGTAAGTATTCAGTAACATAATCTCTACCTAAAGGCAAAATTAACACAATTTAAGATGTTGGTTCAAATTTACGGAAGCAGGCTAACAATTATTTTCGTAATCGACTGAGGTTGTATGGGATGAAAAATCTCACTAACATTTTTAGTGGTAAAAGGAGAGCCTGAACTTCCGTTCCTAATTTCCTATCTCTGGCAAGTATACCGATACTCCATACGAATCATGAATCCCACTGATCCATTCACCCCTTTCACTCAAAGATGGTCACTCAGCTCCCAAAGCCCTCAAAAATCACATCTTAACCATAATCCAACCCTTCATCGAATCAGGGAATCAACGGAAGAAAGGGATGAAAATACCACCCTCGAGCTAAATTATTCTCCATCATCTATGGTTCACCGCTTTCAATTACCAATTGCGTTGACTATGCAACAAGTAAGTGATAACGGCACTCATAGAAATGATAACAGTAAAACCAGCCAAGAAATCAAATCCCTAACCCATCATCAACCTTCCAAATATTTGATAAAAAGACTCAATAATCAGTGTTGAATAGAATCAAGTTGGACATCTACTACGAGTTTATAATCACCCTCCTTTATCAATCAATGATCGCAAGTTGGACAAGAGCACATGGGTATTTGTTGATATAGACGGTGCTTCTATTGATGGTACGAAACTAAAAACCGGAGTCTAAGAATCCACGGTACTATGCTAAAATGATTTGGAAAAAACACGCTATTGCGGTCATATTGATAAGGACATTTGGACCTTCTTTTTGAAAACTAGGAGATTCTACCGTGGTGCCCTTCAATGTCGGGCCAAGCAGCAAGCTGAAGTAATTCAGGTGCATATTAATTTGAAAGATCAGCTATTATCCCTGTTGGAACCAAACCTAGCTATTAGCACCGGGATTTTTGATGCTTCTCTTCCTAGCTAGAAGAAAACCTATGTTGGAGAGATATCCAAGATTGGAGGCCTGATGGATTCAAAATTCAATGGAGGAACTAAATTTGAAGCATCAACAATGGCCGCAAAAGACAAGAGTTCCATAATGCGCTGAAAATCTCCAACCTCATTCTGAGCAATATGCACTACCTATATAATAAATATTGCAATTATTATGAAAAATAGTAATACAATAAACTTTTCATAGGGATATTAGACGGCCTGAACCAGTATAAAAACATCTTCGTGTTATTTTTTGACATGGCTAAATAATCATCCTGGACGTAAGGATATTAAACTGCCCAAACCAGTTTCAAAATTAAGCTGCTAACAACGTGGCTCGGCTTCCTCGGACAACTAATTGGACATAGGGATATTAGTTGGCATCAACCAGCTATCTAAGTGAAGCTGCACAACACGCAACTCGGCTTTCTCAGCCAAACTTGTTGTAGGGATATTGGATGGTCCGATCCAGTATAAAAATCCCTCTGTATTAGTGCTGCTAACATAGCACACTGGACGTGTGGATATTAAACAGCCATAACCGGTACAAAAAACCATATGCATGAGAAGGTTGTAAACACGCGACCTGACTTCACAGTCAGATATCAATCTGGCCCCAACTAGCGGGGCAGATCATGCCAAGTGCACGAACGCGAACCTATGTTTGGAAAGGGGGAAGGTCATGCACTACATGCAGCACAATACGCATATCATATGCTCAGTTCAACATCCATGAACTACACGAGAAATTAATTCAAAAATGGCAAGGAAAAATGATGCATGGAAGGTGTTATAGCTCATAGATCAAATGCGATTCTAGAAATTAAAGTTTGCCAGGTACACATCAGAAAATAAAAACTTACTCAAGTTCCTTTAATTTTATTTTTTTACTTACCTAAAAAACTTTGTATGCGATTCAGTACATCAACGTGTCCTTCACAAGTAAAAATAGATAAAAATAAGTACAGCATTTTACATTAAAATACGCAAAGCTATGCCTCAAAACAAAACAAAAACAGTGTAATAATAAAATTTATGCTAAAAAGATGGACTAGATATGATTATTCTACGGTGAAATGATCTGCGGGAATGCGATGTCGGGCGTGGAGGAGAATTTCATAATAGTTGCAGAATAGGAGGCGGATTATTCAGTTCAGTAATAACAACTGTTGAACGAAGAGGAGTAGTATGGTCATGGATGGTACTATTGTAAACTGTACATGAGTCATAATTGGCACTTACCTAAGTACCTTCGTAATCTTCTGGGTCCTATTCGTAATCAGCGCGATCATATACAAAAAGATAGGTCAAGTCCAGGTAAAAAACATGTGAAAACATCGATTGCATGCATCCTACCGATTTTCGGCGTTAACTTATTTACCTTGTCATCATGATGTGGCTCTAATAAGGAAGCCCTATCCATCCCACCATGGGAAACAACAATTGATTCTAGACGAGCTTGGCATTATAAGTTGAATACCTTGTTCTCAAGAGCATTCACATGCTCCATGGCCAACCTTCTAATTCTTTGAATCTCATCTAAAAGGTGTTCCCTTGTCTTCGTAGTAATCCTTAAGAAGGGACCAAAGAGCTCCTCCATTGTATAAATGAATGGCGAAATGCGAGTATCTGATGTATCAAATTCTTTCTTACGATGATCCGCCAACTTATTAAAATTGGCTTCATACTAATTTTTCAAATTATTCTTCCACTTCGAAACTTCATTCAAGTCATCCTTGGAAGGGGGTGCGGGAGCAGCGCCTAGCCTAGAAGAAGATTCGTTGGCTAAGGTTGTAAAAAGGGTGTCTTGTGCGCTGATTCGCCTAGTAGTCGCTCCATCCAATTCTTCAATATTTTAACGCAAGGCCTAAGTTTCATCTAGGAATACAACCTTATATGCATTTTCGGCATCCTTTAATAAACCTTCCAGTTTGGCCACTCAGGCCAAGGCAGAATCCAACTTCACCGTAAGAACGGCAACCTCCAAATCTTGATTAAAAGAAACGAGCTGAAAATCAAACGATCCCACATGAAACGAAATTAAAGGTGAGTACAAATAAGTAAAGTAAGTGCAAGAAACTCAAAAACTTCAAAAAGAAATACCAATTCACATCACCTGTATAGAGCCTTAAATATAATGTAAGTTGCAAAATCATTCTTTAGTAATATTATCCTAAAACACCTAAGGCATAGAAACTATAGGTGGGGCCGAACTAACAGAGAAGGTCCTTCAGGGGTCATAACAAGCTCCAGCCAATAGTCTATTGGCCCTTCCACAATTACTTCAAAACCTGCAATATTAGATATTCTGATCAAGTGAAGGGTAGGAAAAGTAAAGATGATCCTTGTGTGCTGCAAGAGAACTTCCCCACTTTGCTCTCAATTTTCTTTGATCTAAGTTTTTCTAAGAAAGAGGTGATTCTACCCTCAGCTTTACTCAAAAAGCCCTCAAGCTCATGAGTTCTGAGTACAACCTCCCTCCTTGTATTTTCCAAAGTATTAATTAGCCGAGTCTTGGTTTTCTTGGTATCCCTGGCAAAACCACCAAATTACCTATGGCGTCAATCTTCCATTTGTCATCTTGCTAACAGGAAGGCGCCCTCGGTTCCACCACCCTTATACGACCAATCGCCGGATAAGTCCTAGTATCCGTAGGACAGGTCGGAACCTCATCTAAATAAGGTAGCGCAACCACCCTCTCACTTTCTGCAGCTTCTTTCTCTCCTATTAGGCAGGCAATCTCCACAATCATATCCTCAATAGGTTTTCTTCAGCTAGTCAATCTCATTCTGAAGAACAATCCCATAAAGGTTCTCTCCATATTTCATTAACTGATTCATCTCACTTAACTTCAATTCAGCAGTATAAACTCAATATGCAACTTAAAGTTATATTCATACTGATGGGTAAGTGCATCTTTGGCTTCTTTAAACTCCTTACAGACATATTCTAACTCCTTTTCAAGCCTTTCATTCTCGAGTTTTAGGTAGCTAACCTGTGCCCCAATAGCAGCGAAAGGATCCTTCACCTCAACCCCAAGTTAGACACACCTGTGAATCAGGACCGTGGATGACGGCAAAAGAAGGAATGATTGGGTCCATGAGCTTCATTAGGCTCAAGCAAAGGTTTAGGGGAGCCAACCTAATCAGTAGTAAATATAGTGTTCAAGACCATCAGAATACGCCAAACAAAGGTCCAATATAAACTTCTATTACTAACTACATTAATTCAACAAAACCATGTACAAAATGTAGCAAAGGTAAAAAAAATAGAATTCAATCCTTATGCATATTTCTAAGTCTAAGTCTAAACCATTCCAAGTACAGGTTATCAAGTAAAAAGGAACTATTTTTTAGGGTGTATCGCCATCGACCTAATACAGATTCGCTAAGTGCTTCCTTTTCTTTAACTAGTTGATCAATCCTTGAAAGCAACTCTTGGTTTTCATCCCTAAGTTTGGTATAAGACTTGTCTACTTTCTCTCGTGCTTATTGATAGCCACGACACTAAGACCAATATGATCTAAAGTTTGGGGTTTGAGCCTGTCCTTATTTTCTCATAGAAGCTTTGCAAACAAAACTTCTTTGGAAAACTAAAACAAAAAAACGACCCAATCATGTGTTAAGCAGTAACAAAGTAAAATAACTAAAACAAGTCATTCATAACGGAGTCAAGAAGTAAGTCCCAATACAGTCATGCATCTAAGTATTGATACAGAAGGTTTTAAATATTTACATAAGGATTTGAAGTAACCTTGACTTTTTTAGATTCCTCGCACCATTAGGCCCCTTATCTACCTTGGTCCCTCCTTCCACATCCTCATTCACTTCTGAAGCGGTAGATGGAGTGGCATCCTCCACAACAGTCTCATTCTCCCATTAAGCCCGACAGTAAGCATAAACCTTATGATTAAAGATTGGTTCCCTAAAAGGCAAGCTTGATCTCTTTCTTAAATTCACATCAAACTGAAATATAAAGATTGAAGATTACAGCGGAAGTGATCTCATTGAGTCTTCCTACACCATTTTTAGCCGTTTCCCCACCATTTTCAGCTTTTCTTTTGCCATTTTCAACTCTCCCTAAGCTGCTGCCAGCTCTTTCTTCTTTTTCTTCAACGTGTGATCGTTCAAGGCCAGGGTATCTATAGAGAATTTGGAATCTTTTTTAACCTTTTTCCGAAACACATTAAAATCTTCCTCAATCTTAGCCATCCCAGAAGCGATGTTGGTCTTCTCAGAAATAGTAGAAGCCAGATTTTCTTCATGTTTGACATCCCGATCAAGGGTCACGACTTGTTTACCTTCCCACTTCCTTACCTCCGTCATCAATGCGGCAAGCTTAAAAAAGGGGAAAATGATAAACAGGTAAGGGGTGATTACATAAGCAATCAACATAAATAATGAATAATAATTCTTACATAGGACAAAGACTTTTCCACCTCAGACATAAGCATAGAAGGAGAAAGTTTAGGAAATGGAAGGGGACGGAACGATGGAAAGATGAGGCAAGATAGGACAAGGTATCTAGTGCGGTCTTCCCCGCCTTCTCAGCTAAATTAGGTATGGCACCCTCAGGTAGAGGTAAATATCGAATACTAAAACCAGGAAGATGCTATAGAGGAGGAATAGAAAGAGCCGTCGAGGTAGAAATGGTAGGAACCATTATAAGAGTAGGAGAAGCAAAAAGAGTTAACCTCTTGGGGTCTCAATCAGAATTTGTATTAGAGTCAAGTATTCTTTTCTACGCAAATTTCATTGATGGTTTGTTATGAAGCACCTCCAAGACTTTAGCATATAGTTCACCTATGTATAAAAGGAATGAAATGTCAAGATCAGGAGAAGTTTTCTATAAAGAATTGAACCATAGGATAATAAATCTAAAGCAAATTATAAACAAGTTATACCCCTAACTCAACCGAATCAGGAAAGACTTAAAGATATTGCGAGAAATTGTATGATTGGGGAACAAAAAATCATATTTCTTCAGCATACCCTTATTAAATAATTTATTAATTTTCCTTTCTTCCATGGCCAATCACAAAATGCGATCCCTGTGCAATTCATACAACTTTACGTCTTCCTCAGAAAGCACAAATTGAGTAGAACGCCGGTGAAAAGGAGTATCTGGGTTGGAATCAAAATACAACTCAGCCTATTGCTAGATCTTTCGAAAACATCAGGATGAACCAATGTTTTGGCCTAGGTATAGAAAAAGCCCGCCCATGAAGGATTTTTATTAATATCAAACAGGAACTGAAGCTCCTTGCAAGTGAGGTCGTGACCATTCTCAACATAGAGCATGAAAGTGGCTGCCAAAATAGTATAAGAAAGAGAGGCGAGTTGGAAAGGCACGAGATCAATGGTGGACAACCATTGATGGAGGACTAGATCTGGGGGAAGATAGAGACCACAACATTTGTCTTCAGGAGTAACAAAAGTAAACCCAACAGAAGGAGTGTTAATATGTTCATGGGATTTAGGAACTCTAGCTTCATAACCTGAAAACCCAAATTGAGTTAGGATATTATTGACTTCTTAAAACCGAGTAATTCTAGAAGGTGAAAGTAAAGTAGAAGATTAAGGGGAAGTCATTTTAGAATCTCAAGAGTAAATAAAAGAAAAGGTGCTAAACTAAAGAGATCGAATGGAAATTAAATTGAAAACAAGTTTCTTACTTCGATCTAAAAGATAATCCGAATGCAAAGACGGAATTGATTTTGAAACTTTCTTTCCTTCTTTTCCTTTCTTGAGTAAAAGTGTAAAAATGAACAAAGAACGAACGAAGGAAATAAATACATGCCCTAATTCAAATGTTGGCCACACGATCAAAATGATAAAAGAACTTGCGAAATGTCAATCGATTAGCAACCTGGATAATAAGAATCAAAAAAGATATGCTTGGAAAACGAAAAGGTTTGATTTAATACCAATTCATAAAAAAAAAAACCCAATAAGGAAATAACGTGCATACAAGAGCATTAAATGCGTAAACGACTATCAAGATTTTTTTCTTTTAGTGAAAAGAAAGAAAGGAATAGACAGAAGTGATGGGTTCCGGAATCTTAATGCAAATGAAGACAAGTCTATACCGACCTACGATCATTGCAGACTTAGAGGGCAAGTTTTACACCTGTATTTACCAAACTATGTTAAAGGGGAATTAAATAAGGTAAAGGACCAAAAAAGTTGTCTTCACAATAAAAGTTTGGACGAAAAGATAAGAAGTTGAAGCGATCCAATTGATACTGCACAAAAAGCTAGCCTGCGGTCTCAACACTTGACCTAACTAAAAGAACAGCAGTCAGAAAGCAAGAATCACAACAGATAAAAATATTGTACTCATAAAATAACCATAGAGATATCAAATCTATGTACATCCCTTAGCTAAAATATTACATTATGTTACTAAACCCAAAATCTGACATAATTACAGGAAACAATCCACATTTATAATATACAGAACCAAAACGAGGCGCAAATAATGCGCAGCGAAATTATAGGTTGCTTTAGAGATGTCAAAGTATAGCACATCTCAATCAAAAAGTTGTGCACAAGCCAATATATAACAAAACTGCACTAACAATCTTGCATTAAAGGAAAACAGGGATGCGTTGCTCCCACCTTCCTTTAATATTACAATAGAGTGGAACGGCACAACTAGTTGCTATCAACACAACTCAGTAAATAGATGAACTACCATCAAGACATAAGAACAAAGAAAAGGACTGCGCTGCACCCAAAGGGCTTAGAAAATCCCAATATATGTCCAAAGCTTACGCATTACTAATATCTCCAAGAATAAATCTGCATTGCACTTACTAAAGGTTACCTAAGCAGTACCATATGGATACAAGAGCAATCAAAGGGCTGCACATAAGGTCACTCAAATAGTGCACCAGTGTAGATCTATAATCGTGAGTAAACCGTAAAGATGCAAGTCTCCTTTATCAATGACTCATGAAGTCCGACAAGCAAAGCAAAACAACTCAACTCCAACTGCTCTTAGCGCAATGTCGGACATACATGGCAAGCTGAGACCACTTAAACCGGGCTCCAGCAACATCCCTTACTAACAACTCAACTTCACATCTACTCTTAAAGCAGTATCATACCTACGGTGCACAAACGAACGTAACGAGACAACTTCAAGGAAGTCAATGACACCTAGGGCTGAAAAAAAGAGGGGCGCCTTATCACACTCTTATTCTTGAATGTGGACAGCTTTGAAGCCACCCGCTTTCTCGGTCAAAAGCATGAAACGTACCAAAATTCAAGTTCTTTACTCAAATTTCGAACATCCCCACTCAAATTATGGCATTCAAGCTTTAATTCTGAACTTCCCGCCAATGCCTAGAATTTAGCCGCTTGAATTAAGCATCCCGCCAAAAATATACCACAATCTACATGTACCATGAAAATGATGTAGATGGAAGACACATGGCATGATCCAACAATGGGCAACAAAACAACAAAAGAAAGGAGAATGTAAGGTTCCACGTACATCTCTACACCATAAAAGGCAGAGAGAGGGGAAGAGAAAGAGGAAGAATGATTTTCTTCTTCTTCCTTTTTTGGAGAAAATAGAAAAAAAGAAAGTATTGTATCTTTATCTTTACTTTAATTCATGTAAAGCGGTATCAAGGAGTATAAGAAATGATTTATTCCATGGATGTAGAAATTCAAAGAATCTGAACCATGTAAAATTTCTATGTCTTTTTACTTTCATGCACTATTATCTATTTACATTACATTTAATTGTAAACTGTTAAATGGATACGAAATTAGTTTTAACATTCTAACAAACAGTTGGAGTACAACTACTCGATTATGTAAGTATAGAGCAACATAATCACTACCTAATGACGAACTTAACATGATTTAAGTTTGTTGATTAAATTTGCGGGAGTAGGTTAACAATTATTTTCACAATCAATTGAAGTGGGATGAAAAATCTCACTAACAGTTGGTAAGCACGTAATATTGGAGTTTTCTTTTGTTACAATAAAGTGTGTGCCAACTCATATACATATGTCACGTGCTGAAGATGGGAAGCTTGGTATGACCGCCGTTAGATAACAGATTTTTCATTGACTTCTTTTCATCAAGAAATAAGTTAATCTGCTTTTTATGTTGTTGTGGTGTAGAATTTTACAATACCTACTTCTTAACAAAGACGGTACACTGGATCTATCTTCACCATTTGACTTACAAAACAATTGGTGCACCAAAAAATATTTCATTCATTTTGTTCATGTATTTCAATGCCTCGTCTTTTTTCCTAATATTTTTTACACTTTCTATGGGATCTTATCCTCATTCTTGGCAATTATTTGCCAGTTGTATGTCTAGCTTTAGAAGTGCTGAAATAGTCTTATGCTATATGTATTATGAACAATGTTAGATTTTGTACTTCTACATATAACACATAATTATAATCTTCTTTAATGTTAAAATGCTTGATAATTTTATTTTTTAAGAATGATTGTTACCGTTTTAACTAACATGAATATACCATAAAAGTTAAAGGTTTTTAAATATTACTATTCAGACAAGTGGGAAAAAAACATGACTAAGTCAATAACCTTTACAAATCACAAGCAGTATATCTGACACAAGAACTTTGGTTGTCTTCTCAGTTTACAAATCATTAGATCCCTGTGATGTGTAAACATGATGACGTCGGCACATTTCTTTGAATAAGGTAGATGACCAATTCAACCTTAGATCATTGTACAAGATACGTAGGTGTAATGCTTCTATCTTCTAACTTAATTGTGCAAACACCTTATAGACGTTGAATATGCTAGTTTATGATATTTGTTTGATGATAATAAATATATAAATATTCATTTAAATGTATTTGTTAATGTACTATTTTATTTTTCACAAAATTAAATAAATACTTGCTGAATAAAATAAATAACACAGAATTTAAATTCAAACAGATATTTTATTCAAACAAATATTTTATTACAATTTTGAATAGTACAAATTTGAGCTCTCACTATAAATACAAAATTTCAATTACAATACATTTCAATTTACACAACTATCCACACTACATATCGCTTATTCACTTGCATTTATCTTCAACTCTATTTCAGATTGAATCCAGCATTTGAGTTATCTGCAAAATAAACACTGAAGCAGTAAAATTGAAAAATAAATATCTGTATAGCGTAGAATAAAATGTGTATTTTTGAAAATATTATTTGCCTCGGTTATTTGGGTTGTTCGTCATCATTTAATTTTGAATCATCAAACACGAACATCTTGTGACATGTACAGTGTATCACTATACATGCCGCAAGGCGGTGCACACCGATATACACTTGATAAAACTGGAGGGACAAGTGAGCAAAAGGTCAACTCAATCAAAAGCTAGGTTCAACGTAGGTGCATGCAATACAAACCAATGGGTCAAGACAACTAAAACAACTCTACCAGTCCAAAATCAATAATGAACCAACACAAAAAGTAATGAAGCAATACCAATGATGAAAGCATATACAAATGCATCGAACAACACAGCAAGACAACATGTATATATGTAGTGACAACCAGACATACACATGATACATGACTCGAGAACAAGACCAAATACAACACAAATTCAACATACTACAAAATGGTCAGTTCAAAGTTCAGGTGAACCAGATAATGCACAAGCAAGCTACAAAAGGTACCAGACTCGAGTGAACCAAGTGCGTCAAATCAGAGCAATGCATTTTAACAAAAGCATAGAATTACAGTGCAGACTGCACAGCCAAATGCAAATATATGAAATCAACAAGTCTGGTCCCCAAAAAGAAACCAAACCAATTGCAGAATCACACTGATGAACACAAATGCAAACCAAACTATACATGACCACATTCATATATACATATGTTTCCACACATGTATACATATATATATACATGTGTAACATTTCAGGTTCAGCTCAACCAACATATACGTGAAATGGCTAGAACCACATCTACACCAGACTTCAACATGAAGTGGATTCAAAGCAAATGGAATCAACGCACATAAAGACAGTGACAACAAGAGCTGTAACAAGACTTAAGCGAAATCAAGGACAACATGCAACAAAAATGAAGTACACATACATACATAGATGCATATGTGTAGTGATAACTAGTATAGCAAGGCTAGATAGTCCAACCAAGCTTAATAGCAGATTATACAAATTTCAAAAACCAAACAAGCTGTGGTGGTCAAAGTGATAACATGAATCAAACAAGTTAAAGCCAAAACCAGGTGATAAATCGAACAAGTTCAAATTATCATAAAATCAAAGTGGTCAATGTCAAACCAGAAATTCACGGTGCGAGTTAAAATTCGTAAAGCCATGATAATTAAGCAAACGAGAATATACGAATTGAAAAAGTCAGAAAACATCACAAGCATCCAAACGAAAATCAGTGGCCAAGCATATCAATGCGAATCATTCAAACCAAATGTACACGAATGAAGATTAAGGGATTCGAACCCTATTTAAACCCAATCATCATCGGTAATAAAAATCATTCGAGTTCAACAGAAAGGAACAAGCCAATAAAGCGAATCAAAATCGAGTTTTATCGAATATCGAAAAAGGGAAAAATCACATACTATTTTGACAATCGAACTCGACTTAATTGAAGCAGCCATGAACAAATTAATCAATCGAAGAAAGCATTTGAAGCATCGGCTGTCAATTCAAGCAGCGGCCTGATCAGCAAAGCCCTAATTTCAAAATGAAGAAGGAATGAGACAGCCATTATGACAAACGAAAGAAGATACGGGCCGAAGAAATGAAAAAAGAAGGGGAACATTTTTTTTATCATAAGTTTTTCTTTTGGGCCGACTCTTCTAACTTTCCTTTGGGCTTTAAATTTTAAAAATTAGGGTTTTATTGTTTTTAAGTTGTTTTTATTTGTAATTTACTTTTAAACTTTTGTAAATTTTAGTCGTGCGACTAGGGGATGAACTACGGTGGCGTAGTTCGAGAATTCTCAACTCAGTGGCTGAGTTGTGGCAAGGTGTTGAGCGTAGAGTTAGGTTAGTCGATAGAGGGTTTCGTGAGTTTACATGTGTAAGCATCCGACTAATTAATTTCTAGTAGAAACCTTGGGGGCAGCAAGTAGGCAGGGTTTTGCCAAAGCAGGGTAAATCTGTGTTGTTCTATTTCTGCTTTTAATAATCTGCTATTATCAGTGCTGCAATTATTTTTTATATTTCCGCATTAAATTTTATGATTATTAGTATCATCCTATTCACCCCTTCCCCTCTAGGGTGAAATCGATCCAACAAGTGGTATCAGAGCTAGGAACAACAACTAATTTTGTTTTAAAATTTTGATTTTTCAAAAGCAAATTCTTGTTTAAAAATTAAATTTTAAATGGCTTCTTTTAGTAATGCTTTCGCTGAGAGTCAGTCTATAGTTAGACCACTAATGTTCAAAGATGAATATGCTTACTGGGAAAATAGAATGAAAATTTTTCTGAAAACCATTGGTGCTTGGAATATTGTTGAGACGGGTTGTAGAGCACCAACTATAGATGTTGATAATCAAGAAATTGAAAAGCCGATGGATCAATGGACAGATCGTGAAAATAAAATACAAAATGCTAATGCTAAAGCCATGAATTCTAGTATCTGTTCATTAGCTCAAAAATTGAATTAAATTGTGTCTCACATTGTCTTACTGCGTAGGAAATCTGGCACACACTTGAAGTGACTCACGAAGGAACATCTCAAGTCAAAGAATCTCGCCTTGCCATGCTTAGTAGCGAATACAAGAACTTCACAATGGTCAAGGATGAGAATGTCAAAGAGATGTATGGACGACTTTCTAATCCCGTATACAAACCAAAAGCTCTCGGAAAATCATACACAGAGTTGGAAATAGTTTGAAAAATCCTCAAAGTCCTTCCACGTAATTTTGAAGCAAATGTTACTGCCATCCAAGAATCAAAGGATTTGAAACAAATCAAAGTTGAAAAACTCATCGGAAATCTCACCACTTATGAGCTAGAAACAAAAGTCAGGTAAGAACGCAGAAGTGGTGATACACGAAAGAAATCAATAGCTCTTAAAGAAAAACGGAAAGTGATGATGATGATGATGGAGCAGCTGAGCTGGCGCTACTAATAATGAGATTTAAAAAGTGGAACCGCAAATACGGAAATCCAGCTCTAAATAAACAATTGAAAATAGAATAGTCAAAATTCTAGACAACCTAAAAGAGCAAAAGGTCATTTGTCACAAGTGCAGTAAACCCAGTCATATCAAGCCCAATTGCCCTCAGAGTCGACTCGGCCAAGAAAAGAAATCAAAAAAGAGAAGTTTTACAGCCACGTGGAATAAAAGTGATGATGATTATAAAAGCACCAACAATGAAAGTGAAAAAGCAGATCTGTGTCTCCGAGGTAATATAACCGATACGATGATCCAAGCGAGGTATCAAAACTCACTCACTCAGAATTACTTATTTATTTACACGAAGTAAATTGCTGTTTTGAACGACTTAGCAAGAAATACGTTAAATTTGAATCACAGAGAGATACTTTGATAGAATTAGATAAAAAAACTTGGTCAATTAATCAAAAACTATCGAAATAAAAGCCCTAAGTGTGACAAGTGTCCATCATTCGAAGAAGATATTAAAAAATCAGATATTAAAATTAAATCACTTGAAAATGAAATTCTGATTTTGAAAGAAAGTGAAAATACTAGGAGCGAAAATTCTATTAAAAAGTGCACACAATTATTGAATGAAAATGAATCTCTCAAAACATAAGTAGGAAAATTTTCCAAAGGAGAAAAATCACTAAATATGTTATTAGGGAAACAAACTGTCAATCCTGTTAGATAAGGACTTGGGTATAATCAATCTGAATGTATTAGAGATGAAATTAATCAAGTCAATTCCAAGTGCATGATTTGTGGAAAAACTGGACATAATCACAATATTTGCTAGTATAGACCCAAACATGTAAAAACTATACCAATTTAGGTTCCAAAAGGCACGAATATAAAATCCCTTAAACTCAAACAAATATGGGTGCTAAAAGGAACAAATATAAACTATTTTGGGTCTACACAAACTTATTTTTCAAAATCATATGCCACTAACAACCATGGACCTATAAAAACAAATAGGTCATAAAAATCTTTTCTCGTGTAGGTATGGTGGCAGGCTAAGGAATAACAACAGTGTTACCTGGATTCTGGCTGTTCTGGGCACACGATGGGCTACAAATCAAAGTTCCTTGGCCTAGCATAAAGGTGGAAGAATCACAATGGGAAACAATGTAAAATTATCATAAAGGTGAAATAGGTAACGGTACATTTATCTTGAACGATATATTAAATGTGATAATCTGCACTATAATCTAAATTAAATCAGCCAGTTATGTGATAAGGTGATAAATGTTAATTTTGATTTGATTTGTGCAAAAATGTTGGCAAATCGTTTTTACATCTTTGAACTAGTTCATATAGATTTGTTTGGACTAATAATGTTGTCTTGTATTGATTTTTGATTACTCATGATACACGTGGATATATTTGTTGATTTGACACTATGTTCACTGTTTGTTTATTGGCACGGTTTCAATTCAAATTCAAAACAATTTCATTTAAAAGCTGTAAAAATGATTTTAAGGTATTTCTTGCAATTTCACGGTCTGGTTTATAACATCCAACTAATGATAAATTTGAGGCAACAAGAAATTCAGATGAAAATTACACTGATAATTTAGTTGATAGAAAAATTACTTGTGGAAATTGTTTTATGTAGAGACATTCATTAGTTGCATCTCATTTTCAAAGAAAATATCTGCACATTTTTCATTTCAAATGATTCTCAATTAGCAGGCATTTTCTTTTATAAAACCCCTTCCAGAAAATAGTGTTTATTGACCTTGTTTCGGATTAGTCATTATAGAAAATGTGATTTTATAATTATTTTGTGGATTTGATCTTAAATGACTACATAAATTAATCTGACTCTCTACTGATTATCGAAAAGATAAATAGTGACTGAAAAAATAACGAGTGTTGATATTAATCATGTTTTATAACTTGAGATGATATATTTAGTAAATTTCTTTAGAAATTTAAACAAGATTTATAATAACCTTTTATTGGTAAAAATAACATTACCATCTCTATTTCTATCATATTTCTATCGACCATCACTTATCAAAATCCAATATAGTATGTCGATACGTGGTATTTTGAATGGGAAATTATCTGTTTTTCATTTTTTTATATTTTTAGCAATAAAAACATTTAAAGTATTCACTCTCATTTAAAAGTCCTCATGGTTATGCATGGGTAAATTACTTGAAATTTTTTATTATGTGCTTTCATGCTCATTTAAAAGTCCTTACGGTTATGCATGTATGGAACACATAGTAAAATTTATTATTAAATAGTCAAGTTGATTCTAATCCCATTTGAAAGTCCTCATGGTTACGTGTGGTTAAAAGATGCTAGAAATTCATTTTTTTATAAAAAAATTGGGAATACTACTAATCTCATTTAAAATCCTAACGGTTATGAACGGTTAGTAGATATTTAAATACCTAATATAAATATACCATAAATAGACACGGCTATATAGTTTTTCATCACTCTAAAGTGGAATATGCACCTAACAGAGTATTTATGATTTTTGTTTGATTTTTTATTGAAATTTAATATTTATACTCGATTGGGTATTAATGTTGTATTAATGTCTATCACTTTATCTCTATTTTCCTAACACTATTACTCTTTTGCTGATAACAAAAGGAGGAGAGAAAAGTTAAGATTTTGGCAAATAAAGGTCAAATATTTTAATTTTAATTTTCATATTTTAATTTATTTTCATGCATATATGAAAGGGGCTTTGTTGTAGAGAGGGAGCATTCAAATAGGGAGAGAAAATAGAGTTCATCCAAAACCAAATACATTTACTAAATTCAAAATCTTAAATATATGTTTGTTATCATCAAAAGGGGAGATTGTTGAATATGCTAGTATACGATTTTTGTTTAATGATAATAAACATATATATATATATATATGTGTGTATATATATATATATTCATTTAAATGTATTTGTTAATGTACTATTTTATTTTTCATATAATTAAATAAATATTTGCTGAATAAAATAAATAACACAGAATTTAAATTCAAACGGATATTTTATTCAAACAAATATTTTATTACAATTTTGAATGGTACAAATTTAAGCTCTCACTATATATACAAAATTGCAATTACGATACATGTCAATTTACACAACTATCATCACTACATATCTCTCATTTACTCGTATTCATCTTCAACTCTATTCCAGATTGAATCCAGTATCTGAGTTATCTGCAAAATAAACACTGAAGCGGTAAAATTGAAAAAGAAATATTTATGCAGTGTAAAATAAAATGTGTATTTTTGAAAATATTATTTGCCTCGGTTATTTGGGTTGTTCGTCATCATTTAATTTTGAATTCATCAAACATGAACAACTTGTGACATGCACAGTGTATCACTGTACATGCCACAAGGCTGTGCACACCAATATACACTTGATAAAACTGCAGGGACAAGTGAGCATAAGGTCAAACCCAATCAAAAGCTAGGTTTAACTGAGGTGCATGCAAAAGAAACCAATAGGTCAAGACAACTAAAACAATTCAACCAGTCTAAAATCAATAATGAACCAGCACAAAAAGTAGTGAAGCAATACCAATGATGAACGCATATACAAGTGCATCGAACCACACAACAAGACAACATGTATATATGCAATGACAACCAGACATATACATGATACATGACTCGAGAACAAGACCAAATACAACACTAATTCAACAGACTACAAAATGGTCAGTTTAATGTTCAGGTTAACCAGATAATGCACAAGCAAGCTACAAAAGGTACCGAACTCGAGTGAACCAAGTGCATCAAATCAGAGTTGTAAATTAACAAAAGCACAACATTACGGTGCAAACTGCGTAGTCAAATGAAAATATATGAACTCAACAAGTCCTAGTCTCCAAAAAGAAACCAAACCAATTGCCAAATCACACTGATGAACACAAATGCAAACTAGACTATACATGACTACATACATATATACATATGTTTGCATACATGTATACATACATACATATACATACATACATATATGTGTGTGTGTGTGTCACATTTCAGGTTCAGCACAACCAACATATACAAGTGAAATGGCCAGAACCACATCTACACAAGATTTCAACATTAAGTGGATTCAAGGCAAATGGAATCAGTGCACATAAAGACAGTGACAACAAGGGTTGCAACAAGACTCAAGTGAAATCAAGGACAATATGCAACAAAAATGAAGTACACAACATAATAGATGCATATGTGCAGTGATATCTAGTACAGCAAGGCTAAACAGTCCAACCAAGTTCAACACCAGGTTTTACAAGTTTCAAAAACCTAACAAGCCGTGGTGGTCAAAGTGATAACAGGAATCAAACAAGTCAAAGCCAAAACCAGGTGACAAATCGAACAAGTTCAAATTATCACAAAATAAAAGTAGCCGATGTCAAACCAGAAATTCATAGAGCAAGTTAAAATTCGTGAAGCCGTGATAATCAAGCAAACGAGAATATACGAATTGAAATAGTCAGAAAACATCACAAGCATCCAAACGAAAATCAGCTGCCAAGCATATCAACGTGAATCATTCAAACCATATGTATACGGACGAAGATTAAGCGATTTGAACCCTATTCAAACCCAATCATCATCAGCAATAAAAATCGTTCGAGTTCACACAACAACAGAAAGGAACAAGCAAATAACTTGAATCAAAGTCGAGTATTATCGAATATCGAAAAAGGAAAAAATCGCATACTATTTTAACATTCGAACCTGACTTAATTGAAGCAGCCGTGAACGAATTGATTAATCAAAGAAATTATTCAAAGCATCAGCTATCAATTCAAGCATCGGCCTGACCAGCAAAGCCCTAATTTCAGAATGAAGAAGGAACGAGACAGCTATTATCACAAACGAAAGAAGATACAGGCCGAAGAAATAAATAAGAAGAAGGGGAACATTTTTTATCATAAGTGTTCCTTTTAAGCCGGCTCTTCAAACTTTCCTTTAGGCTTTAAAATTTAAGGTTTTTGTTTTTAAGTTGTTTTTAAGTTGTTTTTATTTGTAATTTACTTTTAACTTTTGTAAATTCTAGTCGCGTGACTAAGGGACGAACTACGATGGTTTAGTTTGGGAATTCGCAACTCAATGGCTGAGTTGTGGCAAGGTTTTGAGCGTAGAGTTAGGTTCGTTCAAGCGACTGTCACGAGTTTACGTGTGTAAGCGTCTGACTACTTAATTTCTAGTAGAAACCTTGGGGATAGCACATAGGCAGGGTTTTGCCGAGGCTGGGTAAATCTGCGTTGTTCTATTTCTGCTTTTATTATTCTGCTATTATCAGTGTTGCGGTTATTTTTTTATATTTTCACATTAAAATTTATAATTATTAATATCACCCTATTCACCCCCCCTCCCCCTCTAGGGTGAAATTGATCCTACAATAGAGTATCTTTAGGTTTTATTACTTTAAGTGAACTCATTGGTAGATGAAACATAATTATATTTTATGTCAGGTGTTGATAATTTATGGTTTCGAGATGAGTAAGATAACAATAATGTCGTACTTCTACTTCAAGGATCTAGAGCATAGATTCTTTTAGACAGTAGTTCAACCCACCGAGTGCAAACGAGTTACCAAACTACTAACTTCAAGATTCAGTGAAGCCTTGGAATAGCGTAACCAGATACAAGAGTTGTATGATTTTGATCTGGCTAAGAACGCTTTATTATAGTTTCTGATGATACAAATTTATAGATAGTAGAATAGAGAAGTAGAAGAGAACAGATTTGCAATATTTTTGCGTTTGCAGTACCTTACAGGCATTGTAAAATTTGGTTGTGATAAAAATGTTCTGCAACACTTTCTAGCTTTGCAAAATCTAAAAGAAGAAGATAAAAACTGTTGCATTTTTTTATTTTTTTTGAACCGCAATGGTTGTGGACATCGCTATTTATAGTGTTGGAGAGATATTTATTCGTCTAGAGAGGCATCAGTACAAAACTTTGCATCCCTTCCCAACGATTCAAAACTGCTGCTAATGGTCGCGTCCGTTCATTCAAATATCTTTCCATCACCAACTGTCGCATCTCCCTCCAAATCTGTCCATTTAAATTTGAATTTAAATCTGGTCCGTTTCAATAAAAAAATTAATTCTGTCAGTTTAGACCGAACCCGAACCTGACCAAGCCCGGGTCGGACGGTGGAGGCGGCGCGCGCATGCATGGTGGTTATGCATGACTTTCCTCCTTAAGACAAAGCAAACATTTGGATGCCTAAAGGACCCAAACTTCTCATGAGGAATCTATATTTAAACGAATATAGTTCCATGTTTCCCAAGATGTGGGACTATTCTTCCTTCCCTCTTCTTTTCACTTTAAATATAAATAAACTATAGAGGCAATGTTGAAAATATCCAACATTCTCCCCGTATTTTCAAGATTGAATATTTTAAGTTTAAAAATGGAATGACTACACCACTTAAGTGATTGCCTATGTACCTAAGTGCGATCAAGCCTAACATAGTTCAAGGTCAAGGAATTGCATAATCGTAAAAACCAACACATAAATGAAATGTATCTTTTGGATTTGAACCTTCACTTTGTTTAAACAATTCAAACCCTTATCAAGATTCATATGTGAACGAATCTTGAACCAAGTATCCCTAATGATAAAACTGGAACAATCACACATGTTGATTTTCTTAGGTAAAGTGTTTTGTATTGCTCGACACGTTAATGGCCATGTGCTTTTAATCCTGGGTTCATGATTCTACTTTAGAAAGCGGTCTTACTTTCTTAGGAAATGGCATGATTTCCATACTCATATAGGAAATTCTCTTAGGTGTTTCTGCGATACACCTTTTAGTTATCTAGACTAATTAAAAATATTTTATCCATCCTTTGTTCTTGTAGAATCCAACACTAAACATAATAGGAATTTTTCTATGTATTGCTCCATAATCATTCTCTTAACTTATTGGTACCCACTGAACCTTGTTTATCCTTTTCAAAACATAGGTTGGGTTTCTGTTAAGGATGATCAACCTTCATTCATAGACCTTAGTCCAATTTCCTTCGATTTTATAGAAATCATTCCCTTTGGAAGACTCTTAGTGAGTGGGTCAGCCAAGTTTTTCTTTATTTCTATGTAGTCAACAATTATTACTCCTCTTTTGAGTAATTGTCTTATCATTTGATGTCTTATACTCACATGTCTAGATTTCCCATTATATGTCTTATTAGAGACATTGTATATCATAGCCTGATTCTTACAGTTAATCGTGACTGCTGGAGATGGCTTCTTCCATAGTGGAATTTCTATTAATAAATTCCTAAGCTATTCTACTTCCTTACATGCATTTGCTAATGCAATCAACTCTGACAACATAGTGAGTCAGATATACAGGTCTGCTTCTTGGAACCCCAAGACACAGCAGCACCTCCTAATGTAAAGATCCATCCAGTCGTAGACTTGAATTTGGATTCCAAATTGTTCCAGGTCGCATCACTAAATCCTTCTATTACAGCTTGATATCCTTTATAAGATAAACCATAGTTAATGTTTCCTTTCAAATAAGCTTGAACTCTGGAAATTGCTTTCCAATGTTCGTAACATTGATTAATCGTAAATAGACACAACATGCTTATAACATGTGCAATGTTGGGTTTAGTACAATGCATAGCATACATAAGACTCCTAACAACACTGGAATGCTAGAGTTGAGAAATGGTACGCCCAGTATTCTTTACTTATTTAATACTAGGATCTAAAGTAGTTGATGATGGTTGGTCATTATAATGACCATACTTTTTGAGGAACTTCTCAATGTAATGAGATTGGGTTAGAAACAACTCCCCCTCTTTCCTAATGATTTTAATTCCTAAAATTACATCAGCCACTCCTTGATCTTTCATATCAAACATAAAAGATAAAAACTTCTTAGTTTCATTCACACAAGATATATTAGAACCAAATATTAGCATGTCGCCAACGTATAGACATATTATAACATAATTTGTGTTATCCGATTTGCTATAAATACATTTATCAGCATCATTAACAATGAACCCAGATGACAATGCTACTTTATCAAACTTCTCATGCCATTGCATGGGAGCTTGCTTTAGGCCATAAGGAGACTTTACTAATTCGCAAACTTTCTTTTCTTAGCCTGGGGTTTTGAAACCTCCTGGCTTTTCCATATACATATACATATACATATACATATATATATATATATATTCTTCTAAATCTCCATTCAGAAAGGTGGTCTCATCCGTTTAATGTATGACCAATTTATGAATGGATGCAAGTGCTATTAAACAGCGTATAGAAGAAATGCGAGCAACTAGAGCATATGTATTAAAATAATATACTCCATGTCTTTGCTTATAACCCTTAGCAACTAATCTTGCTATGAACTTATCGATGGATCCATTTGACCTCAACTTTTTCTTGAATATCCATTTACATCGTATAGGTTTAGCACCAGGACGTAAATCAGTTAAAACCCAAGTTTGGTTTGACGGTGTGGAACTCATTTCACCATTGATAGCATCTTTCTAGAAAATGGAATCTCTAGAATTCATAGCCTCGGAATAAGTTTTAGGATCATCATCCATATTCATTACATATCTGGCCACATTAAGGACTTTGTCCTTACTGCCTTCTACAATATAAGTTATGAAGTCACGACCATAGTCCTTCTCTATTCTTGTTCTTTTACTTCTCCAATGTTCAGCACTTTTATCTAGTACTGATACATCCTTGTTGTTTTGAGTAGGAGCATAGTCATCGTCATTGATATCATTAGTCGTATTAGGCTCTGGACTAGATGATCTCAATGGAATCTCAACTGTTTGATTTTTAGATAATTCTACATCTATGGATTCTATAACTTCTAAGGTGTCAAGTGTTAAGAGCTTATAAGTTATACTGTTAACGGTATAACCTATGGAAACACATTTGAATGCCATATTACCTAATTTTGGTTGTTTAGGGTCCGATTTTCTAACATATGCTAAACAACCCCAAACATAAAGTCTTGTAAGATTAGGTTTTCTATTAAACCATAATTCATAAAGGACATTATTCTTTTTAAGTGGTACTCTATTTAAAATATAATATGCAAATAACATAGCATCATCCCATAAGTTATTAGGTAAATTTGAACTTATAAGCATGGCATTAACCATTTCTACTAAATTTCTATTTTTTCTTTCAGCAACACCATTTTTTTATGGTGTATAAGAGACAGTGCATTGGTGAACTAAACCTTGTTCTTTACAAAACAAGGTGGATTCATTTGAGAAATATTCACCACCACGATCTGAATGTAATACTTTGATTTTATCTCCTAATTGTGTTTCCACTTCAGCTTGGTAAATCTTCAAATTTATTAAAAGCCACATCTTTAGTTTTCATTAGATACACACAAGCATATCTAGTATAATCATCAACAAATGTGATATAGTATTGGTTACCACCATAGGTGATATGACCTTTTAAGTAACCCATATCATTATATACCAAATTAAGCAAACCAGTTTTCCTTTCTACGGATTTAAAAGATTTTCGATGTATTTTTGCTTGAAGACATATTTCATATTTAGAGATAGAATCAAAATCACAATCAGAAATTAATCCTAATTTATGCATATTTTTAAGGGAATTATAATTAATATGTCCTAATCTACCATGTCATAAACTAAAAGAATCAACAACATAAACAGAATATTTCATTATTAAATTCAACTTAATCATGTCGTTACAAGAGTATCCCTGTCCAATGAATCTGCCGTTCCTGGACAACATTAACTTATCGGACCATACACCTTCTTGAATCCTCCTTTGTTAAGAAGGTATCCAAAGACCAAATTCTTACATATGTCTGGTATATTGACCGGTGTAAGAACTTACCATAGGTGAGTGGAAGTTCTATAGTGCCTTTTTCCATAACTTTGAACCTTATTTGCTCCAGTAACTTCATTACTTTCTCCATTGTTTTCTTCATAAGTCTTAAACAAACGACGGACTTTGTAAAAATGAATAGTTGCTCTAGTATTAAGCCACCAGTCATTACCTATGCCACTAATGGAATTTGTCCCTTGCACTACAGCCAAAAGCGAGTCTTCGACAACATTCACTTTTTATTGTTTCTTCCGCAGATGATAGTCTCGGGCATGGTGGTCGGTCTTGTTGTAGAAATAACAATCACCTTTCATTTTGTTGTTTTTTGGGATGATTTTTCCAATTAAACTATGTCTCATACTTAGGCTTTAACTTGTCAGTTATTTCAACATTATTTGTCTTAGAATGGAACTCAATTTGCGGATTATCATCTAGTTCTTGTTTACGAGAGTCCTCTTCAATACGAAGATAACGTTGTAAACCGTCTAAATCATAATCTGTTTCCGCACGCTTCAATTTTTTTCTTAAAATTGTTCCAGGAATTAAGGAGTCTAGAAATTATGACTCCAACAACAACAAATTTAGGGAGATGTATTTAGCATCTTTTAGTTGATTCCCCAGTAGTAAGATTTCACTTACATGTCCTACTATGGACTTGTTAGCCACCATTTTGAAATCCATAAAATTGGAAAAAAGAAATTTCTTATTACATGCCTCTAATATGCAGTAGTTTCTTTCCAGTGTAGTCCAACGAGCCTTCATAATTTCCAAGGTCCTATGTGCGTTGTAGACAGAAGTAGACAGTGCATTCAGAATGTGCCCTCTAAATAGAAAATCATCTTCTTTGCGCTTTGCACATTTCGCTTTTAACGTAGCATCATCTATTGCAATTTCCTCCGGTATTACCTCTAAGTCATCATCCAAAATGTAGAACAATTTGATTGTGATAAGGAAGAACTTCATCATCTCTTGCCAACGAATAAAATTATCTCCATCAAAATGCTCCAATCGAGTTAAGTGTTTGATTTATGATTTGTAGGGCGCTCTAACTTTCCATGGTTGATTTACCTATTCTCTAAAATTTATTGATAATTTATTATTCGAGACGAGAAAGATGACGATAATGTCATACGTTTGACTTCAAGGATCTAAAGTATAGATTCTTTAGACAATAGTTCAACCCACCAAGTATAAATGGGTTATCAAACTATTGACTTTAAGATTCAGTGAAGCCTTGGAACATCGACCAGATCCAAGATTTGTATGATCTTGATCTGGCCAAAAACATTTTATTATAGTTTCTGATGATGCAAATTTGTAGAGAACAGAATGGAGAAGAAGAAGAAGAGAACCGCAAAATCTGGTTGTGATGAAAGTATTTTGCAACACTTTCTAGCGTTGCAAAATCTGGTAGAAGAAGATAAGAATTATTACTGTTTTTTTAAACAGCAATGGCTCTGGACTTCGCTATTTATAGTATTGGAGAGATGTCTATTCACCTAGAGATGCATCTGTACAAAACGTTGCATCCATTCCCAACGATTCAAAACTGTTGCTAACAGTCGTGTCTGTTCGTTCAAATATCCCGCCATCACCAACTGTCGCACCTCCCGCTTAAATTTGAATTTAAATCTGATGTGTTTCAACAAAAAATTAATTCTATCAATTTTGACCCGAATCCAGCCCGGCCTAATTCGGTCGAACGGATGGTGGCGTCGTACGCGCGTGTGGTGGTTATGCATGACTTCCCTCCTCAGAACAAAGAAAATATTTGGGTATCCAAAGGGCCTAACCTTCTCACGAAGAATCTATATTTAAACAAATATAGTTCCATATTTCCCAATATGTGGGATTATTCTTCCTTCCCGCTTCTACTCACTTTAAAATAGAAGAAAACTATGGAGGAAATATTGAAAATATCCAACATCAAGTGTACCATTTATGCATGGCTTTTTTTACTATACCCATCTATATACCAATCCACAAATACATGATAATTGTTTATCAATATTAAATGTGGTCTGCCTTTTCTTAATTAGTTTCTTTATAATTCTCATGGCTTGGTACAATGCATAAGATAAGTTTGATACTTAGTTTGAGATACTATCCGGAACACTGAAATCCCGTCCATTTCGGTCCGGCCCTGACGTCGTCCGAACCGATATTTGTTTCAAAATCCATTTCTTATGATGGTGCAAGAGAAAAAGAATCCATTTTACTGCATATCTAGCAAGATTTAACTGCAAGAGAAATGAAAGATTCGAGTTAAAACTTTTGGGATCTGTTGATTTTAAGGTTACATCGAGCCAAACAAAAAATACATTCGATCATCGAGCACGAGCTTGAAGCAGGAAAATATTGAGCATACATGTGTGCAGTTAAGATAGAATCGAACTTTTGAATGACTAGGGCACTTGGGATCCTATGGACAAAGATATGGTCTTCATGGACCCCATTGAATTTCATTAGAGGAGGAACCTTATAAAGATCGTATCGATTCTTATCAACAAAGAAAAGATTTAACTGAAGCTGTTCAAACAAGCATAGGTCAGTTAAATGGTATTCCCATAGCAATTAGGGTTATGGATTTTCATTTCTTGGGGGGGTTGTATGGGGTCTGTAGTAGGTGAGAAATTCATACGTTTGATCGAGCAAGAAGAAAAATATCGTGCATAGGTGTTGAGCGAGTGGGAGAGGGATGAGGAGATAAATGGAGGAGGAAATGAGTATGAGGAATGTATCTATATTGAGAATGTTGAATCTATGGTTACAGTAATGATTATAGGGTTACAGCACAAAAAAAGATTTCCTTTAAGGCCCTTTCTTATTGGGCTTTTCTATGTTTATTTCATTCAAATACAATGCAGAAATTAAGAAAAGTATAGTCAAGTTTTAACCTAATTAAATTATAGTTATAATTGTATAAATTTATTTTACTTATGTCACAATTAAATTATAGTTGTAATTGTAAAAATTTATATTATTTGTTGACATATTAATATACAGAAAGGTTTTAAAATGCTATGGAATCCAGAATCATAATTTAAATGGAATAATCGGAATTTTCAAAATGGAACCGAAATTTGAAAATTTGTACTGACCGAAACGGAATCGAAAACCAGAATTGTAAATTTTGTTTGAGACTTAAAACTGACATTTCAAGTCCATATTTCAGCTGTCGAACTAAATCGTTACAAAATTATTTGATGTAGTTTACTTAGGATTTGTACCGATAACAGTAGTTCATTTGAGTAAAGCGGATTACAATCATTAGTAGTTTAGAATCCAAGGTTGAGCCAAAATAGAAGTTTTCGCCGTTTTCACCCCTTGATTTACTCATTTGTTATAAAAATAAGTTTTTTGTGTGTGTAGCACGAGTTCTGACCTAATAGCTTTAGAAAATGAAACTACTGATGTGTAAGCTATTATCTAGATGGTCCAAATAATCACCCTGGAATGTTCAAAGGTAGTAAGCTCAACTAAATGGAACCTGGCCTCCTTTTTCACCCTATAATTTATCATATTAACTATTATGGTTGATGGTTTTGTATGCCATTGCATTTACACTATAAATTATAAAAAAATTCAATGTCTCGTGTGTTTGAAAATCTTAAATCATTCAGTGATAGTTGATTTAGAGAAACTAAAATAAAAAAATAAGAATGGATGACATCATATATGCACAGAAGAAATTAGAATTTGGGAGAACAAAAGAACCGAAATAAAAGAAAATTGTATTCGGTTTGCATTAATGCATGCATTTATTTTTAGTAGGGTAGAAAGTAACATGAAACCATATAATTATGTGCATCTTTTTTTAATAAATGCATATTTGTAGCTCTTTTTGTTTTCTCTAAGACAATAAATACTTAAGAATTTTATCGATTAGGTTCCATGAATAATGATTGGTTGTTTATAATTAAAGGCAGGTATTGTTTGACGTCATATATCTCTACAACAAATAGACCTTCTTATAGCGTTTAAAAACCGCGATTAAAGCATTCTCATTTCTATAAACGTCATAGATCAACAAGTTGTAATAATTCTGATAGATACAATAGCGTTTCAAAATTGCAATGGAAAACGGACTTTTAACAGCATTTTTATTGTCATCTTAGACAGGCCGTACCAGTAATCATTTTGAAGCTTGCTATAGAACTTTTACACAGAGTTGTGTTTTATAATACTAACAATTATGACATCATTTAATTGCTATAATATGTTGACATGCCATATTATTATGGCATCTAAAAACGCTATGGAAATATTATGCTAATATTTTATTACGCATCGAAACGCTACAGAGAATTCATTACTTTTATTGTAGCATTGTTTTTTGCTAAGCTAACTATTTAATCCTTGCAAAATATTTTGTATAGCACTAGCATAATGCTATAGTATAACAAAGCTGTAACAATTTTTCCTTTCATAGCATAGTTAAACCGCTCTAAAAAATTCCATTGCATTTTTTATTTCCATATACATTCAAGCTTACAATTTTCAATTCTACTAAACTTATTTCAAATGATATATTATAACGATTGAAAAAACCACACTTATCACATTGTAATGTACGTAACTAAATGGAGTCATAAGCCAAACCAAAAAATATATATATCCATAATATTTCATACACGGAGCATTAAGCATCTTAATATTTGTGACAAAAAGTGACAACACATACAACTGTAGATAACCAAAATGGTACATGCTAAAAATAAAGACGTATGAATGTCGATAGACAATACATTAATGCAAGCATGACCGATTTATCTAGTAACTCGCTTCACATCCTAGTTTTCATGAGTTGACTATGAACCTACTAATACTTCCATTATCCACTTTCTTATCCTAGTTTTCATGGGTTTACTAGCAACCTATTGACCGATGTCAGTTCTTAATCCGGATGTAGTTTTCAGATGTTCACTACAAACCAGTTAGCCCTTACTAACTGTCCTTAATACATAGTTTTCATGGGTTAACTGTGAACCTGTTGGTTTCCTCCAATAACTACTTAATCATAGTTTTATGGGTTTACTATGAACCTTTTGGTCACCATGACTACTAGGATGCAATTCAACTCATTCAGAAGTATAAGCAATTTATATTCACTATTGAGTAAACCTAGCTGGTTTTTCTACCCCTTTTTTCCCAAAACACGGTTATGGGTTATCACGTGAATATATTTATATTTGAAGAAGCAAAACAACAGTTCAAAAGTACCACACCTGTGGGTTTAAAGACCTTGAAAATTATTTCATAAAACATAGTTAACATCTTTAACTTATATTTTTATTAAGGCAAAACTTCTTCAAAATTGCATACTTAAAGTCATTTCAAAATTCCTTTATATAAGCCATGGGTTTTCCTTTAAAAATTTAAAGTCTGGGTTTTCAAACCTTTCAACAACGTCGGAAGGTTACACTTTCAATTTCTTCGAAAGGTTTAATCATCTGCTTTTAAAAACAATAGGTTGCGGCTTTTTTAATACTTTAAAACTCTTCTTCAAACCTTTCGACCTTGTTAAAGTATCATTTAATAAGAATACAAATTTTAGAAACCAATGTAGATCAAACTTTTTAAAACCATTGAACATTAAACCTTTCGAAACCATTGCAATCAAACCTTTCAAAATCATTGGAACTTTAAACTTTTGAAGCCATTAAAACTCAAACCTTTCAAAAACAATGGATTTGTACTTAAAATATTACTTTGGGTCATAGGTGAAAGTATCTCTTTCAAAACCACTCTTTGTTTTATAAAATATTGGGGAATATGATTGAACCTTTCGGCAGTGTCAAAAGCACCTTCTTTCGACCCCTTCGGAAGGTTTGGGAAGCAGCTTGCTTTACAAAAACCATTAAACCTTTCAACTAAGTCGAAAGCTCCTTCTTTCGACCCCTTCAAAGGGTTTGAAGAAAAATAAAGGCGGTAGCTCTTTTCAAAATCCTCTTTGAAACAACCTTTTGAAAACATAGCTTTCGACCTGGTCGAAAGCTCTTTTAAAACCAACCTTTTGAAATCAAACCTTTCGACCTTGTCAGAAGGTCTTTTAAATCCTTTCAAAACCAAACCTTTTGACCTTGTCGAAAGGTATTTTAAAACAACCTTTTTGAAACCAAACCTTTCGACAATGTCGAAAGTTCTTTAGAAAACAGGCAAGCAATTTCTCTTTTCAAATCAAAAATAAACTAAGGAACCATCTCCTTCGAAAGCAACCCTTCAACGCCATACCTTTCGACTTGGTCCAATTTGCTACATACCACCTGAATGATGTCATGTGCATCACTTTCAACCTTGATTGTCAATGAAGTCGAAGGGTCTTGGTCGAGAGGTATGGGTCGGAAGGTTTGCCAAAGAAGTCGGAACCATCTTTTTCTAGGTAAAAGCTGATATTTCCAAAATAAGAAAAAAATTTGTAACTAACTTGCCTACTTGTAAATATTTGATTGGTCTTCACAACTTTTAAATAATTTGGATAATATTTTCCGCATTTTCATAGATCTAAATCAAATCAATATTTAACAAATAAGCCCTTCCTCTTAAAACAATTAAATTATTTAGGTCCTTCTTTTGAGATAATTTAACTTCCTTATTAAATCACTCAGTAAAAATCCCCAAAAATTCTAGAAATTCACTTTAATCATGTTATCTAACATATTAAAATTATAGACCCAAATTCTTAATATATTTTTCCCAAAATAATTTATAAACCCAAATGGCCATATTTTCCTTTGAAAAATCATAATAAATTCTCCATGGCTTGGAAAATTATAAAAATTGAAACCCAACTCCAAAATCATGTTTTATACAACATATAATTTTTCCATGGCATTTAAAAATCACTTCATTTCGATTTTTCCTTAAAACCATGTATATCTCCTATTAAACAACCTTGTTTAAACATATATAAATCACAATCAAGCATATCATCATTCAATATATCATAAAAACAAGTTTATTCTTAATTTTGAACCCATATGATGATAAATTGAAAATAGAGATGTAGAAATTATTATTCACCTTAAATTGGATAAGGAAATTGAAGTTTGATTGTGATTGATTCCTTCTAACTTGAATCCTAAGCTTTAAGTTGATTTTCTCTTTTCTTCTTCCTAATGGATGGCCTTGCTTACTTCTCATGGTTATAAATTTTTTGTTTTGGTAAAATGAATGTATATGACCTAATGAGAATGGTATAAGGGTGGGAAGTATGGGCGACTATTTACCCCAATGCCCTTATTACTTAACCATTTTTATAAGTTCATTAGATTTTAAATAAGTATGGCACCTAGTTCATTAATCAACCTCAATCTCCTTATCTACATTATTCTATTTAATTTATTCTAATTAACTCCTGAATAATGTCAACAAATTTTGGGGTGTTAAAGGCTCCCCTCCTTAAAGAATTTCGTCCTCGAAATTCAGTAAGGACTAACTAGAAAACATGGCAATCATCTGTAACATCTCCGAACAACCAAACTAGCATATCTGTCCAGCAACCAATCTAATATAGACATACCATTAAAGAAGATCAGGATAAGCCTCTCAAATCCTATCCTATGTCTCCTAAGTACAGTCTTTCTCATTGTCGCTCCATTGAACCTTTAGCAACCTGACTGTCTTGGTCCTCAATTTCTTCTCATCTCTCGCTATAACCCGAACTGGTTGTCTAACAAAAGTCAAATCTGGCTCTACTACCAAATCCTCCAACTCTATTTAAGGAATAATAGCTCTAGATCATGCATATACTTACATAGGTGGGACACATGGAATACATTATGGACACCTGCCAAACTGATCATCAAATCAACTCTGTATGTGAGCTTTCCAATCCTTTATATAATCTGAAATGGACCAACATACCTTGGGCCAACTTCTCCGACTTTCTGAATCATACCACACCCTTCATCGGTGATACTTTAATGAAAACCCCATCTCCTACTGAGAACTCTAGGTATTTATGCCTCTTATCTGCATAACTCTTATGCCTGTATTGAGCTTCCTTCATCCATCCTTAATTAACTCAATCTTTTCTGATGCCTTTCTAACCAAATCTAGGCCTAAGACCACTCTTTCTCCTGTCTCCAACCAACATGTTGGTGATTTGCGTGGCCTTCCATACAAACCTTCAAAAATCGTCATTCCTATACTAGTCTGATAACTATTATTATAGGAAAACTCAATCAGATGCAGGTGATCTTCCCAAGATCCGCCAAAGTCCAATACACAAGCTCTCAATAAATCTTCGAGTGCCTTATTGACTCTCTCTATCTGCCCATCCGTTTGTGGGTGATAAGCTATACCCATCTTGAGCTTGGTACCTATTACCTCTTGTAGACTCCTCTAAATTTCACTAGTGAATAATGCATCTCTGTCGTTGAATAAGCTACTATGAATCACATGTAGTCTGACTATGTTCTTTATGAACAACTTAGCCAAAACAGGTTCTGTTCTGGTTGACTTTACTAGAATGAAATGGGCACTCTTGATTAGCATATCCACAATAACCCATATGCTTTCATTTCCTCCGCTTGACCTTGACAACCCGTTTATAAAATCCATCGATATTGAATCCCATTTCCAAATTAGGATATATAAAGGCTGAAGTAACCCACTTGGCTTCTGATGTTCGGCCTTCACTTGTTGACAGTTAACACACCGCCTAACCCACAAGCCAACATCCATCTTCATGCCTTCCCAATAAAATCTCCTCTTCATACCTTGATACACTTGGTTCCTCCTGGATGAATCATAAACTTCGATCAATGACATTATCTAGAACTTACCTCGTTAAGTTCTCAACATTCAGAACACAAAGTCGTCCCTTCTTTCTCAACCATCCTCCTTGGTCAAGACTAAAATCCTTTAGGTCATCAATCTCTGATCCTTCCTCAAGCTTTCTAATCCTCTCAGCTAAAATGGGACCTTCTCTCTACTTAGAAGTTATCCTCTCGATCAGCACTGTTCAAACTTCTAAACAAGGTAACATGGCAGTATCTTGACTAGAACTAGCGGTAGATCTCAATTACACACCACAGCTAGCTAAAGCTTCTAGATCCCTCATTCTGCCAACATTGCTAACACCACATTCTAATGTTTTCTACTAAGAGCATCCGCTACCTTATTTCCCTTTCCAGGAGTATACTCTATACTGAAATCATAAGCAGCCAAAAAATCCAGCCATCTCTACTGCCTCATATTCAACTCCTTCTGAGAGAATAAATACTAATGACTTATGATTGTTATACAACTCAATTCTCTCTCCAAAAAGGTAATGCCTCCAGCAAGGAAAAAATCACCGCAACCAACTCCAAGACATGAGTAGGATATTAACTTCATGCGGTCTAAGATGCCTAGATGCATAAGCAATAACTTTACCCTTCTGCATCAATACTGCTCCCAATCCAGTACCACATCCATCGGCGTATACTACTAACCCTTGGTTACCACCCGGGACCACTACAATGGAGCGTTGGTCAACAAATGCTTTAACTAAGGAACGCTTCCTCACATTTGTCCGTCCAAACAAACTTCACATCTTTCCTGCTCAACATAGTCAAAGGCGCTGCTATCCACGAGAATTCCTTAATGAATCTCTCGTAATAGCCAGCAAGTCCAAGAAAACTCTTGATCCCGGTTATCATCTCTGTTCTCTTCCAATTGTTCACAGCTTTGATCTTATCTTGACAATCCCTTCTCTAAAACTATATGACCAAGAAACTTAACCTCTTTCTTCCAAAAATGACACTTGGAAACTTTTGTCTTTAGCTGATTCTGCCTCAGCTTTCTAACACCAACCTAAGATGAATCTCATGCCCCCTTTCGTCTTTTGAGTACATCAAAATGTCATCAATGAATACCAACACGAACCTATCCAAGTGCTCTCGAAAAACCCGGTTCATCAAAACAACGAAGAAAGTAGATGCATTAGTCAATCCAAATGGCATCACCAACCACTCATACAAATTATATCTAGTCTGGAATGCTGTCAAAGGAATACTATCCTCCGCTACTCTCAACCGTTGAGACCCCGTCGCTAAATCTATTTGGGAAAATACTCTGGCTCCACTCAACTAATCAAACAGATCATCTATCCTCGAGAAAGGGTACCTTTATTACCGTCTTTTCATTTAACTTACGATAGTCAATGCACATCCTTAATGACCCATCTAGTACCTTCACAAACACTGCAGCTTCTCTCGAAGGCGAACTGCTTCGTTTGATAAAATTCCTTCCCTCAAGATCCACTAGCTACACCTTCAATTCCTTCATCTCTGTTGGTGTCATTCTGCTATGTGGTCTACTAACAGGTTTAGCGCCTAGTATAAGATCTATCTGAAACTCAACAACTCGTTCCAGGGGTAACATAGTAACCGGCTCAAAAACATCTGCAAACTCTCTAGCCACGCGAACCTAACTAAGATCTACTCCAATCTCCATGACACTCAACAAAGCACAAACACTCTTACTAGAATTCTCCACTAAGAAAATGATTTTGTTATGACTGTCTGGGTGCCTAAATGATATTTCCCGATCAGGGGAAAATATCCTATCCTCGTACTTACCCAACCAATCCATACCCAAAATGATCCCGAAATCTACAAAATCAAAGACGTACAAACTACATGCAAACTTATGACCTA
This sequence comes from Allium cepa, assembly GCA_030765085.1. NCBI lineage: Eukaryota > Viridiplantae > Streptophyta > Magnoliopsida > Asparagales > Amaryllidaceae > Allium > Allium cepa. Next base: position 668,707,609 of record CM060943.1, on the reverse strand, counting down.
ACAAATCAAGTCCTAACTAGCCACATCTCATCTTAAGAGTTTCATACCCTCCTATTGGATTTGCAACCCTTAGGGAAGTAACATGGTATGTGTGTTCTATACATAACCTATCAACCAAATACCGAGATATAAATGAATGTGATGCACCGGTATCAAATGTACCCTAACTGGTATACTCTGAATCAAAAGCGTACCTTCCATTACATTTTTCTTTTTCTCTGTTGTAGTAGGTCTAGAAGAAGATGGTGGTCCAATAGCAAACACCTTCCCTCTATCTGTCCTGAATGGCTTTGGACACTGGTTCTTATAACGCCCAACTTGGTCACAGTTGAAGCATTTTACATTCTTCTTCTCTGTAGACTTCTTTTCTTTACCAGTTCTGCACTTGTGGGCATGATGGCCCTTCTTATCACACTTATAACACACCAAATCATCCTTCGCCTTCTTAGCGGCCTCCCCTTTCTCGGCTCCTTTCTTTTTAAAGAATTTCCTTTTCCTTTCCTAAGAACCTTAGAACTCAACGGGCTTCTCCCTAGATGAAACAGCAAGCATCCCCTCACGGCGGAGGGTCATCTCCACCATCACATGATAAGGTTCTCTAATATGAGTCATAGTCATTCTGCTTGGCTCTGGTCTCAAACCTCTAATGAATCTCTCATTCCTTCTGACATCTGTGTCAACAAAAGCATAACCATATCAAGATATCTCATCAAACTTAGCAGCATACTCGATCATAGACATATCTCCTTAGAGAAGATCCATGAATTTCCTCATCAATGCCGATTTGGTAACCTCGAACAAGAACCTTTGCTCAAGCCTTCTCCTGAAGTCAGCCCAAGTCAACTCTTCCTCCAGCACTCCGACTGTCACACTGTTTCACCAATGAAGCGCAAACCCCTACAACTGTCTAGAGGCTAGTCTTCTCTCCACTCCATTATTCAATCCTAAATCTATAAAGATCCTCTCACAGTTCAACAACCGGTTCTCTACTTCTACATAATCTTTCCTTCCAACAAGCGGGTTTCCTCCCATGCTGATATAGTCTCTACTCAGCTTAGCGTAGTTATATCCAACTGGAGCTACAGGATTATCTCCTCCAACATTACCAGCAGCTCCTATTTGCAAAAGATTAGCCAACAACTGATACACCATTCCCGTGTCTACTGCCAGATTTCCAACACCAACATTGGCCTCAACATTTTAGTTAGCATTAGCCTGTCGACCTTGGTTTTTCCGAGTATTAGGTCGAGCATTTCCATTGGTAGTGGTGCTTCCTCCACCTAGATTTCCTCTTTCGTTTTCTACCTCCGTATCCTCTTTCTCGTATATCTGCATATGAGCCTTAGTAAGATACAGAAGAACGGTCTAAGAGAGAGGGGAATACACACTTAGATGTATACATACATACATACATACATATCAATTACAAGTATGTTACTATAGCGTTAACCCAAACCCCGATTTTATTGTCAAATCCATTGGATTATGTTTCAAAAAGCTTTTAAGTTTATCTTTTCTTTTGAAGTTCCATAAACCTATACTCTAATACTAACTCGTAACATCCCCCTACTTGAAGGTCCAAAACTAACGGCTACGAGTGATGTAGTCAACCATAGTTAATAATTCTCAACGACCAAATACGACGGTGCTAGATACATTGACACATAGATCATAGAAATATGGAACAAAAATTAACAATTCAAAAAACATTTCCACATTCAAATTAAAACATTTCATGTTCATTACATAATCCCAAATTACGTTAACCACGTTCAACAAAATATAATTATTACAATTATGCCAAGAGCGACGTATGAAGATGCCCCCTTGGTTGATCAGAGTACATAGTAAGGCTAATAGATCTGCCTTTACAACCAAATACACAGTGGAAAAGAAAAAAAATCTAATAATTATTTTCCTCCTGCATACCTCTGGAAGCTTTATCCGTCTAAGAAGAAAACCTGTAAACCTTAAATCTCAAACTACTCAAAATCAATTGAGTACCCGAGAGTTTAAGGGAAAAACAAAAGCTTTGAGTCAGACATAAAGCCTGGTATGAATAATAATCTAACATCTCAATCCTTTTAGATATCTAGTGAGATCACACCGCTTAACAGAACGAGTTTTTCCCTCACTAGTATCCTAAAACCTTTATAAACCATATATTGTGCTCCTACATCCACAATGGTTAAAACATACATTTTCAAAATATTATGATGATATGCATACTTGAAAACAATTAAAATTTCCCATTTCCCATTTAATATGACACCCTTCCCTATCCGTAGTGTAAAATCCCCTATCTAGAGGCCCAAAACTAAGCGCTACAGATGTTGCAGTCATCTATAGTATTAGCTTTCGATGACTAAATACGGCTATGTTAATGGTATTAATAGCATTAGAAGCACTTGAATATGAAATAAAACACAGATTTCAAAAACAACTTTTACTTCATTACATTTCAAAACCACATGTTTCACATTCAAAACACATAATCCCAAATTCGTTCCTAGACATAGATAAAATATACTTATTACAAATACACCAAGAGCGGTATATTAAGATACCCCCTTGGATGATCAGAGTCATAGAGTCATAATAGACTTAATACACAGTGAAAATACATTAAAACATAAAATAAGAACTGCAACTCCTAAATAGCTATCCATTTGTTTCCTGCAAGCCTTCGGTAGCCTTATTTGTCATCTTACTAGAAACTGAAAAGATCTTAACTCTTCAGCCTACTCAAATTAATTTTGAGCACCTGAGAGTTTAAGGGTAAAACATAAACTTCGAGTCAGATATAAAACCTGGTATGAATAATGCCACACATACCAGAATATACATATGTTAAGTGAGACCACGCTGTTTAGCGGAATAGGTTCCCCCTCAATAACGTCCCTTTGAAATAGATCTTTGTAAAATCTTTTCCTGCAACCAAAATTGGTTAAATACTGTAAAGCAATCATTATGTAAACAGACATGAACATTAGGTAATAATGAACTGTCTGTTCAAACTAATAAGGTTTGTTTGGAAAAAAAATTACCTTTGGTTAACTCGGGCCCACCAGACAATATAATCAAAATTAATCTAACACGTGTTAGATATTCTTCTTCTTCTAGATTATCTACCCTTGACTATCTGTTAAATATTTCGCTTCTGGATGGTCTTTCCCTAAGTTAATCATCTCCTAGGTCTTCCTGATCCTAATGGTTTTACGGGCTCACCAATAACCTATCTATATACAAATATATATTCATTTCGGTGTGTGATCATAATTTTAGTCTACCTATGACAAAGCCTTACGTGTTAGAATTTTGGACAACAATTAGCTAGTGCTAATAGCTAATGTATAGGGCGCGACTCCATACTAGTCTCATTCGGTATTCTAATATCTGAGTCATTTTCACTTAGGGATCCCCTCCCATAATTTTTCTTGAAAACATTTTCAAAATGATTTAAAGCCTTTAAATCAAACTTACACAAGGGAATTACATATTATTTATGCTTTACTCAAAATCATATTGCCATGTTATATATATCTTCTTTACCCAAACTTTAGTTGATGAAAACATTTAACCATTTGAAAGTACCTCTTTTCGAAAACCAAGTGAAAGCATTTTAATTACCTAGGCCAATAGGGCAAAGCCTTACCTTTCGAAACCATTCATCAAACCTTTTGAAACCATTGAGAAGTAAACCTTTCGAAAGCAATAGAACTTTATACATCCTTCTTTAAAATCATTCTAAAACATTGCCTTAGAAAAACCTTGGAAAACCTTCCATCTCGACCTTTTGAAACCATTGAATTAAAATCTTTCGAACCCATTGAATTAAAATCTTTCGAAACCATTGAATTAAAACCTTTTGAAATCATTGAATTCAAAACTTTCGAAACTAATGAACTAAACCTTTTGAAATCATTAAACTTAAACGTTTCGAAATCATTCAACTTGAACCTGTCGAAATCACCCAACTTAAACCTTTCGAAATCTTTCAACTTAAACCTTTCGAAACCATTCAAAGAAAACCTTTCGAATAATTACTGGGTTCAATTTAAAACAAGTGGAAAACCTTCTTTTAAAACCTTTCGACTTCATTAGAAGCATCCTTTTGACCTTGTTGGAAGGTCTACTTCAAAAGCTTGGGTTAGTTTTCACTTTATAAAGCAGGGTTAAATCCCTAAGTCGAAAGCTTCCTTTCGAAAGCATGGAGAAGCGACTAGTTTTAAAGCAAGTGAACCTTTTGTCTTTGTCGAAAGGTTCAAAAAAAACCAAACAAAACTGGCAGTAACCTTTTGATCGTGTCGAAAGGTTTCAAAACAAATAGTGATAAAACAAAGTAACCTTTCGACTTTGTCGGAAGGTCCAAAAAAAACAAATAAGCATCAGTTACCTTTCGACTTTGTCAAAAGGTTTAAAACCTTTATTTTAATTCTTTTCAAAAGCAAAGCAGGTTAAAGCTTTTGCTTTATAAAACAAACATACCCCAACCTTTTTGGCAACCAACCTTTCAACTAAGAACCCTTCGACTTTGTCCAATTCATTATGTACCAAGATACTTGATATCATATGCATTGAACTTTGACCTTGTCGAAAGCTAGAACCTTTTGACTTTGTCTAGAGATCTGGGTCAAAAGGTATAACGCAGAAATTGGCTAAAACATACTAAAGGTATGATTTCTTTGTTTTGAACTTAAAAAGGATAACTTTTCAACTAACCTGCATTTGTTTGTCAAATTCTCATTGGTTAACAAATATTTTTTTTAAAATGTGCTGCCACTATTTTCAGAATTAAATAATAATTTCAATTTATAAAATGCCCCTTCTCCTTAATTAAATATATAAAACATTTAAGTCCCATACCTTAAATGTAACAACCCACCTTTTTGGACGGTTCAAATCAATGATAAACCACAAGTGTGTAATTCAAACCATTCAAAAGGGAGGATTGTTAATGGGATAAATAAGAAAATAAAATAAAAGAAGGAAAAACACAGAATCCCGCTGCGGAATGACAAAATATAATAATCAATAAACAGTTTATGAAGCTGTTTTACAAATAACGTTTGATTACACTTTTACAAATTCAAATCTGAGTTATACATACATCGTAAATAAACAAATATTACAGCGGAACATAGAATGAGCGGAATAATAAATAACAATAATATACTGAATCTTTATCTTCGTCCACTAGGAAATAGTCTTCAATACATTGAAAAGCTCAAACTGACCCGAGCATAATGAAAAATAATACACTCGAGTCAGAACTAAAAATTCCTATATAAGTCAAATCAATCTCAAACAAGAATATGAGTCTAATGGCTACAGGGATGTTACGGGATTTTCATCTCCTATCAAGTGTACAACGTGAATATATTTATTTAAAAGGTTTCAAATAATTAAAAATATCAATCTTATTTATCTAATTAAAACAAATTCGAAGTTTACATTAACTTAAACCCATCAAATAATTCAGTTCCAAATAAAATCCAAATTCAAGTAATTATATGATATATGTCATTTCATCCAGTACCAAAAATCAAGATTTTCAAAACAATGAAAACCGTTCGGGCCTATCATTTCAACCCATAATGATTTTCCCTCACCTATAAGATCGTTCGGGTATGTATCATTTCAACTCATAGTGAACTTGCGGTATTATAACGATATAAAATACAATATCCATTCATCCAATATCAACAATCAATCACAATCATCATCCAAATCAATCAGTAATCATCAATAGATAATTAAAAGTCAATAATAGGTATTTAACTGGCAATTTAAACTCAATTATAAATTAAATAATGATTTAATTCAAATAAATTCAAGTTATCTGAGATGACAATTTAAATGTACCAAACAGCCTTAAATAAATTTTCAATCACATCATAAATTTAATTTAACAAACAAAAGAAATTTTATGAATTGTGAGTGGGTTAAAAAACTCACCTTTGAATTTAAATTGAATTAAAATCCAACTTAAGCCCAAAATTCGAATAGTCTCTGAATTCATCCAAACAAGTGTCAAAATGTCTGGAATTTCAATACGATCCTAACGCAAGAAACCGTGCGTGAATCGGACCTCGTAAGTGAAAGTTATATACGTTAGAACATTCAGAAACTTAAATTTTAAATAAAAATAAAAACAAAGCATACACTCCCACGTCACCTGCCACGTCACGGCGTCCTCCTCCAGCCATTATTTTATTTTATTTTATTTTTTCTCTCGTTCAAACCCTAGAATGAACGAACTGACCCAGCACGATGAACTCGCGCTCGAACTCAGCGCCACATCGGCCGCTGGACCACCGCCTGAGCCAATCCAAGCCACTCCCCTCCCCCTTGATCTATGCGCTGCCTCATCGCTGAACATGAGCCGGCACCACCGAAAGGGTCTAACCCTAATCAATTTTTAACGATGATCGAACCATTGATTTGTCATGCCACCAACACAGATGAGCTCCCCTCGGTCATCTCTACAATATTGTACCCATGATTCGACGATCAGACCAAGATGATCAAGGCACGGCGAATGGCCGTGACTAATTCGCCTAGTTCTGGCCACATAGGAAACCAAATCGAAAAATAGAGAGTGGATTTGACTTGCGCCCGTCGAAAGCTTCAAAGCGATATATAATTTGACATATTTTGACGAGTTTTAATTTTTGGATTTGGTTTTTGAATTTGAAATTGAATTGGGAATTAGGATTTGCAGCCATTGAGAAGGAGAAACCACAGAGAATTGTATGTACAGAAATGAGGAATAAGAAATAATTAGGGTTTACAACAAGGTATTTATTGGCAGATCAGAAAAATAGAATGAATTGACCAGATTTGATTTGGAAGTTGAACGATACACGATCCGAAAAGCCCGTTCTGCCTCCGAAACGAAAATGGGTCATCCCATATATCAAAATAGATGTTTTCGATAGTTTTAAACTCAATGGAACATGTTTCAAGTCCAATACTATCGTATGAAGAAGTTATGTTAAATTCAGCTTAATTCAAATTGATTTCTATTAAATTGATTTCTAGGTGTTTCGAGCCCGTGCGATCAAACGACAAGTCTGATCGTTACGAAACTTGAAATCTTACAGTAATTCACTGTGACGGATCCGATGAAACTAGTTTCGTCCAAATCCGAGGCAGTTGCCAAAATGGCTATTTTCACGCTAATTAAATAAATTAAAATTAAATTAATTAAATCACTTTTTAATTCGATGTTTATAAACAACCAAATTTCATCATTTTTGATTCCATAGACATTCACAATAATTTAAAATAATTCAACATATCAATTCAATGTTGGTTATTACACTAATTACAGTGTTCAAATTCACTGTAATTAAATCTAATTAATTATAATTTAATTTCAATAGATTTACTTAATGTGATTTTCAATCTTTTATATTCAACTAAATATAAATCTAATAACATAGTTAACATTTATTTTACATCTCATTACATTAATATACTCCAATTTCCATCTTCTATTTATGTTAACTATTTTATTTTCCATTTTATTGAATTTTGTCAATTTTACACATCAATTAAAATTAAAATCCCAATTAATTTTTTTTTACCTTGATTCCTATCTTTTATTAAATCAATCGTTTCCTTATAAACAATAATTTACATTTATATATTTAATTACATTACAAATTGCAGCTATTGTCTAAATTCTCATTGATGTAATGTTTAAACACATTTAGTTGTAATAAATCTATTTATTATAGCTTAAATTCTAATAAATAAATCAACCTTGATTTCAATTCTTCTTATTCACTCAATTATCATATTATGAATAGAATATACATTGGCTACATCTTATTGAATTAACATTCTTCAATTTTCAATCCAATCTACACTAACTACACTAATTAAGTCAATTAACTGCAATTTATTTCAAATTAAATTTATGAACTAAACAAATATGTAACTTATAACAATTGTTACTATTAGCCTTTAATCACACTTGTAAATTCATTATTTACAAACAAGTGTTACAATTTCTTACCCAGCACTATTTTATTCAATTTCAATTAATTATATACTAATTCATTAATTAATTCAATACTACATTTGTTTTCCTCTGTTCAATTTATAACCAAATTATAACACTTACATTATTTCATTATTGGAATTTCATTTACCTTGTTAATAATTAACTTAAATTAACTTTATTACATTTCCTTTTTTGTTATTATGCCGGTTATAAATCTTAAATTTTAATTTCTTTCAATATTTAATTACAAAAATCTTGTTAAATTTACTATTTTAATTTTCGAAAATTATAGGTCGTTGCACTCTCCCCCACTCAAAAATTTTTGTCCCCGAAAAGGAAAAAGAAGGGAAAAAAGAGATTAAGAAATCAATATATCTTATTTAAAACATTAAATTTATAAATAATTAATTTACATAATTAGATAATTTAGATAAAATATATCAATTTATAAACAAATAAATCCTTTTGTACTCAAGTTAACAAAAGTTTAGAAAACATTTCATAAAATTTTCTAAGTCCAAAATTCATGAGAAATTTCTCCAGACTCCTTTGTATGGAGAGGCCTGGGAGAAATAATAATATCAAAATATAACAATATATATCAAAAAAATTTAAAATAATATATATATCCCAACAGCAGGAAAAACAATATAATCTCGCTAGAAAACCATAATCCGAGAACGTACCATTAGTCGGGTAAATAACGCTTATTTTATGAAACCAAAAATAGTGGCAATTGCTTCCATAACCTGTATTCCACTTATATAATCCAAAGAGGTTAATAATTATATAGAAGTGAAATGATTATATTGTTTTAAATTAATAACAAACAATCAACATAACATAACAACAATCACTTTCAACCAAAAGCATATCATCATCACATAAAATCAAAATAAATCAGTGCAACATAACAACAATCTTTTGCAAACAAGCATACAATTTTCATAAGGGATTAAAGTAATCAACCATTTCTGAAGTTACAGTCATTAAAGTTAATATAGTATTCATTTTATTATTTACTTTAATTATCAATAGCTTCAAACATTAACTTAAGTTCATAATTCTTTGCTTACAATATTCACTTTCTATTTCATTTTATTTAGTTGCACTACGATTACAACCTAGATTTATAACTATTTTCATATCAAATTTCTTATTTATAAAAGTAAATTTCATTGAACACTTTCATTATTTAAGTTTCTCTTGTACAATATTCCATTACATATCCTTATATAACATTACAAATTTTAATATTCTGGTAAGTTATATATATGTTTCTAAGAATGTAATTAAAAGTTATACAAGTTTATCTTATTTCATTTTAGTAAATAAATGTTCAATAGTTATCATTTCTTTTTTTCGTATCCTTTTTGTTTACAAGTTACAAATTTTAAATTCCTTGCATATTTTATTTATAACTTAGAATTTAATTTCTTATTTTCAACTTTAGAAGTTCCAATTATTAAATAGTTAAAAATTTATTCCATTACAATAATTGAAATTTTAATTTACTTTAGTTCATTCTACTGTTTTTTTCTTCTTATTATTTACTTTTCCATTCATTTATTTATATAAAGATCAATCACTTAGATAATTTGTTTTCCATTAAGAATTAAAGTCATTAATGAATCATAAAAAATATGCTTAAGCTTCTACTATCTTACATAAGTTTATGACTGAATTCGGTTATTGAATAAAAATTTAAGTTTTTTGGTATTCGCCCTTGAAGAGAAAAGAAATATTTCAATATATCTAAAATTCAAGTAAAACATTTAACCTCATTCACTTAGTATAATATAAGATATATTTAAAACATCCTCATTGCATTATGCAAAGATTTTCAAAAGCCTAAAACCGTTTCAGAAACTTATATCAAAACATTATAATAAGCTTTACAATAAAGTTCCTTAAATACGAAAATTCATTAGACTCGTTATTTTTTTAAGTATAAATTCAAGATTACTAAACTGAAACTAATAGTTTACTCAAATCTTACATTAAATTTCTAAATTAAAGTATAAAATTTCATGTCTTCATAATTAATTTTTACACACTTGTTTTAAAATGAGTATTCAAATCATGAAAAACATTTATTATGGTTTAATAAAAAAATTCAAACAGTAAATAAACCAATAAATTTACTATTAGTACTTTGAAATCAAGTAAATATTCCAAACTATACTTCCAAAATAGAGATTCAAATTTATTTGTCAAGTATATTACAATATATAAACTTCGCAAACCAAATTTTTTTTCCATTTATATAATATCTTTAAATTATACATTCAAAGAAACTTATATAAATCTTAATTGAAATATTCATTTGAAAGCTTTATTTTCATATCAATCATCTTTAATACATTAATACTTTTCAAAAATTCATTTGTAAAATTTCTTGCTTCATTTATAAATACCATTTAATTTTTTTAAATAACATCTTTATAAATATATGTAAACTATTTGAAAATAATTATTTACATCATTATCTATATTTACAAAGAAGCTATTAAAAACATTAAATCCATTATTTATAGATTTATTAGTTTTATCTCAAGATACTTTTCAAACATTATTAATAAATCAATAATCATTTACTTTAAATATGTTTTATTGAATTAATAACTTCTAAAATACTTACAACGCTAATAAATTACTATTAAACCATGTTGTATATAAATAAACAATATTTTAAACATTTTAAAGTATTTAGAATTGACAAAAATGCCTAAATATCTTTTATATAATACTTTATCAAAATACTTTTATAACTCGATGTCTTAACAGGTTTATCCTCGTTCTTGCAGACTCTGGCCACGCGTTGATCAGGCGTAAGGCTAGAATTCTCCAAGTACTTAGTAGACCTGTTTCAATACCCAGTGAAAATTCTTAAAAATAGGTATGAGAAGTACCGCTCAAAATCCAATATCAAATAATGATAATACGGTAGCAGTGGCCGCTGCTGATCCAGTATTTACGCAATGGACACAAACTTTCCTGAAGATCCTTTCACATTCCGGATTCTAAAAAAATATCGTAGCTAGTTCGAAAAAAAGGGACCATCGACCCCTATTGCAGTGGTACGCGGCTGATTCAATGATTTACACAATGGATGCACTTCCTTCTCGAAAGATCCATAAACAACAGATCCCGGGATCGAAAATACCTCCATTGGATAAACTAAAGAACCATCTACCCTGAAAAAAATCAAGGAACTCATGAATTTAAGTCCGGATAACCATATCGGTTCGAATCCATTTCTGAATTCACCCAAGTCCATTAAGGTTTATCGGTCGAATCTATTCTTGGATTCCCCAAGTCCATCTGGGTCGAAGCATATCATATTATACTTCTTCACGAAGGGTACTTCCTTATACCTCTTACTTCAAATATAATATACCATACATAGTACCCTTTCAAAATCATATCTTCAAATATTGCACTTATATAAATTCCATTATATATAAGATTTCATTTTCAAATAAAGTACTTTCCAAAATCAATAATCTTAAATATATCAAATCATTCTTATATAAATTCCATTATATATAAGATTTATCTCTTCAGATCGAATACCTTCCAAAATCAACAGTTTGGAAAATCACCTTATACTTACATAAAGTCTGTCTTATACAAGAATCAAAATTTTCCAAAATCAATTTCGCTGTATGGAAAGCCATATGAGATTCAATATCTTTGCTATTTTAAATAGTTTCGTATATAAAATCGTTTGTGTAATAGTTTTATATGTAAAATGGTTGTGTAAAATAGTTTGTAAATAAAATAGTTTGTAAATAAAATTGTTTGTAAAATAGTCTGTAAGATAGTTTTTGTAAATAAAATAGTTCGTAAAATAGTTTTGTAAATAAAATAGAATAAATAGTTTGTACAAGAAAAATAAAAGAAATAGTTTGTATAAGAAAA